>CM018693.1:45360693-45974252 GCA_009363875.1 Mikania micrantha
ATTATCACAATAACAATCTAGTTGTCCTACACAAGGAACTTTGATAGTTTTAAAAATTAATACACTTTAGTTCACATAATTCGACCTGCTCTCTCCTTTTAGCTAACTTTTCAATATTACCAGGATAAAAAAACCCGATCAACCCATACATAATTAAATGGGCTAAAATTGCCACCTCCGAATACTAAGAACAAAAAGATGTATGAAAATATAATATGATAAAAAAGACCTTATGAACTGCAAAGTTTTCCCCACACGAGAGAATCAATGACCGTGACCTTTTCTTGTGGCACAAGTTTTGTGTTGAGTAAAGGGCCACCAAAAAATTTCTTGAGCCTTTCTTGGCATTTCATGTAATCTATCCAATTGTTTTTTATATGATGACAGCATTATCCCCTTCAACAAGTGGAATACACTCTGTGATTCATCAACCATTCCATTAAGTCGTCCAAAGATCTTTGGGATAGATGGAAGAACAAGAACTGGGACCCTTACAAATTCGTAGATAAACTTCTAATTAAGTTCAATTTCAATAGCATTGGGAAATAGCATAAAGTTTCAAAAAACAACAGGTTAGGTAAGAAGTCAAAACGGGTTCATGTAAAACAATTAATTTCCATACAAACCATATGATTACAAACTTACTTTCCCTCATGTTGGCCGTGGAACCGGTCGGTGAGGGGCGCCTAATGGTGGTGTTCACCAGTTTTTTTTACTTTATTTCAATAACAAATCTTTTTGAATACATAGAGTTAGGAATTTCATGTATTCAAAATGCACTTTCAGAAAGTTCAAAAGTAATAGACTTGCTTTATTTTGGCTAAATATTGCAACGATAATTATTTTGACCCATTAGAGATAAAAGATAATCCAATCAACCCATTCACAATTAAATGGGTGAAATCGTCACCAATAAAACACATAAAGATACAAAGCATTGAGTATGAAATCAACATAGCTAGATCATTCATACCTAAAAAAATAGAGTTGAACATTTCTTTTACCTGTTTCTCAATAAGATAGCAATGGTACTTCATTTTCAAGGCCATGATCTTCCAGCACAACAGCAACAACATCATAACCTCGTATTGTCAAACTTTCATATGCTGAAATTGTCCCAGAAATACCCCCTAATCTTCCATCACCCACAAGAATAGAAGGTAAACGAAATGGCCTATAAACATATTATATGAAGTTCAGTATTGTGTAGTTTTAGAAACAGAAGTTATAACAATGTATTATTTTCATAAATGCATTATAATACAATCATTGCGTTAAAGGGTACTTGTAAACAAATAGTTCATAAACATTATGAACCTAGTCAACCTACCCATATCCATTAGCAAAGATAGCATAAGGACTCCTGTATAAAAAAATCGATTAATAAACATAGCCATTAAATAAATTACTCAAGGCCTACAATTTTCAATAATTTCATATAATATAATTAGCGTCGTAGGTGTTGGCAGCCGCAAAAGTGATGATTTTGACTTTTTAGTTGCAATAATTAGTTTTGCATCTGTCATTGTATATTCTGATTTCTTTTACCCCGTTATGATTAGATTTAGAGAGAGACAAGTGTCAAGAAAATTGATCTTATCAAAGATAAATGTAAAATTACTTAGACGATCATCATCTGATGCGTGCTTGGGATTGTGCATAACAAACTCATCACCACGTTGTTATCATGCAATGTTTTCTTTTCTTTATTATGCATTTTACGGTTAGATTAATTAGTGTTCATGTTTAGTGTGATAAACAAATTAGGGATAGTGGGTGGTTTTCCCACCACCATCTAAGGAGTGGTGGATAGGTTATTGTTAGTTTTTCCCTTTAAAATTGTTAATGTAGTTTTCAAATGAAGATATGAAAGATTGGTTTCTAAATATTCTCTTTTAATTCTTTTGCTTCTATCTATTTTTTTGTGGCCATTTGATTACCCGACCGGACCACATTAATGGTATCAGAGCGGTGTTGATCCATGGATCTTGAAAAATCACGAATGTTGAGTTCAACAACAAAACTCAAGATTGTTTTCTAACATGAATCCATGTTCGAGAAGATTATGGCCAAAATGCAAAGTCTCAATGCTTCGATACAAGTTTCATGAGAACAAAAATCAGGCTCTACCATTAATGGAAGCGGTTTGCTTATCAACCCCAACCACAAGAAACCCTACCTTAAACCCCATTTCCCACGTTTTATGGGAGATGACCTGCAAGGTTGAATCTACCAATTCGAACAATATTTTGCCTTTCAATCGGTGAACATCGGGTCAACTTTGTGTCCTTTCGTCTTGATGGATTGCCTTTCCAATGGCACCGTTGGATCTCAAAATTTCAGGCTCCCTTGACGTTGAACAAATTTACTCAAGTTCTTTTGGGGTGATTTGAACCCACTGAATACGAAGATCCATCTAAAGCTTTATCCCGATTAACACAAACGACTACAGTGGCGGCCTATCAAGAGGTTTTTTATAAGCTCTCTGCATCAAGTTGACGGTTTGTTAGAACTTTTTCGGGTGAGTTGTTTTGTGGGTGGTCTTAAAGAAGAGATACACTTGGAGGTGATGCTATTAAAACCTTCAAATTTCAAGCCATTGGTATGGTCAATTTGGTAGAAGAGCATCTCAATTTGAACAAGAACTTAGGAATCGACCCACCACCAGGAACCACGCCAACTAACCTTCAAAAGACCAGCCTACTCCTACTCGGCACACAACCTGTCATCAAGCTAGCAGTACCTGCCCGTAATCTAACCAAACGACTGTATAACACGGAAGCCTGAGAGATGTGACAAGGGCCTTTGCTATTATTGTGATGCCAAATGTGTCTTGAGGCATTGTGCAAGAACCCTTAACTTTTTATAATCAATAATATTCCTATTTCGAAGAAGATGGTATCATGATCACAGGAGACACCTAAGGGGAGATGGAACAAATGGAGTTTTGCTTGAAGCTAACCCTATTTCCTTCTTAAGGACAAGGATATTTTGAGCATAGGGAACCGATACGTGCTCAAAACTGTGCATGCCAAACTCATCACCCACATTGTTATCATGCAACTGTTTTCTTTTCTTTATTATGCAATTTATAGTTTAACTAATTAATATTTTCATGTTTGTGTGATCAATAATTAAAGGCAAATTGGATTTAAATAATCCAAACTTTGATCAATTAGCAACTGCCGGTCCCAACTATGAAAATCCCCCATAATGGTCCGAACTTTCGACATGTTTACCTCTGGTGGACCGCCGTCATAAAAACCCTAACGGCGTTAACTTTTTTTCGAGTTTCAAACTGATTTTTGAGGGCTTTTGTTCAGATGAAGAATGCGAGTCGAATGACGTATAACTTACCTCGAAACGTTGCTCTCCAATTTCACAATTTGATGATTATTTGATGAATTGAAAGTTTAAACACCAAAATTGGGAAATTTGGAGCAACGTTTCGAGGTAAGTTATACGTCATTTGACTCGTATTTTTCATCTGAACAATAGCCCTCAAAAATCCTTTCGAAACTCGAAAAAAAGTTAACGCCGTTAGTGTTTTTTTAACGACAGTCCGCCAGAGGTAAATATGTCGAAAGTTCGGACCGTTATCGGGGATTTTCATAGTTGGGACCGGCAGCGGCCAATTGATCAAAGTTTGGATTATTAAAAGCCAATTTGTCACAATTAAGGATAGTGGGCGGTTTCCCCACCACCATCAGGTGAGTAGTGGATAGGCTATTGTTAGCCTTTCCCTTAAAATTGTTTCTGTAGCTTTCGCATGAGGATATGAAAAGAATTGGGTTCTAAGTATTCTCTCTAAATTCTTCTACGCTTCTGTCAATTTTCTTTGGCCTTTTGATTACCCGATCAAACCACATCATCAACTTTAATTATATCACTGAAACCTTAAAAAAAGTGTAAGGTTGTTGCCATGTCATAGGTTCGAGTCGTGTGAACAGTCTCTTGCAGGATGGCAGTGAAAGGATCCATAAATCATGCCTAAGTTGACCTGACCCCCTTAAATAGGGTGTGCCTATTGAATTTAATTAACTAAAACTTAATCTTGATCATAATATAGTCACAATGATAAAGACAAATTAACTTATACTATAATAGTACAATGTCAATACTTAAACAGGTTGAAATGCATGATTAACAAACAAAATTCACTAACCGATACAAATCACACTGAAGTGAACCAGACGATCCCGGACTAGCAACACCACCAGAAGTCTCAACCAAACTTAAAACACCACCATCACTTTCAACTCCAGTCTCTAAACACTTCTGCGCAACAACGCTAACACATCATCATCCCCCACAAATGCATATTCTCTCTCAGTAGCCAAATGTGGCGAAATTGCCTCTTTCCATGCAAAAATCGTTTTGCAAATCAACTCAGATCCCACCCCCACCCCGTCCCCAACCTTCATCTCTTCATAAAACCCAAAATCCCCAAATCCATTCTTACAAGAACCACTTACTTCACTGAAATTGTTACCAATTTCACTCTAGCGGCTGGGATTGAAACATTTAGGGTTTGGTTGGAAGCAATTAGGGTTGATTGGGGGCTACGGCGGTGGAGGATTTGGGGGATTTTGCGGTAAATGAAATCGGAATCTGAGTCTTCGGGGAAGCCTGTTTGGAGGGTTTGATGTAGACTAATTTTGAATGGGGAGGGGATGAGAGGATTGAGGAGGCGGCGATGCCGGCAGAAACGAGGGTTTTGCCGAGGCCTGTGTTGGCGGCCCATACGGTGTAGATAGGGTGGGAGAGAGTGTGAGAAAGTGTTGACAGGAGGCGGCGGCGGTGGCAGCGGCGACGGCGGCGGAGGAAGTGGCGGGAGTGAGTGAAGAGAAGAGAAGGGTGCTGAAACATGTGGATATCGGAGGTTAACGGCTACGAATTTGAAACTACGTTTTCGGCCTTTTTAAATTCATCCGTATACAATATTGAGTTTGAAAGAAGAATTAAAATCGTTCTAATAAACCTAACAAATATTAACGAGTCGTCGTTTTTTTTTATTTTGTTTAAAAGTGTTAATATGTTAATAATGAATTGTTCAAGAACATAGTGTTTGGTATGTATAAATCAATGTTTTCAGAACGAACCGGACGACTTACTGGTTACTGGTCGGACTGAATTCAAGAACCGAATTACATAATAAATACATAAAAAATTCCAAAAAAAATCTAGGATTTTAAAACATTTAAACAAACATAATCATGTTAAAAATATATACAGGGTTTGATTTTAATGTTTCGTTCTTTGAATTTTAGTAAAAAAACTTGAAATCCGGTCCCATTAATGAATCGGTTCCCGATCCGACCAATGAACCCATTCAATCGACCAGTTCGCTTGAGGGTGGTTCATTTGTTTCTGTCCAGTTTTAGAAACAATGGCATAAATACAAGATAAAATAGAATGAGTCACTGCACTAGAATGAAAAGAAACATAAATGGTAATAATCACAAAGGAATGCAATGTAGTATTTTGATAAAAATTGTGGTTTCCTCCATTCCACTGATTTTCATTCCTTATGTGAGTAGTTCTTTTTTTATTGAATGATTTTTTTTAATTCGATCTTATTTATTACAAATACTTTGACTCAATCTATGGCTCGACCCATAACCAAAACATGACCTGACTGATGAACTAAACTATTACCTGACCCAATTCATGATTGTCTAATGGCTTGAACCATTAATCGACTCATGACCTGGACCATGAATCGAACCAAATTCCATCGGCTATTTCATTGTCTCGTATCAAACACAACCTAATTGACTGAAATTTTTGTTCTTGTTTGTTCATTAATAAATTGAATTTTCAATAACAATTTACGAAAAACAAATAAACATGTATTATTATAAAATAAAAACCGACATTGTTAATCTTAAACATTAGAAATGATAATATTATATAATTATGCAGTTAATTATCTATCATAAAAATCAAAAATACAGTTATCAAAAAATAAAAATAAGTGGCAATTAAAATTACCTTAACTAATGTTTTTAAAGATTTAATTTTTAAATCAATACATTTTTAAGACTAAATTTATACTATAAATGTTATGCTAATAACTAAAATTTAAAAAATAATAAAAATATATTACATTAAATGAATAAAAAATAAACATAAACGAACACATTATGGACTATTCATGAACACAAATGAACAAATACGAAATATATTTATATTCGTTATTTAATTAGATGAACGAAAATCGTTGTGAATGTTCATTTATTTTATTACACAAATGAACACAAACGAACTTCTCATCAAATGGTTCACAAACTATTCATTAAACATTCGGTTCGTTTATAACACTAAAAACAATAAATCACAAAAAACTACTTTCACCACTTTATTAGAGAATACAATAAGAAGCTTCTCCCTAGAAGTTTTCATGGTTTTTGTCATTACCCTCCTACCATGAGTTTACCCCCTAAATCACCATGGTCTAACCAAAGATAGAGATTATTATTAAAGTTAAGGCTTCTCCCTAGAAGTTTTCATGGGTTTTTGTCATTACCCTCCTACCATGAGTTTACCCCCTAAATCACCAGGTCTAACCAAAGATAGAGATTATTATTAAAGTTAAGATAGTGTTGATTGATATGTACTTTATTCTTTCTAGTCAATCAATGTTTATTTTAATTTCTCATCAGGTTTATAAACTCGCGCGTTGCGTTGCGTAGGTAATTACAGCACACTCCTGAAAATGTGTATTATATATAATTTGCAGAAATATAAGTTACATAATAAAATCAAATCTCTTATCACGAACTTTACTCAAATTTATCATTAAAAAATAAAATCATACAAAATCCTCACAAATATGTTATAAAAATAATAGAAAAATTACTTACAAAATCAATTGGCCTACTTACTATATAATAATAATATATACACTATTCCTTTTCATGTAATTTAATTATATATTATTATATAGTAATTTTATTATAAGTATATCTGAATGCATTAATATTACTTTGGTTAAACTAAAAATAACCAACATTGTTTTTTTTTTTTTTTATCCAGGAAGGAGCTTCATTTTTTGACATGATTTTAGTGGGTATGATAATCGAAACCACCCATTTTTTTTGTCTAATCAATGTTTTACCATATGATAGATGATAATGTTTTAGAGGCAATAATTTGTCTCATTATGCCATTCACCATCTTATACTTTTATGGTATTTGATTGATTTTGTAATATAATTTTTTAAAAATCTAATGTAAAATAAAAAGGTTATTTGTGTCTAAAATTACACTATAGTAAAACCTTTCAAAGTGAGGATTAGAATAAATAAAATAGTTATGTAATAAGTAGTTATTAACCAAACTATTAACTCAAGGTTTGCAACAAACACATATGATAATAAGAGCTCAATATTTATAGATAAACATAAAACGAGTTAAGCTCAAGATGGATTTTTATTAATTAAACAATAGAAATAAAGATTAGTTGATTTTGAACTCAGATAACTCATTCACACACTAGTCATTCATCCATCCATCCATTATGGCTAACCACTTTTTCACCCTACAAAAAGCCCAAAAGTTAAATTCAAACCCAAACATTTTTTTTTTTTTTATCAAAATCTTAAAATTTGTATATTTTTCTTGAAACGATCATGGAGTTAACTTGTAGGAAAGTAGAGAAGAAGAAGAAAGAACATTAAAATTATCATATTATGTAGAAGAAGAAGAAAGAACATTAAAATTATCATATTATGATCACTTTAATTTTAAGATTATCAATAAACTGTTATTAATAATTATAATAATAAGAAATTGTACGCAAGTAAGTTGAAAACTATTAATTATAACATGAATGTTTGTTTATAGATGTTTAATGAGTTATGTCACTTGGTGTGTTTGTGGATCGAAACACGACCTAAACCTACTGTTGTAAAAGTCGGCCTCCAAGGCCGAGTACTCTCCGAGTACTCGCTCCAAAGAGGTGTTCCGAGACCGAGTACTTTATGAATATTGCCCGAGTACTCCCGCCTAGGGCCGAGTACTCTCCGATTACTCGCTTCAAGGATCTGTTCCGACCTAGGAACGCCTAGCGACTTTTGCAACCATGCCTAGACCTGAAAATTAGGACATACACTCGCTCGCATTCGTAGGATAGACATAAAACACAAAAAAAAAATTATACTAAATTTTGATACATAATACTTGATTAGCATGTATTATACTATTATGACAAAAAACACTAATTAATAAAGTTTATTAATAAATAGGTTTAACTCATAATGTTGTGAAGAAAAAATCTGCTTTGTTTGTCTTGTTCAGGAGTTCGATTTGATAGTTAGATATACTTATTTAGACTATAACTAAATATGAAAGAGTTAAATACGATTATTTAAAATAATCAATTTAGTCCATTATTTCAATTTTTTTCTGTTTTTTTTCATGAAAGTTTTTTATTCTTGTAGGAAAATAGCAAACTTTTGGTTCGTTTATTTTTCCTGTAAAGGTCTAAGCAGTAAAGTTTTTGTTTTACACAAAAGTTTAAAGAATTATAATTTTGAACAGCAAAATATTTTACAATTTTTAGAAAAAGAATAAACTAATGAAATGTAAAACCAATTTAAAAATTTTGAAATAAAATGATTATTTTAAGCAAATTTAATAAAAACCTTATTTAACTGAACTAAGAAAATTTACGTTAGGCTTGTAAGAAGTTCAAGCCCCAAATATATATTAGCAAAACAAAGCAAACATTCTTTCTAAAATCTTACTAAATACTAATCGGAAGGTTACCATAATCTTAATAATATAACAAAATTATTTTAACCATTATTTGAAATTTTGACAAATATATTTGGTTTCTCAATGTGATATATCATTTAATTATTTATTACTTTTTCTCAATGAAAAGAGACAACGGGTATAATCTATTTTTTTTTTGAACAACGGGTATAATCTATCTATTCTAATAAACAAAAACCTTCATTTGCCACTTGTCACATTCTAAGGCCATAATGCCACATGTCAAGTTTTTATGCACTCATTTAATTATCTCTTATTAAATATATTATATTATCTCTCCTATTAAATAAATTATATTATCTATCTTATTAAGTAATTATAATAATAATAAATAATGATATTATTTTTATATTACAAATTTAAAAATAGTTTTTGTATATTTAAATCGAATCATTTTATTATAAAATATATTTTAAAAAATTTATAAAATATATTTTTTCATAAATATCAATTTAAAAAAAATAAGAAATATTTCAATTTGTTATTTTTAGAAAATAATAGTTTTACAAAAAAATCTTAAAAAACAATTTATTTCAAAAAAATAATATATAAGCAGAAAAATATGTAAATGATGATAAAAGTTACATTTTTTTTGTCTTGGTATGTTTAACGGTAATTTCAAATTAGGTTATTTAACTTTAATAATTACAAAAATATTACCTTCTCATCTTAATTTAAAATAGTTAGTTTTTGAAAGAAAACTAACTAATTAGATTTTTAACTTTAGTTAGTTCAAATATCTCAGTTATTACAAATCAAAAATGTTAAAGATATTACTATTGTTATTAAAAATTTTGATTATTGTTTTATTATCTAAAGTAATTATTAATACATAATTTAATCATTTTATATAAACATATCATCATTTATTATTTTTAAATTTTTATTATTAATTGTTTAATATTTTATATTTAATCCGTGTGTTCACACGGGTAATAGACTAGTATAACATGATAAGAAACAAAACACGGATAAAGTAAACAAAACACGACACGAAAAATTATTGTGTCTATTTTTCTAGACAAAAACATAGGATTAAAAAAGGTTAACACAAAATAACTTATTAAGAAACATGTTAATAATTTCTATTGACATATTAAAAAATATGTTAAAGAACCCATTAAAGAATTAGAGTTGTTAAATTTTACAAAGTTACATAAGCTACACTCCAATTTTTTTTATTATATTATTTATTTAAAATTTTAAATTATAAACATGTCTTTAAGACAAGAGGTTCACGATTACCTATTTAGACACGAAATAAACAGTTTTATGCACGAAACTTGTTAAAGATAAATACAAAACATGTTAAAGTAATGTCGTGTCGTGTTAACGTTTTTGTGCCTGAAATTGATAACTAAAATAGTTCCAATATTCATCAAACATGCAAACATTTTGCCAAATGGTGGCTTGTAATTCAACTTGAAAAGTGGAACCGGGGTGATCTCAAGGAAAAAAAATTGACAAAAATGAGGCAGAGAGACATGATCGGAGGAGAAACCACCGGATTCAACAGATGGGTTTGGTGTCATCATCAAGGCTACCGACCTCCCGAGCCATCGGTCCCAGCTGCATCCCTTTCCTTGCTTTTCTTTCGGTCTCCGTTTTCCTTCTTTACAAGGTTTTTTTTAATTGAAGCATTTCATCGAACAGGTTGTGTGCATTGTTTTTCTTGATAATTTGTGTGGGTTCGTACAGGCGGACTTGTATATCGCTTACAGCAAAAGGGGTCTGCGTCGCTACCAAGCCAGACCTTACATGCACAGCCCCGTTTTCTATGACATTGAACCAAGGTACAATCGATACATGAGTGTGTACTTCTTGTAATGCACAATGTGCAACCGCCGATGCAAGTCATATTGGGTCACTTAGCACATTTTTTTTTTCTTTTTTTTATGATGGTTTTTTAGAGTATTGCTGTCAAAGGGATGCATTTCCTTTTTTTTTTTTAAACGATCATTTCAGAAGGAAAACGTAAATAATAATTGAATTTGTTTTTTAGGTTGAAAATCGGTGGAAATGTTTTTTTTTTTTTTTTTTTAAGGTTTCGTGTCACAAGTATGACGATTGCGTGTGTTTTTTTAAGTTTTATTTCTATTAGAGTTATTTTTGTTAGACCACACGTAGTGGTTCCCCCGCCCCCTCCAGCGGGCGTGCTCCCTTTCGCGGCCAACAGCGGGAACACCGCCCCTCCCCTTCAGCGACCCCGCCCAAAGCAGCTCTACGGCTCCCGCTCCCCGCTTGTTTCACGCTTTCTGATTCGTCCATGACCCATGACCACTGTGGGGAAGGGTTTGAGTGGGGAAGGGTTTTCAGTGGGATGACCACTGTGAGGGTTTAAGGTTTTCAGTAAGGTGATGACGTGGCAGGAAATTTCGGTGGGGAATGATTTTCAGTGGGGTGACCGCTGTGGATAGCCTTAGTTATCCAAAAAATCAAAATGATATTTGATTATATATTAATGAAATTCTTGTCAAATGTGCCTATTAACTTCTTTATTAATTACTAGGTTATTAACACGTGTATCACACGGATTTTGATATAAAATATTAAATAGTTAGTAATGAAAATTTAACGATTATAAAACGATATTTTTATATAAAATGATTAAATTACATATTAATAAATTTTCTAAATAATAAAAAAATAATTAAAAAATTTAATCATTATACAAATGATATATGACCTTTTAATGTATAATAATTGATATCTTTGAAATAACTAACATTAAAAACTTCAGTTTCTATTATATTAAAACTAACTTTTATAAATCAATAATATAAAATATAATAATTATTAAAGTTCAACGACTCAATTTAAATTAGCGTTAAACATAACGGAACAAAAATGTAATTTTTTCTATCTTTTTTATTACTTCAGAATTTAAATAAATTAAAAAATGTCATTAGATGATACAAATCTCATTGTTTAAAAACTCCTTTTATAATATATTATATTTAAAAACATTTTTTTTAAGATAACTTGTTGTTTACATAAATTTTGTTTTTTGAAAATAAAATATTTTTACTTTGAAAATTTTGATCTTAGAATTTAATTTATGCTTTATAATAAAAAGATAAATAAGATATTAGTTATTAATATTATATTATTTAATAAGTGAAATAATTATTTAATAAGAGAGATAATATAGTTATTTAATATGAGAGAGAATTAAGTGGAGTAATAAGGAGTTGACATGTGGCAATATTAGTTTAAGAATGTGACATGTGACATTAGTAATGTAGGAGGGTGACAAGTGGCAAAATTGTTACTCTTTTATTATAGAGTATAGATTTCTGCATGAAATAGACAAGCTTTTGTATGAAAACGTGTCAACCAATCGAATGTTGTCGTAAAAAAAAAGTTATATAACATTTTAAATTATTTTATTATGCTAGAAACATTAAAATTATGGTCTTGAAGAAACACTTTTTAATGAGGTTTAAATTAAGGCATGTTTATTTTTTATATTTTCAATAAACATGCAAGTAACTATGGATAAGAATGTCAATCGAGTCAGATTGGTGGGTTTATGGGTTGAATTTTGCAACCCAAACACGATCTATGTTGTTATTAATGTTAGAGTTTCAACCCTAACCTAGATAAACATAAATTTAGGTCAACTCATGATTCGTATAACTCGTGTACCTAAATTATTTAAATGAAATTACAGATTGTAAGTTGATTGTTTACTTGAAAACACGTTAATAATAATAATCCGTTTAATAGGGGTATGAGTGACAAATATATAGTTAATATAATATTTAAAAAATACTATTATAACCAACCATATAATTACATAAACTAAAAAAATAAAAATGAAATGCAAACTAAAATTCATTAGTATAGTTAACATAAAAGAAATTAAAACCATAAAAAAAATTAAAACCATCTTCATAGATAAAAATTAAAACTTTTGTTACAATTAAATTCTGATAAATTGTTGAAGGAAAAAAAAATTAAATATGTGTTTCTAGAAGAAAAAATATAAAAAAATAAATAAATTTGAAACCTTAAATAGGTTAGCGGGTCAACCCAAATACGATTCGTTTCTTTAAACGGGTTATACGTACCAGTATAAAGCCTGCTTATTTTTACATCATATTTTAGGTTGTCAATAATTACCTTCTTCCCTAATTTTGCATTATTAGAAACTAAACATAAAACACATTATACGAACGCAACATGAAATTGAGTTGAGTAATCATGCCATCCACATGAAACTCTCACGTAATTGATGGTGTGCATTGAAGCCAAATGAGTTGACCTGAAAATCCCACATAGAATTTTCTAAAAGGTTTTGCTTATATTTAAAATAGAGTAAATTACTGTTTTGGCCCCTGTGGTTTAAGTGTTTTAACTATTTCGGTCATAAATAGGATATTCTATCAGTTCAGCCCCTGTGGTTTAAATAACTAACATTTTTGGCCCCCAACCGTAGTTAGATTTTGGGCCAAAACCGTTATAATAGTTAAGTTTGAGTGGCCAAAACCGATATTTATCTAAACCACAGAGGCTGAATTGATAAAAGATTCTATTTTGGGCCGAAATAGTTAAAGCACTTAAACTACAAGGGCCAAAACCATAGTTTACTCTTTAAAATATTATAATTTCGTTTCAAACCAGCTGTAATAAAAGTTATAGTTAGTAATAAAAAATTTAAAATAATTTTAAAAATATATTTCAATTTCATATAAGTAGTAAAACAATATTAAAATAAAAAAAAAAGTGAAAAAAATATTGAAAAACTAGAATTGTAATATGTGTTAGCATGAGTTTTATTTATTAAAAATATATAGATATAAAATTATAAATTTGTAAATGCAAGAACCTAGCTAGAGTTTCCTTTCATGATCTTGTTGAAAATTTACTAGATATCCCATTTAATTCAACATGTTGATTTTCTAAACGAGTTAAGCATGCTAAGTTTGGATCGTACACTTGTAATGAAACATAACTCTTATGAACTTATGGTATTATGGGTCGTGGGTGATTTGATGCATGCTTATTCGGGTTAAAGTCTGTTCTAGTCTTCTTCTAGATCCGTCAATCTAACATGATTGTCATCTTTAGGTGTTGGTTGATAGGACACTTGCATATCTTTCATTTAAATTTGTTAAGTTACATATTTTCTTGATAGAAGTTTTAAAAGTATTGTAACTTATGTATTAATTTTTCAAGTTCAGATGTAATATTTACAATTCTCCCTAATGATCATATATGCTAAAGTTGTTGGTAATAATTTAGACTTTTGATAAAAGGGTTATAACAAATGGTACTTTCAACCGCTTGTTTGAAATCTCATGGGGAGAAGACCATGCCAACATACTTGAAGACGGTGAACTGCTCACGCTTAGCCTCGACAGACGCTCCGGGTCGGGTTTACGGTCTAAAAACGAATATCTATTTGGGAAAATTGATATGCAACTGAAGCTGATTAAAGGGAATTCAGCTGGCACAGTAACTGCTTACTATGTAATAATCTAACCTTATCAAACCAACTCATTTCATTTGACAAACATAAAAAAAATAGAAATTATTTCATTACCAGACAAAAATCTTTCATTTGAGCCGTTGAAGTTTAGTGAGGCAAACAATTGTTGAGGAATGCCCAATTGCCCATTGTTGTCAAGGCACCCAAAACCATAGCTACACAAAGGCTTGTATGCTATGCTAATTGCTGTCATAACATGTCAGGCATGACCCGTTAAGGCACGAAACACGAACTGGATAGACACGAACACGACACGAATTCTCATCGTGTTTGCTTTTTAAAACACGAACATGACTCGTTAGAAACACGTTAATAGTTAACAATATAAATGGTCTGTTAAAAAACCCATTAAGAAACTAGGGCTAGACAATTAGAAATTTTTATAAGCTAATCGGTTACCCACCTATTTTATTATATTATTTATTTTCAATTTTAAATTTTAAACATGTCTTAACGGGTTTTGCCTGTTTAGACACGAAAAATTAGCAGGTCTTAACGTGTCGACATGTTTTAGACATGAAACATGTCAATGTTGTGTCGTGTCGTGTTAATGTGTTCGTGTTTGAAATTGTCAGTCCTACTGATTGTTGGGATATAAATGATTCGAGCTTGAGCTAGTTTAAGATTGAGCTAAGGTTGTTTCAAGCTTGGTCCAAACTTGTCTAGGCTTGAGTTCAGCTAATCTTGAGCTGTGTCTAAAACTCGATTAACATTATATTATAAGATTGGGTTCGAGCTTGTTTAATTTAATTATGTAAAAATTAAAAGGGCTAACTTGTTTGTTTGTTGAAGTTGTCATCAGAAGGCGATTTTCACGACGAGATAGATTTCGAGTTCCTTGGGAACACGAGTGGTGACCCGTATACACTAAGCACCAATGTGTATAGTCAAGGTAAGGGTGAACGAGAGCAACAATTCTTCCTTTGGTTCGACCCAACTGTCGATTTCCACACGTATACCATCATTTGGAACCCTCGACGCATACTGTGAGTCCAAAACACGCTCATACCTTGAGATTACTGATGTTAAAACGGGCCATATATATTTATTGGCTGACGAGTCTAACCCAACACGGACATGAAAATTGTGCGAGACATATGAACTCGAACATAGCACGAGTATTCATGTGTTGACATGGAAACGAACTGTTTTAACAAAAAAATTTAAATTTTTTATAAAATATTAATACTTTAATATTAAAATTTTATAACAAAATATACAACTCTCTATAAAAATACGAAATTTTAATTATAAGTTTATATTTTTTAGCATAAAAAACCTAACAAAGTTAGTTTATAAAATAAAGCACATGAAAAGATATATACATGGTTAACAGTCGACCAGTGGACCTATTAGGTTGACACAAACACGACCCTTTTAGCTAAATTAGGGATGAGCATATAACATGTATACCTAGTAAAACCGTGAAACCAACCCATGAAACCTTGTACCCTGTCAGTGGCGTACCCATGTTATATGTTGGGGGGCAACCACCCTTCTTGAATTTTTTCGGTAGTATATATATGTTAGAATCTTTATCTACCTCTTAATATTTTGCAATCAACCCTCTTAAATATGCATAATCGGACTTATGATGAGAATTTAAGTGATATTGTACTGGTTTTTTTTTTTTTGAAAAAAAATATTTAAAAAAGTTTTCATAGATGTTTTTGGATAGATTCAAAAAATGAAACATCGCAGAAAACAACTTTAGATGCATCGTGCTTTTATATATAAAATTTAGTTTGATTGCCTTTTTTTAACATGATCCGACCCGGTTCCGTTCAACCCGACCTGAACAGAAGAGAAAATAATTTATTATATCGTAATCCTCAAACGATCACAAAAATTTTCACCCCCTGAAAAAAATTGTGGGGCCGCCACATTACCCTGTCCATGATATATGAGGTTCAGTTCATAGTCATAACGTAATTGCCTTCACAGTTACAAGGCATATAAGGGTATTGCTCGTTAGGTACAACTTAAAACCCGTGAAACCCATTTGGCTAAAAAACCTTGAAATTTTTTAGAGTTTGATTTATCTACACATGAAAAGTTTATTATCATATGACTATTGAAAGAAAAAACATTGCGTTGCATTAAACATTCAAGCATCCAATGTGAAAAAACATTGAAATCTTCTACAATTATTGTTTAAGTTTGAAATATTGAATTGATTGTCTATTAACATACCATCCAAAATCAAACATTACAAAAAAGATAAACGTCAATCTTCATGGCCCAATCAACACATATTTGGCTTCCCACGACTGGAATTGACTTGGTTATACCTGAATCATACTTGAGTCACCAACAGAAAAAAAGGATTGGTCCAGGTCCTCGGTTCTTATTTTTATGCTAGAAGGTTCTCGAATAAGGGTCATAAGGGTACGGGCTTGACAGGGGTCGGTTCCCAATTCTTATTTTTATGATAAAAGGTTCTTGGGTAAGGGTACAAGAGATACGGTTTTGGCAGGTGAAACTCTTTTGCACACCCCTAAGCTAAACAAGGTCACGAGTTCAACATGAAGCTGACACGAACCCGTTGATACTAAACCCAAACCCACGAATGTCGTGTTAGATTCTTGTCTTGTTTTCGTGTCTAGTTAGATTTTTGCACTTCTGTTAGAGATGAGGTTTCACCCCTTTAACCGAAATGCTTCTATTCTCGTTTTCTATAATCTCTGAACATATCAAACCGATAAACCATATCTTTTCGTGTATCTATTTCAGGTTTTACGTCGATGATACCCCGATTAGAGAGTTTACAAACAACGAGGCGATCGGGGTCCCATTCCTGAACACACAACCAATGAGACTACACTCGAGTATATGGAATGCCGAAGAGTGGGCAACGAGAGGTGGGCTTGTCAAGACTGATTGGAGTCGTGCTCCATTCATCGCGTCATACAAGAACTTTAGTGTTGATGCTTGCATTTGGTCACCATCAAGAGGGTCTTCGTGCCGATCGAACTCGACCACTAGACCGTGGTATCGTGAAAAACTTAACACAGCAGCCACGAGGAAACTGAAATGGGCTCAAAAATATCACCGGGTCTATAACTATTGCACCGATAAGTGGAGGTTCCCTAAAGGTGTAGGGCCCGAATGCAAGTTAACATAGATTCAGGGCTGGTTAGGTGTAATTAATTTTTTGGTGACACTGATAAATTTTTTCAGGTGTTATCTAGTTTATTTTTTTTAACAGCAAAAACATCCGGTCACCTGCGATAACCTTGGCAAATAGATCATCCTTTTCTCGAAGAACAGAGTGTGGTGACCTGACCCACCCGTCTAGGAGAAAAACTACAACTAAGAAAACCCCATGACTCAATCCAGAGCAATTTGCTCTAGGTGAGACTCCAACCCAAAACCTCTCATAAGAAAAGTCAAGAGGCTACCATTAGTCACACCTGTCACACCGTTTGACACTTACCGAAATTCTTTTAAAAAAGCGACTCATTAAAAAAATTCTAGGTTTGATATTTGCTACAGATAACCGAATTCAAGAATATATTTTTCAAGGCAATCTTTTTTATTTTAAGGATATAGATAAGGTATGTCTACAGTCTACATCTTATTATTATCAAATCTTACAAATAGTTATGCTATATGTAAAATTTTCTAGATATAATTGATCTAATTATCTCATGTTTTAACACTAAATTGGTCAATGCTGCAAAATAATAACCAATGGCGGTGATACAATGATACTCTATGTGGCTATGTGCACTTATATATATGGACTTCAGATGATGATAACGATAATGATAATGGAAAAAAATTAATAATAGTGAAACTTTTCTTCACATTTTGCATATCTTAAATCCAAAAAGATCATATATAAGATAAGATGTTGATGATCGAGATTGATTAGCTGTCAAATTTAACAACATATTTATGTTTGAAACGAAAGAAGAACTCTAAAACGTTATGGGTTTTGCTTTCGATTAGTTAGGGATGATATGAATTAATAATGCATGCCTAAGTTCACATCAAGGGTCAACTCATGTATATGTTAGCATCGATGACCCTTATTCAGTGAATATTGCATGAAATTGACCCTCTTTAAATACCAGCCACAAACACAAACTAGTGGTTTGTAATAGAGGTATTCAAAACGATCCATATCCAAAATATCCGAAAATTTGAAACCGAAATATTTGAAAGTTTGGATTTAGATTAGGCTTTGGATATTTATTTTAAAGAATATTTCAGATATCCGAACTATCTGAAATACGTTTTCTATTCGAATAGTTTTCTAATATTTCGGATAATTTCGGATATTTCGGATATTCCGGATATCTGAAATATATATTTTTTAAAATTTAAAATTTTCCCTAAAATATCAAATAATTGATAATTTTTTCTAGATTCGGATCCAAATCCGAAATTTCGGATATCCGAATTTCGGATACAGATTCATAATATCGAAATTCATTATCCAAAATTTTCGCATATTAGAATTATATCTGATTATTAATAATAGTTAGGAGGCCTTGATTAGTATTTCATATGATAAGGAAATATTCTTGAAAGACATTTGATGAGAGCGGCATTCTTTTGATATTGAAAAAAGGTTACCTTCACATATTTTTTTAAGACCGGGGAACCCACTTGCGTGGTAAACACTGGCCTCCAATACCCGACTAATCGGGGGGAACGGGTAAACCGCGGGCGCAACCACCCGGGTCGGTGGCCTTGTGGAGAAAATGTCACCCCTTATGACTAGAACCCATGACTTCAAGGTTGAAGCCCAACACCCTTACCAATAGGCTATCTCCACAAGGTTACCTTCACATATTTATCTGCGCGTACGTGCGCTTTTGAGCAACATTTGATGAATTTTATAGATTTTTTCAAGTTCTTTTTTTATTTACAATATTAGTATTTTAGGATTCATATTTTATTTGTTTAAGTTTTCATATTTTTTTAAAAGTTACCAATCTAAATAAAAAATATAATATTTTCATATTTTGTTATAAGCTAGTAGAACATACGAATATTTTAGTTGTAACATCATCTATCACATCATTTGATTCTTAAATCCAATTTGATTGATCCGACCAGTGCCCTAGTAAGATGACTAGTTATCACTCTAGTACGTAGATGATACAAATTAGTATGTTGTGAACTTTCCTATAAAGAAGTGACTTTTTTAACAATAGAGGCTCAGGCTCAGGCTCAGGCGCTCAGCACCCGAGATCACACCGGTAGCAACAAGGTGACCCGGCTTACCATTCTTAGAAGAAAATTAATAACCGGAAAAACTTTCGTATAAAAGAACTCTCCTAGCACAACACTTCATACTAACTATAAAGAGACATTGATAAGTACCAAAACCACACGATATTCTAGTTATGGAGCCATTTTATCTATTCAAGTTAGGTATTGAGATGACAGAAAGATTGACATCTGGTCGGTTTATATGATGGATCTACTAAAACGTCAATCGGGTTATATTCCACTTGCTACAAAGGTAGAAACTTTGAAATGATAAAAGAACTTGTATCGTTTGATGAGTTAAGGAGTGGTCTATCCAATCAACTTTTCATGTAATTTTTGTACCTAATGCTCTTGATAAGTAAAGGCGTTCAAAAGATCTGAAAAAAACCTAAAGTTAATTAAATCGTATCCGAAACAGAAAAAATTAATTTGAATAATCCGATTACAAGCTAATGTATCATTATTAGTTTTGAGATGTCTGAGTTGGTCAAGTGTATTTCTATGAATCATGAAATTTATTTATACCATTTTATAATGATGGATCTGTGATTGTTTTTGAAGTTTTTTATTGTTAATTTAAACTTGTAAAATATTTAATTTTAGGGATCAAAGTATAGGAGAAAATAAAAGGTCAAAACAAGAACAACAAATTCGTAAATTTGATTCTTTTGTATTTACGTTGTTTTCACTTGTTCTCGTTATTCAGATTTATAAGAATCTTAATTTAGATAGATTCAGTCCGGATATGATTTGAGCAAATTAGGGTCGAGTTGCGTTTAGATAGATAAAAAAGAATTCAAATCGAAATAACTTGAGTTGACTAACCAAAATAACCCGTAATTCAACTCGATAAAAATCATATCGATAATTAGAATGAGTTGGGCACTTGTAATTATGTTCCCTCAAATGCTACATGCATTACTAATTTTGCTTTTAATAGTGTTGCTATCTATATCTACGCGGCATCCATGAACCTATTAAAAATAAATTATTCCGTAACGTACCTTCAAATGTTTTTTTTTATTAAAATTATAATAAATATAGTTTCACTCTATTTTTTTTTTATTTTGAACAGCAAATATCTTTTCCTAAACTATTTCATATTAATTACACCATTGCATGAGTTAGAACTCATGACCTTCCATTCTAAAGGCAAAACATCTATCAAGTAGATTAGTCCCACATTGTCAGTTTCACTCTACATTGTCACTCTCTCACATGCATATAAAACATTTATTTAATCATTTATCTATCCATTTTAAATAAAATATATAATAACATTGGTTACTATTCACTCAAAGTTAATATATATTATATAATAATAAGATTTCAAGTCTTTGAAGCAAAATTACAAGTAAAGCATGATTAGACTGAATTGTAATTACTTCTTATAATATAGTACAAGACACATTGCAAAATGTTGATCTATTGTTGATACTATTTACTTATAGTGTAACTGGTGTGAGCATTAACTCTATACAAATTAGTACACTTTAATCTTCATCTATAGTAAGTTACCTGTAGTGGTAACTTATGTTACACACTAAATTGACATAAGTTAACTCGCATTAGCTCCTTTTGATCTTCACTGGTTGCTTTTTCTTTAGTGGTGTCTTCATCAATTAACTACATTTTTTTAAAAGTTGCTCTCTTAGCAGTGGCGTATCTATGTTATGAGATGTGGGCAGTCGCCCCCCTTTGAATTTTGTTTCTAATAGTATATATATGTTAAAATTCTGACCGAGCCTCTTAAAATTTTGCAATCGTACCTCTTAAATTTGGATAATCATACTTGTGATGAGATTTAAGTGATACTTGTACTTATTTTTTTAGATAAAGAGTTATTTAAAAAAATCTCCTCAGATGTTGTTTTTGATAAATTTTATAAAATAAAACCCCGTAGAACAAATAGTCTGGCAATCTTGACTATAGCAATATGGGTAACTTAGAAACCATATGAATATAATGGATTCAAGAAAAACCAAACTAATTTTGCTTAAAACACATCCGGACCTGCATTCATCCTAACCCACACTTAACTCGACCTGTTACCCAACTAAACCAAGCCCGCCTATTTTGTCGGGCATAAGAACAACTTTAGATGTATTGTTTTTTATTATGATTTTATACATGAAAGTCAGTTTAATTGTATTTTTTTAACATGACCCGACCTGATTTAACATAACCCGATCTGAAAAGAAGAGAGGAAAAAAATATTATATACAAACCCTTAAACAATTTTAAAAAATTTTCGTCCCTTATGAACAAATTATCAATAGTTGGAAGATTTTGAATGGTGAAAGATTGAGAGGGTTACACTACAAATGGCAAGAGTAGTTTTGGGTAATTTAAGATAAAAATAAGGTGATATAATTTGATTGTATTAGGGTAAAATATGAAGGCAACCTTATATTTAGGGTCCTCTTATTTTCACGCCTATTTCACTCTTTCACACCATATATACGTCTCGTATAGGTTTATACAAGACGTATAGAGGGCAATTACTATTTGTCATAATTTCTCAGTGTTAATGATTGAACTCTTATACGTCTCGTATAGGTCTTATACGTGGCCAATCATTTTCAAATCAGTAAGTGTTAGAATGGACTATACGTCTCATATAGATTTACACGAGATATACTTTCTATGGGTGTTGAAATAAAAAAAAATTAGGTGTGTAAATAATCGAACGATATAATTAATATATAATTAAGGTATTGACATAATCACAAATTGATGGGGTGTCTTTGATTGATCCTCATGATCATGATCAGATGATATAATTTGATTGAGAGGGTTACATTACATATGAAAACAATTACTTTTGGGTAATTTAAGGTAAAAATAAGATGATATAATTTGATTGTATTAGGGTAAAAATACAAGTCAGCCTTATAACTAGGGTCCTCTGATTTTTACACACATTTCACACCATTCACACCTTATATAGGTCTTATATAAGTCTATACGAGACGTATAAGGTGAGAAATTATTATTTGTCAGAATTTCTCAGTGTTAATAATTGGACTCCTATATATACACTTTGTATAGGTCTTATACGAGACCAATCATTGTCAAATCAGTGAGTGTCAGATAAGGCTACATGCCTCATACAAGCTTATATGATACATAATTTCATTGTATGTTAAAATGAAATGTCAAATCAGTGAGTGTCAAAGGGCTTACATGCATGCCTTATATAAGCTTATATGAGACATATAATTTAGTCGTATGTTGAAATAAAAAAGTTGGGTTTGTAAATAACCAAGCCACATAATTAATAAATAATGGGAATGAGGGTTGGGTGTAGCTGCTTGTAGTGGTAAGGTGTTCTTATCCCAACCAAAAGATTTATGATTCGAGTCTTGAGGGTGACAACGTTATCTTAGATTATCTAGGAGTTGTCACTTTTATGTTAGATATAATAAGTGTTGTTGTTAAAAAAAATAATTAATAGATAATTAACTACCAATGAGGCATTGCCTCAATGGTGACCCAAGATTCTTCAAAATGAGAGGTCTTGGGTTCAAATCCTTTCCGTAGCGAAATATGGTCTGAGGGGGTCAGGGGGTTTTTTCAGTGGGGTTTCCTTCTGGGCGGTTGTGGTGGCTCATGGGAAGTTTTAGGTAACTAGATCGTGGTGACATGGCCTGGAAACAGTGAGTTCACACGATTGAAACCTTCGTCGTTCAAAAAAAAGATAATTAACTAAGGTGTTGACATAATAATCACAAATTGATGGGATGTATTTGATTGATCCTCATGATCATGATCATGATCAGATAGGGTTTAGCTCCTAAATTTTGCAAGACAAGATTGACAATCACTTAAAACACTCAATTATTTCCACTAGGTTGCTTGTTGTTTTCATACAATTACTTATTGCTCTTGTTTGACTACTGACGTAATTAAGTTTAATCAGGAACAGTTGAAAATCATATTTGCATCTAATCGAAACAAGCATTAGGGCTGTTCAAAAAGTTCGCGGCTCGAGGCTCGGCTCGAAGCTCGCTTGAAGAAAGCTCAAAAAAGCCCGGCTCGAAAAAGGCTCGGCTCGAAAAAAGCTCGTCAAAAACGAGCCGAGCCGGAGCCAGGGTTGGCTCGGCTTGAGCTCGGCTCATGGCTCGACTCGTTGACTCGGCTCGTAGCTCAGCTCGATTTTTAATATATATATATATATATTAAATTATATACACACACATATATATTATATTACACACATACATATATATTATACATAATATATATACAATATTTATACACATTTATATAAATATACATATTATGTATAATATATATGTATGTATGTATATACATGTATAATATATTTGTATATATTAGATTTTATATATAATTATATATATACATATATATTGGATTTTATATATATTAGATTTAATATATTAGATTATATATATATATATAAAGTGGAGGAAAACAACGAAAAAAACGAGTTGGCTCGTGAGCGTGCTCGTGGCTCGAGGTTTTTTACGAGCTGAGCTGGAGCCAGGATTTCTGGCTCGAAAGAAATTTCGGCTTGGCTCGAGCTCGGCTCGAAAATTCACGAGCCGAGCTGGAGCCAGGCCAGGCCCGGCTCGGCTCAACTCGATTACAGCCCTATTCGTGTTCGTTCGTTTAACTTTTAACTTGTTCACGAACGGTTCACGAGTGTTTTTCGAGCCGGGCTTTTTCGAGCTTTCTTCGAGCAAGCTTCGAGCCGAGCCTCGTACCGCGAGCTTTTTGAACAGCCCTAAACACGAACAAGGGTTCCTTCGTGTTCGTTTAGTTCGTTTACAGCCCTAGACATTGTCTTTAAATTACAGCTACACAACTCAAAATTAGCTCTTGTTACTACTTATTTTTGATTTTATGTTATTTTTAGATTAAATTACTGAGAAGGTACTTGTGATTTATTAGTATTTCACTCTTAGTTTATAGGTTTTATAAAATACTCATATGATCCCAAACTTTAAACATTTGTAACACATATAACACTTATGTGAGGGTAATTTGGTTAATTATATAAGTGTAATTTGGTGACATAAGGATTCTATATGCTATAAATGTCTAAAGTTTAAGAATATATGAGTAATTTATAAAACCTAAAGGTTAAGAGTTAAATCCGGGCTTCAGTTAAATTAACCAAAACAACAATACGTACGGTACTCATTTTCTCACACAAATAGGAATACATACATTAAAAATAATTTTAACTGTAAAAAGATGAGAAGAATTATAGGATTGACATTTGACATTTTATAATTTTAAAAAGGGTAATTTGATCAAAGTGTTTTATGTTTTACGTTGTCATGTAATATGTTTTCATCAATATAATATAAGTATATCTCATTTCAAGTTTTTTTGACATTGTTTTTATATATTAAATAAAAATATACAGTTATTTTATAAATTATACAACAATGGTATAATCATTTTAAAGATAAAAAATGTTTATTGTTATCGTTGAATTTAAAAAGAATAATTTCATATAAAAACTATGAATATTAAAAAAAGTAGGAAAACTAGATTAAAAGTCAACAAAAGCAGTTATGACTAGAATACAATTTCATCAACTTTTTTTTCAAAATTTGATCTCAGCAGTTAATTATAAATCTAATGACTTAAATTCATTCTAGAAATTTTTTCTAGATTTATACTATATTTTTTTAATATATTATAAAAAGGCGAGAAAAATTATGAGATTGACATGTGATATTTTCATTATTTTTTAAAAATGATATTTTATTTATTATGTCTTATGTTTCACCTAGCTTATTATGTAATATATTTTCGTCACTCCATTTCAGCTCATTTTGTGTGTTTAAGTTATAAAAGTAATTTCTTTTTAGTTTTAGTCACATGTCTTCATAAAAGATTGGGAAAAATAGATTATATATAAACCTATAATATAAATGAATAACAAAAAAACACGCAAATCGAACCAAACTGTAAAAAATCCTTGTTATTTTTAAGTTATTTTTAAAGAAACTATGTAAGGCAAATAGTACTGAATAAAAAAAGGAGCAATAACGCCCTCTTTATAAAACAAGAGGAAAGTTATTGCGCGTTTTTTAGTTCAAAAACTCATATACAATCAGACCAAAGTCTTATCCATTTGTAGATGGAGCTTCAATAGCATCTAAGTCTAGACGAAAATTATGAGCGTTACGTTCCATACCAAGGTTAGCACGGTTAATGATATCAGCCCAAGTGTTAATTACACGGCCTTGACTATCAACTACCGATTGGTTGAAATTGAAACCATTTAGGTTGAAAGCCATAGTACTGATACCTAAAGCAGTGAACCAGATACCTACTACAGGCCAAGCAGCTAGGAAGAAATGTAAAAAACCAGAGTTGTTGAAACTATCATATTGGAAGATCAATCGGCCAAAATAACCATGAGCGGCGAAAAAACCAAAAGCTCTATCCTCCCTCTCTATCATCCAAGGGATGGAAGGGCAGAGTCATTTCGTGTCCAAAATTGGGACCTCGCAATCACTATTTTATCTCATGTCTTTCTTCGTTCTTGGTTCGATATTCTGGTGTTCTAGGTGTAGAGGAACCACACCAATCCGCTTGAGAAATATATTAGTAGATAATTAACAAAATATTTCTAGTCACATGTTTGAGTTATAAAAGTAACTTCTCTTTATTTCTAAAACAAAATGTTTAAAAAAATAAAATTTTAAAAAATAAGTGTTTAGAGAAATAATATTATTACTTTATTACTTAAAATATTAAATTATGTAAAATTTTAATCATATATTATAGTAAAAAATGTCTTATATCGTCAAAATTTTCCATTAATGACATTTTATTATATTTTTTTTATCCTAACGTGTTTAATACACGAGATTTTAACTCATAGTGTTTATGCATACACACAAATATATATATATATATATAGGGAATAGATAATTTGAAAACCACTTCTTAGTGCGAAAACCGTGAAAACCATGCAAAAATCATGTAAAAAAACGTTTTTTTTTTAAATTTTTTTTACAGGGTTGTAACACTATTGGGCATATTTTTATGAAAAAATCAAAAAAGCGCCGACCAAATATTTTTTTAAAAAATATATTTTATAAAACCATGTAAAACATACGTAACGCTGCGTCAAATATGACAAAATTTTTTTACGTTTTGTTACGTATGTTTTACATGGTTTTATAATTTTTTTAAAAATATGACAAAATTTTTTTACATGATTTTTGCATAGTTTTCACGGTTTTCGCACTAAGAAGTGGTTTTCAAATTATGTATTCCCTATATATATATATATATATATATATATATATAAATTGATGTTCATTTTCTTCAACCTCTTAGTCAATTATTTACCCGTATAACCATGAGTTTCCTCAATCTACACCAACCAGAAAACAATCACACTTCCTCATCTCCTTCTTTGTTTTTGCCTTCTGTACACAACACCGATCACCGTGTCTTCTCCTGCAGTTATTGCAGTAGAAAATTCTACAGCCCACAAGCATTCGGAGGCCACCAAAATGCTCACAGGCTCGAAAGAACCTTAGCCAGGAGAAGCCGCGAGCTGACCTCTGTTACTAGACATCCACCCGAGTGGAACTGCGACTCATCTCGCTCTGCGTTCGACACCAACGGTTCAACCCATGTTCATCGGGTGCAGCCTCCTGTTGTTGTTGGTATTCAAGATCAAGAATTGTCTGCAGGTTCACATGAAATGGGAATAAATATCGATTATGGTTACAAGGGTGCGAGTGTTGAAGATGGTTTTAATCATATTGACCTGTCGCTTCGACTTTGATCTTCTTCTTTACTCCTGATAATAGAACCAGGGTAGGGTTAAGAAGGTCCATTGAAGACCTCGTCACAAGAATTCATCAATATATCTTTTTTATATATAAAGCTGAATTTTTTTCTAATAAAAATATCATTCGGGCTCTAGTTGTACTCGGTAGAGAATAGAATCTTATGATGACCGTTACATGAACTAGTAAGTTATGTTAAAATGTTCAAATTTAATGATTGAATGGTTAAAACTCACGTCCCATTTGTGGTGCATGCATATAATGTATATATGTGTTGGCCCTTAAGAGACAAAAGTAAAATTGCACTAATTTTAAAGTTATTTTACTTATTTTGTGACAATAATCATTAAAAGCGTTGAGATGATTAACCTCAAACGATAACTTTGAGCCGGAGACTCTTTCGGAACAGCCTCTCTATCCCAACTAGGATAGGGGTAAGGTTTGTCTCTATCATTCCCCCCAGACCCTACTCTAAGTGGGATTTTTACTGGGTATGATTGTTGTTGTATGGTTAAAACTATTCTTGTCTGCGAGCAAATTATCTTTCTAGTGTATAGAGGTAAGATTTGCGTATGTTTTACCCTTAAAACGTTACAACTGGTCATGTTAAGACTGAAATTTAACGGGAATATATGGTGGTTGTTATTGTTGGTTATTATTAAGGGAAAATTACCAATTTGATCATTGTTGACCAAAAAATTACTAAAATGATCACACAGATTCCGGCGTCTAAGACGCCCATTTAGACGCCCCTTTAGACGCCCATTTAGACGCCCCTTTAGACGCCCATTTTGTGTATTTTTTACAACATACGGGCCCACATGTCGGCGGCTTTGTCGGGGTGTCTAAGACTACTTTTCTACGGGCGTCTAAGACGCCCATTTAGACACCGACTTAGACGCCCATTTTGTGTATTTTTTTGAACATACGGGCCCACATGTCGGCGGCTTTGTCGGGGTGTCTAAGACTCCTTTTCAACCGGCGTCTTAGACGCCGACTTAGACTCCTTTAGACGCCTTTAGACGCCGGTAGAAAAGGAGTCTTAAACAGAAAAAGGGCGTCTAAAGGGGCGTCTAAGACGCCGGTAGAAAAGGAGTCTTAGACACCCCGACAAAGCCGCCGACATGTGGGCCCGTATGTTGTAAAAAAGTACACAAAATGGGCGTCTAAAGGGACGTCTAAATGGGCGTCTTAGACGCCGGAATCTGTGTGATTATTTTGGTAAACATGTGGTCAACAATGATTATTTTGGTAATTTTCCCTATTATTAATGTTCCACACACCAACCATTTATGAACATTCATGAATTTAGTGCTTGGGAATTTTACAAAACTCTTCCAATCATAATATTTATGCTCTATGCTTCTTATCTTGATCCTTTTTCATCAGAATCCATCTGGTTTTTCTGCACATTCTTGTTGCACGCCTCACGGTGAAGCTTTTGAATGGCTTGGGGTTCCTCGGCCCTGTCGTTTTTCGCGCATAAGGGTCGATTTCGTCGGAAAATTTTATAGGTATTGACTCTTGCCTACTCCGTTTTTCTTCCTAAATATCCTTTGCCTCCCTTGGATTTTTTTTTTCAATCTGAAACAGTTGATATATCGTTCTATAATTCTGTGTGGATCATGATGAATGTTATGATTGCAAGTTTTTTCACACAAGATGACTGGAATGCCAACCAGAAGCATGTTGTCGAAATTGGCTCAATAGATTTGTCATCATGTGAGACTAGCACTCTTGTAGAGGCTTTGAGTCTTAAAATGAGAAGTCGATCATAGGTTCAATCACATGCAAGGGTGTAATTCCGTTTGGTGAGTTTAGATGAGGAATAGAATAAAAGCGTAGTTGTTCAAAAAAAAAATGATTCGTCTATCATAGTATGATGATGTCATGGTGTCATACACAAATGTGGATACAAGTGTATGTCTCAAAGTTATGGGCATAGTCAAGGCACAAGAATAGATCGATTGTTCAACAAGATCTTAATTTCACATATACAAAGCTGGCTTGTCTTGTATCTGTTAATCTAAAACTTAGGTGGATTGGTAAATTAGTAAGATCTAAAGCATTTAAGATATGCCTACTTGCCTAGTCTTTTATTACTAGAAAAAAAAAATCTAAAATACACAAAATTATCCAAAATTTTTTATTAAAATGTACATATTTTTTTACTTATAATTTTTACGAACATTTAAGAACCCGTTAATTAATTAGAGAGCTTCTTTTCAAACTTGTCGGGTAAACATATTAAATACTTAGCTAACACCACGAGTTTATTTAGTTGTTATAACAACCCATTTTGTGAAATTTTGTAAAACAAATATAATTAGTGAGATGTTATATGTTGTATGTGTTTGGATGTTTTATAAGATTTAGTTATCTTAGTTATTAAATGGTGGTGTTAACTAACTTAATTAAGTTAGATATAAATTATTTAGATTAACTAGTAGTTGAGGGGCTAGAACTGACAAATGGGCAAAAAGTGTATGAAAAGGGAATATGATCTTGACCTTGGTCAAAATATCCAATTCATTCCCCATATGCATGTGTGTGTCGTTTAAGAGGAGAAGAAAAGGGAGAAAACCCTAAAACTTGTAGAATCACTAAATTGATGGTCAAGGAAGGATTGGATTGTTCATACAACCAAGAATTCAAGTTCTTCTAGCATCATACAACAACAAAGTATGAAATTTTGAATGTTTTAGGTGTAAATTCAGTAAGTCTCTCATAGGGGTGCGGGTAAAATGGGTGAAACTCAAAATTTGGTGTTTGGAGGGTCTTAAATGTTGTTATTCATAGTGATAATCATCTAGGAACAACATTTCGATCATTTTCGTGCATGATGATGTAATATGATGAACGGGGTTTTGTAAGGTTTATGGGGTATATGAAGTATGAACTAGGTGGTTAAAGTTAATGTTAAAAGTTAAGGATTTGATGATTTCACAAAGTTGTTGTAGTTTGTTTGTGAATATGATGAATTGGTTCATTTGGAAACCAAAAATGGAGTTTGATAGAAGTGTTATTAATCAATGATCATAAGTAAATAAATATATACATATGAGGTGTTTGATGGAATGTCAATTAAAGTGTTAAACTTAAAACTGTGTTTAAAGCTTAAGGTGGTATGAAATAAGCATGAATATAACCAAAAATGGGGGACTGGTATGAATATGGGTCTCTTGGATGTAAAATTAGATAGAAACGGTGATAATGGATCAAATGAGTGTATTTTGACTAGTTATAGTCAACGCTCTTGTTAAACCTATTAGTTATGATAATCGGAAACAATAGCGAAGGCTCGAGTTGTCACACCCCGAGCCGGCGGGCTGGATCGACTTTCCCGTTGGGCGGAAGGTTCCCGGGGCGTGATATCGTTTGATAATCGAAATGATCAGATTGTTTACATAGCACATGAGATATAACTGAGAAATGCTAACATGACAATGAAATAGAATTACAAAGTTAAATTACATTGTTTCCTCATAATTTAACTAAGTAGATCTAATCAAAAGAATCAATGAGTTTATATCTCGTAACTGTACAAGATATACAAAAGATGATTCACTGTTTTGTCATTCAAAAGTATGCAACACCAAAAAGTAGCTAGGCCTTCTTAAAGTCCACTAGCTATGTCCCTGTATGTCTGGTGACTAAACCTGTTCGTCACCTGAGAAAACATGCATTTAAACAAAGTCAACACTAGGTTGGTGAGTTCATAAGTTTGATAATGGAAAACCTTGAATTGTTCACATACACAATCATAATGTCATACATGTTATTAGTTATGCTTATATATAGGGCATATGTAGGGGAACAAGCCCCAGCAAACATCCCACCACATAACTAATAGAACTCCACACTACTTGCAATACAACTATAGATATCCATTTCCATTTCACCTGTCCGTTTGTGTTCATCACCCAATGTTTCATATGTAGAATAATATAATAAAAGAGGTTCAGTTATCAAACCGAAGTATTGATAACCCTCAATATGTTAAGGAAATTAGATTATGTAAATCTGATCCTTGTTATTATTCTATTACTTGTGGGGTTAACTGTTAATCACTTTTAGCAATAAGAGTGTTAGTTAACCAATTGTTATTTGTTTTCAACTTGAAGTGCATAGAGCCTAAAAGGAATCCATTGCAATCCTCACGTAATCAGATTGCAATGCATCCTATTTACCTCTACCACTTTGTATTCCCAGAGGCCTCATCGAAGCTATTACTAGTAATATGACATGAGAGAAAATCAATTCCTCAGTCCACTAGTCAATAGGAATCGATGGATTAATTACAATTATAACTGTAGATTAATAGCACCATGTGTCGCTTTCCAGACCCTGACTTGAGTAGCCCTGTCACCGGTCATTACGTTACCGGCCAATGAATGAGTACGATCAACATACTAGCCCTACAAGCTAGAGGTTTGTCAAACCTATGGTACCACTATGCTATCGTCGGTTTAGTCACGTCAAACTAACTGGTCAGCGAATTGTGAAGGGACTTACAATGATCAAACTTGAGTACATGGCACATGATTGAAATGATATAATGCAGACAGTTCAATAGTAATCAATTGTATTGTGTTCATCAATGTTGTTGTTTGTTCTCAATGTAGTATGTTCTCGTTGTTGTTAACAAAGTTAAATAAGAACTTGTCTTATTACATTATGTTAATTGTTGTGTGAATGATGTTGTTATCATGAAGTTACATTATCATGATTATCATTCCTTGTGGTTCCATATAGTCACCCTTTTGTCACTAAGATGTGGTAAGAACTAGTCTTACTACACTTAGTCGACTCAGGTGGTGGATGATACTTGTTTCATGTTATCTTGCAATATGTGCCGAGTTGTAAGCTAAGTGTTATAAGCACTTGTCTTATTACACTTAGTTAACTCTGGTGTTGAATGATAATATAAAGATATATTATCTTCATATCATTCATGTGTTTTGTTGTTGTTGTCATCGTGTTCGCCTGTAATTATCTCAATGTTCGTTCTTGTAAGAATAACTAAGTGTTGTAAGATATAATCCTACAACTATGTTATTCTATTGTGTTGATGAGTTATGAAGTTATACTATCATATTCATCCTAGTTATACATGTCATATCATAATCATACAAGCATGCATACAATGATAAATGATAATAAGTCAAGCAATATTATCTAATCAAAGTATAAGCAATATGTTAAACTTAAAACTTTTAAATAAATAAAAGTTAAGCATGTTTCTCAGCCCCGAGAGTTTAAAATCAGTTAAGATTAGAAAAGGGGCATATGAACTCACCTTCTTGTTGTTGGGGTTGACTTAGCTTAAACAAGAAGTGCACGCGCTCTTGATTGTACTTGTTGTTGTATTCACGATCCTGTATTGATTTCACGTTGTATGTAACTTATAAGTAAAGTCGTAGAGATTACGTGCGTGTATGTGTTAGCCCTAAAATTGGCTAACACCCGTGAGTCACGGTCATCATTCGGCCCTGTTTACTTGTTAGTGCCTTTAGAAACACTTAAACCAATTAGGTTAAGATTTAAAATACCTTATTATTGCCTTATCATGTTATTCTTGTTTACTTGAATTCATTTATTACTTAGTTAATAATATCAAAATTTCATCATACTCCTTATCCTAGTTCCATATATTTATTGCCACTTATTTGTTTAAGTCACGTGGGCCGAATGAATTAAATGTGAGCCGATTGGGCCATGGTGAGCCGAATAGGTTCGTTGGGCTAAGCCGAGTCACTAGATTCCTTGGGCCGAACCCATGGTTTTGGGCCAATAAATTCCATGGTGCGATTGTGTTTCGTGAGTTGGGCCTGAATCAAATGTGGGCCAAATACACAAGAGTGTGGACCAGCTAACTTTGTTTTGCCAAATGAGATACTTGTCGAATACAGTGTTGGACTAAATGGATCAACATGGGCCAAGAAGTTGGACCCAACCGATCAAAGGAAATGGTTTCAACTTTCCAGCGAACCTTGGGTTCGTTTAGGTTAAAGGTTCGGTCATCACAGTGTAGCGAACCTGTTAGCCATCCTTATATGGTTCGCCTCGATCACAGCCTCATCAAGGTTCAGCCAAATGCATGGGTTCGTTGCTCATGCATGGGATCCAGTAGGGCGTAGGTTCGGCTAACATGAAGGTTCGGTGTTGTTGGTTCGTGAGTCCATGGTTCGTGGGGGTGGAGGTTCGTGACTATGCAGGTTCGCAGCACCCTGATGTTAGGTTCGTCCACAATAGGGTTCGGTTGGTTGTAGTAGGTTCGGTTGGTTGTAGTAGGTTCGGCTGAGGATAATGCTCACTTCAGGAGGTTCGGCAGTAGTAGGGTTCGCATGAAGTCGAAGGTTCGTCATGTAAAAGGCTCGCCTGGTAAAGGTTCGGTGGAGAGGGTTCGCCCATGACCACACTCCACAGGTTCAGCTAACCAGAGGTTCGGCCATGGGCCAGCTCCCATACGAACATGAAACCGTGCATCACCATCTCCATCAAACCCTACTTGTTGTCAAGTTGTTTCCATGGCTTCCCTGCCCACCTATTAGTTGTTCTAGCCTGCGTGGAGGTTGAATGAAGGTCTAGAGTCGGGTTGGTCACGGTTTTAAAGTGAGTGAAAGAGGTGATCGACCAAGGGTACAAAAACCCTAGTTTTTCAGAACTTCATAGCTCCATACCTTGAGTTTGAGTGGATGAATCCTCAGATCGGTTGTACTTCTATGTAGGGAACGTTTGTAGCTTCGATTTGGCACCAAGATTTCTCAAAATGGTTGAGATTTGAGTGAGAAATGTTAGAGAGAAGTTAGAGAGAGAGAGGGTGGCCGGAAATTAGGTTTAGAGAGAGAGTGGGATGATGAGGAAAATGAGGAAAATCCCCTCATTTAGTCTTTTTATACTCCGGGGTGTTCGAGTTCGTTTCAGTTGCTCGTTTTTCGTCTCCGTTGCGTTTCCGGATTGTTACGCGTAATTTTACGTATTTTTTTAAATAAAAGAATTAATTTTAAATATCTCAAGAGTGGTTATTCCTAGTAAATGTTTTATAATTATTTTTCTTATTCTATTTTCGTTCTAATCGTGTTTCGTTTCCATTTCGTCAGAACGCGTCACCTTCGCGCGTATTCGTTCGAATCGTCACACGAACGAACACGACGATGGTTTGGCTTTCTGATTTTTGTTTTCTACATGTCAGTCATCATTTCAGAACGTTAAACTCACAGATATGTTTGTTTGAATCGTCACCCACGCAAACACACTGTCAGTTCGTTATCCTGAAACAACACTGAAATTATGTTTTGAATTGTATTTCCTCACTGGCGGACTCAACTAATCGTCCTGTTTTCACATTGTTTTCGTACTGATTTATCGGCCATCTGATTCATATCATCTATGGATATCAGATCGCAACCGACTTGTTTTTGTTGTTTACTTGTACACTGTTGTCTTTCTTGATTCGTTGTCTTAACTAAACTTAGGTTTTCACCTAAATACAAACAACTATTGTTTATCGTGAGTGTTGTACTTACAGTATTTAAGTTTTCACATAAATACGTACAACTGTTTCTTGTATCTTGAATTATGTTATCTCAAACACTGTTCATGAAATTGTATTTACACACAGTAAAAGGTGAAAGTACACATACCGTACGGACTTGCCGGACGATCAGGTACTGGATGTCACACGAGTGGAACCAAATGGCCCGGAAAGAAATTGTAATAGAGGATAACCTATTGGGACAAGGTAAGTCACCAACCCACTATATTTGTTATGTTTAATGGTTGTATGTGTATGTGTGCATATATGTATGTTAAATATATATTGATTGTTGACTTTGGTGAATTGGTGTGTGTTTGAATTGGTGGTTTTCAATAGTATTCAATAGGTGATATTTTTGCTTAGTAGTTACTATTGACTTTGAAGGATTCACAAATGGTGTGAAACTTCAATTGAATTTGGTGTAATGATTCCCAAGTTTGAAATAGATTGACTCACATGAGGTGTGAATTTCCTAAATTGGATTTATCAAATTTAGGTAAATCACAAGTGGTGTGATTACCTAATTTGAAGATCTTTGATGAAAAGGATATATGCCTTAAGGTGTTAGGTGAAAAAACCCGTTATCAAGTATGATTTTTGATGGTGCATGTGATGTTGGATTTGGAGCATTATATGCAAAGTGGATGGATCAAACTTGTTTGAATACTTCTAAATATGTTTAGGATTGTATTTGGAGGGTTTAAATATATATAATCTGAATTTTGAATTGAATCAAATTGAAAATCACAACTTGAATTTGAAAATTCGAACCGAATTTCGATTTTTTTGAATCAGATTCGAAAAGTAAACACCTTAATCAAACATGTTATTCATACCTTACATGCACTATCATATTAAACAAATACCTCTTCATTAAAAATACATAAAAATATGATTTTCTCTGATATCAAACTAATTGACCATTGAACATGTATAAAATTAGTTATTGACTGAGGATAAATGTTAATTATTTTTAACACGTGAACTGACACATAAAAATTCACATGCATGTTTACGCAACTTGTATGTTGGCTAATTGATGTATTTAAAACTTTTGGTAACCTCCTAAATCTAAAGGAAGAAAAGTGTGATATTTGCTTGGATGTCTTGTCAAACCAACTTTTGTTAGGATGAATTAAAGATCTTGTGTCAATCATATGACAAATCAAAGAGCCAAGGTAATTGAGTTGAAACCATGTTAATGTGCCTATTACTCAAAGCTATATAATATTTTTGGAGAAAATGATAATCTTTTCTTTTTCTAAATCAATTTGTTCTTTTTGTTATCTTTTTATCTAATGACGTATATCCTAAATCCTAATCGTTGGTTTCATAAACATATATTAGATAATGAATACCTAATATACAAAGCTCAAATAACTTTTGTAACTTTTTTTTGTGTCTAAATATCATACACACATATTATTATATGATTACGTTACAAAATTTTCACCATTAAAAGCTTACGAAAGAATCTTGTGCATTGATTTTGGAAATTAAAGGTTATAAATATACAACTCAACTATGATTATACTTTAAAGTATAGAGGTAAGTTCAAATACAAAATATGATTTTTGTAAAAATGGTAGTACCAATAATGTGTTGACACGTATATTAATAACTAGGTTATAAACCTGTGTATTATACGGGTTGGCTTAAAAAATTATATTAAATAAATACGAATTATTAATTAAGATATAAGAATTGTAAAATAACTTTTGTGGGATAATTTTTTGTTTGTTAAATTATAAAAATGAAGTTAATTGAAAAAAAATAGTTAATTTAACGGAGACTAAAAGAAGAAATTTAATAACTAGGATCTAAATACCATATGTGTACATAAGAAATGAAATCAAATGTGTCCACACTCTAAGTACATTTTATATAGGGAGACTTTCATATATATCCCTAGAAACCTCCTAAATATTATATATAGGGGAGGGTTCAAATAAAACTCATTACTTTGGAGAAAACTAAGAAAACTCGTACTAAACAATCAATTTAAAAAAAAAATTCATGATTTTTTATATTTAGCTTAGAAATGGTATAAACAAAAATATTTTTTTTAATAAAAATATATAGATTACGAAGTTACGTATATGTAACCAAAAAAGTTGCATATATGTAATCAATGAGTTACACATATGTAATCACATGAGTTACATATATTTTTTTATTTTTTTCTTTTTGTTAACAAATCTAACCTTAAAATAAAACAAAATGTAAAATAAAAAATGAAAAACGAAATTGATTGATAGCAATTGTGATTAGTTCTCTAAGTTTTCTCCAAAATGGAGGTTTTCTATGGAACCCTCCCCATTATATATATATATATACACACACACACACACACATACATACATACACGACCATGAGAGCAAGATGTGCGCTAACATGGGAGCCTCGTATCTGAACAAAAGAATCAAAGATATAAATAAAAAAGGCCTCGATAGTTTTTCATGATATCACTTAGAAAACTAACCACATTGTTTTCCAAATTAAGGGCCTTAGATGCTAATCCTTCAAGCCATTAGATAATGTAACATCAGTGCCGGAACCGTACCGGAACAGTGATCTTAAACAGTAACATGAACAGTAAATAGGTATGAACTACATACATTTCAGTGCATTTCATATTCATATCATATACTGTTATCATTTTATGAATCAAACAGTGAATTTATGATCATTTCAGAGAAACAAAACTCAGAAAACATGGTTTAACAGTCAGATAATTAACTGGCAACACAGAACTATCATGGGATTAATTGTTAGGATTTATTATGTATAAACGTATGCGAGGCTTTATAGAACAAAACACACGGATTTTGTTATGTGAATGCTAAATTGACGGGTTATTCGTATAGGTGACGATCTGTATGAATATATCCGAAGGTTTAACGTTCTGAATAATATCCAATAATTAGAAAACAATATTGAAAAGTATAGTTATCGTCGTGTTCGTATGGGTGACGATTCGAACGAATACGCGCGACGACCGTACGATTCGATTTAAACAATTAATTAAAGATTTCTGAAATTTTAAAAATAAATAAAAGATATTAGTTAATTTACTAGGAATACCCACTTAAAATAAATTTATAAATCTTATTTTTATAAACCGCGACGTTTCGTTTCGAAAACCACGAGAAACCGACATTTTACACTAAACGGAACGAGATCGAACTACCGGGTGTTTTGAAACACATAAATGTGGCATTAATTGCCACAACCACCACCATTACTCTCTCTCTCCCTCTCAATCTCGTTTTCTCTCTCTCTCACTAGAAGCATCAACATCTCTCTAAGATTTTGCACTCGTTTCTCGCCGGATTCAAGAGTTTTTGGTGTCAAATCGATCCCCACGCAACGTAGATCACAGAAGTACAAGGAGTTTAAGCTTCCCTCCGTCAAAATTGAGGTAAATCCTAGTTCATTTCGGTTTTTGGAATGTGTAACACGACCCCTTCGAAGTATTTATGTTCTAATCACATTTAGCACTTAGGAACACTTATATGAACACATGTAAACCATTAGGTAGCTCTAGGAGTGATCTGTAATAGGTTAGGATTCAAAATAAGCGAAGAAGATGATGAACATGGGCCGACCGAACCTCATGAGGCTGAATCTCCATGGCCGAACCTAGCATCTTCTTTAGCCGAACCCTGTGGACGAGCGTACCCTGAGCCGCTAACCTGGGAACCAGCATCAACCCTGCACCGAACCTTTCTCCTCCTGCAACGAACCCTGTGGCCACATGCACCGAACCCTACACATCCTGAGCCACGAACCTGCAAGCTCTGAGTCGCGAACCTGTACGCTCTGATGATCGAACCTAGCTGGCCACGAACCTCTTTCAGGTGGCCGAACCCCCTTCCGTCGAGTGACACGAACCATACAGGCCTAGGCGAACCTGAGAGCTCCTTAACCAGCCGAACCTTCATTAGGAGGTCAAAAACCCAGGGTGACGAACCCTGCTGTGCAGTGTCGAACCACGCCAACCCAACCGAACCTTGCATGGCCGAACCTTGGCCATGCAAACCCTAGAATCCACGAACCTATGAAATCACGAACCTATCCCCATGAGTATCACAAACCTAGGAACTTTTAATGAGGCAGCCGAACCCTTCATTTACCCGAACCTGGAACCAACTGAAAACACTAGGGCCGAACCTTGAGGGTTCGTTGAATTTAGAGTGCTAGCCGAACCCTATAATTCTCGAACTTAGCCGAACCTATGGGATTAGGCAATAGGTTTGCTGCCGTAAACTAAAGGTTGAACCTAGGTGTTGCCTAATTAGGTTAATGTGGGATTTATGAACATCAAAACTAGTGTTAAGAATCTAGGGAATGGTTAGTAGGCCATTAGCCTAAGTTTTCATGAGAATTGGATCTCATAAGTTGCATGCATGGATTGATATTACGTGTGTATGCATAAGGTGACTCATTAGGGTTTCCTTGTATAACATTAAAATGTAACTCTCAAGAGACAAAATGGGCTAAGAAAACATAGGTTGTTGACATCTAACAATTGTGTTAAAACAATTGGATTTATGATTGAAACCATGTAGCAATGGAAATCATGAACTAAACGTGGGATTTGTCTTAATCATTAACACTAACCTAGTAAAAGACTTGACATGTACAATTAACTTAGATAAGTTAATGGGCCATGTTGAACGAAGCAAAGAACTCAAATTTGATCAATGGGCTTACTTGGGCCCAACGGGACTTAATTAGAGCCCATCAAATGTTAAAAGTTGGTTTAATTCAAGTAATGACATTTTAATAAAATAAAATGGTTTATAAACTTTATTAGATTAAATTGAATGATTTTCTAAAAATTATGTTTAACTTAAAATGACATTAATTAAAAACATAGTAACCATGACATGCTGTAATTAATTATGGGATTGGGTTTATAAAGGGGTATCTAAGTTAAATTAGAAGATTAAGTCTTAGAAGCACATTAGTAGTTTAGGACACTTAGTTACACACACCGAGACCAAAGCCTTAGGTACAACGACTAATAATCGTACTTATAGTATTCGAATTCTTTTAAAACAACTCAGGAACTGAAGAAACCTAAGCTACAAGAACGAGCGCGCATTTTGTGATATATCAGTTACATAGCAACACAGGTGAGTTCATTGCCCCTTTTCTAACCGTTTTTGTTTTAAAACGCGGGGCTGAGAAGCATGCGTAAACTGTTTATTTAAATTGTTTACTTAAATGCTTCTAAATTCTATATATTTTGTATATATGTATGAATGATATCCTAGACCATGTCTAGGTAAATTTTATGCAGGTTTTTACTAAGGTTATCTACTTATACTCTAAGTGGATAATTGGGTTAAATTAAACATTTCAACGAATCAAACGAAAACATTTTTAACGAATCAAGTGTGTGTGATTTCAACGAATCAAACGAAACTATTTTGACGAAACAAGTGCGTGAGTTCAACGAATCAAACGAATCAACAAATCATTTCCAAGGGAAAATCTGGGAAATATCAAAGATAACATATGCCAACGAAACAATACGAAACAAGGGACGAATCAAGTACGAATCAAAAATCCTACATTTCAAGAAGTTCTAGCTAGACCGATCGAATTGTAGGTCATATGTTTGCTGATATTTACAGAATTCCCTAACTACTAAGAACCTTGATTGATAGACTAGTCCACTCGAGTTGATCAAGGCCCAATCATTAGGACTTAGATTTTATTAAATGTTTATTTATGTATTTAATTAAGCATTTATTTAACTGTTTCTACAATTACTGTGGTTGATCATTATTGTGATGAACTTAAGGAATCAACATAGATTCCAAATTATTGTATTTACAGGAACAAAGAACTGAAGAATCATTGGGTTAATGGTAGGGGTAAAATGCTTAATTTTCATTAACACCAATGTCCCATGTGGATTAGTATGTGGTGGGACGGCGTCTGGGCGGGTTTGTAGGCTCGACTCAGGGGTATGCCCTATATATAAGCATACCGATCTGGATGATACATGTGATGTTAATGAGATTAAGGTTGTTACCCAAGGGTTTAACAAATGCTTTGAGTGTATGGTAGGTAAAAATGCTTAATTATCATTAACAACAGTGTCATATGCGTATTAGTGTGTGGTGGGACGGCGTCTGGGCGGGTTTGTAGGCTCGACTCAGGGGTATGCCCTATATATAAGCATACATGGATGTGGATATTACATGTGATGTTAATGAGGTTAGGGTCTTTACCGAAAGAGGTTTACAAATCATTTTCAATTACTAAACTATATGAACTCACCAACCATGTGTTGACTTTATTTTTGCATGACTTCTCAGGCGACGAACAGGTCAACTGAAGAGTTATTTCTTTGGACTAGGTTATCTGATAGAGGACCTAGCTTTTTGGACCTGCATATTTTGAAGCATCATTATACAGTTTATTTTGTATATCTTGTGCAGATACAAGATAGAAGATTTATGATGTGATAGTAGATTTACATTGTTAAATTATAAATTTATCTGATGTAATTTAACTTTGTAATTCTACTTTATTTTAGCAAGTTTCTCATTTATGTATCATGTGCAATGTAACAATCTGATCATTTCGATTATCATTCACGATATCGCGCCCCGGGAACCTTCCGCCCGACAGGGACTCCGATCCAACCCCGCCGGCTCGGGGTGTGACAGATAAGTCCAAGTCATTGGATAAGTCCAATTCATAACTGAGCTAACAAATTGGCAAGCATTGAAATATAAAGTTGTTAGTAGCTGAAGTGAAAAAGGACAATCAATTTTGATATGCTAAATCTACCATATGAAAATTCTCATTCCATTAAGGTTAGAGTTGAAATTTTTAAAAAATATAAAATTATTTTTTCGTTATATCATATCGCATTTTAGCATATATTTTTTTAAATATTTGTAGGATTCCATATCTTCTACCGGAGACAATGCAACACCTCTTTCAAGTATTGACAAGTTCAATAATGTAACGTCTTCAAGCAGTCAATTGTCAAATTCTTCCAATGGTTTACTTAAAGGTCTAAAAAGAAATCTTGAACATTTCATGTTAGATGGTGAAGACATGTCTGCTCAATCTTCATCCAAGTACAAAGTTAAACAGGAGAAGCATCATTGAAAGATTAGAAAATGATGAAAATTTTATTGTTTGCGTTATATATTGAGATTGTTATGCTTTCAATTTGGATTGAGATTGTTTTTTGTTTTTTATGTTTGCCAATGACATTTTGTGGTTGTGATTGGATGATGTTTTTCTAGCACATTATGTGTGTTTTTTATATCTAGGAACACGTTTAACATAAATTAAAGGCTTATATTTTCCATATGTATGTTTGTTTTTAATTCAACAGCACCTTATTCAACTGAACTGTATTTATTTTTGGTTTATAAGATTACAGGATATAAACTGACAATAACGGATATAATATTAGGTTAGTGACAACAAAATCTTCCCTAATTGTTTTAAATAATACTAATTTATGTATTATGTTTTTAAAATGTTATTGTTCCGTTCAATTTCTATTAAATATATACATATGTTTTACGAGGTTTATTTACTTATAGATAGTAAGACATACGTAATCATTTCTTTATTTTCAAGCAAATCAATAGTATATTAACTTAGTCATTTGTAAATGTAATTAAATGAAATCTCCAAAATTATCAAAATTAACATAATTGATGTAAGTTAACATAAAAAAGTAAACTCATTTATTTTATTAACACTTTTAACTGTTTACAAATTAACAACAAATAAATTTAACATGCATCTGCGTAATTAAAGTTTGCATCTTAACGTAAATCACATATAAACATTTTTTAAATTATCTAATTTTTATTTTATTTAATTTAAATCATAAAATTTAAAAGTCACCAAATAAAAACGATTGTTACATATTAAAATATGAAGCTAAGCAAATAATTTCTACAATTAGATAATCGTAACTCCCTTTAAATTAAAGTCAAATGTGTTTTAATTAAATACTATTTAATATATTTTACAAATTATTTAGGAAGTTATAGTTTTATTTGATTAATCATTTTAATGTAGAAAAACAATTTCTAAAAATAAGTTCCCACAATATATGCTTAGTTACACGTAATTTGATATATGATTACCACTTTTATGCATATTAACAATATAAATTTTTTAACAAATTTTCAATTTATTTCAATTTATTAACATTACCCTTACCATTTATATACCTAAATCTTTGTATACATATAAAAAGAAAGCACCATATGGTTGTTCAACACACAAAACTTCTAAATTATATGCTTGCTGAAGATGATTGTATATCAAGATTGTACACTATAAAGAGATACTTTGTGGAGATAAACTTTTTTTACACTTTAATTCAGGTTAATTTATTATTTTAAATTATTTTGTTAATATGTTAATTGATTATACAATTAATCAAAACATGAATATAAACCTTTTTTTAATATTATTTACGTAACTTTTATACAAATTATGTCCAAAATTTTTTAGAAATAGTGTAAATATACCTTGGTGTTAACAATTGAAGGTTTGATTAATTGAATTGTTAATCATAATAATAATATGCTCTTTTAATATTTATTTTAATATTACATACATTAATCTTTTTTTTATCTTAAAAAAAACCGAAATTAATAGGAAGCAGACAACATGAGTGGAGATAAAACGAACAACACTACATCTACCAGATTACATGCTCATGAAGCTCGAAAAGCTAGAAAATTTTGTTTGGATTCTAAGAGGTTTAAGTTAACACAAACATGTTCAAATAAAAGTGAGTTACATGTTAATGTTATTCATAATTTTGCTCATTCAAATAATATGTTTTATATTAACACTCATTTGTTCCTATTTTTTTTGTAGATCAAATTCAACGAACTCCGTTGTCTGACATCTCCAATGGTATCAATTATATAATGTCATATATAATTAAACATTACAAATGTTTAACTAATTTATTAGAAAATATTAGTAAAACATCATCTTCTTTATTTTCCATTTACAGTTTATAATTCAAGCAATCAGTCTACAAGTTCTAATGATGCTCGAAAAGCCAGAAGGTTGTATTTAGATGGCAAAAAATCTAAAACAAGACAACAAACTTTTAATGAAGGTTTGTTTAATATTATTAATTTATGTTAATTTTTTACGATACAAAATTATTAATTTTTGCTATCTTCTACTATTGTATATATCTAAGTTACAAGCATTATTACAAATTTCCTTTGAATTATGACCTTACGTTTACAATATATACACACATTGTAAATTTTTAATTTTAAATGAGTGTTTATAATATTGTATTGAGGAATTTTTTTTTTTTTGCAGATATATTTGATTGCATAGACGAAAATGTTACTCCGACATTTGACGGTGCATCGATTTCTATATCTTCAAGTCTTTTCACATCTACAAATACATCAACCTCGAGTAACAATATTTCATTGCCTAAGTTATCATCCGGAAAGTGTAAGTTAGTAAGCAATGGACAAAGTATATCTCCATTATGAATTATTGATGGTACATGTGATGAACGTAATAGTGATCAACAAAATGTCAAAGATCCATTTGTAGGAATATCCAAAGGTACGTATATCATAAAATTTATAGCCACTATTTATATACAACATTATAAATATTATTTTCATCATTTTATTATTAACACTTTTATTTATGAATACACAGTTTATTTTGACCACAAAGATCAAAGTATTGTATGTGAATTATGTAATGCAAAATTGTGGCAAAATGAAGCTGGAAAGGGAAGAAAATCTTTTGGCAAAACAAGTTATTCAATTTGTTGTTCTTATGGCAAAGTACAACTTCCGGATTTAAAGGATGCCCAATCTGAGTACATGAATTTATTTAAATGCTTTGATTCGAAAAGTAAGTATTTTTTTGAAGAATATTAGATGTTACGATTCAATGTTTTCTTTACATCTATGGGTGGGGAGATAGACTCTTCCGTTAACAAAGGCAATGGTCCATACGTATTCAGACTAAGTGGTCAAAATTATCACACAATGGGTAGTCTTTTACCACAAGATGGATGCAAACCAACATTCTCACAGCTGTATATATATGATACTGAAAATGAAGTGGATAATAGAGAAAGTATCTTTAGGTATATCTACATGATTATTAGATTTTATAAATTGTAATTGTGCAATTGAGTTCACAAAATTAAGAAAAACTAACAAGTCTTCCTTTTTTTGTAGCTCAACATTGAAGAAAAAATGATCAACTTCGGATTGTCTTGGTCGTCATTTGATACAACTTCTACAACTTTTTTTAGATTCACACAATGAGTTGGTAAAATCTTATCGAAGGGCAAGAGATTGTTTGCATAATAATCCAAACGTCAATTTAAAGCATCGTTTGATTGGTAAAAGACAACAAGATGGAAGGACATACAATTTACCATCTGCGTCTGAGGTTGCTGCTCTTATTGTTGGTGACATTGGTGATGCATTTGACAATAGAGATATCATTGTTGAAACTAAAACAGGTGTTTTACAACGTATAAGTGAATTGCATCCTTCATATCTCCCTCTTCAATATCCACTTCTATTTCCTTATGGTGATGATGGATATAGGGTGGATATACTCCATAGAGGTGTTGAGCGTTCACAAAACAAAAAAAAGAGGAAATTGTACAATTAGAGAGTTTTTTGCTTATAGAATTCAAGACAGGATTAACAAATTCTCAATAATTCTAAACTCCAAAAGACTATTTCAACAATTTTTGGTTGATGGATACACAATGATTGAAAGTGAAAGGCTTTACTACATACGTATGCAACAAAAGATTCTAAGGTGTAATTCATATGAAAACCTTCGTAATTTGCAGTTGGATGGACATACTGATGTGTCTAATGTTGGTCAACGTGTAATATTGCCTTCTTCTTTTACTGGCGGTGCAAGATACATGATGCAGAATTATTTGGATGCCATGTCTCTTTGTAAATGGTATGGTTATCCTGATTTTTTCATAATAGTCACATGCAATCCCAAATGCCCTGAGATTAAAAGGTTTTTAAATGATACAAATCTTTCTTCTGAAGACCGGCCTAACATCTTGTGTAGATTGTTTAAAATCAAATTTGATGCAATTATGAAAGATCTAATGGATAATTCTTTGCTTGGTAAAGTGTCAGAAGGTATGTATGTTTTTAAATCATGTAACAAATTATTATAAAAAATAAATCTAAAAGTAAATCCAATTAAAAATTGTTGATATCACGTTTTGTATACAAAAAAAGAAATTATAATATTTAAATGGACAAAAGATTTTTCTAATGATGGTTTTTATTTTTTTTTTATTTCGAATATCACAGTTTTTAAATAATAATAAAAACACTTACAATTATAAACATTATTAGTTGTAATGTATATTAACATTAATTAATTATAAAAACGTTTTCTAACTACATTTATATACATCCGTTTTAATTTTTTCAAAAGTAACTATAAATCAAACATTTTCATTACAATAATATAAGGACATTAATTGATTAAATTTATCATAATTAATATGTCAATTTAATTATTGACTAAAAAACGTAAGCATAACTAAATTGACATTCTAAACTACTAGAGACAACCATTAAATTAATCATAATTTTTTTAATCTTTAAATAATTATTAAAATTCTTATTATACCATTTTTTTATATTGTGCAGTTGTTTATACAGTTGAGTTCCAGAAGAGAGGTTTGCCTCATGCACATATATGCTTATTTATGCATGTTGATCATAAACTTCCTACAGTTGACCACATTGATCAATTTATTTCTGCTGAGATTCCAGATCAAAAAGAAGAACTTGAATTATACTCTCTTGTGTCTGAGTTTATGATGCATTGTCCTTGTGGCATTGCCAATCCGAATTGTCCGTGCATGATTGACAAAAAATGCTCGAAAAATTTCCCTAAAAAATTTACTACGGACACATGTCTTGACTCTAACGGTTTCCCGTTATATAAAAGAAGAGATAATGGATTATTTGTTGAAAAGTCAGGAGTAAATTTAGACAATCAAAATGTTGTTGCATATAACAAACAATTGTTGAAAAAATACCAAGCACACATCAACGTTGAATGGTGTAATCAGATTGGATCCATTAAATATCTTTTCAAATATATTAATAAAGGTCCAGATAGAGCAACCGTTACTGTTGTACAATCTGATAATCAAGATGAAGAGGTTGCAAGAGATGAAATAAAGGAATTTTATGATTGTAGATATATATCTGCATGTGAAGCATCTTGGAGGATATTCTCATTTGATGTTCATTTTAGACAACCATCTGTTATACATCTTCCATTTCATCTTCCAGGACAACAACAAATTGTTTATGGTGAAAACGATGATATAGAAAATGTTCTTAACAAGCCATGTGTTGCTTCTTCAATGTTTTTATAATGGATGGAGTGCAACAAAAAATATGATGATGCACGTGAGCTAACCTATGTTGAATTCCCAACAAAGTTTGTATGGAAATTGGAGAAAAGATGTTGGGAACCACGTAAACAAGGTTTTTCAATTGGAAGAATTCATTCTGTTTCACCATCACTTGATGAACCATATTTTTTGAGAATACTGTTGAACAAGGTTAAATGTCCAACTTCCTTTAATGACATCAAAACAGTCAATGGAGAAACATTCAGTACATTTAGAGATGCATGCTATGTGTTGGGCCTGTTAGATGATGACAATGAATATATTGAGGCAATTAAAGAAACAAGTCATTCATGTACATGGTATTATGTTCATATATATTTAACAAATACATGTCTAATCTTTATTTAAAATTTATCAAGTATAATATAAAATAATAAGTTTAATTTTTTAAATTATAATCATTTTTAGAATTATGTCATTTAATTTAATTTCAATAGAATTATCTATCTAATATTTAATTTCATAATAATTTATATATTTTAGAATGTTTTTTAAATTATTTGAAGTAAATAAAATGTTTATTATAGATGGTTATTATTCGACATTTAATTTTTTAAAAACAAACTACGTAAAAAATGTTTTTAATTAATTATTTTGATTGAAGAACTTTAAATTAATATTAAATTAACATTATTATAAGCTTAACTTTTATTCTATTTAAGGAAAACAATCAATACCTACATATACGTTTAACTACGTCTAAGAACATTAAGTCAAACAATCAATTTTTTAAATGATTTAATTTACCATAAATCCCGTAATTAGTATACAATTTGCCATATTGTAATTTTTATTTATTTAAATATATTGCTAATCAATTTGATGGCACTTAAATTATTATCCGTTATGTTCATCCAAATTTAACATTCCTTTAATAATAAGTATTTATTTTCACAAGAATTTATATATTAATTTATTTCTTATATATTTTGTATTTAATAAATTATTCATTTTTCAAACCTCATTAAATACTATTAAAGGTAACGTTTAATATAATAAAAGTATCTCATTATTATAAAATCTTCCTTTTAGTCAATTTAGAACATTGATTTAATTTTCCTTATATTAATTTAATCAATTTTAAAAAGTCTATGTAATTTAACCAACCGTTTAAAACTAATTCATCAATTACTTTCATTCATAAATTTTAACCTCTTATAACATAATCATTGTTAAAAAGATAACTTTAACTAATTTGTAAAAGTATTTCGATTCATTTTATAAATGATTAATTAAGTTATTTCAATTTTTGTAAAATATGTGATTGTTTTCTTTGTAATATGTCATTCAGGTTCTGGATATTATCTTCGTAGTTTGTTTGCTACAATGTTATTATCCAATACTTTGTCTCGGCCTGATTTTGTATGGGAAAATACATGGACATACTTATCTGATGACATTCTTTATAGACAAAGAAAAATGATGAATTATCCAGGTATTTATTTTATTTATTATTAATTAACCTTTAATTTATTAATTTTTATTCTTTTTATAAAATATTAAAAATTATTATTATTTTTTATTATTTTAGGTTTATCACTAACCGATGATCAGATTAAGAATTTTACATTGTTGGAGGTTGAAAGTTACTTACTTCGTAACAATTCAAGTTTAGCAAGATTTACCAATATGCCGTACCCAGAAACTGATTCTTTGTCTACTTCCGACAATCATTTAATCAATGAGGAGCTTTCTTACGACACAATGAATCTTGCAAATGAGTATCATGTTCAAAATAATTGTTTAACAACTGAACACCAATATGTTTTTGAAGATATCATTACAGCAGTTGAAAACAATAATGGGGGTATTTTTTTGTGTATGGATATGGAGGTACGGGCAAGACTTTCTTATGGAAGACTTTATCAACATGCATACGTTCTAAAGGGCAGATTGTTATAAATGTTGCATCAAGTGGAATTGCTTCTTTGCTGTTGACCGGAGGTAGGACTGCACACTCTAGATTTCATATTCCTTTAAACCTTAATGAGGATTATATGTGCTACATGAAACCAAACAATGATGTTGCTGAATTGTTCAAGGAAACAAAACTGATAATATGGGATGAAGCACCAATGGTTCATAAACATGCATTTGAAGCATTGGATAGAACAATGAGAGATATATTACTTCCCCATGATTCAACAAATACAGGCGTGCCTTTTGGGGGTAAAGCAATTGTTTTTGGCGGTGATTTCAGACAAATCCTCCCAGTCATAAAAAATGGAAGTAGACAAGAAATTGTAAATGCTTCTTTAAGCTCTTCATACATATGGAACAAATGCAAGCTTCTCAAATGAACCAAAAATATGAGGTTGAACTTAGAAAATCAATCAGCTGATTTGGAAAAGACAAAAGAGTTTGCAAATTGGCTATTGCAACTAGGCGAGGGAAATCTTGGAGGCATCAATGATGGTGACACAAGTATTGAAATTCCTGATGATCTTCTGATTGGTAACACAACGGATCCATTGGCGACTTTAATTCAATTTGTTTATCCGTCCATTCTCCAAGAGTTCAAAAATTCCGAATACTTTCAAGAACGAGCAATTCTGGCACCTAAAAATGAATTTGTTCAAGAAATAAATAAGCAATTGCTCTCACTTTTCCCTAGGGATGAAGTAGAATACCTTAGTTCAGACAGCCTTTGTCAAACTGAACAATTGAATGAAGCAGTACATGAAAGCTTATACTCACCTAATGTACTAAATGGTCTTAAATTATCTAGGTTGCCAAATCATAAATTAGTACTAAAGGTTGGAGTACCTGTGATGCTACTAAGAAACATTGATCAACAAAATGGTTTATGTAATGGTACGAGACTTCAAATAGTATCGCTTGGTAAGCGTGTAATTGAAGCAGAGATCATATCTGGCGGCACTCTTGGTACAAGAACATACATTCCAAGAATCAATTTGATACCATCTGACAACACAAAGAAGACAATTTCCAGGATCTGTTTGTTTTGCAATGTCAATTAATAAAAGTCAGGGACAGTCTCTTTCACGAGTTGGAATATATCTGAAACAACCGGTCTTCACACATGGGCAATTATACGTGGCACTTTCAAGGGTAAAGAGCAAAGATGGCGTCAAACTTTTAATACTAGATAAAGATGGTAAACCTACAAATAAGACTACAAATGTTGTGCACAAGGAAATTTTTAGAAACTTGTAGTTAATTAAATCTTTGTATGCAAATTACTTTATAACCTACCAACTGTTCATCATATTTGTTTTCATATGATATGTTTCAATATTTAAAACAACATTTTTATACTTTATGCTTATTGGCATTTTTACCATTAATCCACCCGTGTATCACACGGGTTATAACCTAGTACCTAATATACAAAGCTCAAATAACTTTTGTAACTTTTGTTTGTGTCTAAATATCATACACACATATTATTATATGGTTACGTTACAAATTTTTCACCATTAAAAGCTTATGAAAGAATCTTGTGCATTGATTTTGGAAATTAAAGGTTATAAATATACAACTCAACTATGATTATACTTTAAAGTATAGAGGTAAGTTCAAATACAAAATGTGATTTTTGTAAAAATGGTAGTACCAACAATGTGTTGACACGTATATTAATAATTAGGTTATAAACCCGTGTATTATACGGGTTGGCTCGAAAAATTATATTAAATAAATACGAATTATTAATCAAGATATAAGAATTATAAAATAGCTTTTGTGGGATAATTTTTTGTTTGTTAAATTATAAAAATGAAATTAATTGAAAAAAAAATAGTTAATTTAACTGAGACTAAAAGAAGAAATTTAATAACTAGGATCTAGATACCATATGTGTACATAAGAAATGAATTCAAATGTGTCCACACTCTAAGTACATTTTATATAGGGAGAATTTCATATATATCCCTACAAACTTCCTAAATATTATATATATATATATATATATATATATATATATATATATACACATGACCATGAGAGCAAGATGTGCACTAACATGGGAGCCTCGTATCTGAACAAAATAATCAAAGATGTAAATAAATAAGGCCTCGATAATTTTTCATGATATCACTTAGAAAACTAACCACATTGTTTTCCAAATTAAGTGGCTTAGATGCTAATCCTTCAAGCCATTGGATAAGTCCAAGTCATTGGATAAATCCAAGTCATAACCGAGCTAACAAATTGGCAAGCATTGAAATATAAAGTTGTTAGTAGCTGAAGTGAAAAAGGACAATAAAACATTGCCTCAAACTAATTAAATGATTCAAAATTTAAGCATTGTAAATTAAACATAAAAAATTTCATACCTCTGTCAAATTTGACTTTACCGAAATAACACTAATAAAAATAAAAAGATAGATCGTGATTTTTGACTTTACCGTATACAGACCATAAAAGAAACCAAGAAGCACAGCCTCAACAGGTAGGTAGGGTATTGTTGAAGGTTACTTCTTTAAAGAAAATACATCTTTCACTTCATCAATTGGAGTCTTGTTGCAGCTAAAATCATGACATCTAAAAAAGTTGCAATTCTATAACATGAATTTGTGATGTATTTGTGGCATTCATACAACCCCCCTCCCCCCCAAAAAAAATGAAATTGAAACATTTATAACATGAATTTGTGAAATAGTTTCGCCTTCAGATGGAGAAATGATGGTCCTCTATTCTCAATTAGAAGCTTGTAATGTTTCGTACACATATCCATGAATTAAACTAGAATTAAAAAATTATAAAAAACACAAGAGCAAACCAATACAAAATAGATAAAAACAGAATGGAACGATCGAACTGTCACACCCCGGGCTCTCGGCGACCCGAGCGCTGCGACTCGATTGGTTTCATGGATGTAACAGTCTCGGTCAGAGTTTATTACTCTTTTTCATATGTTTCAGCGGAAGCGTTGTTTCATGAATTCATAATTTTATGCAGTGAAAATTGTTATTTTTCAAACTTCATAAATAATTCACATGCATAGATGTGAAAACCATATTTCATCGTTTCCAAATGATTCATACGCATAGGTATGAAAACCACATTTCGTTATTTGTAATAAGTTTTCAAAAATAACTTTTCAGGATTTCATAAAATTTCATACGCATATGTATGAAAACTATCATTACATATTAATGTAAACCGGATTTTCACAAACACATAATTTCAAATCATTTTATAATATCCGGTTTATACATGACTTGTAGGCATAGCTCCAATAGCTCCATGGTCTTACCACAAGATCCTATTCAAGGCATCATAGGCCAAGAATATCTAATTTTGCTTTTCTTTTACATTTCATTATAACCTGAAAAGTTTTTGAAAATAAAACGTAAACATAATGTTGGTGAATACAAATAACAGACTCGTTATGTAAGCATAGCATGTTCGGTCCTTTAACCATAAGTAATATTGGCAATACTACACATTTAGCAGGTTATTTCACTATCGATACAACCACTGCATACCCTGGTTTGTACTGTCACTGGTTAGGAACAATAGTGAAGTGTGTCTTACAATTGTTCCCTCCGGCCCACAGCCCGTCACTGGTTAGGTTGCCTTCGGAGTGCGTCTTACGTATAACCTTCCAGCCCACGTTACCAGCCACGTATGGGAATTTCACCCATAGCGGATACAATTTGCAAATCGTACGTATACTAATGGCCTAAATGCTGGTCTCATAGTATCCCTTTATGCGTCAAAGTTTAAACAAACCATGCTAAAAAAACGAATTTATATTTAACAAGGTTGTAAAAATCGCGATTCCTCGGCCGATTAATCAGAATTAGGCGCTAATCGGGGTGTTCCCGATTAATTTTCCTCAAATCGGCCAATTAATCGCTAGTCGGTCAACATCAGTCAAAATCGGACCTAATCGGTCCTAATCGGCCACCAATCGGCCACCAAACAGCCACCAATCGGCCAAAAAATGGCCAATTTTCGGCGAATACAAGAAGAAAATGAAAAACGAACCTTCGATCTTCGTTGAGAACGACAATTCCGACTTCGATTGACAAGAACGACGCTCGCCGGAACCAGATCGACTGAAGCGTGAGACTCGCCGGAACCCTAATTTGGACAAGATCGACTGTAGCGTGACTGCGTGAGACTCGGGAGTGTAGCCAGAGCCCAAATAGATAGGAATTGATTTTTTTAAAGTCATAATTTGGGCTTTTATTATATGAATGAGATGAGTATTCAAAAAAATAAAATAAATAGCCCATATGAATTATTAATTTGATAAAATCTTAGATTATTTGCAAACTTATACATAATGTTTTGTATATATATATATATATATATATATATAATTTTAAAATTTACATATAAAATCTCAATCCGTTTAATCCCGATTAATCCCTAGTCCCTACCTCGCCGACCGACTAGAACCATGATATTTAAAAAGAAGTTAAATGTATTCACCTGAATTTTTTGGTTGGCTGGGTAACAGCTTAGAACTTCTCAATATAAATTTGGGCAACGTTTCTGCTTAATCTATCCTTATAACTATTTGCAAGAATGATTCCTGATACATTTATTTTCTATTCCTAAAATAGATCATAAATTCAATATAATATTTCTATACATAAGGTAGGATCTTAACCTTAACCTTACAAGTTAATAACATCTAAAAACTAAAATTTGTGATTAAAGTAAGAGATTGAAATACATACCCAAACGTCTAGTGGCTTACACGTAGAGATGGTTGAAAACATGATAGAGCTATGCGATCTCCTTTCATTTAATTTCTAAAAGTTCTTTCTTTTCTTGAACTAACTGATGTTTTGTCCAGATTTATCAAACTTCAAGCTTTATGGGCTCAATTTACATTTATGTGATTTATTAATGAACCGACTTATTCGCTGAAATCTTTCAATTTGAAGATACATCTTATCTAAAATTGCTTTGTCATCCACTCTACACAATCACACGTGCACTTCTTGTGTGTTTTTTTTATTATTATATTATTATAATTAATTTAACTCAAAATTTGTTTTTCTTGTATAACTTTTAAACTATCGCGTTTTATAAAATTATAAATATACGGGTAGGACATGCTCATCTTTTTCTATATTTCAACCTAAGTTTCGTTAAAAACGGATGAAAATCAAATATAATATATTTTAATATTTTTATTATTATTTAACCGACTTTTGATTAAACTTAACGATTGGTTAGACATTAAATATTTCTAATATTCGTTTTATCCAACATATTCGGTTAAACGAACGTCAAAAATTTCAAACGTTCATTTGTACTCTTATACTCTCGAATGAATCATATTTTATAAACTATATTATTTTATTCATTAGACGAGATCTTATAATTCAAATGATTGTTTCTATTATTATATTTTTGAGTAATAATATTTTAACTATAAATGGTAGTATTTTATTTATATTCTCAAAACGAGATGTTACACGAACAACATACCTATGCAGTGAATGAAAGAATCGAAACGAAAACTGTAGAAACCCATAAACCTAAGGATTGAACTGGAAAAAAATCGTATCTAACGAAGCTTCAAACATAAACAAAGAATACATGATGGATGTTCGAAATTACATATGCTTTCGATAACAGAGTATTACAGGGTGCAATAGTGATGACGATTATAACATTGATGGGTCGTACAACTGATGAAGGCTTCAAATCCAGTTGAAAATATGCATGATGATGAATATTTGTACCGATTGAAGATGAAAAGCTTCTGATGTTGTTGCTCGTGATGAAGACGGCTGCCGATTGATAGTGATGCAGACTACAACATCTGTGGGTCGTTCAAAACGATGGAGGTTTCAAATCTGGTTGAGAAGATGGCTGATGATGAACATTTGTGGCAATGGAAGATTCTTATGGTGTTAATCGTGACGAAGAAGCTAGGTAGTAGGGTAAATGTCTCAGCTGTTTGAGAGAACGGTTTTAGGTTTTTTCCTGGAAGAGGGAAACAGTGCAATTCGGGTTATAACCTGGCTTTATACATGGGTTAACAAATAGTCTTGTTTACCCACTGACCCAGCGTGTAATATTGAACCTGCTTCATTGAGTGACACGTGGCGGAAAAAAAGCTTGATTTATTATAATACATAGATTAACTATAATTAAAGGGCAATTTAGTCAAGTTAAGTAATAAATGCAGATTTCGTAATCTTTTAATTAAGGGAAGATTGTTATTTAGTTAAGTAAGATTATATTATTCCAAAAATTCATTGATTTACAGTCGATTATCAAATTTTACTACAAACAATCAAGCAAACGTTCATAAATCGGAATTGAGTTCCACAATTCAATCATAAATTGAATGGATGATTTCGAACAAACAAGGGATACGAATGAAGATCATGAAAATAGTGGTTGGTATTTGTTTATAGTTGATTCAATTTTTAATTTTAATTACCGTTTGTAGAATGAATATTCATAAATCGTTTATAAGTATTTCGATTCAAAGAAGTTTGTTAACAGATATATGATTATGTATATATGTTGATATATGCTTATATGTGTTAATAGCACATTTAAACACCTAGCAAAACAAGCAAAAAAGATTGCTAACATATACTAATAACACATATCAGCACATAACAAAACAGACAAAAAAGTTTATTAACAAACTATATGATTATGTGTATATGCTCATATATGCTATCATGTGCTAATAGCACATATCAAAACAGACAGCCAACTTGTTCTTGGATATTCGTAAGTGATTATCTCAGATTTAAATGGATAGTGATGTCAGTAAATTAAATTAATGGAAATTCCTTTTATGTTCTTATTTCCATTTTAAACAACATATTGATTACTATCATGCCATTGATTCATTTTAACCATTGATGATAACACATTAATGGTCCAGATCATTTCTCATTATTTTTACAAAACTATCATTTTATACAATAATCATAATTATATATGAGGACTAAATTTGTAATTGACCAAACTGTAGAGAATCATTAATTTATACAATTTTCTCGCAGATGTTTGGGCTAAGTTTGCACTTTTTCAATGTTAGGAACCAAACATGTTATCGGACCAAACCATGAGGACCATGTATGCAACACTTTTATAAATATTTGGACTAAAATTACAATTTTTTAAAATTTTAGGATCAAATCTGCAATATGATCAAAACACATGTATCATTTATGTAATTAACTATAAAAAAATAAAAAGATAACTATCATTAAAAAAATTAATAAAAGTCAAAGGTGACACATATCACCTTTTTATTCATTCGGACACATGGAAAAGATTATAATATAATCTTTTCGTGTATAAAAATAATATGGACACATAGCTCAATTTAATTAAATCTTATTTTGATCTATCGTTGAGATTGAGTTAACCAGTTTGCTCAATAAAATGAGTTAACAACCGAACGATTCTCTCTATATGTATATTGTATATGCATATATTATTTGATAACTTTAGTTAATTAAATATTTAATTTTTTAAACTCATTATGCACCACATATTAAAAAAATTAGAAAAAGTATGCGGTAAAAATTAAATGAATAAAAAAATAATTTGAATTTGTTTGTTACGTATGCCAAAAGAATGGAGAGGGCTCGGACGTACGCACAGAACATCAACCCGAGGAGACGGTTGAAATTTCGTCTTAAGTGTTGTTGTACATGGCCATTAAAAAAACGTATTCCAAAAGGACAACAAATAGGGGCCATGATATGTAAGCCCCTCACTACAAGATAAAGTGATTGAATGGTTGGTAAAATGGTCAAGTATAGGTGACATCCCTTTACCAATATCACATCAATCAAACACTGACTGACAATGTTAGTTTTTTATTATCTTATCAATGTCTTATTTTACTTTGAGAATTTCTATATGGCAACAAAGTTCTTGAGTCCAACATCCAAATACATTGAGATGTCGAATGAGATGATGGACTAGGAAACTTGAAGAGATATATTAACAAGAACATGATTGATTGGATCCAAAATAGTAGAACAAAATCATACGTGAAAGTACATGTGGTAAGACGTGTAGACTTTAATCATATGCAACTCGAGAGATGGGCAAACACGACTTTCATTCCAAGACTTAGTTATTCAGGGGCACAAAATTTTTAATTATATATATATATATACACACACACACAGGATGGTTCGAATGTTAACCCTTTCTTATTGCGATAACCGAATAACTACATCTTATTACTTCGGGGCCAACATTAAAGTAAATCTAAAGGTGTAGGTTTTTTCTTATTTTTTATTAATATAAGTGGGCCCTACATTAATTAAAAAAAAAGAAAAAACCTACACCTTTAGATTTACTTTAGTGTGGGCCCCAAGGTAATAAAATGTAGTTATTCGGTTAACGCAATAAATGTAGTTGTCTATTTGAAACAAATAAACAAATTTAGGGTTTGGCCCTTTGGTTTGGAGACCAGCGACCGGGGGAGGCGTGGCGCGCAGGCTGAGACATAGCGGCAACATGCTTGACTAAGTCACCTTGACACAACGAAAGCAGGCAGACAACAGAGTACCGCAGAGTCACAGACCGACAGACGGCCAGAAGTGAGTAAGCGACGGTGGCAGCCAGCAGTAGGGCTGTTCGCGAGCCGAACCAATCGGCTCGGCTTAGTTCGGATTTTTAGAACCGAGCCAAATATTGTGCTCATGTTCGGCTCATTTTAAAATCGAGCGGCTCGGCTTGGTTCGGTTTTGCTCGGTTTAAAAAAAATTAATGCAGATTGAAAATGTTAATTGTAATTACATATCAACATTCAAATTAGCCCCTATTACTACCGTAGCCTCTCTACATTTAGAGGTTAATAAGCAATAACTTTCATAGCAAATTCACATGATCACATCCATGCAGATTGCAGACGCAACATGATGCCCCAATTCCCGAACACCATGACAATCAAATTTAAGATTAAAAGAATAAGTATTCGGTAGCAATAATATCAAGCGATAACTGCATTTTTTCAAAACATAATCCAAGCATCTAAACCTCTAAAAACAAATCCAATCATCCATACTAGTCAAAGGCAATGACTGAATATCGAAACGTGATAGACGGTGGGAGGCGGTCGGCCTGAAGAAACATGAGAGACGGTGGGAGGCGGTCGGCCTGAAGAAACATGAGAGACGGTGGGAGGCGGACACGCGGTTGGCTGGAAGGAACGTGACAGTGATGTTAGCTAAGAAACAGTGGAAATACACGAGCGACTCTATAGTCTGGAAACGTGAAAGTGACAAATATAAATTTGGGAATTGGGTTTGGATTTTTGGGTGGTGGGTATTTGGCCATTTGGTTTTTTGAAATTAGTTTAAATATAAAAATAAAAATTATATATATATATATATAGGGAATGGATCATATAAGAACCCTCCATAATTGAGAGAACTTAATAACTCTCATCCAATGGTTCAATTTTCCAAGATTTATTCTAATGGTGACAAGTGTCACTAATTGACTTTTAATACAAAAGGGCATTATAGTCTTTTGTGTTAATTACAAAAATCAGATTTAATACAAGAGTGACAAGTGTCACACTCTTAAAAAACCATCTATTTTCCTATTTTTTAAATTAAAGTTTCCCCTTAATTTTTATACACTTATAATTTTTTTATACTACGTTATTTTTTATAAAAATTACACCATTAAACTCGTCATATTTTTCTCGTTAATTTCATTATAGTCATGCCAAAAATTTTTTGGGTGTTCGTAATTACACTAACGTAAAAAACATAAGTACAATAATTTTTCTCTTTTTTCAAAAATTTTCCATCAAATTTTTTTCTCTCATCTTAAATATATTTTACAAACTTATTTTTTATTATAAAATTTAGTTAATTAGATAAATTTATATCAAATAAGATAGAAAGTTAGATAATTGTAACGTAAAAAAAATAATAAGTTACAGCTCGTTACATCAGTGTAACGACTCGTTACATCAGTGTAATTATGAACACTTTGAAAAAATTCAGCTCATTACATCAGTGTAATTAGGAACACTTTGAAAAAATTCAGCTCGTTACATCGGTGTAATTACGAACACTTTGAAAAAATTTAGCTCGTTACATCAGTGTAATTTCGAAAACTTTACAATTTTTTGACAAAAGTATACTTGAATTAAAGATAAAAATGTGACAAATTTAATGGTGTAATTTTTTTTAAAAAATAATAATGTATATAAAAGTTATGAAGGTTTAAAAAATTGGGGGGTAAACTTTTATTTTAAAAATCAAATCAAGTACACCACATAAATCTCCAAAATACCCTTAAAGAAATCTCCACCACTCATTTTCCCAGATTTAATATGGACCACACATTTCAAATTTATTAAATTAGACAACGAATCAAATTGGGTTTATGAGTTACCTCAATTACCATGGGTTCTTATTTACTCCTTACCCTATATATATATATATATATATATATATATATATAATATATATATATATATATATATATATATATATATATATAGGGGAATGATCAAATGTTAACCCTTCCTTATTGCGATAACCGCATAACCCTAGCACTTTTTTGCGTTTTTTGTCCGAATCTTTTTTTTCATGGTCTTTATTATACATATATAGGGGGAGTTTCTTTTTTGTGTTTTTGCTAATTCATCACCGTTTAGAAGTTATTTACGACTGTAAGTAAGTGTAACGACTTACAGTTACTTACATCACATATCTTATGTAAATAACTTCTATTTATTTAAGTCGTTACACTTACTTACAGTAAATAGAAGTTATTTACATAAGATATGTGATGTAAGTAACTGTAAGTCGTTACACTTACTTACAGTTGTAAAGAACTTCTAAACGGTGATGAATTAGCAAAAACACAAAAAAGAAACCCCCTATTTATGTATAATAAAGACTATGAAAAAAAAACAAAGATTCGGGCAAAAAACGCAAAAAAATGCTAGGGTTATACGGTTATCGCAATAAGGAAGGGTTAACAAAGGAACCATCCCCTATATATATATATATATATATATATATATATATTTACAGGGGATGATTCGAATGTTAACCTTTCCTTATTGCGTTAACCGAATAACTACATTTTATTACTTTGGGGCCCACATTAAAGTAAATTTAAAGGTTTAGGTTTTTTCTTCTTTTTTTATTAATGTAAGTGAGCCTACATTAATTAAAAAAGAAAAAAAAACACTCCTTTAGATTTACTTTAATGTGGGCCCCAAAGTAATAAGATGTAGTTATCCGGTTGACGCAATAAATATGGGTTAACATTTGATCATATATATATATATATAGATATATATATATATATATATAGATATATATATATATATATATAGGGAGGGATATTTTAAAAATGCTTAAAACCATAAAAAAACCTAAGAAGTAATCTCAGGCGTTGATCTTTGGTGTTTTACAGTCTGGAACACACGGTGGCATTCTTGTAAATAACATGGTGTTTAAAACGTGTGGAGTTGTGGGTGATGGACATAAACGTAATTTACATTTTTTAAAACAGAATCATAAACCGTAATCTTCGTAATTTCCATAATTGACGCGAAAAACCTAATTTTCTACTGAAGACAACACCATAACATAACAATGTCATCCGATGATCAATTCAGGCTGAAATACAACCGTAATGTTTGTGAATACCTGGTAACACATAACATTAATCTTGAAAATGGGGTAACACATGACATCCATGAGTGTATAAAGAAAAGATATAAAAAACACCGTAATATCAAAAAACAGAGCATAGTTAAAACATTAAATGAAAACACCATACATAATGATACAGATCCTACCCATTATTCATTTCACAAAACACCATAAAATACCACCATCCCACATAAAACATCATAATATAACTCATACATTACAACTACAAAAAACACCGTATTGAAAACACCATATCCAAACTAACGTCACCTCATGGCAAATATAAACACCATAAACGCCATATCCAAACATAACATCCAGGAGTGTATGCAGAAAACATATAAAAAACACCATAATATCAAAAAACATAGCATAGTTAAAACGCCATAATTAACTAACATACGAATACAATATAGGATTTTGGAAAAAAAAAAACAAAAGTTCAACTCGTCGCACGAATCCGAATCATTACCACGTACCAAGTCCGAAGCATTTAGATGAGGTTTAGAATCTTCTTTATGGTGTTTATTTGGTTTATGGTGTGTAATATTTTTATGGTGTTTAATTTTTATATGGTGTTTATTGTTAAAGTATGGTGTTGTGGTGTTTTATAAAGCCGTGAGATGTTAAAATATATTGTTGACATTCTTATGGTGTTTTACTTTATGGTGTTTATATTGTATAAGCAGATGTTAACTTATGTTAAATGAGATATGATATTTTATTTCATGAGGATGGTGTTTTTTTGGTTTGTGATGTTTTTGTCATTACACAGTAAGGAATAACTTAGAAGTTAACTTTATGGTGTTTTTGTCAAGTTATGGTGCTATAATGTATTTTTTATTGATATATCTCGATATATGGTGTTCAACCTTCGTTAAATTTTATGGCGTTTTAGATTTTAGGGTGTTTTGAACCTTCGTTAAATTTTAGTTGTGACATTATTGGTGTTTTGAATCTTCGTTAAATTTTATGGCGTTTTAGATTTATCAATTCACATTAAAACACCATAACACAAAAAATTATTATAAAAAACACCATATTTGACTTATTTTTAATAAAATTAGATAAACAGTTCATCCGAACAAACATATAATCTGAAAAACAACATAAACCGTAAACTACGTATATAACCACCATTAAAACGCCATAATTGTGTTTAAAATAAAAAGCCAGAGCATCATTTAAGAAAACACCATAAAATTTTAAAATATAATGGTTATTAGGGCTTTTGGATTCAAAAGGACTTGTAATGACTTGGATCCAAAAACACCATATAATCTAAAAAACACCATACAATATGAAAAACACCATAATATCAAAAATAGAGCATCATTAAAACGATATAATTGAACAACATACGAAAATGTAATATATCTGTTTGACTTCAAAACACAAATAACAATCTGAACAAATTGATGAGGTTGTTGAAATTGATAATTGATGAATTTGATTTCTCTAAAATTTCAGCGAATGCGCTCGATCGTTTACATATTAACCTACAATGGCAAATTAATCTAATAAAGTTACTGAACGATCTAATTGATAATTGATGAATTCTATTTGTCTTAAATTTCAGCGAGAATCATGGTCTACAATTAACAATAATCATTAAAATTACGTTAAAGCCCATATCCCGTAAAATTTTTAATTAACACGTGTTCGGCTTATAATCCTTCCTACACTTTTTATGGTTTATGCCTTTTTAGCCAAACTTGAATATATATATATATATATTATATATATAGGGGAGGGATATTTTAAGAAGGCAAAAAACCATGAGAAGCGTGACAAGCAATCTTGGACGTAGATCTGTGGTGTTTTACGGTCGGAATTGCGCGGTGGCAATTCTGTAAATAGTATGGTGCTTGAAAGTCGCGGGATGGGCATAAAAGTAATTTGGTGTTTTTTGAATTAGAACTAACCTCCCCAATTTATCTCAATTCCGTAAAAGTCGCCTTTAACCTATATTTTACCCAGTGACGAAAACACCAAAGTCCCCAATGTCATCCGTCGATCGTTCACCAAAATCCCCAATTTATCTGAATATGGTGTTTTTGGTTATTTTGGTGTTTTTGGCGTTGATTTTGTATATGTTTTTGCTGTTATGTATCTTCTTTGTTGTTCTTGGTGTTCTGTTAAGTTGGTATGGTGTTTTTGAAATTGACTTAGTTTATGGCGTCTATGTTGTTTTGTTCATTTTAAATGGAGATTAAGATTATGGCTTTATGGTGTTTTTGGTGTTTTTGTCGTTTATTTTGTATGGTGTTTTTGCTGATATGTATATTCTTTGTTGTTCTTGGTGTTTTGTTAAGTTGTTATACTGTTTTTGAAATTGATCACGTCTTTACAATGTTAATATAAACACCATAACAGAAAATATGAAGCTAACTGAAAACGCCAAATAACATCATATTATTTAACCACAATTTAAACACCATACATGTTTATAAAATCAAAAAACAGAGCATTATTTAAAAGAAAAAACTCCATAAAATTTTAAAATATCATGATGATTAGGGCTTTTGGATTCAAAATAAGTTGTAATACTTGGATTCAAAAACACCATACAATCCAAAAAACACAATACAATCTGAAAAAACATCATACAATCTGAAAAACACCATAATATCAAAAAACATAGCATACAACATACGAAATAACACCATACAATATGAAAATCACCATACAATCTGAAAAACACCATAACCTTCTGTGTTCGATTCCATCACGACGTTACCCTCAAAAAACACCAAACGAGCATTCGCCAGATGAAATTAGAATCATAAAATCAATTACAATTTGTGATTACTTCTTGTAATCGATAATTGATTTGTATTTTGAAAAAAATGTTTAGCGACAATCATGGTATTTTCCCAAAATAACCGCCAACAATAATGAGAAGAAATTACGTTAATACCCATATCTTGAAAACCTTTGAAAATACAGGTGTAGGGCTGAGATTACTTCTCACACTTTTTATGGTTTTAAGACTTTTTATCCAAACCTCTATATATATATATATATATAGGGTCGGGATATTCTACAAAGAATGAAAACCATAAAAAGTATAAGCAACAAGAAAGAGACATGTGTACATTAGGTTAAAGGGTATACATGTCAAAATAAAAAAAAAGGATTGCACATGCAAGTCACATGCAACTTCCACCGTATTTTTAAACGTTTGTAACTATTTGAGATATTATAATTTTTTTTAAAAAAATTACACCATAAAATCAAATGTTTTTTTATCTTTCAAATGAGTATAATATTGCTATATTAAAAAAAACAATAATATGTGTTCATGAAACTTTCGACTTTATGACGTTTTTGTTGTTTTATGGTGTTTTTGAACACCAAAAACACTATAAGCATTTAAGTTTATGGCTGGTGTTTTTTAAACTTAGTTTTATGGTGTTCACAAATAAACATATTGAACACTAAATGCACTATAAACATTTAATTTTGTGACGCATCTGTACGTTTTGTGATATTTACGTTTTATGGTGTTCACCTTTTATTGTGTTTTTCGAGTTATTTTATGGTGTTTATTGTGTTCAGGTGTGACACCCGGCAATTTCAGGTAAATTGCAACTCTTACATTCTTTACATGTCACATCCATACTTGTTGCATTTCATTTAATTATGTTTAATTAGATGAGTTGAAGACAAACGACTACGAAACGATAGTTCGAGGAACTATCGAATCGTACATTGCATTGCACATTGGTTTTGGAAACCAAGTGTGACAAACACAACACTAACACAAAACAATAATTCGGGGAATTATTGAATTGTGCATCACACGTTGATTAGGATTAATCAAGCGTGCAAACACTTCGTTAGACACGAGCACAAACTATCGAAGATAATTCGAGGAATTATCGAAACACACACGAGTCTCACGAACGTTGGTGATCAAACTTATATGTTATTACATGATTACGTGCTAAACATGCATTAGATGCTTTGGATAAACGTTAGGAATCAAGTACGAGCGAAATCGTATCAACGAAATCGAAAAACAAGGAAAAAGGACCCATCACGGTACGCGGAGAGCGCTTGGCGAAAGACTTCGCGGTACGCGGCGCAAACCGGGAGTCAAGACTCCCGAATCCTATCGCGGTACGCGAAGATAGATTTTGATCGGCCTCCGCGGTACGCGAAGGCCATGCAGATTAAATTTCTTTTAAAAACCAACCCCATTCATTTCCATTCGGTTTTCCTTCATTTTCTCCGAGCCTTTGCACCTCACACTCGACCAAAACTGGCTGGAACAACCACTCAAACCCCCTGAAAGCATTATTGAAGCTACTCCTTTGTGTTGGAGACCATTGGAGCTTGAAGAAGGTGTTAGAAGCCATCAAGAAGCTTGGAGCAACCATCAACCCATTGGAACTCCATCATCAGTAGCCATCACCACTGAAATCTTGCATCTAAGGTAGTTTTAAACGTTTATCTAGTGTTAGATCGTACATGCAAGATGTAAAAACACACATGCAAGTGTGTTTGAGCACATGCAACTCCTTACGGTTATTGTGCTCAAATTGTTGGTGATTTGTTGTGTAGATGTTATAGATTTACTGATTTTAAAGTATTAGAATGTTAGATTTGTGTTTTGTTGAGTTATTGGTTGATTTGATGATATTTTGGTACACTTGCCATAAAATGAAACTTTTATGTTGCAAGTCTTGGATTTGTGATGATCTAGACATGTTAGACATGTCTAGATGTTGTTAAATGTGTATTGGAGTGTTTAGAAACACATTGGATGTTTGATGTTGTCAAAAACTTGGTTTTGTATAAACTTGCTATTTATGGAAACTTTTAAAAATCAAAAGAGGGCTTTTGATGTTTTAAAGTGTTTCGATGAACTTTGATCTTTGAAATATGTTTATAAATGATTTTTAACATATTTAGAAACTTCGTTTTGTGAAAACAAGCTTTTAAACGGATACTTTCCAAATAAGGAAACTTTATTTGGGCAAAACGGCGTATATGATGATTTATGCGCCGACGATGCGTTTTAAATGTTAAAACATGATTTTATAAACATATTGGAAGTTATTAGTTTTATGAAATGGGATTTCATAACCACACCATCCTAAGTCGGAAAATTTCTCTACATGTTCTTTACAGTACCTACTGCACACACTACACTAGTCATTAGTCATACACTAACACTTATTCTCGCTATGAAGATCATGGCTGGAAGACGTGGAGGACGCAGGAATGCGGGCGGACGTGGAAACATCAACCTAACGCAAGCTGAGTTGAACGCTCTCATCAACGAACGGGTTGAGGAGGTACTTGCTGCACGGGAAGCTGCCCGTAATCAAAACCCACTGAACCAAGGTGATGAATCTGTTCATATTCACCTTGCACCACAATCACTCGTTTCCAATTCAACACTTTTACCCGATACTTAACCCAACTCTACTCTTTGCATATCTCAGGAGCAAATCCTAACCCTTCCCTCTGCACGTTCAAGATGTTCCTGGATTGCAAACCCCATTCATTCAGCGGCACTGAGGGAGCTGTTGGACTGTTACGTTGGATTGAGAAGGCGGAATCAGCTTTCGCCATGAGCAACTGCAGGAACGAGGATAGGGTCAAGTTCGCTGCGGGGACATTCGAGGGAGCTGCCCTCACTTGGTGGAATGCCAACGTGCAAAACTTAGGGCTCGATGCAGCCAACGCCCTACCTTGGGATGATTTTAAGAGAATGTTGAACCGCGAATACTGCCCTCGTGGTGAAGTGCAGAAACTTGAGACTGAGTTCTGGAACCACAAGATGATTGGTTCCGAGGTTGAGGCTTACACTGCCAGGTCTTATGAGCTGGCAAACCTGTGCCCAGAAATGGCAAACCCACCTTTCAAACACATAGAGAAGTACATTGAGGGACTACCACCTCAAATTCAGGGCATGGTACTTTCTGCTGACCCCATCACCATGCAACAAACTGTGCGACTAGCCCACAAGCTCACTGACTCGACAGTTGCACAGGGACTCTTACCACCCCGTGGTGCAGTAACCAAACCTGCAGATAACAAACACAAATGGGATAACACCCTGAGCAAACCATCCACACTTCAACCACCCCCACAACATCACAAGTTTGGATCGACCCAAGCTTATGCACCACCCATCCCAACCACTCAAAACCAAGGAGGCTATGTAGGAAAACAACCCAAATGCCACAAGTGCAATTTCCATCATGCACAGGGTCAGTGTGGACGCTTTCAATGTCAGCGCTGCGGAAAAGGAGGACATGCAGCCAAAGACTGCAGGGGTGAGCTGCTTGCAAAGACCCCACAGCCACAACAGCAGCAACAACTTGAAGCACCAAAGGGTTGCTTCGAATGTGGAAAACCAGGGCACTTCAAGAAGGACTGCCCGTATCTGAAAAACAACAACAACAACCAACAGAACAACAACAATGGGAACAATGGCCCGAGGGGACGAGCCTTTGTGATTGGGGCAAAGGAGGCCAGAAACGATCCCAACCTTGCAACCGGTACGTATCTCTTGAACGATAATTATGCTTCTGTATTGTTTGATACTGGAGCTGAGAAAAGCTTTATATCTAAGGATTTTAGTGAGATAATTGCCATTACCCCAACGCCCTTAGAGGTTGAGTATACAGTAGAGCTAGCTGATGGTAAATTAATTGTGACTAAGCACATTCTGAAAGAATGCACTTTAGAGCTAGCAGGCCATAAATTTAAGATTGACCTCATGCCGATTACACTAGGCAGTTTTGATGTTGTAGTGGGCATGGATTGGTTGTCTGAAAACCAGGCTGAAATCATTTGCCACGACAAGGTTGTGCGCATACCTCTCCCTGGCGGAGAAACTCTAGATATCAAGGGCGAAAGGAGTGACACTCCTCTGAACATCATCTCGTGCATAAAAGCTCACAAATGCTTACGAAAGGAATACACAGCCATTCTGGCGCTTATCACCGACAAGACTGAAGAGGAGAAGAAAATAGAAGACATCCCAGTCGTATGCGACTATCCCGACGTATTCCCTGAGGATCTACCAGGACTACCACCACCTCGACAAGTGGAGTTCCGCATAGACCTTGTGCTGGGAGCAGCGCCTATTGCACGAGCACCATATCGACTTGCACCTTCGGAGATGCAGTAACTGTCCAATCAACTGCAAGAGCTGTTGGACAAGGGTTTCATTAGACCAAGCTTCTCACCCTGGGGAGCTACGTCTTATTCGTAAAGAAGAAGGATGGCACTTTCCGTATGTGCATTGACTATCGAGAATTGAACTAAGTAACAATCAAGAACCGTTACCCCTTACCCCGCATTGACGATTTGTTCGATCAACTACAAGGATCGAGTTATTATTCTAAGATCGATCTGCGATCTGGGTACCATCAGTTGAGGATTCAGGAGGAAGATATCCCCAAGACTGCATTTCGCACTCGGTATGGCCATTACGAGTTTTTTGTTATGCCGTTTGGGCTGACAAACGCACCCGCAGTATTCATGGACCTCATGAATAGAGTGTGCAAACCATACCTCGACAAGTTCATCATTGTCTTCATTGATGATATTCTCATCTACTCCAAAACCCAGGAGGAACACAAAGAGCACCTTCAATTGGCTCTTGAACTGCTACGGAAAGAGAAGCTGTACGCTAAACTCTCAAAGTGCGAATTCTGGATTCGAGAAGTCCAATTTTTGGGTCATGTTGTCAATGAACAAGGGATTCATGTGGATAAATCTAAGATAGAGGCAATCAAGAACTGGGAAGCACCAAAGACTCCAACTGAGGTGCGACAATTCCTAGGATTGGCTGGCTATTATCGACGATTTATCGAAGGATTTTCAAAGATAGCCCAACCCCTTACAGCTTTAACCCATAAGGACAAGAAGTATCTCTGGACTGACAAACAGGAGGATGCATTTCAACTTCTCAAGCAGAAGCTCTGTAGTGCACCTATTTTATATCTCCCTGATGGAACGGATGACTTCGTAGTATATTGCGATGCCTCGATACAGGGACTCGGCTGCGTGCTGATGCAACGAGACAAGGTGATCGCATATGTTTCTCGACAACTGAAAGTCCACGAGAAAAACTACACCACCCACGACTTGGAACTTGGAGCCGTGGTATTTGCACTCAAGATCTAGAGACACTACCTGTATGGTACAAAATGTACGATATACACTGATCACAAGAGTCTCCAACACATATTCGAGCAAAAGGAACTTAACATGCGACAACGTCGCTGGCTCGAACTCCTAAACGATTATGAGTGTGCTATCAAGTATCACCCGGGGAAGGCCAACGTTGTGGCCGACGCCCTGAGTCGGAAAAATACTTCGAAACCCAAGAGGGTACGAGCTTTACAGCTCACCATCCATCCCAATCTCCCTGAACAGATACGTATGGCCCAGGTGGAGGCACTCAAAGCAGAAAATCTAGCGGCAGAATCACTAAGGGGAATGGAGCAACAACTTGAGGTAAACGCTGATGGTTTACATTATTTCATGGAACGCGTCTGGGTTCCACATCACGGAAACTTACGAGACCTTGTAATGGACGAGGCTCACGAATCCCGATATTCCATTCACCCTGGATCTGATAAGATGTATCATGATATGAAGATACTTTACTGGTGGCCACACATGAAAGCCGACATCGCCACCTACGTGGGCAAGTGCTTGACTTGTGCCAAAGTCAAGGTCGAGTACCAGAAACCCTCTGGATTACTCACACAACCTGAGATCCCCATGTGGAAATGGGAACAAATATCCATGGACTTCATTACCAAATTACCCCGTACTCCTAGTGGATGTGACACTATTTGGGTAATTGTGGACCGACTGACTAAGTCAGCACATTTCCTTGCGATCAAGGAAAACGACAAGATGGAAAAACTAGCCAGAATCTATGTCAAAGAAGTGGTCTCGCGACATGGAGTGCCAATCTCCATCATTTCTAATCGAGATGCCAGATTCACCACTAACTTCTGGAAATCATTACAAAAGTCACTTGGCACGCGGTTGGATATGAGTATGGCATACCACCCACAAACTGATGGCAAGAGTGAACGCACAATACAAACCCTTGAAGATATGCTACGAGCGTGCGTAGTAGACTTCGGAAATAGCTGGGAAACTCACCTTCCGTTGGTGGAGTTTTCCTATAACAACAGTTACCACACCAGCATCAAGGCAGCGCCTTTTGAGGCACTCTATAGCAGGAAATGCCGATCACCCATTTGCTGGGCGGAAGTGGGCGACAGTCAGCTCACTGGCCTAGAACTTGTGCATGAAATGACAGAGAAGATCGTGCAGATCAGAAACCGCATGGCAGCAGCTCGCGATCGTCAAAAGAGCTATGCCGACAAACGCCGAAAACCTTTAGAATTTCAGGTAGGAGAAAAAGTCCTTCTGAAAGTTTCACCCTGGAAAGGCGTAATTCGTTTTGGTAAACGAGGCAAACTGAACCCACTGTATATTGGACCATTCGAGATCTTAAAAAGGATTGGTTCAGTGGCATACCAACTCAACTTACCAGCCGAACTCGACGGAGTTCACAACGTGTTTCACGTCTCAAACTTGAAAAAGTGTCTATCTGACGAAACACTTGTAGTCCCACTGGATGAGATCCAGGTGGATGAACACCTACGGTTCGTGGAGGAGCCGGTAGAAATCATGGACCGCGAGGTCAAACAACTCAAACAGAGTAAGATTCCAATTGTTAAAGTCCGATGGAACTCGAAACGCGGACCTGAATTCACATGGGAGTGTGAAGATCAGATGATGCGCAAATATCCCCATCTCTTCAAGCAGACAACGTCGAACGCCGACAACAACAAATAAATTTCGGGACGAAATTTCCTTTCAACAAGGGGATGATGTGACAACCAGAAAAAAAAATTTTTTTTTGCTTCTCAAACACTACCAACAACAACCAAATTTCGGGACGAAATTTCTTTCAACAAGGGGATGATGTGACACCCGGCAATTTCAGGTAAATTGCAACTCTTACATTCTTTACATTTCACATCCATACTTGTTGCATTTCATTTAATTATGTTTAATTAGATGAGTTGAACACAAACGACTACGAAACGATAGTTCGAGGTACTATCGAATCGTACATTGCATTGCACATTGGTTTTGGAAACCAAGTGTGGCAAACACAACACTAACACAAAACAATAATTCGGGGAATTATTGAATTGTGCATCACACGTTGATTAGGATTAATCAAGCGTGCAAACACTTCGTTAGACACGAGCACAAACTATCGAAGATAATTCGAGGAATTATCGAAACACACACGAGTCTCACGAACGTTGGTGATCAAACTTATATGTTATTACATGATTACGTGTTAAACATGCATTATATGCTTTGGATAAACGTTAGGAATCAAGTACGAGCGAAATCGTATCAACGAAATCGAAAAACAAGGAAAAAGGACCCGTCGCGGTACGCGGCGCAAACCGGGAGTCGAGACTCCCGAATCCTATCGCGGTATGCGATGATAGATTTTGATCGGCCTCCGCGGTACGCGAAGGCCATGCAGATCAAATTTCTTTTAAAAACCAACCCCATTCATTTCCATTCGGTTTCCCTTCATTTTCTCTGAGCCTTTGCACCTCACACTCGACCAAAACTGGCTGGAACCACCACTCAAACCCCCTGAAAGCATTATTGAAGCTACTCCTTTGTGTTGGAGACCATTGGAGCTTGAAGAAGGTGTTAGAAGCCATCAAGAAGCTTGGAGCAACCATCAACCCACTGGAACTCCATCATCAGTAGCCATCACCACTGAAATATTGCATCTAAGGTAGTTTTAAACGTTTATCTAGTGTTAGATCGTACATGCAAGATGTAAAAACACACATGCAAGTGTGTTTGAGCACATGCAACTCCTTACGGTTATTGTGCTCAAATTGTTGGTGATTTGTTGTGTAGATGTTATAGATTTACCGATTTTAAAGTATTAGAATGTTAGATTTGTGTTTTGTTGAGTTATTGGTTGATTTGATGTTATTTTGGTACACTTGCCATAAAAGGAAACTTTTATGTTGCAAGTCTTGGATTTGTGATGATCTAGACATGTTAGACATGTCTAGATGTTGTTAAATGTGTATTGGAGTGTTTAGAAACACATTGGATGTTTGATTTTGTCAAAAACTTGGTTTTGTATAAACTTGCTATTTATGGAAACTTTTAAAAATCAAAAGAGGGCTTTTGATGTTTTAAAGTGTTTCGATGAACTTTGATCTTTGAAATATGTTTAGAAATGATTTTTAACATATTTAGAAACTTCGTTTTGTGAAAACAAGCTTTTAAACGGATACTTTCCAAATAAGGAAACTTTATTTGGGCAAAACGACGTATATGATGATTTATGCACCGACGATGCGTTTTAAATGTTAAAACATGATTTTATAAACATATTGGAAGTTATTAGTTTTATGAAATGGGATTTCATAACCACACCTTCCTAAGTCGGAAACTTTCTAAAATTGGTAACTTGTGCGATTAGGGTCATAGAATGCATTTTGGTGTCTTATGTGCATTAAGGCACATAAACACAACAATCGTGTCACCAACGATTCATCGAGTCTCACTAGTCAACACGCACACACTCGGTTGAGCACACCGACACTTGGATTTGTATGGATTACAACACACCACAAAACACATACTCACACCTATATGGTTATAGGTGCCTACTAGCAGGATTGCTAGCATTCGCAGACGCGAACACACAAACACACCGGAACTGCTAATCAGGTGAGTTCACGGCCCCTTTTTACATTTTCTACCTTTGGGGGAGAAAACATTGCATACAACTGTTTTGAACAACATACACACTTTTGGTTGCTTTGGTACATGCTAATATCGTATATGCATATGTGTGGCATTCATCCACAAAATTGATAAGTCCTCATTAAACACACCTCGAACCGTTAATAGCGCGTTGCGCTTAGCGTGGTAATTCTGAATAGTACTATTTGGGCCTGACAAGCCCCACTGTTGCGAGCCGTATGGCCACCCCGACTGGAGGTCGGAATAGTGCATAATTGACCAAACAACATTTGCCATGTCTTGGATGGATATGGTGGGAGGCAGCATGTTAGCTTCGGTTGCGAACCTGCATATGGTATAACACATATTGACTAGCTATCAATTGATATTGCATTGTATTGAAAAGTAGACCTGTAACATTTACTTTAAACATTTTGATGTTTACTGCTGATTACAAACCTGTGCTCTCACCAACCTTTGTGTTGACCTTTTACTCGCATGTTTTCTCAGGTAACTAAGGCACGCGCACAAGGGATCTAGGATGCTAGGCTGGAGTCGCATGCATCTGTTTAAGTGTCATAGTCTATTAAACAATTGTTATCATTTGATCGCGTTACTTATGTATTGTCAAACCACTTTAATCGCTTCCACAACTATTGTTACATAACATTTTGAAAACTGTTTTAAGTTAACGCTTCCGCTATCTATGAATGTTAATCTGTTTTGATAACCTACACTTACTTCTGCAACTCTGATTTTACAAACTGTTTTATCCAAGTATTTGGGTGTACGTATACAACCAGACATGTAGGTCTCGCAAGTTGTGTGACCGGAGACTGCGATCCTGACAATCTGTTGTTGCTCGCGCCCCAGAAGGGACGGGATTTCTCGGGGTGTGACAGATTGGTATCAGAGACCCCGGTTATTGCGAATTAGGTTTGCATTTAGTGAACTTAGTCTGTAACCACTAGTCTCCACACCACACTTAGTGTTTAGTATTGAGATGCTTGCACACATGCCACAACTTTTTATGCATTACGTTCATCACCACACGTGACTACTCATGATGGGGAGAGCCGATAGCTCTACATGTTCTTTACAGTACCTACTGCACACACTACACTAGTCATTAGTCATACACTAACACTTATTCTCGCTATGAAGATCATGGCTGGAAGACGTGGAGGACGCAGGAATGCGGGCGGACGTGGAAACATCAACCTAACGCAAGCTGAGTTGAACGCTCTCATCAACGAACGGGTTGAGGAGGTACTTGCTGCACGGGAAGCTGCCCGTAATCAAAACCCACTGAACCAAGGTGATGAATCTGTTCATATTCACCTTGCACCACAATCACTCGTTTCCAATTCAACACTTTTACCCGATACTTAACCCAACTCTACTCTTTGCATATCTCAGGAGCAAATCCTAACCATCCCCTCTGCACGTTCAAGATGTTCCTGGATTGCAAACCCCATTCATTCAGCGGCACTGAGGGAGCTGTTGGACTGTTACGTTGGATTGAGAAGGCGGTATCAGCTTTCGCCATGAGCAACTGCAGGAACGAGGATAGGGTCAAGTTCACTGCAGGGACATTCGAGGGAGCTGCCCTCACTTGGTGGAATGCCAACGTGCAAAACTTAGGGCTCGATGCAGCCAACGCCCTACCTTGGGATGATTTTAAGAGAATGTTGAACCGCGAATACTGCCCTCGTGGTGAAGTGCAGAAACTTGAGACTAAGTTCTGGAACCACAAGATGATTGGTTCCGAGGTTGAGGCTTACACTGCCAGGTCTTATGAGCTGGCAAACCTGTGCTCGGAAATGGCAAACCCATCTTTCAAACACATAGAGAAGTACATTGAGGGACTACCACCTCAAATTCAGGGCATGGTACTTTCTGCTGACCCCATCACCATGCAACAAACTGTGTGACTAGCCCACAAGCTCACTGACTCGACAGTTGCACAGGGACTCTTACCACCCCGTGGTGCATTAACCAAACCTGCAGACAACAAACGCAAATGGGATAACACCCTGTGCAAACCATCCACACTTCAACCACCCCCACAACAGCACAAGTTTGGATCGACCCAAGCTTATGCACCACCCATCCCAACCACTCAAAACCAAGGAGGCTATGTAGAAAAACAACCCAAATGCCACAAGTGCAATTTCCATCATGCACAAGGTCAGTGTGGACGCTTTCAATGTCAGCGCTGCGGAAAAGGAGGACATGCAGCCAAAGACTGCTGGGGTGAGCTGCTTGCAAAGACCCCACAGCCACAACAGCAGCAACATATGTGTGGCATTCATCCACAAAACTGATAAGTCCTCATTAAACACACCTCGAACCGTTAATAGCGCGTTGCGCTTAGCATGGTAATTCTGAATAGTACTATTTGGGCCTGACAAGCCCCACTGTTGCGAGCCGTATGGCCACCCCGACTGGAGGTCGGAACAGTGCATAATTGACCAAACAACATTTGCCATGTCTTGGATAGATATGGTGGGAGGCAGCATGTTAGCTTCAGTTGCGAACCTGCATATGGTATAACACATATTGACTAGCTATCAATTGATATTGCATTGTATTGAAAAGTAGACCTGCAACATTTACTTTAAACATTTTGATGTTTACTGCTGATTACAAACCTGTGCTCTCACCAACCTTTGTGTTGACCTTTTACTCGCATGTTTTCTCAGGTAACTAAGGCACGCGCACAAGGGATCTAGGATGCTAGGCTGGAGTCGCATGCATCTGTTTAAGTGTCTTAGTCTATTAAACAATTGTTATCATTTGATCGCCTTACTTATGTATTGTCAAACCACTTTAATCGCTTCCGCAACTATTGTTACATAACATTTTGAAAACTGTTTTAAGTTAACGCTTCCGCTATCTATGAATGTTAATCTGTTTTGATAACCTACACTTACTTCCGCAACTCTGATTTTACAAACTGTTTTATCCAAGTATTTAGGTGTACGTATACAACCAGACATGTAGGTCTCGCAAGTTGTGTGACCGGAGACTGCGATCCTGACAATCTGTTGTTGCTCGCGCCCTAGAAGGGACGGGATTTCTCGGGGTGCGACATCAGGTACTAATAAAACTAAAACAGGGCATTTTGTAGTGATTTTTAAACACTAAAAACACCATAAACACTTTTTATGGTGTTTATTGTGTTCAGGTACTAATAAAACTAAAATAGGGCATTTTGTTGGTTTTTTAAACACTTAAACACTAAAAACACCATTAACACTTTTATGGTGTTTTTTATGTGATGCATCCATAAGTTTTATGGTGTTTTTCCAAGTTGTAGTGTAAACATTTTATGGTGTTAATGGTGTTCGTAAATTCATGAAATTTAAACTGGACAATTTAGGATGTTTATAGAGTTAAACATATGAACATCCGAAAACACCATAAAACGTAAAATTCATATACAATAATTCAGGTCGGTTTTCTTATTAACAATATTATACTCGTTGAAAAGATAAAAAAAATGCTTGATTTTATGGTGTAATTTTTTTTAAATAATAATAACGTATACAAAAGTTATAAACATTTAAAAAAATAGGAGGAAGTTGTTAAAAAGTCAACAATGGCTACAATACCCATTATACCCTCCAACCACTTAAATTTCCCCTTAATTGTCTCCGTTGATGTGGCACACTTACAACCATTCATCTTAAAAATCAATGGCTCAAATTTCTTCCTACACTTTTTACCCCGGCTTTCTGCATTCGTAACACCCCTTCAGAGTGTTCTTGTTATTGTTGTTGTTGTTTAGGTTGTGGTTGGGGTTGTTGTAGGGAAATTTAGACCTGCAATCTTTGGCCATGTGTCCATGTCGTCCGCACTTTAGGCAACGGTACCGTTCGCATTGTCCAAAGTGGGGATAGGAACACCGGTTGCATAGTGGGTATTTTCCCTGGTATACACCCTTCCCCTTATCATCGGGTTGGGTGGCGGTGAAGGCTCTTGTTGGTGTTGATCTTGGTTGTTGTTGGTGTTGATCTTGGTTGTTGTTGGTGTGATGAGTGAGACTGGTGGTGGCTGGGTTCCCACTTACGCTTGTGGCTGTCTTGGGGCTTCAGATGTTCACCCATCTTAGGTAGCTTTCCTTGTGCCACTGCTTGGTCGGTAAGTTTGTGTGCCAGCCGGATAGTGGGTTGGATTTGGGTTGGGTCAGATGCTGTGACCATGCTTTGGATCTGCTCAGGCAGTCCAGTGATAAATTGCTCGATCTTTTTGTACTCTAGGGTCACCATTCCCGAGCACAGCTTGCACAGTTCGTGGAATCGTGTGCAGTATTGTTCGATCTCTGATCCCACCATCTTTTGTACCCAGAACTCCTCTTCGAGCTTCTTGATTTCGTTCCTGGGACAGTATTCCTCATGGAGCATTTTGGTAAACTCCTCCCAGCTAATGGAGTTTGCAGCTTCCAGTCCTAAGGTCTGGACATGAGAGTTCCACCATGTGAGGGCAGGTCCCTCCGGTGTCCCGGTGGCATACTTTACTCGGTTCTCCTCAGAACAGTCAGACATGGAGAATACCGACTCCACTTTCTCGATCCATCGGAGTAGTCCCACTGCTCCTTCAGTTCCCTTAAAGTTGTGCGGGTGGCAGCTCAGGAATGCCTTAAACGAGCATCCTTTGTTGGTGTTTCCGTGAGATTCTGTTTGTCAGTAAACAATGTTGTGTGTTAGTGATAGTGTTAGCTATGCTATGCTAGTCGGGTTAGGCAAGTGTTAGTACCGTTGTTGGTTCCGCTGGTTTCATTGTGTTGACGACTTGCTTCGTATTCAGCAATCGCCTTGTTGACTCGGCGATCAACCATCATCTTGATGGTTTCCGCACCGACTTGTCGCTTGCGCTGGCGGGCATGCGTTTCTCTTCCCGTCATAGTAGATTTCTATACGGAAGGGATAGAGTGTTAGTCACCATGGGTTAGAGTGTTAGTCAAGTGTTATGTTAGATGTCATGTTAGTGGCAGTCATGATCAAGATACATAATAAAATGAAAATAAAGCATCATTTCATTAATATCAGATTGAAGTACAATGATTTTCAAAATCTAATACTACTATCAAGTTCGTATGAGCACATCCCGCTCATATAGGTGTTCAAAAAGTAAAGTAGACTGAAAATAGAAAAATCTAACTAATCCGAAGCAATCGTGGAGTGTGAATCGCTACTGTCCGTTGGACCGTCATCCTGGTCATCCTCAAGATCATCATCGGGGTCCTCATCGAGGTCGCCTTCTTCAAGGTCCTCGGCCTCGAACTGAGGCTCCTGCTCCTGCGCGGGCTCTACGATAAGTTGTTCTTGTCACACCCCACGCCGCGTGCGGAATCCACGGCGCGTGACGTAATGATTGCTTAGCCATAATTGAAGATCTCTCCTTGACTTCTGGTTTACCTGTGTACTTGATCCACCATTCTTGAGCTGGTGGTTGATTTGTAACCTGGAACATGTAGCATAAAAAGTCAACTACGAATAGTTGAGTGAGATTCATAGGTTTTGTTGATGTACATTAATTGTCAAATATTGATTTTCATAGTATTAAATTGATTGTTCAAAATTTGATTTCCATGATATAGTATTCACAAGTGATCAAGTAGGTACTTTGAAATTGAATCCACCTGGGCATGTAAACCATCAAACCTAAAGAATAATGCTAATGTTTGGCGACCCCCAAACGCCGTAGTTTCAACGTCCAGCTACCTGCCGGAACGCCGTAAGAATAATGTTCTTGAGTTCCCGCATATGATCATACCAGTACTACCAAGGGCTTGATAACAAGTTAATGATGTTCACATAAGAATAGTCCCAAATAGCCTCCACATAACCAAAGTTCCCAAGTGATACGCTTGTTTTTAATAAGTTGATAAATGTTCATTTGCACGCATCTAATTGGTTATGGGTGACTTAGCCAGCCATGCCGGAGTGGCGCACCAACCCTTGTCATAACCGTGATATGCATGATAAAAGATTTATTTGATGATTGTTTATCATGACGTTCCTCATGATAATGATATATGATTTCATAATGTTTAATAAATGTTTATCATGACGTTCCTCATGATAACGATATATGATTTCATAGTGTTTGATAAATGTTTATCATGACGTTCCTCATGATAATGAGATATGATTTCATAATGATTCATAAAATATGTTTTGAAATGATATCTACATGTTCCACCCCGAGTTTTTAGAAACCAAAACGTTGAAAAGGGGAATATGAAACTCACCTGTTTATCGAAGTGTTTCGATATTGAAGTATCATTCAAGATTCGAAGAGAGTTCTGCAATTTATTAATGTTTTATGAGTTCCTTGTATTTGAATTGAATTATCAGAATATTTCTTGAATTTTGATAAAAGGAATCGTTGTTTAAGTCATCAAGCTGATCTTAATCCTTAATCAGCCTCCTTAAGTTAATATTGCACAAAGTGCGATAAACAAGGAACCTATAATGATTTAGGCTCCTATTAAGGAGTTAATGACTAACTGGATTAATCACGGCATTCTCGGATTAATCAAATAGATGTTGATTGTTGATTATTTCACTAACGATTTCCTAGATGAATTTCTAGCTTAGGAATAGTCAATCCTTGTTATTGATCATTTAGGTATCATGAAACATGAGAATGTGATATTAAAATATGTTTAATAACCATGCTCAATGTACTCATCTGACTGTTATCATAAACATCAGATCGTTATTCTGGTGATTATCTGTATGCTTATCATTAGTTTGAAACACTTGGATGAGACCTAGTATTTCAATAAATGATCAAGACAATCACAATCATTGTTACAATCAAATGGTTTATACCATTCCAACCATTATTATGGTTTCATGAAAACCGAGCATTACAACGGCTCAAAACAAGGATTTAACCGTTTGAGTTCTTCGTTTATAATCATTCCTAGCCATCATCTAGGCAATAATCAACAACCCTAACTATCTCAATACGTTCAAAAACAAGATTTAACCAATCAAAATCAAGCTAGAAGGTTTAAAACAAACCGTTACCTAATCTGACGGATTTCTCGGACAGAAATGAGGATCAGAACTTGTAGATACGATCCCTAGTGCGATCCGGACGTTTAGAATAATTCAAAATAGAGTTTGGATGCTGAAAATATGATTTGTGGGTGTTTTTGAGCGTAATTGATCGAAAAATAATGAAAAAATGAAGTTTTTCCGCGATCTGATCTTAAAAACTCGTTTTTCAGCCGCCAGACACCCCGGGCGCATCGCCCCAACTGGGATGCTGTGTTGGGGCGTACCGCGCGGATGCCAGTTCGCGAATATTTTGGTTTTCTTCGTTTCGCGATTCCGGGAGCATACGAACTCCGTTTTGCGCACGGTTTTCGCCTACGTTCACGATTTTTCGAGCTCTTTCCAATGGTTATAATTTCAAGACCTGAAAAATTCAAAATATATGATCTCTTATTTAACGCTATCTTCAACTTAGCGTATCTTGAAATCAGAGCCTCGTTTCGTGATTCCGCTTACACTCATTTTCTTTATTTCCGAGATATTATTCTAACCTGAAAATTTTGAATTGTCACAGTCTCCCCCTGTTATTGGAATTTTGTCCCGAAATTCAGTTTACACTCATCTATGATTGTCTGTTTATGAAAACAAATGAGGATATCTCTCTTTCATACGATCCTCACGTTCCCAAGTGAATTCAGGATCACGCTTGGAATTCCATCTGATCTTTACAATAGGTATCCGACTGCGTTTTAGTTTCTTGACTTCTCGGTCCATAACCTCAACAGGTTCTTCAATAAACTGAAGATTATCTTCAACTCGTATTTCTTCAATAGGAACGACATGTGATTCATCGGATAAACACTTTGTAAAGTTGCATACATGAAATACATCATGTATATTACTGAGTTCAGAAGGTAATTCCAATCGATATACTACTGGTCCAAATTTGTTTAAAATCTTGAAAGGACCATGTTTTCTGATGTTAGATTATCTTGTTACTCAGATCTAGTTGTATTTGATCATAATGTCTTCTCCAGCATTATCCTGGTAGTAACCTGGAGTCTCATAAGTTTTTCTGTTTTCCTTCACATGGTTCCTTGCTCAACTATGATCAGTTTATTTATGTCCAGTGAAGCAGTAAATTCCATTGATAGTTCCTTGTATCCATTTCAGGCTTACTCGCCTCAGTTGAAAGTACAAAAGCTTTATGTGCCGGTTTATGTGAGCTTTGGGTTGTACACCCCCAATGCCTATGTAGTGATTATTGTTACAAGGGATTGCAACAAGTAAGAAGTGCGTATATAATTCAACTATCATTAAAGTTGTAAACACCGCTTCTCATTGTGTTTACTAGGATCTTGAGGGTCCATTCAGTTTGGCCATCCACTTGAGGCAGGTAAGATGTGTTTAGCTTAAGTGACGTTACCAATGCCTTCTGAAAGGTTTGTCAGACTCGTGAGGTGAAGTTGACTATCTCATTTACAAATGATTGAGACTGGCACCTCATGTCGACTCACAGTTTCATCTAGGCATATTTGGTTAACATGATAATGATAGTAATCTTCCCAAAATTCAAGAATAGCTATAGACATAGCCCAACTGGGCCCGAATCCAATTGCTAGAGGATTTTCAAGAATCTTAAAGGACATATAGCTGACATCATAGAGTATTTCAAAGAATGATAGGATGATATTGATGGCTGAAAGGAATACGTATCAAATATACGTAAATAACTTCCCTTCTGTGCATATGTTCATGTCAATCCGAGTTTAATTTATTAGTTTCATTTTAGATTCCATGTTTTGATATGTGATCCCATTTTCATGATTTGATCACATACCTCAAGTATGTTGTTTGTTCTTGTTTCAAGATTGCACGATGCTTGATTATGCTCATTGTGTTTCTCATGTTCTTATGAGTGTTAATGATATTAGGAGTAATAGTTGTTTGTTTACCTTGAACTTCCCTAGAACTCCCATGTACTACAATTTACAATTACGCCGGCCGGTCGCAGCTGGAAATTGTACTGCATGTTTGTTCTAGCTCTGCTCAAGTTAGATTTCAATTGTTATTACCATGGTTTTCATTGTGACTTTGTTCCAATGTTTTGAGTCCTGTTCACAAGTTCCAAGTTTGACTGGGATAAGTTTCCTATCCCTTCTTGTTCTAATATGTTCATGATATGTGATCCTAACAGGATCCATGAGTTTTGATAGTTCTGATAGTTGATCAACCATTGATTTCGTCTCAAAGTTTACAGTTTAGCTCGATAGTTTGATAGACCCACGATGTTATGCATCGAGGTTCACTGATAGTTTCATCATCTCATTATGATTTATGATCTATGATCAACAGTTTGAGTTTTCTGATAGAACTATGAAATAGTTTCTAGTAGCATGAAGTTCAAAGAGTAACATGGTGCACGCACATTCTTATGTAACAGACCCAACACGTATTCGTTTATCGCTCGAATACATTGTAGAATATGTTCACAGACGAACATATTCCAAGTGGGTACAAGATGTAACATTGGTGTTTGATGACAATCAAGATTTCCTGAGACCGTTCTTTCAACAGCTCACTCTTATGATTCTGATGCACCAACAAGTAGGACAGGAGAAGGTGCATTTTGAGCATCGGGGTTAAGATTAAAAATGTTGGCTTTTGATGTAGGCACTTGAGTTGCAGGCATAACAGGTTCTATCCTTGGTACTAGTTAGCATAGTGTATTTGTTCTAAATGGGTTTCAAGCTAACCGGCAAGTTGTCGTTGGATGATCTAATTGTTCACATCGAGCGCATAACTGACATATGCCTCTAATGGAATGATGGTAGTTGCATGTGTCTCCTAAAGGTTGAGATTCCATATATAGGTTTCTCACATAGATATGAGTTTTTGAACTTATCTCTGGTATACTATTCAACTAAGTTCTTAACTTTCTTTTGTTTCCTTCATAGAGGTTTTGATTTCACCTTTTGATCTGTTGTACCCAAACTGTTGTCCTTTGGTGGGAAGTAGTTTACTTTCACATGTTTGTTGATTTCAATGTGCTAGAGTGAGTAACTAACTTGAGAGTAGTAGGTTGCCTCCTAATTTTCCTTTACTGTACTCATCAATGTTTGTGTTGAAGTGAAATAACCATTGGGACTAGTATACTCAATTCGTGAAATCGAGTAGGGTAAGTTTTATTGTCCCATTCAACATGGACTAGGTTCTAGAGTTTATTTTCAACTTTCCTAATCCCATGCTTAAAATAGTAGTGATCGATTAATAGAACTCTAAAGTCTTCCAATGACGTACTTGAAATAACTTCTCATTCTCTAGATAGGTTTTTTTTCTCGCCATCCCATTAGATCAATGTTCCTTGTTGAAAGAGTATTTACAGTCGTTTACGCATTCTGGTCTATAGAGCAATTAAGGTATCCAAAGGTGTATCCAACAGACTCACTCCGTTGTATGATTCCTAATGTACCTTCTGTGCCCATAGAAGATTGGGTTTGGCATCCGAAATCAGTTCGAAAAGAACGAAGTCAAATTTTCAACAGAGTGATCGTGATTATGATTAAAGTACTACTTAAAGACCAAAGGGTACAATAGGATCAAATGGCAATTTGGCTAATACAACAGTCATCTGTCGTGCAATGATAATAGCCAAACGAATGATTTCATAATTGTTGCTAGTCATTCCAAGAACGGAAAGCAAAAGATTTAGTAAACCAGAAAGTTCCAAGAATCAAGGGAGATAGAGTTTAGACACGATGTCTAAACATATAAGAGATTCTTAGGTTGTAGTCTAGGTAATCCATTAAAGGGTTATCCTAAATCTCTACAACCATGGCTCTGATACCAAACTGTCACACCCCACGCCGCGTGCGGAATCCACGGCGCGTGACGTAATGATTGCTTAGCCATAATTGAAGATCTCTCCTTGACTTCTGGTTTACCTGTGTACTTGATCCACCATTCTTGAGCTGGTGGTTGATTTGTAACCTGGAACATGTAGCATAAAAAGTCAACTACGAATAGTTGAGTGAGATTCATAGGTTTTGTTGATGTACATTAATTGTCAAATATTGATTTTCATAGTATCAAATTGATTGTTCAAAATTTGATTTCCATTGTCACACCCCCAAATTCCCACTCGTGTTGTATGTCCACGTGGATGTGACGTGTCCAGAATCACAGCTCAAGGTCATATAGAACACCTCTATATGCGTTTACAAATCCAAGTTTGACATATACACATAACAAAATAGTTTGCAGCGGAAAAGTATTTCATAGCAGCGGAAACAAATATGTTTGAAAGCATGCAGCGGAAATGTAAATAGTTTAATACAACATTGTTTAGAACATTAAGAACTAAATTGTTTTCAAAAGAAACAACAGAATGCATGCGGTTCCTAAAGCTCATCCCTTAACGTGCATCCTGTTCCATGCGCAGCTAGTTACCTGAGAATACCAGTTAGAAAAAGTGTCAACACGATGGTTGGTGAGTTCACAGGTTTTGATATACATATAGTAATAAAAGTGTGTCATGCTGTTTATCAATGTTAGTACCGAGCCCTAGGCCCAAAGTGTCAGTGCGTCACTACCGAACTAGACTTGTTTGTCCTTGCCTCCGCTATGTCTCGTATACATAGCAAGTTAGGTCAGAATTTGCACGGGTTATGACATCCAGTCAACATAGTGCCCCGTGGGTTTAGTCATTCCCTAATGGATCCATCCAAATCTACCACGTTGTTCGTACATTAACGGTAAGACTTTGTGAGGGCTTAATACGAGTTCAACACTTAATGTTTGTCCAATAAACCAGCATACACAAAAATGTTTGTAATAGTAATAATGTTTGACTCGATGCAACTAGTATTCTCCCCCTATTTAAAAGCGTTTGAAAAAGAGTAAAGAGGGGCCGTAAACTCACCTTAGTGATGAAGTAGTGTGTAAGCGTAAGCTCCTGAACGTCAAGTAGCTCGTCGGTCACTGGCGACCTATATCGTATACCGCATGTGAGTTCGCATAAGTGACCGTGCTAGTGTTAGTGCTCGTGTTTGTGCTCAACAACCCTTGGTTGTTCATGTTTGCCCGTGTCGGTCCACAATGACCGTGTTTGCTCGTGTTGGTCCATATTGACCGTGTTTGACCATGTTTGACCGTGTTTGACCGTGTTTGACCAAAGTTGACCGTGTTTGACCAAGGTTGACCGTGTCAAGTCAACGACCCGTTGGTGAACCGTGTGACGGTTGTGAATCGTGTAGCAACCGTTAAAACGCGCAAATCGCGTCTATGGTCAACTTACTATTTATAGTAAGTTTCCATTTATGGAAAGTTCACAAAGCATATCGGTGTTAGAGTTCTAGCATGCTCAATGGTCCTACGGGGTCATGTTAACACATAACACATTATCATACAAGTTCATATACGTCGTTTATAGCATGTTAGTGCACAAAAGTTTCCTAAAATGGAAAGTTTCCATTTCTAGCATACGTGACATCGGAAACCATCTAACTTAGCATCTAAACATCATATTATAACATAATAAATCATTTAGCATGCTCAAGTCATTCAACATATTCCTAAGTCGGTTTTTGTAACAATAAAGTTACTAAATATAGTAACTTTCTAGTTTTTGCATAAAAATAACCATTTTAACATTTCTAAACTAATCTTCACATCATCAATCATCATAATAGTCATTCTATCATCATTTTAGACATACTATTATAGCCAAGTCGTCTCCTATCATTATTTCGACCCGAAAAGTTACTAAATATAGTAACTTTGTCAAAAGTGACCATAAACATTATCAAGATCACATTTTGAACATCATTATCATTCTAATAACATTTGAATAGCAATCCTTAAGCATGCATGTTATCAAATATCATTCATATCATCATTTTACAATCAAAAAGTTTCTATTAATAGAAAGTTTATCAAAAATCAATATTTAAGCCATTTTAACCAAATCTAATCATGTGAATCATCATCAATGTCATCTATGAACATCTCTATATACTTAAAATCATCCTAAACATCATGGATCATACATGCATGGCAATATATTGTGACAAATCATCATTTCAAGCACCAAGGCTTAAACCCATCATCTTAGATCATCACATTTCATCATATTATCATCATAGGTCATCATGTACAGTAGATTTATCAATAAACCCAGATTAAAACAAGAAGGAATTCGTGCATGCAAGGCTAATAAGCTTGCATGTGTGTTTGTGAGGGTGTAGGTGCGAAATGTGGTGGTTTTGGGCCACAAGGGTTAAGGTACTACCTTCAATAGCTCCTGAGATTCTTAGATGGTGATGGTAGCAGCTCCTACACCTCCTGGTTCGTGGGTTTGATCGAGAACAAGAAGGTGGTGGTGATGAGTAGTGATCTAGAAGACTTCCTTCAAGGTTCTTGAGCTTCAAAGGGGTCTTCAATGGCTTCCAAGAGCTGCTACAGGGGTTCTGGATCGTTAATGGCCGCAGGTGGCGTGTGGGTGCAAGAGAAATGATGAAAATAGATGTGATAATGATCTTGGGGGTTTAAAAAGCTGTTTGGCGACTCTGACAAGCCAGGCGTATCGCCTGACGTGGGGGGTATCTCCCGTCGTTACGCGCGGGTTGGCCAGATGTGCGAGGCGCCTTCTGTGTCTCGCGCGTATCGCCCCGGGTGGACGTCTCGGGTCAGGCGTACCGCCTGGCCCAATTGACAAGCCCATTTAACTTGTTTTGAGGTTCTGGGCCCATTCTTGCCCGTTTCTCGACTGTAGAACATCGTTCGAGCGTCGTTTGGACTCTATTGGTCAATTATTAGCCATAATTGACTTGTGACAGTGTTTCGTGAGGTTTCGAGTGTTGTGCTACACAATGTGTTAGACGTTCACCAACGTTCGTGTGTTTTGATACGTGTGTGCTGTTAGTTGATAATTCCACGAATTATCTAGTCATGTGTCAGTATTCGTACTGTCGTGCCACGTGTCACACTAAATTAATCTAATTCTAGTGCTACGTGTACATAATGCATTTAAATAAGCATTTAAATAAATAAGATGCTGACCTGGAAATTACGGGGTGTCACATCCTCCCCATGTTAGAAAGAATTTCGTCCCGAAATTCAACTTGTGTTGCTAGTGTTTGTCTGTTCCGCGAACAGGTGTGGGTACTTTTGTTTCATCTGGTCTTCACGTTCCCACGTGAATTCCGGTCCACGTCGCGAGTTCCATCGCACTTTTACAATCGGAATCTTGCTGAGTTTGAGCTTCTTGGTTTCCCGGTCCATAATCTCCACCGGTTCCTCAACAAAGTTCAATTGTTCGTCGATTTGTATTTCCTCGAGAGGAATAACAAGTGCTTCATCAGATAGGCACTTCTTGAGGTTCGAGATGTGGAATACGTTGTGTACACTGCTCAGTTCGACTGGCAGGTTCAGTTCGTAGGCTACAGGGCCTATTCGTTTTGTAATCTCGAAAGGTCCAATGTAACGAGGGTTCAACTTTCCTCGTTTGCCAAATCGAATGACTCCCTTCCAGGGCGAGACCTTGAGTAACACTCTGTCCCCCACCTGGAATTCCAATGGCTTTCGTCGTTTATCAGCATAGCTCTTCTGTCTGTCCCGAGCTGCTGCCATTCGTTTTCGTATTTGCACGATCTTTTCAGTCGTTTCGTGCACAAGCTCTGGGCCAGTCAGTTGGCTGTCTCCAACTTCTGCCCAGCAGATGGGCGATCGACACTTACGTCCGTAAAGTGCCTCGAATGGTGCAACTTGAATGCTAGTGTGGTAGCTATTGTTATATGAGAACTCAACTAACGGTAGGTGAGATTCCCAGCTATTCCCAAAGTCAATAACGCATGCCCGAAGCATGTCCTCTAGTGTTTGTATAGTTCGCTCACTTTGCCCGTCCGTCTGCGGGTGGTAAGCGGTACTCATGTCCAATCTCGTGCCCAAAGCCTTATGCAAAGACTTCCAGAAGTGCGACGTGAATCGACTGTCGCGATCAGATATGATGGAGATTGGCACTCCATGTCGAGTAACCACTTCCTTCAGATAGATACGTGTGAGCTTGTCCAACTTGTCAGTCTCCTTGATGGGTAGGAAATGTGCGGACTTTGTCAGTCGGTCTACGATAACCCAGATAGTATCGCAACCACTTGCCGTTTTGGGCAGTTTCATTATGAAGTCCATGGAAATTTGCTCCCATTTCCACATTGGCAATTCTGGTTGCTGAAGTAACCCTGATGGCTTCTGGTACTCCACTTTAACTTTTGAGCACGTTAGACACTTGCTCACGTAAGTTGCTATTTCGGCTTTCATGTTTGGCCACCAGTAAGTTGTTTTCAGATCATGATACATTTTGTCAGAGCCCGGGTGTACGGAATACCGGCTCTTGTGAGCTTCATCCATCACTACTTCTCTCAATCCTCCGTAACGTGGAATCCAGATTCGATCCATTAAATAGTAAGCTCCGTCGTCTTTTGCCTTTATTTGCTTATCCATGCCACGCATGGCTTCAAGAGTGAGGTTTTCAGTTTTTAGGGCTTCTTGTTGTGCGATTCGTATCTGATTTGGCAATTCAGAATGAATCGTGAGTTGTAGTGCACGCACGCGCTTTGTTGTTTCTTTTCGACTCAACGCGTCGGCCACTACGTTGGCTTTGCCTGGATGATACTTGATGGCGCAATCATAATCACCTATGAGTTCAACCCACCTTCGTTGTCTCATGTTCAACTCTTTCTGGTCGAAGATGTGTTGTAGGCTCTTATGATCGGTAAAGATTGTACATTTCGTGCCGTATAAGTAGTGTCGCCAGATCTTCAAGGCAAACACCACGGCTCCCAACTCAAGGTCATGAGTCGTGTAGTTCTTCTCATGCACCTTCAGTTGGCGTGAAGCGTATGCTATCACTTTCTCGCGTTGCATCAGCACACAACCGAGTCCCTGTTTCGAGGCGTCGCAATACACCACGAAGTCATCACATCCTTCCGGTAGGGATAGGATGGGTGCAGTGCATAGTTTCTGTTTCAACAGGTTGAAAGCAGCTTCTTGTTTGTCTCCCCAATCGAACTTTTTGTCTTTATGTGTCAGGGATGTCAGTGATTGAGCAATCTTTGAGAATCCCTCAATGAATCTTCTGTAGTACCCGGCCAGACCTAGGAATTGTCGCACCTCAGTCGGAGTCTTGGGTGCTTCCCAGTTCTTAATTGCTTCAATCTTGGCTGGGTCTACGTGTATTCCCTGCTCATTAACCACGTGTCCAAGGAATTGGACTTCGCGTATCCAAAAGTCGCATTTTGAAAACTTCGCGTACAATTGCTCTTTCTTCAGTAGTTCCAAGACTAGCCTTAGATGTTCGGCATGCTCTTCCTGATTCTTAGAGTAGATCAGGATGTCGTCGATGAACACTATCACGAATTTGTCCAGGTAAGGTTTGCACACTCTATTCATGAGATCCATGAATACTGCTGGTGCGTTGGTCAGTCCGAAGGGCATAACCAAGAATTCGTAGTGTCCGTATCGGGTTCTGAAGGCAGTCTTGGGAATATCGTTTTCCTGTATCCTCAATTGATGGTAGCCCGATCTTAAATCGATCTTTGAATAGTAGCTTGACCCTTGCAACTGGTCAAACAAATCGTCTATTCGCGGTAAGGGATATCGATTCTTGATCGTCACCTTGTTCTGCTCTCTGTAGTCAATACACATACGGAATGATCCGTCTTTCTTCTTTACGAATAGGACCGGTGCTCCCCAAGGTGAGAAGCTCGGTCTGATGAATCCCTTGTCTAACAGCTCTTGTAACTGGTTAGACAGTTCCTGCATCTCAGTCGGTGCTAGTCGGTATGGAGCTTTGGCGATCGGTGCCGCTCCAGGTGTAAGATCTATCTGGAACTCGACTTGTCGTTTCGGAGGCAGTCCAGGTAGGTCTTCGGGAAACACTTCGGGAAAGTCGCGGACTACGGCGATGTCCTCAATCTTCCTTTCTTTCTTCGGTTGTTCCGTGATGAGGGCTAGTATGGTAGTGTATCCCTTTTGCAGATACTTGTTTGCCTTCATGCATGATATGATGTTCAGAGGTACTCCCCGTCTTTCCCCCTGAATCGAGATCTGTTCTCCGTTCTGCAACGTCACTCGTACGATCTTCTCGTTGCATACGATTTCAGCTTGGTTAGCAGATAGCCAATCCATTCCAACGACCACATCAAAGCTTCCAAGAGTCACCGGCATCAAATCGATTTCGAGTTCGTGATTCGCCAAAACCATGACGCATCCTCGAAAGATGTGTTGTGTTTCAATTAGCTTGCCGTCGGCTAACTCTACGGTGTACTTGTAGTCTAGTGGTGTTGGGGTAATATCTAGTAATTTGCTAAACTCACTAGATATAAAGCTCCTATCGACACCGGTATCAAATAATATGCTAGCATAGACATTATTTAAAAGAAACGTACCGGTTACGATGTTTGGGTCATCCTTGGCTTCTCCCGAGCCAATCACAAATGCTCTCCCTTGGCCGTTCCTCCTCCGGCCTTCTTCAATTGAGGGCAATCCCTCCTCATGTGGCCCGGTTTGCCACATTCATAACACCCTCTGGAGGTGTTCTGGTTGTTGTTCTGGTTCTGGTTGGGGTTGTTGTTACTGGGAAATTTGGATCTGCAGTCTTTGGCCATGTGGCCATGTCGTCCACACTTCAAGCAACGATATCGTTCGCATTGCCCGAAGTGGTGATAAGAGCATCGGTTACATAGCGGGTATTTTCCTTGATACACACCCTTTCCCTTGTCATCGGGTTGGGTGGCAGTGAATGCTCTGGCAGGTGTAGATCGTTGTTGTTGTTGGGGCTGATGAGATTGGTGGTGGCTGGGTTCCCACTTCCTCTTCTGGCTTTCTTGAGGCTTCACATGCTCGCCTCGTTTTGGTAGTTTGCCCTGAGCTACAGCTTGGTCAGTCAGTTTATGAGCCAGTCTGATCAGTGGTTGGATGGTGGTGAGGTCAGACGCAGTCACCATGCTTTGAATCTGTTCGGGCAGTCCACTGATGAACTGCTCGATCTTCTTGTATTCCGGCGTCACCATAGCCGGACATAGCTTACACAACTCATGGAATCGAGTGCAGTATTGCTCGATCTCAGATCCCACCATCTTCAGTACCCAGAACTCAGCCTCTAGCTTTCTGATCTCATCACGAGGACAGTATTCCTCTTGCAGTAGTCGGGTGAAATCAGCCCATGGCATGGAGTTGGCACCGTCCAACCCCAGGGTTTGTACATGGGTATTCCACCATGTGAGGGCTGGTCCTTCCAGTGTTCCAGTTGCGAACTTCACCCGGTTCTCTTCAGCACATTCGCACATGGCGAATACAGACTCCACTTTCTCCACCCAGCGGAGCATTCCGACAGCTCCCTCAGTTCCCTTGAACTTGTGTGGGTGGCAGTTTAGGAAAGATTTAAAGGAACATCCTTTCCCGTTGCTGCTGTTTGACCCTGTTTGTCAGAAACCAGTGTCGTGTGTTAGTATTGTGTTAGCTACACTATATTAGTCGCGTCAGGCAAGTGTTAGTACCGTTGTTGTTTCCGCTAGTTTCGCTATGCTGGCGACTGGCTTCGTAGTCAGCGATCGCTTTGTTGACCCGACGGTCAACCATCATTTTTATCACAGCGGCATCTAGTGTCCGTTTAGCAGGACGCGCGTACGGTCCTCTTCCCGCCATGTATGGTTCTATACATAAGGGATAGAGTTTTAATCAGCACATGTTAGAGTGTTAGTCAAATGTCATGTCAGATGTCAGATCAGATGTCATGTTAGCTGTCAAGTCAGAGGTTATGTTATCAAGCAATCATGGTCAACATGTAATAAGTAAGACAAAACATAATTCTCATTAATAATAAGCTTGAAGTACAATGATTTCAAAAGGAAATACATAATAAGTTCTTCGAGCACATCCCGCTCGTCTAGGCCAAAATAAGAAAGTACAAAATACATCAGTCCTCTAATCCGAATCCATAGAGACATGTGAAATATCGCTAGCAGCGTCTCCGTCATGATCATCCTCCTCCGGATCCTCATTAGGATCCTCATCAAGGTCCTCCTCTTCGAGGTCCTCGGCCTCGAATTCAGGACCATCCTCCTGTGGTGGTTCCTCAATAAACTGTGCAGCCCATGCGTTAAGCATGGCATCACTAGCCTGCACCATCGCCTGAGTCTCGGTTATGTCTGTCCGATTCTCAGTGATGCGTACATCATGCTCCTGCATGACATCAACGATCTGTCCGTGCTGGGTCATCAGTTGGGACACTTGGAGACGTAGTGGCTCCACCTGTGCCTCCAATCTGTCGTTGCGTCCCTCCAGTCTCTCGTTCTGCCTCTCCAATCGATCGTTCTTCTCGCGAAGAACTCGGACCTCGTCTGACAGCTCTCTAGTCCTCCCAATCTCTCGTCGGGTGTAAGCAACGTGGGCCGCGAAGGCCTGCTCCAGTGGTACTCCAAGTGGTGGCAGTCGGTGTCCTGGGGTGGTATCACCAGGGAAACGGTATGGAGGTACTCTCTCCCCGATGATCCATCCCTGGATTATGGTGGGAAGCCATCCCCAATGTCGGGCCCGTGCCGCGTCTCTGGCCCGCCTATCCATCTCGACGTCAACCTGGGCTACGATATCGTCGATCCGTCGCCGACTCTCTGCCGCCAAATCATCTGTGCCCGTGGGTCTAGCTGCGCTCCTGTTAGCGTTGCTGTTGCTGTCGGCCATCCTGTAAGTTTCACGTTAGTAAGTAATAGTTTAACATAAGCAATAATATCATCAATGTGCAAGTTCTAAGTGTAGTGTCTAAAGTTGAGCAATGGCTATAGTCTAAGTTTACTACATGCAAACCTAGTTCCCTATAACCAAGGCTCTGATACCAGTCTGTCACACCCCCAAATTCCCACTCGTGTTGTATGTCCACGTGGATGTGACGTGTCCAGAATCACAGCTCAAGGTCATATAGAACACCTCTATATGCGTTTACAAATCCAAGTTTGACACATACACATAACAAAATAGTTTGCAGCGGAAAAGTATTTCATAGCAGCGGAAACAAATATGTTTGAAAGCATGCAGCGGAAATGTAAATAGTTTAATACAACATTGTTTAGAACATTAAGAACTAAATTGTTTTCAAAAGAAACAACAGAATGCATGCGGTTCCTAAAGCTCATCCCTTAACGTGCATCCTGTTCCATGCGCAGCTAGTTACCTGAGAATACCAGTTAGAAAAAGTGTCAACACGATGGTTGGTGAGTTCACAGGTTTTGATATACATATAGTAATAAAAGTGTGTCATGCTGTTTATCAATGTTAGTACCGAGCCCTAGGCCCAAAGTGTCAGTGCGTCACTACCGAACTAGACTTGTTTGTCCTTGCCTCCGCTATGTCTCGTATACATAGCAAGTTAGGTCAGAATTTGCACGGGTTATGACATCCAGTCAACATAGTGCCCCGTGGGGTTAGTCATTCCCTAATGGATCCATCCAAATCTACCACGTTGTTCGTACATTAACGGTAAGACTTTGTGAGGGCTTAATACGAGTTCAACACTTAATGTTTGTCCAATAAACCAGCATACACAAAAATGTTTGTAATAGTAATAATGTTTGACTCGATGCAACTAGTATTCTCCCCCTATTTAAAAGCGTTTGAAAAAGAGTAAAGAGGGGCCGTAAACTCACCTTAGTGATGAAGTAGTGTGTAAGCGTAAGCTCCTGAACGTCAAGTAGCTCGTCGGTCACTGGCGACCTATATCGTATACCGCATGTGAGTTCGCATAAGTGACCGTGCTAGTGTTAGTGCTCGTGTTTGTGCTCAACAACCCTTGGTTGTTCATGTTTGCCCGTGTCGGTCCACAATGACCGTGTTTGCTCGTGTTGGTCCATATTGACCGTGTTTGACCATGTTTGACCGTGTTTGACCGTGTTTGACCAAAGTTGACCGTGTTTGACCAAGGTTGACCGTGTCAAGTCAACGACCCGTTGGTGAACCGTGTGACGGTTGTGAATCGTGTAGCAACCGTTAAAACGCGCAAATCGCGTCTATGGTCAACTTACTATTTATAGTAAGTTTCCATTTATGGAAAGTTCACAAAGCATATCGGTGTTAGAGTTCTAGCATGCTCAATGGTCCTACGGGGTCATGTTAACACATAACACATTATCATACAAGTTCATATACGTCGTTTATAGCATGTTAGTGCACAAAAGTTTCCTAAAATGGAAAGTTTCCATTTCTAGCATACGTGACATCGGAAACCATCTAACTTAGCATCTAAACATCATATTATAACATAATAAATCATTTAGCATGCTCAAGTCATTCAACATATTCCTAAGTCGGTTTTTGTAACAATAAAGTTACTAAATATAGTAACCTTCTAGTTTTTGCATAAAAATAACCATTTTAACATTTCTAAACTAATCTTCACATCATCAATCATCATAATAGTCATTCTATCATCATTTTAGACATACTATTATAGCCAAGTCGTCTCCTATCATTATTTCGACCCGAAAAGTTACTAAATATAGTAACTTTGTCAAAAGTGACCATAAACATTATCAAGATCACATTTTGAACATCATTATCATTCTAATAACATTTGAATAGCAATCCTTAAGCATGCATGTTATCAAATATCATTCATATCCTCATTTTACAATCAAAAAGTTTCTATTAATAGAAAGTTTATCAAAAATCAATATTTAAGCCATTTTAACCAAATCTAATCATGTGAATCATCATCAATGTCATCTATGAACATCTCTATATACTTAAAATCATCCTAAACATCATGGATCATACATGCATGGCAATATATTGTGACAAATCATCATTTCAAGCACCAAGGCTTAAACCCATCATCTTAGATCATCACATTTCATCATATTATCATCATAGGTCATCATGTACAGTAGATTTATCAATAAACCCAGATTAAAACAAGAAGGAATTCGTGCATGCAAGGCTAATAAGCTTGCATGTGTGTTTGTGAGGGTGTAGGTGCGAAATGTGGTGGTTTTGGGCCACAAGGGTTAAGGTACTACCTTCAATAGCTCCTGAGATTCTTAGATGGTGATGGTAGCAGCTCCTACACCTCCTGGTTCGTAGGTTTGATCGAGAACAAGAAGGTGGTGGTGATGAGTAGTGATCTAGAAGACTTCCTTCAAGGTTCTTGAGCTTCAAAGGGGTCTTCAATGGCTTCCAAGAGCTGCTACAGGGGTTCTGGATCGTTAATGGCCGCAGGGTGGCGTGTGGGTGCAAGAGAAATGATGAAAATAGATGTGATAATGATCTTGGGGGTTTAAAAAGCTGTTTGGCGACTCTGACAAGCCAGGCGTATCGCCTGACGTGGGGGGTATCTCCCGTCGTTACGCGCGGGTTGGCCAGATGTGCGAGGCGCCTTCTGTGTCTCGCGCGTATCGCCCCGGGTGGACGTCTCGGGTCAGGCGTACCGCCTGGCCCAATTGACAAGCCCATTTAACTTGTTTTGAGGTTCTGGGCCCATTCTTGCCCGTTTCTCGACTGTAGAACATCGTTCGAGCGTCGTTTGGACTCTATTGGTCAATTATTAGCCATAATTGACTTGTGACAGTGTTTCGTGAGGTTTCGAGTGTTGGGCTACACAATGTGTTAGACGTTCACCAACGTTCGTGTGTTTTGACACGTGTGTGTTGTTCGTTGATAATTCCACGAATTATCTAGTCATGTGTCAGTATTCGTACTGTCGTGCCACGTGTCACACTAAATTAATCTAATTCTAGTGCTACGTGTACATAATGCATTTAAATAAGCATTTAAATAAATAAGATGCTGACCTGGAAATTACGGGGTGTCACATCCATGATATAGTATTCACAAGTGATCAAGTAGGTACTTTGAAATTGAATCCACCTGGGCATGTAAACCATCAAACTTAAAGAATAATGCTAACGTTTGGCGACCCCCAAACGCCGTAGTTTCAACGTCCAGCTATCTGCCGGAACGCCGTAAGAATAATGTTCTTGAGTTCCCGCATATGATCATACCAGTACTACCAAGGGCTTGATAACAAGTTAATGATGTTCACATAAGAATAGTCCCAAATAGCCTCCACATAACCAAAGTTCCCAAGTGATACGCTTATTTTTAATAAGCTGATAAATGTTCATTTGCACGCATCTAATTGGTTATGGGTGACTTAGCCAGCCATGCCGGAGTGGCGCACCAACCCTTGTCATAACCGTGATACGCATGATAAAAGATTTATTTGATGATTGTTTATCATGACGTTCCTCATGATAATGATATATGATTTCATAATGTTTAATAAATGTTTATCATGACGTTCCTCATGATAACGATATATGATTTCATAGTGTTTGATAAATGTTTATCATGACGTTCCTCATGATAATGAGATATGATTTCATAATGATTCATAAAATATGTTTTGAAATGATATCTACATGTTCCACCCCGAGTTTTTAGAAACCAAAACGTTGAAAAGGGGAATATGAAACTCACCTGTTTATCGAAGTGTTTCGATATTGAAGTATCATTCAAGATTCGAAGAGAGTTCTGCAATTTATTAATGTTTTATGAGTTCCTTGTATTTGAATTGAATTATCAGAATATTTCTTGAATTTTGATACAAGGAATCGTTGTTTAAGTCATCAAGCCGATCTTAATCCTTAATCAGCCTCCTTAAGTTAATATTGCACAAAGTGCGATAAACAAGGAACCTATAATGATTTAGGCTCCTATTAAGGAGTTAATGACTAACTGGATTAATCACGGCATTCTCGGATTAATCAAATAGATGTTGATTGTTGATTATTTCACTAACGATTTCCTAGATGAATTTATGGCTTAGGAATAGTCAATCCTTGTTATTGATCATTTAGGTATCATGAAACATGAGAATGTGATATTAAAATATGTTTAATAACCATGCTCAATGTACTCATCTGACTGTTATCATAAACATCAGATCGTTATTCCGGTGATTATCTGTATGCTTATCATTAGTTTGAAACACTTGGATGAGACCTAGCATTTCAATAAATGATCAAGACAATCACAATCATTGTTACAATCAAATGGTTTATACCATTACAACCATTATTATGGTTTCATGAAAACCGAGCATTACAACGGCTCAAAACAAGGATTTAACCGTTTGAGTTCTTCGTTTATAATCATTCCTAGCCATCATCTAGGCAATAATCAACAACCCTAACTATCTCAATACGTTCAAAAACAAGATTTAACCAATCAAAATCAAGCTAGAAGGTTTAAAACAAACCGTTACCTAATCTGACGGATTTCTCGGACAGAAATGAGGATCAGAACTTGTAGATACGATCCCTAGTGCGATCCGGACGTTTAGAAGCATTCAAAATAGAGTTTGGATGCTGAAAATATGATTTGTGAGTGTTTTTGAGCGTAATTGATCGAAAAATAATGAAAAAATGAAGTTTTTCCGCGATCTGATCTTAAAAACTCGTTTTTCAGCCGCCAGACACCCCGGGCGCATCGCCCCAACTGGGATGCTGTGTTGGGCGTACCGCGCGGATGCCAGTTCGCGAATATTTTGGTTTTCTTCGTTTCGCGATTCCGGGAGCATACGAACTCCGTTTTGCGCACGGTTTTCGCCTACGTTCACGATTTTTCGAGCTCTTTCCAATGGTTATAATTTCAAGACCTGAAAAATTCAAAATATATGATCTCTTATTTAACGCTATCTTCAACTTAGCGTATCTTGAAATCAGAGCCTCGTTTCGTGATTCCGCTTACACTCATTTTCTTTATTTCTGAGATATTATTTTAACCTGAAAATTTTGAATTGTCACAGTTCTGCCCAAGCGTCCTGGAGTATCGCCTGGTTTTCTTCGTTCACGACTTCCACCGTAGCTAGTCGCCCACCTTGTTCCTGAAATACTGCAGCGATCTCTCCTTGTTGTTCCTCCAGTTGTGTTGCTCTGTTTCGGAGCGCTACAATCTCGTCTACTGTCACATCCCCACCTCTCGTCACCTGTTGATGATGTCACTGAGAAGATTCCTGAAGGATAGTGGTGATGTTTCAGAGATGAGGTGTGACTTACTTGATCCGATATCATAGCACACAGATTAACTTAAAGTAAATATATTACAAGGATCGTCATTACAATCAACAGTACAGTTTTAAAACTAAGTTTATTACATGACTAACTTATTTACTTACAATTATATATAAGGTGCGTCGTCACCCGGCAGTCACTGTCTCCCTGCAAAAAGGTTTAGATTTAAAATGTTAGCACAAAGCTGGTGAGTTCGTAAAGTTCATGTTCAACAATATGATATGCAATACAAGTTCTCACAATGTTCAGTTCAAGATAACCATGGGACCCGTATTTAGTTCCTTTCGGACTGTTCTGTTCTGTTCTATAAAGATACTACCCGTCGGTACATATCTTAGTGCCTCATTGTCTTAATGTCTATCACTACATTAAGAAGTTCTGGAAACATATAACAAACATTTACACCAAGGGGGGTTGCAAGCTCCCGGCAAATGGGTTTTCAGCCGATAGTACTATCAATGTTTTCTGTTCGGCCCCACATGGATTCACTAGATACAAATCAAGGAATGAGGACTTTTAAGTTCTGTGATAGTGTTCTGTTTTACAGGAAAAATCCAATGAAATCCACAAGTTCTCAACAATCACATGAAATCATGCAGATAACAGTGATACATATCATATGTTCAAGAAAAGTTCCACAGTAAGTTTATTTATGTTTAATAATTTATTTATGTTTTAACTTACTGATTAGATCTTTCTGAACGTCCAATGTCAAAGACATTGCCTTGAAAGTCATCAAACCGATATTAGATTTTGAATTAGTTAATTTAATGTTATATCATACAATGTATGATAATGTAGGAACCTACACTGAATTAGATTCCTAATACAAGATTTATGACACCCTTGATTAATCAGAATAATCTCGGATTAACCAAATAGTTAATGTTGTTGATTATAATGCTAACACAGTTTCTGGACAGATTAATGGCTTAGAAATGATCAATCCTTGTTATTGATTACCAAAATATCATGAAATATCACAATGTAGCATTAGAATAGGTTTAATAACCATGTTTAACATACTAATCTGACTGTTATCATAAACATCAGATAATCGTTCCAATGAGTATGTTAATGATTGTGATTAGTTTGAAACACTTGGATTTAACCTTGCATTTCAGAGATTAATCAAACTAATCACCTACATTGTCACAATCAAATGGTTTAAACCATTATAATCATAGTTATGATTTCATGCAAATCTGAAAATGCCCTTCCAAGGTGAAACTTTCAACATTACTCGATCACCTATTTGGAATTCTAGAGGTCTACGACGATTATCAGCATAACTCTTTTGACGATCGCGAGCAGCTTTAATTCGTTCTCGAATAAGTGCGATCTTATCAGTTGTTTCTTGAATGAATTATGGGCCTATGATCTGATTTTCACCTATTTCCGACCAACAGATAGGTGATCTACACTTGCGTCCATAAAGTGCTTCGAATGGAGCGCGTTGAATACTGGTATGGTAGCTGTTATTGTATGAAAATTCAACAAGTGGAAGATGAATATTCCAACTACCTCCGAAATCAATCACACAGCTACTGAGCATATCTTCAAGAGTTTGATTTGTTCATTCGATTTGCCCATCCGTTTGTGGATGATAAGCTGTGCTCATATTGATTTGTGTTCCCAGAGCATTCTGAAGAGTTTGCCAAAATCGTGACATAAATCGACTATCTCTGTCAGAAATGATAGAGATTGGTACTCCATGTCGAGATACAATCTCATTAACATAGAGTTTAGCGAGTCGATCCATAGAGTAATTTTCTCGGATGGGTAAGAAATGCGCAGATTTAGTAAGGCGATCAACGATAACCCATATAGAGTCATGATTACGTGATGTTCTGGGTAGTTTGGTAATAAAATCCATAGAGATCTGATCCCATTTCCACATGGGAATCTCAGGTTGTTTCAATAACCCAGAAGGTCATTGATGTTCAGCCTTAACTTTGAGACATGTTAAGCATCGGTCCACGTATTCAGCTATGAGTTTCTTCATTCCAGGCCACCAGTAAAAATCTTTAACATCTTTATATATTTTATCAGCACCTGGATGAATAGAATACCTGGATTTGTGCGCCTCATCCAAGATCATTGTTCTAGAGTTAAAGAATAAAGGAACCCAAATTCGGCTTTTGAATTACAACACTCCGTCAATCTTGGTTTCAAGTTGCTTGTCTAATCCTTTTAACTCCTCAGCAGGGTAGTTCGTTGCTTGTAAAGCTTGTTGCTGAGCTTCTTTAATCTGAGGAATTAGATTGGTTCGAATAGTCATTCCTAACGCTTTCACACGTAAAGGTTTGACTCGTTCCTTGCGACTCAAGGCATCGGCTACGACATTCGCTTTGCCTGGGTGATAACGAATTTCACAGTCATAGTCGTTTAAAAGTTCTACCCACCGCCTCTGTCGCATGTTCAACATTTTCTGATCTAGAATGTGTTGAAGACTTTTGTGATCAGCGTATACGATACACTTGGTTCCGTATAGATAGTGTCACCAAATCTTGAGTGCAAATACCACTGCACCCAGTTCTAGATCATGAGTGGTATAGTTCTTCTCATGTACTTTCAGTTGTCGAGAAGCGTAAGCAATTACCTTATCATTCTGCATTAAAACACACCCAAGACCTTGATGAGAAGCATCACAGTACACTGTGAAATTATCAGTACCTTCCGGTAATGCCAAGATAGGTGTGTTGCAGAGTTTGTGTTTCAACAGTTTGAATGCCTCCTCCTGTTGAGAACCCCATATAAACGGTTGATTTTTCTGTGTCAATGTGGTCAGTGGCAAGGCTATTTTTGAAAAGTTTTTGATGAATCGGCGATAATAACCTGCCAGCCCTAAGAATTGACGTATTTCAGTTGGGTTTTGTGGTGTTTCCCATTGCTTCACAGCTTCAATTTTACTAGGATCCACTTAAATACCGTTTTCATTCACTACGTGCCCAAGAAATTGAACTTCCCGTAACCAAAACTCACACTTGGAGAATTTGGCATATAATTTCTCATATGCCAAAAGTTCTAAGATTAATTTCAAGTGTTGAGCATGTTCTTGTTGGTTCCAAGAATAAATGAGAATATCATCAATAAACACAATCACAAATTTATCCAGATAAGGTCTACATACTCGATTCATCACATCCATGAAAACTGCAGGTGCATTGGTTAATCCAAACGGCATTACTAAAAATTCGTAATGTCCGTATCGAGTTCTGAAAGCAGTTTTAGGAACATCATCATCATGAATTCGTAACTGATGATATCCGGATCTTAAATCGATTTTTGAAAAGTAAGTAGCACCTTGTAGTTGATCAAATAGATCATTTATTCGTGGCAATGGATAACGATTTTTGATTGTCAGTTTATTGAGTTCTCTATAGTCAATGCACATCCTGAATGAACATCTTTCTTTTTCACAAAAAGAATTGGTGCTCCCCAGGGTGAGAAACTAGGTCTGATAAAACCTTTGTCTAACAGTTCTTGCAGTTGACCTGAAAGCTCTTGCATCTCTGAGGGTGCTAAACGATAAGGAGCTTTAGCTACAGGTGCTGCACCTGGAATCAAGTCAATACGAAATTCAACTTGTCTCACTGGGGGTAATCCTGATATATCCTTAGGAAAGACTTCAGGATAATCCTTGACTACTGGAATATCTTCGATACGTTTTTGTAAAGAACAGTTCTCAATTACATGTGCTAGAAAGGCCTGACAACCTTTCCGTAAGCATTTCTGAGTTTGCATACAAGAAATGATACCAAGTTTCCTACCAGCTCGTTCTCCTTGAACTATCAGTGTATTACCGTCAGGTAGTGGAATACGGATCACCTTGTTTTGACATACAACTTCCGCTTGGTTATTAGAAATCCAGTCCATACCAACCACAACATCAAAGCTCCCAAGCTCAATAGGAAGTAAATTGATATTAAAAAGATGATCATTCAAATTCAAGGAACACCCTTGAATGACACTGTTAGTTTTGATCAACTTGCCATTAGCAAGTTCAATGACATAAGGAGTTTCTAGATCTACCGTAGGCAATGAAAGTAATGATGCAAATTCAGGAAAGATAAAACTCTTATCTGCTCCAGTGTCAAACAGAACTGATGCATACAGATTATTAAGAAGAAACGTACCAGTGACAATGTTAGCATCATGCCTTACCTCAGTTGCACCAATCTAAAAAGCTCTTCCCCTTGCTTCATTCCGTTGATTGGTGTTGTTGTTTGGACAGTTTCTCATAAGATGGTCAGGACTTCCACACTTGAAGCATGACCGGTTTGTTTGAGTGGTTTGTCGTGGTGCTTGGTTTAGTGGTTGAGCAGGAAAGTTGAAATATTTAGCATAGTGTCCTACTCGGTTACAGTTCAGACAAACAAGACATGGCCCTGTGTGATGGAATGGACACTTGTTACATTTGGGCGCCTGCCCAGTATAAGCTTTCCTCTCAGGAACAATTGCACCATAGTTTTTCACTATTGGTTTGCTCTGACTAATCTCAGCCGGAGCCTTTGTTTTGGTTTTGCCAAATCACTTTTGTTTGGTACCTTTAGAAACATTCGAGGTACCGACATCACTACGGCCCACCGTCGTCGGAGTTTTTGTGGACAAAGTACCACTCTTTACCGCTTCATCGGTAAGCTTAGTGGTCAAAAGAATTGTACGTTTAAGAGTTGTGGGTTCAGCTGCCGTCACCATTCCCCGAATATGGGGAACCTGACCTTTAATGTACTTCTCAATCAAAGCTGCTTCCGTGGGAAACATATTGGGAAGTAAGCAAGTAAGTTCATGAAAACGATCGATATAAGCTAAACAATCAGCACCGACCATCGAATGATTCCAGAATTCCTCCTGGAGCTTTTGGATTTCAGTGATTGGGCAGTACTCTGACATAATCAGAGTTTTAAATTCGTTCAAGCCCATCGAATCAACTGTAGCTGAGCCCAAAGTTTTAGCCTGGGTATTCCACCAGGTTAGAGCTGAGTCCTTCAAAGAACAAGCAGCATAAGACACCTTATGCTCCGCCAAACATTGGCTGATCTTAAGTTTTGTTTCCATTTCCTCGATCCACCTTAAAAGTCCAGCCGCTCCTTTTTTACCCGTGAAAGTAGGAGGGTTGCAAGAAGCAAAGTACTTGTAAGTACATCCTTGCTGTGGTGGATCAGGAACAGTTGTTTTAGTTGTTGCACCGGTGGTATTAAGGGTTTCTACGTGGCCACCAGTAGCGTTATGTTCCATATGATCGTGATCTCCACCAGAACCTGTTGTGACATGTGGTTGGTGTTGTGTCAAAACACCACAAGCTGATAGCTGTTCCCTTACTATTCGTGCTATCATTGCTTCATTCGATTCAGATCCACCTGCTCCTGCAGGAGGAACAGTGTTCACTTCAGGGTTCACAGGTGGAACAGTATTTGTCTCCAGATTTAGATTTTCAGGTGGAACCATGTTCGCTTCCGGATTTGATTCTATGTTCACAGGTGGGACTTGATTCAGTTCGGGGTTAGCATTATTCCTGCCAGCTTTCTTGGCTGGTCGACCTCGTTTCGGAGCCATCGTTCTGCTCATATGCAGACAAACTCAGGTCAGTTCAAGAATAAAAAAATATAACCCTTGTTCAATCACATTAATTCAACCATATTCAGTTATACTGAAAATTTATGTCGAAATGTGATTATAATAAATATAGTATAACTACATTGATATAGTTCAAACATGTTCTCAGTACACAGAAATCACACAAATGTTCGTAGTTATACTCAGTCCTGTTATTTCAAAAACATGTTAAAATATTACACAGCTCACAGCATTGTAATATAGATATGGTATTATACATGTTTTTGGTATTATACATGTTTTTGATATATTAACATGTGGGATATTACATGTATTTACTATTGAAAACTCGTAAAATAAAACGTATTGTTGTGTTAGCGCGTAAAAAGAAGAATTAAGGAATTATGAATCCTAAACAACCATCATCCTGTAGGGGCCTTTTTCCTTAGCTCGTCCGAACACTTCAATTCTCTGAGTCGTCCCAAACTTTAACGATGTATTACATTGATAATGATTAGGCCAGATAGTGCTAATGTGGACCGATGAAATGCGAGATGTTACTATTTAAACGACAAAATTTTAATAGTGACAGCAGTACATGTTGATGCACTTAATGTCCCTAGTTCAATTTTGTATTAATCATCATGTAAAGATTAAAGTTATATTAATGGAAGTTGTCTTTATATATGTTATTGTTATTATTGTTTAAGTTTGATTATATTAGTGTTTGATTAATATTTGAGTATGAGTGTTACTCATTCGGGCGAATGACTCTAACTAATGAAGTCATTCGCCGAATGAGAATAGAGAATGACTATATTCAGCGAATGAGCCATTCGTCGAATGACTCATTCGACTGACTTGTATATTCGACATAGTCATTCGCCGAATGAGCTGCTTTGGCCACTCATTCGGCCGAATGACTACAGTCTATAAATACAAGTTCAAATCATTTCAAACCTAACTTCTGAGAGCCCTCATTCTTCCCTATGCACTCCAGTGTCAAACCCTTGAAGTTTTGAGTGTTTCTTGCTGTCCAACTTCGATTCTCAACTCGTGGTGATTGATTCTCACTTGCATGTTGAATCTATACTTTCGATTCACCACGGTTGCTGTGATTTCGATTGGAAAACCCTGGAATAGGATTCCGCACAATTCCAGAGGCTGTCAAGCAGATTTCCCTTGGAACCGTATTGTTTCCGAGCTCCAAAGAGGTCCTACAAAGTGGTATCAGAGCTTTGGCTCTTGATTCTGCTCGATTTCCATTCAAAATCACTAACTCTCATATTGTAGGTTCGAGATTTGAAAAACCCTACGTTTCTTGCCCTTAAAGTTACTGTTTCATTAAAGATCCGTGGAGTTTTGTGGTGTTTTTGTCAAAACATTTATCCCAATTGGTTCATTATCATATCATGGTGTTCTGTACCAAATTTGGTACTTAGATCTGCTCAAAATCGAAAGTTATTGCGATTTTTGTTGCCAAAACCCTCAGATCAGTCGAATGAGCATGGCGGCCGAATAAGTTGGGCCGAATCAGTTCTCATTCGGCGAATAGCATCATTCGCCATCTTCATTCGCCGAATAGCTCCATTCGTTTCACTCTTTCGGCGAATAGCTTCATTCTCAGTTTTCATTCGGCGAATAACCTCATTCGACACTTCATTCGCCGAATAAGTTCATTCGTCCTAATAGTCATTCTCAGTCTCTCATTCGCCTGACTTAGTTCATTCAGGCCCCGACATTCGCCCTTTAACTCTTCATTCGGCATTCAGTTTGAAAATTTTTCTAAGTGTTGAATATTATTGTTTCTGATTAAATGGAAGACTTAGCATTGATGGTGAACCAGAATCATCGCATTCAGACATTATTGTTGACTGAGACTGAGACGGGAAACTCCAACAAGGCTCCCAAGTTGATATCTTTAGACGATTATCCGCACTGGAAGTATCGGTTTGAGATCCACATCAATGGAGTGGATACCAATTTATGGATGATGATTGAAGGGGGATATCTGAGGCCTCTTAATGAAGATGGAACTCCTATGCTAGTCACACGGATGACTGAGCCTCAAAGGAAGCTTTATGATTATGAGAAGAAGGCTTATGCTATTTTATCTCAGTCCATTGCTACTGATATTTTCCATCAGTTCAGACAGTTTACATCTTCTAAATATCTGTGGGATGCTTTGCAACAGCGTTATGAGGGCAATGATGCTTTGAAGAACATCAAGTCAAAGGCATTGAGGAAGGAATTTAACAGCTTTATGTATGTGAGGAATGAATCATTGGATGATTTGATTGCCAGATTTTACCATCTGTTGAGTGAGTTGTTTGTTTAATCATGAAGTCAAGACTACTACTCAGGAGAAGATTCAGTGTTTAGCAGATGCTCTTCCTCCAAAATGGGAATCATTTTTGATGGTACTTAAGCAGAATGAGATGATGGCACATATGTTTATCAATGATTTTATCCAGAAATTGAGGGAGCAGGAAATTAAGAACAAGTGGAAAGCTAAGAGGGTTGCACAAGTTCAGGATCCTTCGTTGTACTATTCTACACCAACTGTAGAGAAAGCCTCTTCACATGCTCCCCTAAAGGCTGCTTTTGTTTCTCAGACTACTGAAGCTCCATCTTCCAATTAGATTCATTTCAGTCAGTCATCCTCCTCTTCAAGTTCTCAGAAAGAACATCATCAACCAGTCACAAGTCTAAAGACAGAGAATTTTGATAAAGTTACAGTTGAGATTGCTAAAGAGCATATGGGTCTTTTGTCTACCTTGGTTAGTTCTTATGATGGACTGGTAGCAGGACAGATCGGCAATCCGTATCTGACAAATGATGACTATTCTCAGATAGATCCAGATGACATGGAAAGGATTGACATCATGTGGGCTTTGGCAAGTGCTGTGAGGAGAGCTAAGGAGTTTGTCAAAAGGACTGGTAAAGACATTAACTTGAACAAGGAATCTAAGATTGGTTTTGATATGGCCTCGGTCACTTGTTACAATTGTGGGGAGAAAGGTCACTTTGCTAGACAATGCAAACATCTAAAGAAAGCTGGAAACAAGAATCCTTTTCATCATCAAAAGTCTTCTGCAGCAAATAGAGAAAGAAGACTTGTCCCTATTGATTCTCCTGCTCAAACTAGTTCTTCAAATGCAGGCAAAGCTTTGATGGTACAGCAGGATGAAGGTGAAAACTGGGATTTTAGATTCAATTCTGAGCAAGGGGACAAGATAAAGCATGTGTTGCTGAGATCCAGAAGTTAAATGATCAACATGAAGAGAGTACTTCTGAAGGAGCACAGCTCAAGATAGAAGAAACATCTGGATCAGAGTCTGAAAGCTTGTCTGATTCTGACACTCAATCTAATTCTGATGCTGATATTGAAGAATCTCCTACTCAGTTTGCTTTGATGGTAAACTCATCTGCTACTCCTGCTGCAACTTCACAGTCTGATCAGGTATCTGATGATTGTTCATCTTCTTGTTCTAGTTGTTTTAATTATGTTGACTTTAAAAGCAAGGTCCTTTCCTATCAAAATCACAATGCTGCTTTGATCAGTGATCTCAACCAGTGTATTGATGCTAACAAAGTTTTAAAATCTAATGAAAAAGATTTTCAAGCTAAAATTGAACTTTTAAACAGACAACTTCATGAGGCTGAGATTGATGTTCTTAACAAGCAAGATGCTATAACTTCTTATCTCAATACCATTAATGAGGTAAAGAAGAAGTAAGCAATTGTTGAGTGTGATTAGGAGACCCTAGGACAAAAGCTCAAGAGCTATGAGAGTGCATCTTATATCATTGAGCACATGATCAGCAAAGGAGCTGATCATAAGGGTAAGGGAACAGTGAGTTATCAAAGATGTCCTCCACCAATCTTAAACAGCTTTGTCAATTCACCAAATGACAAAGATGTTAAAGATTTTCAAGTTATAACTCCATTAGTAATTGATCCAATTGGGATGGTTACTGATGAGGGTTCCTCTTTGTCAAAGGAATCTTCGGTGGATGGACTTGTAGAGGATTGGGTCTCCGATTCTGAGGATGAATCTGATGATTCATCTTATTGTGTTACTGCTCAGAATCCACTCCATGTTATCAAGAAAGGTGACCCAATCTCATCTTCAAAAATTTATCAAGCCTTAGGTTTTGTGAAAGCTTCAAAAGAAAATGAAGCTTGTGTGTTGAACAAGATTGACAATCTTGTTCTAAATGGGAAAAAGGGTTTGGGTTTTAATCAGAACACACCTAAAACAAATGTTTTCAAACCAACAAGGCAATCTTTTTCTGAATTAAAATATTTTCATAAAAAAGGATAAACAGTTTGCTTCAAGTGTGGTGCACCTGGGCACTTTGTTAGATCTTGCCCACAGTTGCTTAGACCAAAGGTTGCACCATCCAGAAAACCAAATCAAACTTTTGTTAAAGCTGTCAAATCTGAATCCAAATCAATTCAGACAAAATCCAAACAACCAACTCAGGTTCAATCCTTGAACAAGGGTAAAGGGAAACTGGTGGACTTGAATGTTCCCAAGATGATAAATGCTGATCAAGTTAAATCATCATCCATTTATCTGAAAAATTCTTTCAGTAAAAATGCAGTCTGGAAAGTAAAGTCTGAGACTTCAGTTCCACCCACTTCAGACAAGGCTGTTTCAGATGGTAAATGAATCGATGTTTTGATCCGAGACTCATTGGGTCAACCCAAGACTGTAAAGGCTTGGGTTCCCAAATTGAACTAATTGTTTTATTTTTGTGCAGAATGCCCCAACAGTTGCTCTAAACAGCTCTTGGATTGTCGATAGTGGGGCTTCAAGGCACATGACTGGAAATATTTCTCTGCTCTCAAACGTTCATTCTGTTCATGGTGGATATGTAGCTTTTGCCGGTGACAAAGGTGGTTTTATCACGGGAGAGGGAATTTTATCAAATGGGCAAGTTTCATTTGACAAAGTCAGATATGTCAAGCAATTGGAGAATAATCTTCTTTCTGTATCACAGATTTGTGATAAAAACTACAAGGTTCTTTTTGATGACTCCAAATGCTACATTCTAAAGCAAGATGTTGTTATCCCTGAAGATTGGATCTTGATGTCTGCCCCCAGGAAGCAAGACTTGTATGTACTCAATATGGCCACAGCTTCAACTACATCCTCCACAGCTTCATGTTTTATGTCAAAGGCAACGGAAAAAGATTCAATTCTTTGGCATAAGAGGATGGGTCATTTGAGTTTGCGCAAGATGAATCACCTGGTACACAACAATCTGGTTGAAGGAGTTAGTCTGAAGAATTTCAAGCTGTCTGATGTCTGTGTATCCTGCAATAAGGGCAAGCAAGTCAAGCAGTCTCACAAACCAAAGAAGTATCACTCAATCACTGTTCCACTTGAACTGCTCCATATGGATCTTTTTGGTCCTGTTAACCGCAAGAGTATAGCTGGGGATCAATACTGTCTTGTCATCACTGATGAATATTCCAGATACTCTTGGGTTTTCTTTCTAAAGGAGAAATCTGAAACGTTTGACTGAATTCAAGTGTAGGTTACCAAACTTGAATCTCTTTATAAGCTCAAGATTCGCATACTCAGAACCGACAATGGGACAGAGTTCAAAAATCACAACATGGAGAATTTTTGTAATGAACGAGGTATTGTTCAACAATTTAGTGCTCCATATGTTCCCCAAATGAAAGGTGTTGCTGAGCGAAAGAACCGGACTTTGATTGAGGCTGCTAGGACTATGCTTGCAGATTCGTCTCTTCCAGTTCAATTCTGGAATGAAGCTGTAGCAAATGCTTGTTACACTCTGAATCGAGTGTTGATAGTGAAGAGACATGGGAAGAATTGCTTCGAATTGCTCCATAACAGAAAGCCAAATCTTAAGTATCTTGAGTCATTTGGTGCACCATGCACTATGCTTAAGAAACATGAGCAAGGCAAGTTTAATGAAAAGGTGGAAGAAGGGTATTTTCTTGGGTACAACACTCCAAATAAAAGAGTTTATAACAGATCAACACAAAATGTGGAAGAGTGGTACCATGTTGATGTTCAGAAATATTCTATGCCCCCACCTGGGAAGGGTCCTAATTGGATGTTCAACTATTCTGATCTATTTGACTCCTTCAATATGTCTCCCATGTATACTGATGAATATGTTGCTGTTCAGATGCTGTATGATGCACAAAATGCACCTGATGAACCAGTGCAACCTTCATCCACTTCAATTCCTACAGGACAGACACATGATGACAGCTCAGACACAGATGACAACCCAGTTCCTCCAGCTGCCCCTGAACCAACTGTTGACAATCTTGTACCAGGACTTGAGGATCTGAATCTGAACAATCTTGATCCACAGGTTGAAGTTCCTGCTCAGCCTGTTGGAAGAATTAATCGGATTCATCCTCAAGAAAACATTATTGGAAGTCCATTAGATGGGGTTAAGACAAGAAACCAACTTTCTTCAGGGGGACTTGCAGACATTCTTGATTTTGCAGATGTAAGCTTCTGTGCCCATTCATGTTTCATCTCCCAAGTTGAGCCACGTACTGTCACTGAAGCTCTCAAGGAAGAATCTTGGGTTGATGAAATGCAAGAAGAACATCTACAATTCAAGAAGTTAGGTGTCTGGCAACTTGTTGACAGACCAAAAGGTGTGAAAGTCATAGGCACCAGATGGGTTCTTCGTTGCAAGAAAGATGATCATGGGATAATTGTGCGAAACAAGGCACGTCTGGTTGTTCAAGGATTCAGACAAGTTGAAGGTTTGGACTATAATGAAGTATTTGCACCAGTTGCTCGACTTGAAGCAATTCGCATTTTCTTGGCTTATGCATCCTTCAAGAAGTTTAAAGTTTATCAAATGGATGTCAAGAGTGCATTTCTTCATGGTGTGATAAGTGAAACAGTGTATGTCAGTCAACCTCCCGGGTTTGAGGATCCATTACATCGAGACCAAGTTTACAAGTTAGACAAGGCCTTATATGGATTGCATCAAGCGCCGCGAGCATGGTATGAGACACTGTCTACTCACCTTCTGAACAACGAGTTCAGAAGAGGTGTCATTGACTGTACACTTTTTATTCGAGAAAAGGATGGTGATCTACTCTTGGTACAAGTTTATGTGGACGATATCATTTTTGGTTCAACAAATGATGGTCTGTGCAAAGAGTTTGAGAAGGTTATGAAAGAGAAGTTCGAGATGAGCTCAATGGGAGAGATGAAATTTTTTCTGGGATTACAAGTGGATCAGTCTGAGGCAGGAATATTTATTCATCAGACTAAATATGTTGGTGATATACTGAGCCGGTTCAGTATGTCAGATGCAAAACCTGCTGGTACCCCACTGGCTGTCAATCACGGGATTACACCAGATGAAAAGGGGGAGTTAATTGATGCCACTCTGTACCCAGGAATGATTGGTTCTCTTATGTATCTTACTGCTTCTCGGCCAGACATCATGTTCGCCACATGCTTGTGTGCACGTTATCAATCAAAACCAAGAGTGTCTCATCTGATTGCTGTGAAAAGGATTATGCGTTATCTGAAGGGTACACCGGATCTTGGTTTATGGTACCCTAATGATGATAATTTTGAACTTACTGCATACAGTGACTCGGATTATGGTGGTTGCAAGAGAGATTACAAGTCAACATCTGCGGTATGTCAGTTCTTTGGAACCCGATTAGTTACCTGGCAGTGCAAGAAGCAGACGTCGGTGTCTACTTCAACCTGTGAAGCTGAATACATTGCTGCTGCTAGTTGTTCTCAGATCATCTGGATCCAACAGCAACTCAGGGACTATGGGTTACACTTTTCTAACACTCCTATATATGTTGATAACACTGCTGCCATAGCTGTCACTAAAAATCCTGTTCAGCACTCGAAAACAAAATACATCGACATTAAATATCACTTCATACGTGATTGTTTTGAAAAGAAACTAATCGATGTTGTTAAAATTCACACTGATCACCAGAAAGCCGATCTTTTCACAAAAGCTTTTGATAAACCCAGATTTTTATATCTGTTATCGGCTAATGGTGTTTTCCAAAAGGATGAAGTCCTACCTTCATCTGAATCTAACAAATGATTATTGTTTTTTCTTAGTTATTTATGTTATTTTTTTAATTCAGTATTCCTGTTATTTCATTATTCTAAACAAAAATACAAAAAGATTTTTTGTTTTAGGTTTTTAGGGGGAGAAAAAGTATGCAATTTGAAAAACCAAAAACATTAAAAATTTGAAAAACACAAAAACATTAAAAAAACTATGAAAAATGAGAAAGTCTTCTTTAAGAAAGTAATGCATTAATCTATCATATCATAAAAGCTAAAGTAAATGTGAAAGCTGAAAACACATGAGAATTATAATGTGATGTACTGATAGGCCGATTTTGCAAAATGAATAGACAATTTGTGATGACTTTGAAAGTTTGATTGGTGGGATCTGTTTTAGAAAACCAGTTGAGTGAGAAATAGTTTTTGACTTAAATCAAGCATACACCGGTCATCATAGAATCAAATGAGGTTTCAAACATAAACAAGCTGGTATTAAGCCTGAAGAAAAATAAGAACAAGCTGGAATTAAGCTTGAAGAGAAACAAAAACAAGCTGGTATTAAGCTTGAAGAAAAATAAAAGCAAGCTGGTATTAAGCTTGAGAAATACTTAAACAAAATAAGTTCGATTCCATACACGTGCCACATTGCTGGGACGAACCTAGCTGAAGCCGTCCATTTGGATAGAACAAGAAAAATACAAAAAGATAATAAAATTGGAATCTTATAGAATTTATGATGACTGGTATTAAGATGTGCTAAAATGAGTTATAAACTGATTTTGATCTTTAAATGGTAAAATGAAATGGGTAAATCAATCAGAAAACATGAGTGATCATAAATCTTGTTTAGAAGTTATGTAAAATCAGGCTTAAGATTGGACAAATATATCAATAATCATGATTATAGGACGAGTGTGTTTCAAGTGAAACATTTAGTGATGCTGATATAATATGATTAGGTGTGTGTGTGTTAATTTCTCAATAGACTTCTCACAAAAACATGTGTTTCTTTGTATTTAGTTGCTAGTTGTACAGTCGTATTTTGTTTCAGAAAATTACAAAAAGATTTTACATGTTCAACTTCAGTTTAGATGATCATTTGTAGGTTCAGATGTCTGTCTTATCTGAATCCTGAACCAAACAGACATATCTTCATAAATGGCATCTGTTTTACTGATCAAAATGTTAAATCTTGAAATTGGTTGTGTTTTGTGTTGAGTATGTCTCATTCGACCGAATGAAACTCATTCGGCGAATGAAACATTCAGCGAATGACTTGTGTCGAATGACCCATTCGACATATTCATTCGGCGAATGAGTCATGTCAAATGACTCATTAGTCAGTCTCATTCGGCGAATGACCTAATGTCGAATGACCTATTCGCCGTTCACATTCGGCGAATGAGTGATCATATTTAAACAGTAATTCGGGCGAACTACCTCATTCGACAAAAACCACTTTCGCCCTTTACTGTGTGTTTACATTCGCCCGAAAAACCTTCTCTCTTCGGTCTATTTTTTTCTCGTGATTTCTACTCACCCAGCCACTGATAATCTTGTTTATTATCATCTCAGGTACATTGGGATCGAATATCGTCAAATTTTGACCGTGAAATCATCAAAAACCGAACAAATTTGAGGGTTTTAGGGTTTTTCATTTTGCCCTTGCAATAAATGGTCAAAATGGACTTAAAACCTCATTCGACCTATTTTAAATGTGTTAATCGGTCATTTCTGATTGTGAATATGTGGTTTTTGCGAACTGATTTGAAGATTTTGAAAAGAGGGGTTTGAACTTGAACTGACAGCCGAATGTCGTCATTCGGCGAATGACTCATTCGACGAATGTAACTCATTCGGCGAATGGCTCATTCGACGAATAGCCAAGATAGCTAATGACTCATTCGGCGAATGACTCATTCGACGAATGGCTAATTCGGCACATAGCTCATTCGGTGAATGAGATTTGTTTGGCAAATGTAGTTCATTCGGCGAATGACTCATTCGACCAAAGTGTTCATTCGTCCAAATTCACTTCATTCGGCATATCAGTTTAAACTGATTCTGTGTTCTGGTTTTTAATCTGATTTCAGTATTTTAAGCTATTGAACTGTTCTAACATGTCTTTATTTGATGTTCAGAATGGCTGGATATAAGTCAGTGACAAAGAACAATATATGTGCTCATTTGGATCTCACCACTCCGAACGCCAAACACTACACAGAGATCATCACATTTCTGAGGCGTTCGAGGATCTTTACAGCCATTTCTACTATACATGTGCCATATCACTCTCACCAGCAGGATTTCTGGGCCTCTGCTGATATCGATTGCGAGGCTGAACCTACTGTTATCAGAGGAAAGGTTCTTGGGCACGATGTTTTTATATCAGCCGAGCACATCAGGAGAGTTTGTGGTTTCCAGGATTCACCTGATCAGCCATATTTGTTAGATCGCTACTTAGTTCGCGGCTGCTTTATGAGGTGTAAGTACGAGGGCGATCTAGGAGCGGGGATCCTCAACAAGGCATATATGTCTCCGCAGTTCAAGTATCTTGCTCATGTTCTGATTCACTGTCTCGGGTCGAGGAGAGGTGGATTCGACGACATGCGGGAGACTATACAGTGTGCCTTTGTTGCATTGGTGCTTAACAGGCCGTTCAACTTCTCTGAGATGATCTTCACTCATATGAAGGAGAATGTGGAACTGAAGGGAGACAAGAAGTTCTTGATGTATCCCAGGTTTCTACAGCAGTTGATTGATGCTCAGTTGCCCGATTTACCGAAGATCAATGCTGATATCATCAGGCTGGAACACATGAATGACACTACTCTCAACAGAGTAATGTCATACAGAGGGAAAGACAGGAAGCTGACTCTACGGTCATTGTTTGGTCATCTTTCGAGGCCTGATTATGTTGCTCCACCTGGTCGGAGATGGAGGAATGATGACTCAGACTCTGAGGTGGAGGACATAGTTGTGCCTGGTGATGATGGGGATAATGGTGATGATGATGATACTGGTGCAGGTGTTACTGGTGCAGGTGTTAGTGGTGCAGGTGGAAGGAGTGTTGGTGCTGGTGAGAGCTCAGTGGCTGTGAGCACTGTATCAGTTAGCTCTGTTGATATGAGTACGATTGTTGATGATATGACTACTACTGCTCAGGTTAGCCTAGTTGAGGCTGTTGGTGTGTCTGCTGGTGCTGGTGTGAGTAGCTCTATAGCTGCTGATGAGGATGTAGATATTGATTCACTGACGGAGCTGGATTTCATGGCCACTACTACCTCCACAGTGACTACTCCTCTTGATACTACAGTCACCACATCTGCTGCTGATGGAGATGAGTCAGAGGACTCAAGTGAAGATGATGGTGAAGCTGGTACTGATGGGGCTGATAGTTCTGATTCAGAGGATACACCGGATGAGGAATTTGAGAGTGTATGGGTAAGAGGGAGGCTGATAAAGAGGAAGAGGAAGAGGAGTGAAGCTGAGATGGAAGAGATCATTGATCCGTTATTTATTCCAGAGTTTGACATTTCTCCACCTCCTCGTTCCTCTGCTCCTGTCACTGCAGCTGTGTCTGTTGCAGCTGTTCAGTCTACATCTTCTCGGGCTGGGAGAGGAAAGAGATCTAGATTTTCATTCCAGAGGAGGTCAGAACTGACGACAGCTGCTACAACTACTGTCACATCAGTAGCAGCTGTCTCAGTTTCTTCACTGACAAGGTCAAGGGCTACTCATGTTCGTACTACCACTGCCCCTCTGACCACCTCTATGACTCAGGCTCCCATTTTCACTTCTGCTTCTACTGGTCCCTCCACTTCATGAGCTGACACGTTCATACCTACTGTTTCAGTTGTTGATCAGCTGAGCACACTGAACAGTATGGTACTGAGACTGATGGAGAGGAATCTAGAGCAGGAAAGGAAGAGTAAAGAGCAAGATCTGGTTATCGCTCAACTTACTCAGAGGATAACAGATCAGGATGCACTGTTGCTTCAAGCTGCGGATCAGAGAGCAGATCTCAGAGCCAGATCAGCCCATCAAGAAGAACAGTTGTTGAAATATATTGATGAGCATCATCAGTTGGCATTAACTGTCACTGATTTCAGTGATCGGATCCTGTCCTTAGAGACTGATAATGATAGACTAGCTGATCAGCTTGATAGTCTCAAGGATAGCACTCCCAGGATCGAAGGCACTGTTGCTCATTCCGATGAATCAGACAAGGAAGAAAAAGAAGAAGGTGAAGAAGAAGAAGAAGAAGAAGAAGAGTCTGAGGAGGAAAAGGTAGACTGTGAGGATTCGGAGAAAGATGACGAATCTGAAGATGATGATCAGGACGGATCAGGAAGTGGGTCTTCTGGTTCATCAAGTTCTGATGATGATGATGATGATGATGATGATCAAGCCCCTTCTACATCTGAGATCCAGTCCGAAAAGGCCAATGACAAGAAGAAAAAGGCTCCTCCTCCATCTCCTCCCACACAGACTGTTGAACCAGATGCTACTGAGGAAGTAGATGTTGTGCCTGTGAGACGTCAACTGGATGAGACTCTTACTATGATTCTTGACGCTCAAGGCATTATACAGCACTCAGTTAGCTACGACAAGGAGGAGGGAGAGATTATACATTGCTTATCAAAGGAGCAAATTGCTGAGTTATTCAGGTTAAACCCTGATGAGGTTATCACTGAGGATACCTCTGTTCCTGTTACTGATGAGCCTACCCCAGAGGCAATTGATGATGTAGATGAAGTCATCCTAGAGGATATTACAGATGAAGAATACCCAAAGTATACATAAGCTGAGGACGAGCTGCCAACTTTCACTGATCAGTTTGATCAAGCCACTGAAGATCTACTGATCCGATACTTAGAAGAACAAGTTGAGATTAGCAAAGCTGAAGCAGATGATCAAAAGAAAAGAAGAATGGAAGGCCTACTGGGAGGTTCTTAAGAAAGAAAGCACAATGAAGTTGCCAGCTACACACAAGAAAGTATACAGGACTATAGGCTACAAGGCTGGAGGTCAAATCTTAAGCTGGGCATACTTTCATGATCTTGGATGTTATGCTGTGAAAAGAGAGAGAGGCATTGATTACATCAAGCATCCTCACGATTTTAAGACGTTGCCAGGCTTTGAAGTCAATCAGTTAGCACGTCTGAGGATGTTATACAGTGAAGATTCAGAAATGTCTGCCTGGTTCTCTAGGCAACTTCAGTAAGAGTACAGAAAGAGATGGGTGAACTTCCAGCCTCAACAGCCTGAACGTTATTATCTGCCAGAGATTGATGGAGACACCCAGAAGCATAAGGTTATCCTGAAGTGGCTTCCTCCTAAAGTCTTGAAGAAGATTCCTTTGAGGAAGATGCGTCAAGATTTTATGGAGGGCTTCCGATGGTGGTACTATGATGGGCGCACTGGAGAAGCTGTGATCGTGCTATGCAAAGATAAGAAGTGGGAGACTGTTTGTATTTTTGATCCGATGTGGTTGAATAACTTGTCCCACAAAGATGTTCTAGCACTATATCGTCATCAGATTTTCTTCGATGTACAGGACATGGAACAGGCACTTCAGTTCATGAGAGTGATCAGAATCTGCATATGCTTAAAGGTTCATGCTGGAGCAGATTGGAAAGCCATCTTTGATAAGCTTCTCAAGAAATACACTTCCAAGAGCTGAACTAGGTCCAAGGGGGAGTTTGTTGATGCACTTAATGTCCCTAGTTCAATTTTGTATTAATCATCATGTAATGATTAAAGTTATATTAATGGAAGTTGTCTTTATATATTGTTATTGTTATTAATGTTTAAGTTTGATTATATTAGTGTTTGATTAATATTTGAGTATGAGTGTTACTTATTCGAGCGAATGACTCTAACTAATGAAGTCATTCGCCGAATGAGAATAGAGAATGACTATATTCAGCGAATGAGCCATTCGCCGAATGAGCTGCTTCGGTCACCCATTCAGCCGAATGACTACAGTCTATAAATACAAGTTCAAATCATTTCAAACCTAACTTCTGAGGGCCCTCATTCTTCCCTATGCACTCCAGTGTCAAACCCTTGAAGTTTTGAGTGTTTCTTGCTGTCCAACTTCGATTCTCAACTCGTGGTGATCAATTCTCACTTGCACGTTGATTCTATACTTTCGATTCACCACGGTTGCTGTGATTTCGATTGGAAAATCCTGGAATAGGATTCAGCACTATTCCAGAGGCTGTCAAGCAGATTTCCCTTGAAACCGTATTGTTTCCGAGCTCCAAAGAGGTCCTACAGTACAAGTGATATATAATATGGTATCACAAAATGTGCCTATACTATTCACTCAAACAATACAAGTTATTTAAATTATGATAATCTTCTTTAAATGTAAACATGAGTATATTCAATCAAATTTATGGACTTGCAAGTGATGATTTACTCGGAATAGATTCTCATCAAGTTTAGATCCAAATATAGATATTTCAAAAAATGGGAACGTGTTTGAAGCTCTATGTAATTGTTCTAATTTGATAACTAATTTATGAATTTCACTTTGAATCTGAATCCTGGAGGAATCACTCTTTTTAATTGTTTAAAATCATTTAAATTACTTCCAATTGTCTTTTCAATTTCAATAAAAAACCAAACCAATTGATTTTACATTCTGTTAATTAGTTTATTAGTGACATTCAACAACACTCTCCACAATACTCCTCGTGGTTCGACATCCTACTTACCCTATCTATTAAGGTAGTTTGGAACGGAGTTTTACTCTTATTTTGACTGACACTTCGACATCGGTCAACTTGTAGGTGTCACTCACTGGTTGGTATGAGAGACCCCCATGATTCAAACTATGACATGAACCATGACTCGACCCATGACATGAACCATGAGACGAAGAATGACCCAAACCATGATCAAAACCATGAACTGATCCATAGCTCAAAAAATTACCTGGCCCTTGACTCAAACAGTGACCCGACCCATGAACCAAACCATGACCCGACCCATGACCTGATCCACAAACCAAAACATGACCCGATCCATGAAATGTCTCATGATCGAACCATGAGCTAAACAATAACCGACCAATGAGCCGATAGATGCTCCAAACCATGACTCAACCCACGACCCTACCCATGATTCGAACAATGATTAAAACCACGGCTCGACTCATAAATTGTATTCCATTTCTTCATCTTCTCATGTCTAGCAAACAACAAGAAGTAATGAATCATTCTATTATCAAAGATAACCAAACATGACAATGTAATGATAATGATTCATTTCTTTCCCACGTCCATTTCATTTCTTTATCCATTTTATTCCCCCGTCCATTCTATCCATTCATACTAAACAGACCCTAAATAGTTTTGAATTATTGCTTGAAGCAATGCTATAAATTGTTGGTAAAATTAACCTAGAAATTGTTGTTTGTTGTCAAACTCGTTATCAATGTTATATGTTGTTAGAAAACAATCAATGTTGTTGAAGTTTTTGTTTCTTAGATCAAAGAAAGTAAAATTATCAAAATTTAAAATTCAAGTTTTAATACTAATATTATTATTTTTTTTTTTTGAAAAATAGAGCCAACTTTCATTCAACCAAACAAAACATAGTACAAAGCCAAATTCAACCAGAAGCTGAGCGGCACAAAAAAAAAAAAAAAAAAAAAGAAGAAAAAAAAAAAAAAAAAACTACCAACAAAAACCACCAACCAAGCCCTAGGCTTATATTATAAGTGAAGCTTTATACCGATAAAACTCTGGCGCAACTCGATCATTGATGTTAATAACTAGTGAACAACCCCGCGCGTTGCGGCGGGAATTCCGTCACGATTTCGAATATCATAGCGCATATACGATCACGTATATCAAAATAGATATATAAAAACATATCACAGCAGTTGTCACTCTTACGTAAAACCTTACAAAGTACGGTGTATACATGTCCGAGGTATTTGATCACAACGACGATTATACGATCAAGGCCTTTATGTCGTATGTACATTATATTATTATTATTATTATAAAAATATTTTTTTATTTTTTATTATTTTAATAATAAGTATTTTAATATTTTTATATTATTATTATATTATTATTATATTATTATAATAATATATTATAATAATATTTAATATTATTATAATATTATATTATTATAATAATAATATATTTTAATATTATTATATTATTAGTATTATATTATTATTATTATATAATAATATTATTAATATTATATTATTATTATTATTAAATTAATTTTACTGTTCATTTAAGTTACAAATGTATATATAGTAATATTGCTTGTGTCATATTAATCTAAAAATAGCATGTGGGTCTCATCATAATCTATCAGTATTTATTTATTTAATTTTTTTACTGGTTGAACCAGTAAATCAGTAAATAGATAAAAAAAAAAAAAAAAAAAAAAACACCATAATACATGATACAAATTAGCGAAGGATGCAGTATTACAATGTTTGTTTCTTTGCTGAAAATCCGAATCTTAAACATCTAAAATAAAAGGTACCTCTAAATTGAATTTTCATTGATATAACGATTAAAGTGGAAGAGAGACAACATATAAGGCTCAAGTTCAATTCCTACTTGAGATAATTTTTCTTGATGGAGCCGGTTGCTTGCGGCCGTGATTTACCTGTTCCTACCGGTTAGTCCCGCATTGGAGGACCTGAGTGTCACCACAGTTATCATATTAATTTCAAATGATTTTAGTAGTTAAAATTTAAATGGAATAATCTTTAAAAACCAATCAAGATAAACCTTCACAAGCAAAAGGTTCATCTAAAAATTAATTTTCCAAATACGAAAGAAATCAAAATAATCAACACCGTTGACTTTTCTCATAGTGTTCGAAGATCATGATCAAAGATTAAATTCTCTCATTTGTAATGTAACGAATGCTTAACATCATTCTTAAGCAATATTCCTTCAATTATATATTAAAATAATCCGTCCCCAAAAGAAGAACTTACTTATGTTCTTTAATTCGTCGTCGTCATCATCGTACTCAATAGCATATTCAAGGTGATGCATCATTAGAATTAGATTCAGATGATCCAAAACTAGGCCCTCTATTATACCTCAATTCTAACGAAACTTGTCTCTGATACCGTAACTGTTTATAAAAATTCTCAATAAACATCTCAGCTCTCTTATCAATATCTTCCTCTTCGCGAAAACTCATTGTTCTTTGCACATGAAAGCTTCTCGTCTTGTTCAACTGCTTAGAACACGAACCCACGTCACGACACTCCAAATTATTGTTTTCATCATCATCATCAGAGGACGACACGATTGCGGTTAACCCTAACCGTTCACCGAAGCTCAGCTGCCTTCGACCACCACCCGTGAAAGCTGACACAAGCCGCCACCGGTTTACGTTTGAGTTCATGAGGAATGTAACTTTCTTGACGACGGTTTTTAGCCGGTTCAACAGGTTCCATTTTTTGGGGGTGTTGGTTGTATCATCTGTCATGGCTTTTGGGCCGGGTTGATCGATGATTTTAAGAAGATATGAAAATGAAATGGGTGTGATGAATAATATAAAGACATTGTTATGGTCGTGTTGTTGAGTGCTTGAGAATTTATGTAAGTTAATATTTAATAATTAATTAATTAATTAATTAAAAAAAAAACGAATTATATAGAAATGACGTTAGGAAATGAGGAACCAGGTGACGTGTGCCAGCTTGTCCTGCAAGGTACGCGGAGTACGCACGTTGTAAACTAGGTTAAGTTATCCAACGACTAGAAAGACCATTAATTGCACTTTTTTAATAAAATGGAGAAAATAGAGTAAATTAAAATAATGTTAGATATTGAATTTTTATAATCAAAGTATATGGTTTATTTATTTTCTTTTGAACGACGAAGGTCTCAATCGTGTGAGCCCACTGTTTTCAAGCCATGTAACCAAGGTCTAGTTACATGGACCGTCCATGAACCTCCACACCCACCCCAGAAGGACCCCTCATACCCGTTTTTCACTGCAAGATGGTTTCGAACCCGAGACCTCTCATTTGAAAGAATCTCGTGGTACCGCTGAGGCACTTACTTGTTAGTCAAGTATATGGTTTATTTAATGATAATAGTTTAACTGATAGTTTAACCAATAATATTAATACCTTTTATTATTGTTGTAATAGTATATGTAATGAGACGTTTCTTCTAGTGACCATAAAACTTGATGAGCATACATCTTGGTTGGTTGCTAGAATAATTAAAATATAAATAAAAAGGCCATAAAAGTCTCTAACTTAATTGGTAAACCAAACAAACACACATCTTGGTTGTTGAGTATCTTTATTTCTGAACGACAATAGCTCAATCGTGTGAGTCCACTGTTTTCAGGTCATGTCACCAAGGTTTAGTTACCTAAACCTCCCATGAGCCACCACAACCACCCCAGGAAGAAACCTCACTGACGCCCCAACACTTTTTTCGTTGCGGGAGGGATTTAAACCCAAAACCTCCTATATGGAAAAATATTCTCAGGGTACCATTAAGGCACTGCGTCATTGGTGGTTGTTGAAGTATCTAATCAATATTTTTAGATTAAATTGGACGTATGGCTATGTTCTATTAGATTATATTTTTATTTTCTAGTTAAAATTATTTTAAAATTAAATAATGAAAGTGAAAAAATTAGGTTTGATTAGTTGTGAATGAGAGTGAAAGATGTAAGTTTAGGTTGATTGTGTGGATGAAAGAAATAGAAATTAATTTTTTTAATAAATTGTTTAGGTTGATTGGTAGTACAATAGTAGTCTAATATTAAGTAAAAAAAAGTTTTTTTTTTAAATTTTAAAAACTAAATTATTTTAACAAACTTAGCCACCATCAAATCTAACACCATCGTTCATCTTCATTTTTTTCTAAAAACAACCAATGTCACTTTCAATTATTTCATATTCATTATTCTCTAATGTAAAAAAACAGACTCTTTATATTTCAAATTTTCAATGTTTTCGTCGTCAAAAAGATTACTTTGATTAAGGATATCCTAATGATTAGTGGATTTTATAGGGTATGTTTATTGTTTTTTATTTTGTATTTGATGGTCCAATTTGATTTTGAGCTTACCTGAATTTAAAAAAAAAAAAAAAAAAGTGGTTTGTGGGCAACAAAACAAATATTTTCATTTACTAGCCAGTCTTTCTTTAGATGAGAGAGGGAAAAAACAAAACAAAAACAGAAACTCAACGTCGGGGTCTTCCCTAAGTATATTTTCATCAAATGAGGGACACCAGCAACAAAAACTATGATAAGATTTAAAATGTGTCAAAATTTGTAGAGAATTCAAAGCAAAAGTCTATCAACGAATAACACCTAATTTTGAAAAATATTGAGCAGACTTTGCTTTGATGTAAAAAGAGGTGGGAAAAAACAGGTTTTGGAATCGGACCCAGGCTTGTTAGGTTCCTTTTTGATCTTGTATGACTATAGAAGGCTGGATGGATTGCATTAATAGAATTAGAACAAACTTCTTTGGGAGATTAGCCATCTCGAATCGACTTTGTGTCACAACTAATGATCAGAGCCGGCTCTTACCAAGGGCAAACTAGGTCACCGCCCAAAGCCTGATTTTTAGGGGCCCAAAAATTATTATTTTTTCATATTTTAAATAAAAAAAATTTTATACCCATGAAGTTTAATATTCAAGTAAAAAAATTAGCCCATTAAGTTTATAAAAGATTGTAAAATGTTTTTTATATTGTTATGAGCAGGGTTGTCAAAAAATTTCCGAACCAGACTAACTAAACCTGCACTCAAGTACGTGTAACGACCGGTTTTAACGGTCACGTGTATTAATAAATAAACATTATTATGTTTTTAAATTATGTTGTGATAATAATTTGGGGTATTATAGCTAACTAATAACTAACTTGATTAGGTTGGTTAAGAGGGTTAACTAATTAAAAGATTGAGGGACTAAACTTGCCAAATGGGCAAAGTTGGAAAATTAGATGGGATAAGGCTTGACTTGGTCAACCAGATTTCATTCTTATGAGATTCATGTGTGTGTGTTTACGTGAGGAAGCCAAGAAGAGAAAACAAGGTTTTCAAAAACCTAGCTTCTAAATCCATTGATTTCATGGTTTAAATTAGAGATTGGAGCTTCTAATCTTATCTATTAATGATTCTAACGTCTTGTAAGTAATCTTTAACTTCTTACTTGATGTTGATTGAAAGTTCTTGAGATGAACAAAGTTAGGGTTTGATTCAAATCCTGAAATTGATTGTTTAAAGCTAGAAACCATGAAACTATCAAATCTTGAAATTGATTGTTTAAATGAGTTAGAAACCATGAAACTATGTTTGTTATGTGTTTTAAACAACCGAACTACTAGTTAATATGATATTTAGTTAAATATTGAATTGAGATGGATTTGAGTAATTTGAGAAGTTATGAGAAATCCATATAGTTGTGTTTGACAACTAGTAGGATGGTTAAATCATGGTTTTGAATGAGATATGCATCAAATTTTGACTAATCTTTCATAAAAATGATAAATTGGTATTTTGGAATTTTTAAGTAGGATTTGGTTAATGTTTAAACATTAACAAGATTAGTTAAATTAATGGATGCACACCAGGTGTTTGATTAAGTGCTTGAGATTTGAAAGTCAATAATTTTGACATAAATATGTTAATTATAAGTGGTAACTTGACTCCTAAACACCACCTAGTGATGAATGCGATTCAGTTGAGTTTGAATCGATGTGTTATATGTGTTGTGTGTATTGAAATAAGTTGTATATGTGTGAAAATGTAACTAGGGACTAGTGGTGGAAGTCAAATGTCGCACCCCGGCCTTCCCGGCCTGTCCGAGGGCGCGACGCGACTGTCAGGATCGCAGTCTCCGGTTATACAGTTGCGAGACCTACATGTCTGGTTGCATACGTACATCCAAATGCTTGGACAAGACAGTTTTATAAAATCAGAGTTGCGGAAGTAAAAGTTTAAGTTGTCAAAAAACGTTGTAAACATAAGTTGCATAAGCTTAAATTAAAACAGTTTTCAAAACAATAAAGAGTAATAGTGCGGAAGCGGTTTAAGTAATTATCATTACATAACAAGTCAGCTGTTTAAATGTTCTCAAATGACCTAAGACACTAAACTGATGCATGGACCCCATCCTAACATCCTAGTCCTCGTGCGCGTGCCTTAGTTACCTGAGAAAACATGTGAGTAAAAAGGGTCAACACAAAGGTTGGTGAGAGCACATGTTTTTCATAAGCAGTAAACATCAAAATGTTTAAAGTAAATTTTGCTGGGTTACAAATCATTACAACACAGTATCGATTGATAGCTAGTCAATATAGGTATATTATATGTGGGTTCGTACCAAAGCTGACTGTGGTGCCTCCCGCCATGTCCATCACAAGACAATGGCAAAGTGTATTGGTCAATATTGCACCCATTCCGACCTCCATTCGGGTTGGCCTCCCAGGCGCGATTGGTGGGGCTTGTCAGGCCCAAATAGTACTATCCAAGATTACCACGCTAGGTGCTCCGCGCTACTAACGGTCCGAGGTGTGTTTGTGAGGACTTTGAGTTTGTGATGTGTGCCACACATATACATATAGTGATAAAGCATGTCCATAAGTAATCAAAATAAGTAGTTGTTTATAAAACAATATATGATTGCAGTGTTTTCTCCCCCCAAAGGTAGAAAAGATAAAAGAGGTCGTGAACTCACCTGATAGAGCAGCTCCGGTATGTATGTGTTCGCGACTTGCGAATGCTAGCACCTGCTAGTATGCACCTATAACCATATAGGTGTGAGTATGTGTTTTGTGGCGTGTTGTATCCCATACAACTCCGGGTGTCGGTATGCTCAACCGAGTGTGTGTGTTGACTTGTGTTGACTCGATGAATCGTTGGTGACACGTTTGTTGTGTTTAGTTTACTTATGCTAATTGAATCTTGACACGCACGTAGGACATCACCATACATCCTACGACTCTAATCATAGCGCTTTCACACATGTCGTGTTATGAAATCGTAAAGGTTACTATTTTTGGAAAGTTTCCCTTTTAGGAAAGTTTGGTTACGAAATCCTGTTTCATAATTATAATACATCTAGTATGTTTGTAAAAAACATATGTAAATACTTAAAACATATAGTTTGTGCATAAATCACCATTTATGTCATTTTTGCCCAAATAAAGTTTCCTAAAATAGTAAGTGTTCGTTTGAAAGGTTCGTTTTCACAAATCAAAGTTTCCAATATGCTTAGAAATCATGTTTAAACATATTTCAAAAATCGTAAATCACTAAAACATGTTAAAACATCAAAACCCCTCTTTTGATTTCAAAAAGTTTCCATTTATGGCAAGTCTTCACGAAATCATGTTTTTCACCAAATCAAACACCCAAATGTGTTTCTAAACACTTCAATATGTATTTGACAACATCTAGATATGTCTAACATGTCTAGATCATCACAAATCATCAACATGCAACTAAAAAGCTTCCTAATATAGTAAGTTGCATAATATCATCATCAAATCAACAAAACCCAATCCTAGATGATTTCTATCATCAATCTTATCCAAAATATCTCAATAAACACTCTAGAGCAACTAAAATTTCGTTCATGTGAGCGGATCGGAGTTGCATGTGATCAATGACTCTTGCATGTGGGTTTTTAGCCCTTGCATGTACGATCTAACCATAAACAAACATGTAAAACTACCTTAGATGCTAGGATTCAAGCTGGAACAACTGCTATTGACTCCGTACGTGGCTGATGATGTCGGTTTCTAGCTCGTGGATGGCTTCAATGGACTTCCAATGCTTCCTTAAGGCTTCAATGTCTTCCAAATAACCAAGGATGGCTTCAAGAAGGTTTCCAGGGGGCTTGGGAGTTGTTTCCAGTGGGTTTGGGTCGAGAGAATGTGTATAAACTCGGTGGAAATGAGAGAAAACCGATCAAATGGTTTGGGGTTGCTTTTTATACAATTTTTTCTATCTGGGCTTCCTCGCGTACCGCCTAGCGGGACTCACTGGGACTGAGCGTACCGCCTGGAATAAAATATTCAGTCGGCTCTTCAAGAGGCCCGCGCGCATCGCCTAATGTGCTCTTATGGTATAAGGCGTACCGCCTGCCGATTTGGGAAGATTCAAATTTCCCGCCCAATCTGCGGGTACCGCCAAGGTCCAAGTGCTGGCCCTTGGCGTACCGCCTGGCCTGCTGGATGAGCTTAATTGGCCCAATTTAATCATTTTGACTCATTTTTCAATTATTTCACACTTATAACGCATCGTTTATCATCGTTTGGACTTTAATTACCATTCAATTGATTGTTCACCAACGTTCGTGAGACTCATGTGTGTTTCGATAATTCCTCGAATTATCTTTATTCGTTTGTGCTTGTGTTTTACGAAATGATCGCACGTTGATTAATCATAATCAACATGTAATGCACAATCCACTAATTTCCCGAATTATTGTTTTGCGTTTGTGTTTGCCACACTTGGTTTCCAAAACCAACGTGCAATGTACGATTCGATAGACTTAGTATAAATAGACGTATTTTGTACAAGTATATGGTTGGATTCCCGAGGTGTGCTCTCTAGACGTATTGAGGCACATTTTCGAATACACTTTTGAATACAATCAAAGTTTTGATCTTTCTTGTTGTTCTTAGTATCTCTTTAACTCTATTATGGATTCCGCATACTATAGAGTTACTTGATGCTGATTGGAAACATAAAGCTCGGATCTTGATCTGGTTAGGGACCTACAAGTGGTATCAGAGCCTGAGTGCTCTTTTTATCATCAAGGTAACAACTTTTTTAAACAAGTTTAGTAATTTATCATTCTACTCTACTCCATCTAGCTACTGTGTAAATTTGGGACTCCAGATCTTAAGAAATATTTTTATAAAATTTTCTTAAGTATTTTCGAGTTCAAAATTTTCGAGTTCAGCTATTTCGAGTACAGATAGAGTGTTCGAAGGTTTGCCCACAGTACGACTACAAGAAATCTTCGAGTTCAGTTTTGGTTTCGAGTACAAGAGTTTCGAGTACAAGTCATGTTTCGAATACAAGAGGACTTCGGTTACTAAGGTGATTTCGAATACAGAAGAATTTTGAATACACTTAGAACTTCGAGTATAGGGTAATTTGTTCTACTTCGAATAGTGTTTGGTAATATGCTCTACAAGGACTTCGTGAACTACACTTAGAAAATTTTCTGTCATGGCATCTAAGAATCTGACCAATCTTTCCAACCTACTGAACCTAGACAATGAGATCGGTACCGGAACAAAGCCACCTAGGCTCGTGTCGGGAGATAACTTCCAAGATTGGAAATTCAGAGTTCAATCCTTTATCAAATACACTGATCCAAAGCTTTGGAGATCCATTAAAGAGGGTCCTTTTGTGCCCTCATACCAGAGTGAGATCAATGGTCCTCTTGTTCCCAAAGATCCAGAGTTGTACACTGACAATGGCATCCTGATGATGGAAAAGGATGAAAAGGCCTATGTATCAATCACTATGGCTCTTTCAACTGATGTAGCTCATGGTTTTAAGGAACACAAGACAGCAAAGGAACTGTGGGATGCTTTGGTTGAACGATTTGAAGGAAATGAAGACATGCGAGAAAGTCGCAAGGATATGCTGAGACAGAGATTCAACATGTTCAATCATATCAAAGGAGAGTCCCTTGAAGCACAACTAAATAGATTCACTCATCTGATGACCGAGATGACAAGTTCTGGGATTGAAATGACCAAGGGAGAAGTGAACAAGAAGCTCCTGAATTCACTGCCTTACACTTGGAACTCAAACTGTACTACAATCAAAAGGACAAAGGATATGTACAAGACCTCCCTGAGTGAACTGATCTTTATCATCAATTCCTATGATATGGATGATAAACAGAGAGCACTGAATCATGCCAGCTCCATGGGCATCGCACCTGCGTCAGAAAATTCTGCTCTTCTGTCAGCTGTAAATCTTCAAACCTCAGGGATGCAGCGCTATCAGATTCCTTCATCTCAGTTACTCCCATTTGAAACTGCATTTATATCCTCTGGGCAAGCTGGTTCAGTGTCCAAGATCAGTCCAGAAAGTGAAGAAAATCTGCTTCTGTTTAAGGGTTTCATGAACAGTTACAATGCATTCATAGCAGGAGAGCTAGCACCTGCTAACCTTACTTAGGATAATCTAGAACAGATAAATCCAGCAGATGTTGAAGAGATGAATATCTCATGGCAGATGGCAATGGCTGTGTTTCGGGCAAAGAAGTTCATCAAACGGTATGGACGGAACAACTTTGGAAACAACCCGGGAAAGAAACTTGGATTTGATAAGTCAAAGCTTCGGTGCTACAACTGTGATCAACCGGGTCACTATGCCAGAGAATGCAAGCAGCCAAAGGTGGCTAAGGAAGGAAAGAAGAAGCCCGAAGAGAAGATTGTGACTGCTGCAGCTGGAGGAAGTGCTAGCTCATCTAAAGCACTGGTGACTCAAGAAACTGACTCATATGATTGGAGTGATCAGGTGCAGGAATTGGAACTAACTCTGAGTCACGCTTTCATGGCCGAGGTGGATGACAAGCAAAAGGAGGTAACTGAAAATCTTTGCTCTACCTCTTGCATAGATAAAGTGTTTAAGTATAGGTCACATAATGAATCACTAATCAAAGAAGTAACCAAACTTAAATACTTTAACTCAGAGTTTCTCAAAAATGAAGGAATTTTCAAAAGAAAACTTGAGGCCGAGGGTAGGGATGTGGCAAGGCTCAAGGAACTTTTAAGTGATAAAGAGTCCAACTATCAAGATGCTAGACGCAAGATCGATGAACTCATAATAGAGTTGGACCAAGTTAAAACTAGGGGTGTAAACGAACCAAGGCAGCTCGTGAAATGCTCGAGATCGGATCGCTAAAAAGCTCGAACGAGCCGAGCCTTAACGAGCCCGAGCTCGAGCCCAAAAGTGTGGCTCGTTTAGTTATCGAGCCCGAGCTCGAGTTTTACTTAACGAGCTCGAGCCGGCTCGCGAGCCTTAACGAGCTTTTTGTTTATATAATTTTTATTTATTATATTAAGTGTTTATTTATTATATTAAGTGTTTATTTATAAAATTAATTATTTTTATATATAAAATTATGATAAATATATTTAAATTAAATATTTTATGTTAAATTTATAAAATATAGTTATAAATATAATTAAATTAGTAATTAAAGTAAATAAATTAAATAAATAAAATCTAAACGAGCCGAGCTCGAGCCTAAAAATTCTTTAACGAGCCGAGCTCGAGCTCGAGCCCTAATTTCTCTTAACGAGCCGAGCTCAAGCTCGAGCCTTAATTTTTCTAAACGAGCCGAGCTCGAGCCTTAACGAGCTCGGGATCGGCTCGGCTCGTTTACACCCCTAGTTAAAACTCAACTTTCTAAAACTTCAGTAAAATGTGAAAAGTTTGATTATTCAAGCAAGGTTTTAGAAAATATGGTAAACATACAATACAGGGAAAACAAGGGTAAGGGTCTTGGTTATAAAGAGTGTGAGCCACCTTTTAACCATAATTATTCATGTATGCCAAGGATAAATACATCTGTTGATGCCTTGGCATTGGATTCTGATTGCTCTTGTGAATTTCCCACCAAACCTGTTTTGTTTACGGTTGATCCTATTATGTCTAATGATTCTGAGATTTGTGCAGAAAATTTAAGTGTTACAGGTTCAGAGGAGAAGGAGGAAGAAAGAAGTGCTGGGAGGAGCACAGATTGTTCAACATCTACAAGCCAATTATCTTTTGTTCCAAAAACTGATTTTGTTGGAGAATTTGATGAAATTAAAATTAAACCTAATGATATGTTGAGAAATTTTGAGAAGACATTTGCTATAAATCGTGTCTCAAAATTAACTTCCTCTCCTTTGACAAAGCAGGCAGCACCGGCTCATTCCACAGTTACCAAAGAGGAGGGCTCACAGTTGATTCCTAACTGTGAACCGTATGTTCCAACTGGGTCCTTGGAACAAGTCTCTTCAAACTTATCCTTTGGTCAAAGTAACTGTGATGTAAAGCCCTTTGACCCTATTGAGTTTCATCAGAAAGTCTGCTGCTATGCATGTGAGAAACCAGGCCATATTGCTCGACACTGTCTGCACCGACCTACTGAGTTCTTCTATGGGAAGAATCAGAAGGTCACACCTAAGGCTAAAATAGTTAGAAAACATGTGAGGATTTTTCCATCCTCCAAGCCTAGGGTAACTCCTAAAAAGGGGACTCAGACTCCTTCCACTACCAAAAGGAACCAGAAATCAAATCAAACTCAATCTGGTTTTCGGAAATTAAACAAAATCCAAGGATTTTTAAAACTAAAACTAACTCTTTCTCAAGGCCTAAAGTAAAACCATTTGATCACGGAAGTGGAAGCAAGTCAAAATTTGTTGAGAGCAGATCAGACAGACCCACAGACAAGCCCAAAATTCTACCCAAGAGCAGATCCAAACCCAAAACCAAAGTCTCTATGGTTTCAAAAGTACCTAAGTCTATTATGATTTGGGTACCGATCTCTCATTGATTGAATGTGTGTGATGCAGGGACGACCCAACAGGCTTAAGAATGTTTGGTATGTTGATAGCGGTTGTTCCCGACACATGACTGGGGACTTTTCTCAGTTACACGAAGTTACACCATTCAATGGAGGATATGTCTCATTTGCTGGAGACAAGGGGGAAAGATCAGTATGAAAGGCACTGTTACCAACGGAACTCTTAGTTTTAAAGATGTTTATTATGTTGAAGAACTCAATCACAATTTGTTAAGTGTTTCTCAAATTTGTGACAAGAGCTTTACAACACACTTCACAAACAAGGAATGTCTAATTCTGAAGCCTGGCTTTGTAGTGCCTGAGAAGTGGATTCTAATGAGAACTCCAAGGATAAACAATGCCTACATTATCAACATGAACTCAGATTCATTCACAGAGAACACTTGTTTGTTCTCAAAGGCATCGGAGCATGATTGTCTGTTATGGCATCGCCGACTGGGTCACGTAAATCTGAAGAATCTAAACAGACTCGCCAAGGGAAATCACGTTATCGGCTTGCCTTCTAAAGACTTCTCCACTATTGAGAAGTGCATCACATGTGCCAAGGGGAAGCAACACAAGATACCCCACAAGCCTAAATTGTTCTATTCTATCTCTTCAGTTCTTCAGCTTCTTCATATGGATCTCTTCGGACCAGTCAACGTAATGAGTATCGGGAAGAAGTCATATTGTCTTGTTGTGATGGATGATTATTCCAGATTCACTTGGGTGTTCTTTCTGTCCAAGAAGGATGAAACATCAGAGATTCTGAAGAAGTTCATTACCTTAATCAAAAATCAGAAGAATCTAAAGGTTAAGGTGATTAGAACTGATAATGGCACTGAATTTAGAAATCAGACTCTTATAGATTTCTGCGATGAGAAAGGGATTGCTAGGTAGTACAGTGCAGCTAGAACACCTCAGCAAAATGGAGTTGCTGAAAGGAGGAACCAAACGCTTATAGAGGCTGCACGAACCATGCTATCAGAATCAAAGCTGCCAATCTTCTTCTGGGCTGAAGCTGTTAATACAGCTTGTTATGTTCAAAATCGAGCACTCCTGAACAAGCGCCATCAGAAGACTCCTTATGAAATTCTTTTCAATCAAAAGCCTAAATTTGGTCAGTTCAAGTCTTTTGGATGTCCTTGCACTCTTTTTCATACACAGCCAAACCACAAGTTTGATGATAAGGCAGATGAGTGTTACTTTGTGGGTTATTCATCCGAGAAGGCAGCCTACAGAGTTTACAACAAGAAGACTCGGATGATCGTGGAATCGTATTATATTGATTGGCAAGAAATGAACTCTACTGATGCCAGTTCTGGTCCAAAATGGCTATTTGAGTATGATTCTACTTTTAGGCCTTTCAACACTACATCCGAGGGCACACGATCACCTGAGCAAGCTGATGATTTCTACAAAGGTGATGGACTATAGGGTTGACTATGTTCCCTGTGATCCCAAACTTTTGTCAGTTGACCCTCCAGGCATGTACAATAATGCTCCTCCAAATCAGCCAACCCCGATACATGAAGTTCTCCCTTCAGATTCAGACACTTCTAAGTCTGTCAGCCACTTCCAGAAAACAGATCAAGTTTCATCTTCCTCCCACCATACCTTTGATAATCCACTATTCTCAGATAACATCCCTGAGGAATATTATGTGGATCATGAAGCTGAAGTAAGTGAAACTGTTCCTGTCAACAACATTTCTTCCTCCAATGAAGATCAAGTGAACAACATCAGCAATTAGCTAGATAATCTAGCTGTGGAGGAAATGCCGACACTCAGCATAAACAAGAACCATCCGGTTGAAAATATTATTGGACCTTTCTCAGAAGGCGTTCTCACTCGGAGCCGATCCATTACAGCTGAGAACCTTTTGCCTGAAGAGACAACTACCAGAAGTCAATCAGGTCCGATCAATTCTTGTTTATATTCCTGTTTTATTTCGCAGGTTGAGCCAAAGAATGTCAAAATGGCTCACAAAGAGTCCAGCTGGGTCGAGGCAATGCAGGAAGAGCTGATGCAATTTCAGAAACTCAAGGTGTGGAATCTGGTTCCCCTACCCAAAGGAAAGCTGCCTATAGGAACCAGATGGGTTTTCAGGAACAAGAGAGATGACTCAGGAGTCATAATCAGGAACAAGGCACGGTTGGTAGTTCATGGCTTCTACCAACAGGAGGGGATAGATTATGAGGAAGTCTTTGCACCAATTGCAAGACTTGAAGCCATACGGATTTTCTTGGCCTATGCTTCCTACATGAACTTCACGGTGTATTAGATGGATGTGAAGACTGCTTTCTTGTATGGAAAGGTAAAGGAAGAAATCTATGTGTGCTAGCCCCCAGGTTTTGAAGATTCTCAGTATCCGGACCATGTCTACAAGTTAGACAAAGCTCTTTATGATCTTCATCAAGCACCGCGAGCGTGGTATGCTACGCTTACTTATCATTTGCTTGCAAATGGATATACTTGTGGCGCCATCGATCAGACTTTGTTTGTTCGCAAGGATAAGGATGATTTGATTCTCGTCCAAATCTACGTGGATGGCATTATTTTCGGCTTCACAAGCTCGGCGTTGTGCAAGGAATTTGAAGGGGTAATGAAGAAGAAGTTTGAGATGAGTGCGATGGGAGAAATGACCTTCTTTATGGGTCTTCAGGTGAAGCAAGATTCAAAGGGTGTGCTGATTCATCAAGGAAAGTATGTCACAGATATTTTGACCAAGTTCAAAATGATGGAATCAAAGCCGGCATCCACTCCCATGGCTGCTCGTCCTGTCTTAACTTCGGATTTGGATGGTGAAGATGTTGATCAACACCTCTATCGCTCGATGATTGGTTCCCTGATGTATCTGACTGCTAGTCGTCCAGACATCATGTTTTGACCACGAATTTGAAAGATACAGGTGAAACTAGATTTCGAATACACGAAGTTCGTCTACAGATGGTTTTTGGGTCAATTGACCTTGAACAACTCAAAATTGAAAGGAAATCTCTAAATATATTGGTCGCCTCTTGATTCCGAGCACATTGAACATAATCAGAAGTTCTAAGGAGTAATATTGTTGAACCTATGAGAATTTTCGTGTTCTCGAAATCGAAATTTCGAATACAGGCAAAAACTTTGAATACGGTTTGTTTCATGTACAGCCTGTATTTCGAATACAAAATTACTTCGTGTACAGCGTGTACTTCATGTACAAATGCCATTTCGAATAAGCCTGGTGCTTCGAATACATCTGTTATTTCGAGAACACACATATTCCTTCGGACTTAGAATTTTTCGTGTATGACTAATCTCGAGTACACACAAACTCCTACGGACTTAGAAAATTTTCAGCATTTCGTGTTTCTCGATCTTCAACTAACTTAATCTGTTTTACTTTCAGATGGCTGACTTACGCTTTGTGCCGGATCACAACATGACAGCATATCTTGGAGATCCACCTGAGAAGCATTCTGAGTTCAAAAGTCTGGTCGAAGGATTGATCTTGTCACCAGTAAACTACGCAATCATGGAACATCCCAAAATCGTGGCTGACTTTATTAGAGGTTTCTGGAGCTCGGTTGAAGAAAGTATTGATGACAAGGGGATTTTCAGCATTGTTGGAAAGATTCAAGGACAACCTATTACCATCACAGAGCAAATACTCCGGGAGTGTTTGCAATTTGGTGACAAGGAATCTGACCCGGTTGAGCTTGATCAGGAGTTGGTAAACAGGACTGTGTATTAGATGGGACACGAGGGTGCCTATCCTCCAACCGAGAAGAAACTACTACATCCTTACTGGAGATACTTGGCACACGTGGTCACTCAGTGCCTCTCTGGAAGGAAAGGAGGATATGACGTGCTCAACCAGACACTCAGCTCTTGTCTGGTGGCCTTAGCACTAGGAGTTGACTTCAACTTCTCGAAGATGATCTTTCTTGACATGCACGCAAACATCAAAGGACGAAGGAAGGAACGGTTCCTCGCTTTTCCTCGGTTTCTACAAATCATCATCAACAAAAGATACTCTTCTCTGACTCCCACACTTGGTACTTTGGAGATCAAGAGGATGAGAGATGACATCTTCGGATACATGAAGATGAACAAACGTGGGAAGAAGTAGTACGTGGGAGAGAGGCCACTAATCAAGTTTGGACGATTTGTGGGAGATGTAGATGTGATAGAAGATCAAGGCACTCCCGTTGCCATTGTTGCTGAGGAACACAATATTCCTGATTTAGGTACACAGACAGGCACGACTGCCGAGGAACACGTCTCCGAGGCGTCCTCATCTTCAAGTGAAGATTTCATTGCAGAAAAACCTCCACCAACAAGAGAAGAAATGGAGGAAGCACAAGATGTGGATTACACTCCTACCCCTGAGTCGTCGCCCAAAAGAAAGAAATTAAAGACTATGTCCAAGAGGACTAGAGATCCCAGATTACAGAAGTGTTCTCTGATCTATCCTTCTCATCCGCTGCATCGATCCTACCACCCACATAACCCAAGCCACCCACACAACCCAAGCCACCCACAAAACCCAAGCCATCTTCAAAACCAAAGCCACCTTCTCAACCAGCCAAACCTAACCTAGTCATCAAAATTCCTGCTCGTTCCCCTCTTTCATCTTCCACCACTCCCATCTCCCAAACCGAGACTCCACCATCTCCGCCTCGTTCACAGAGTGATAAGGGAAAATCTCCCTTGCTAGCAGATTCGCCATACGAGTCGAAAAATGTACCTGTAGACCTTGAGAGTTTACAAGACAGAGTCTTCTTACTCGAGAAGGAATCCGCAGAAAAGGATGACACTATTCGGGTAATGCAGGAAGGAATGCTCAAGGTCTGTGACAAGCTTGTTGAGTTTCAAGGACAGATCAAGGCTCACCGAAGGTTCATCAGATTTCTCTCCTTAGAGAATTATGATATGCGCAAGGAGATCAAGAGACTAAAAGGAGAAGAAGTCCAGAATACGATGACGATGACAAAGAAGATGATGATAGTGATGATAGTGATAGTGATGATGATGATGATAATGGTGGAGACAGGAAAGAAGATGATTCCTCTGACAAAAGGGGTCAAGGGCATCTAGATGACAAAGATCAAGGAGGAGACTCAGGAAATCAATCTTCTTCAGGACGACCTACTGGTGACTATGATGATCTTTTTGGAGATATTCCAGATGATATCCTTTTTGGAGACTGTGTTCAACCTGATGAAGTCGCAGGAGCTGGTCTTGATAATTTCTTCGATGACTTGCCTGAGAATTTTGATTATGAATGGCCTGGTGAAGAAGATAAGGACGGAACCAAGAACGTGGTGATCGCAGATGTTGCCAAGGATCCTTATGTCAATTACTTGTACGCACACAAGTATATCAATTCAGATGGCAAAGAGATTCCACCACTGGGAACCGTTATTAACAGCTGGTTCGAGAAACAGAGATATTGGACCCCAGCACCTCCGGAAGTTAAATCCACTTGGATAGGAGAGATGAACGAGAAACTTACCGAGCACACATTTATTTCAGATGGCCAATCATTGTTTGCTGTACACAATGATAGGTCAAATATTTGCAGCTGGCTTTTTGACAAAGAAAGAAATCTCTACCTGGTCAAGAGAATGAATGGCAAAGTGAAGTATTACAGGAGGCCTCAAGATTTCTGCACTATGCCTAAGGTTGATCTGCGAGGCATCGATAGTGCCCTATTCTTCAACCCCTCAAAGGACAATCAAGCCTATTAGTTTGCCAAATTTTTGAAGGATCAATGCGAGAAAGACTTTTCAGTGATAAGGACTGCCAAGGGAAGGCGTTTTGTTTCTAAATGCATCATAGATGCGAAGACGAAGAAGTATTGGGTGTACTACAAGTACATTCCTCCGCTCACTGAAGAAGCTGTTCCAGTGTCTCCAAGGGCTCCTGACAACTCCCTTGCGAACTTCCTATCTTGGTATTTTGATGAGAAGACCCTTTAGCTGTCATCTTGAGGAACAAATACGACATCAATGATGTTGACATGATCTTGGATCCGATGGATCTGCTCAAGTTTGGAAAGGAAGATATGATGAAGCTGCATCAATCTCCCATCAAGGTATACGGCGGTTGGGATAAAGAGGCTAAACCATACACACGCACTGTTGCATAAGCCATTAAGCTAAAGCTTTATGCAGGAGTTGGACCACATAAAGTCACTCTTCCTATTGGATGACTTCGCTAGTCTAGGGGGAGTTTGTAGAGCCCACTACACGATGAAGACTGACAAAGTCAAACAATAGAAGAGTTGAAGTCCAGATTTTGGTTGATTTCGTGTACAGTACCTTCGAATACTCATAGTGTTCGAGTACTCGAAGTTAACTTGTATAGAACTTCGAGTACGCCTAGACTTAGTATAAATAGACGTATTTTGTACAAGTTTATGGTTGGATTCCCGAGGTGTGCTCTCTAGACGTATTGAGACACATTTTCGAATACACTTTTGAATACAATCAAAGTTTTGATCTTTCTTGTTGTTCTTGCTATCTCTTTAACTCTATTATGGATTCCGCACACTATAGAGTTACTTGATACTGATTGGAGACATAAAGCTCGGATCTTGATCTGGTTAGGGACCTACAGCGTTTGTCGGCATAGCTCTTTTGACGATCGCGAGCTGCTGCCATACTGTTTCTGATTTGCACCATTTTCTCCGTTGTTTCGTGTACGAGTTCCGGGCCTGTGAGCTGACTGTCGCCCACTTCCGCGCAACAGATAGGTGATCAGCATTTCCTGCCATAGAGGGCCTCAAAAGGTGCTGCCTTGATGCTCGTATGATAACTGTTGTTGTAGGAGAACTCTACCAAGGTAGGTGAGTTTCCCAGCTGTTGCCGAAGTCTACTACGCACGCTCGTAACATGTCTTCGAGAGTCTATATCGTGCGTTCGCTCTGGCCATCAGTTTGTGGGTGGTATGCTGTACTCCTATCCAACCGCGTGCCAAGCGACTTTTGCATTGATTTCCAGAAATTCAAAGTAATCTGGCGTCTTGATCAGAGATGATGGACATTGGTACTCCATGTCGCGAGACTACTTCCTTGACATAGATTCCGGCTAGCTTTTCCATCTTGTCATTTTTCTTGATCGCAAGGAAATGTGCTAACTTGGTCAGTCGATCCAAAATTACCCAGATAGTGTCGCATCCACTAGGAGTACAGGGTAATTTGGTAATGAAGTCCATGGAGATTTGTTCCCACTTCCACATGAGGATCTCTAGTTGCGTGAGTAATCCAAATGGTTTCTGGTACTCAACCTTGACTTTGGCACAAGTCAAGCATTTGCTTACGTATGTGGCGATATCAGCTTTCATGTTTGGCCATCAATAGAGTACCTTCATATCATGATACATCTTATCAGATCTAGGATGAATGGAATACCGGGACTTGTGAGCCTCGTCCATCACATGGTCTCGAAAGCTCCAGTGAATTGGAACCCAAATGCGTTCCATGAAATAGGGTAAGCCGTCAGCTTTGACTTATAGTTGTTTCTCCATTCCCCTTAGTGATTCAGCCGCTAGGTTTTCTTCTTTCAGTGCCTCAACTTGGGCATTACGTATCTGTTCAGGGAGATTGGGATGGATGGTGAGTCGTAAAGCTCGTACCCTCTTGGGTTTCGAGGTATTTTTTCGGCTTAAGGCATCGGCCACTACATTGGCTTTCCCCGGATGATATTTGATAGCACACTCGTAGTCGTTCAGCAGTTCGAGCCAGCGACGTTGTCGCATGTTCAGTTCTTTCTGATCAAATATATGTTGGAGACTCTTGTGATCAGTGTATATAGTACACTTCGTACCATATAGGTAGTGTCTCCAGATCTTGAGTGCGAATACCACGGCTCCAAGTTCCAAGTCGTGGGTGGTGTAATTCTTCTTGTGGACCTTCAGTTGTCGAGAAGCATATGCGATCACCTTCTCTCGCTGCATCAGCATGCAGCCGAGTACTTGTATCGAGGCATCGTAGTATACTACAAAGTCGTTCGTTCCATCAGGAAGAGATAAGAAAGGTGCACTACAAAGCTTCTGCTTGAGAAGTTGGAATGCAGCTTCTTATTTGTCAGTACAGAGATATTTCTTATCCTTGTGGGTGAGAGCTGTGAGTGGTTGGGCTATCTTGGAAAATCCTTCGATGAATCGGCGATAATAGTCTGCCAAGCCTAGGAATTATCGCACCTCTGTTGGGAAACCAGGGCACTTCAAGAAGGACTGCCCACATCTGAAACATATCATATATCATATTTGTGAAAATGACCCATTTAGGGAAAGTAATACATAATGGTGTGTTGTGTGCAATTAGATGTTTGAATATGATATATTATAATCTAAACATGATAAATATTCATATATGTATGTGGATGTGTTAAAATGAGTTTTGGGAGTTTTGGTATAATAATTGACTGTGTTTGAAATTTTGACCCCTTAAGAAGTTTTCACCTAAAAATTTATTGAATTGAAATCCATATTGTTTTTATACCTATGGGTAGGGGTGTTCATCGGATTGGATAATGGGTTTTTCGGGTTATTCAGTTCGTGTTAATCGGATTGTAAAATTTTGCGAGTCTATCCGAAATCCGATCCGAATTGGAGATTATCCTATCCGATCCGAATCTATTCGAATTAGAAGTCGGATCAGATTCGGATATATCCGAATAACCCGAAAAATCCGAAAAACTTTAAAACTTAACCATTACGTGCTGAAATTATACAACTCCAATCACACTAAAATAACCCAAAATTAGAAACCAAAAATTTTCAAAGTAGATTCATGTTAAGCAATCTAACAAGGAATCTCGAAGTAGATTCTTAGATACCAGAAATAAACCAACGTAAATATACATGAAATCGAAAGAACAATTACGCGAAGGGCAAAGGGGCTCACTGCTCACGGCAGTTGGCGGTCGTGAAGGCTGAGTCGGCAGAGGGGCGAACAGCAGAGGGGCGAACGGCAGAGGGTGGTGCTTGGGAGGCGGATGCACGGTTCTTTGCGCAAGCGTGGTAGGCGACGCTCAACTTGTGGAGTGTGGATGAATTAGGGTTTTGTTTCTTCCATATATGTTGCGTCATTTGCTCCTCCCAAGTACCAACTCCCGTTGGTTTTTGTTGACTGGAAAGGTCACTACATGGGCTCAAAGTTGGGCCATACATGAACTCAAAGGCTGAATCAATAAATCTTCACATTGAGCCCAATTTCTATTTCAGTTTATTCGGATATCCGAACAACCCGAACTTTTTTAAATTCGCTATCCGAATCCGATCCGAAAATCCGAATTACTTAATGGGATCCGGATATATCCGACCCGGATATTCGAATCTTTATTTCGGAATGGTTTTTTTCGGATTTCGGATACGGTTCGGATTTCGGATTTGTTCGGATTTCGGATTTTTTGAATACCCCTACCCATGGGAGGTTGGTTAATGTTACATGATATGGTATATATAAAATATACATGTTTGGATTTGAATTGGGTGAAAACAAGTAGAAAGAACGGATGAAAATGGTCTTCGGATGAGCCAAAATGACAAAAACAGGAAAGCTGGGAGACTTTAACTTACGGCCGAAGCACTCGGGTTTAAGAACTAGGTTACGGTCTGGACCAAAAATTGATATTTTTTGACATTTTGACTTGGAGACTTTGGGGGATTGACTTACTTAGTTCATATGAACTAAATGTGAGCTTATATGTAATGTTTACATGTCTAAAATATATATGCATCGGACATCATGATCGGGCACATTGTGGAGCGGATTCAAGCGTTATGTTGTTTTTGGTAGTTGTAAACTTAAACATACTATATGTTGGTTATGTTATGACGTATTGGCATGTAATTATGTGTGTTTAACTTAAATATTATAATTTCATGCTTCTGAGTGAAATTTTGATGTAGTTGGGTATTAAAACTTAACTGAGACCATATTTTGATACATGTAATCATATGAGAAATTTGGGTGCCACATCAAGCCCGAGTAAGCTTAATAGAGTCGGGTTATTCAGCTTCAAAAAGTTAGTCGGGTTATTAGGGTCAAAGACCCAATTAACCCGAACCGTTAATAGCGTCGGGTTTTAGGTATATTTTTTAAAATTAGTTGGGTTTCGGGTTAACGCGAATGTCCGAATAAGGATGCTTAATATTATATATATATATATATAGGGGAAAGATCAAATAAAAAGTCTATTTTGCCTAAGAAGGATTTTTAAAATCTCCAAAACCGACCCAAACGAACCTCGATTGAACTCATTTCGATGGCATTGGAACCGTCTTATCGAACCCTACAATATTAGCTTTTAAGTTTTCGTTTTAACAACTAGATTTAGGTTTTAGGTTTTAGGCCTTGATTTTTAGCTTTAAAGTTTTATCTTTTTGTTAAAGATTTGTTTTTAAAGTTTTGGTTTTAGTATTAAGGTTTATTGTTTATGATTTAAGGTTTGGGTTTTAGGACTCGACAAGCCGGTTCTAATGATGCAAAAATAAATTCAATCGGGTTTTGTTTGAGTTGGTTTTCGAGTGTTTGAAAATCCTTCTTAGCCTTCTTAGGCAAAATAGACTTTTTAGGGGAACCTTACCCTATATATATATATATATATGGATGAGGTTATAGTAAAAAATGTTAAATTGGTGAGAAGTGTGAGAAGGATTATAGGCCTTAGATCTACAATTTAATGGTTAAGATCAAAGTTGTATTAAAAAAGTTAGTGGAAGGGTATTTTAGTTATAAACACTTTTGTTGACTTTTTATCATGTTCCCCCCATTTTTTTAAACGGGCATAACTTTTATATACGATATTATTTTTTTAAAAAAAACTACACCAAAAAAACGAGCATTTTTTTATCTTTAAAACGAGTATAGTATTGTTATATAAAAAATAGAAAAATTACGTTTTCCTTCACCTTTGATATTTGTGAAATGTGTCATTATGTCTTTTTGTCTGTTCTTGTGTCTTTTTGTTTGTGATTGTTTCTTTTTGTTCGTCATTGTGTCTTACTATTTTTTTACAAAATGGTGAGCTTTAAAAATAATAATGCAAAATCACACAATCACATACTTTTTATATATAAATCATAACGATAAAACATAAGCAAATTCATCTAATACATAAAAAACAATGATAAGATATAATCAAATTGTCAAAAACATAACACAATGACCTGAACATAAAACACAATTATAAGTATATTGCACAATGACCTGAATGTAAAACATAATAATGTGTATATTACACAATGATCTGAACGTAAAACAAAATAATGAGTATATTACACAATTACCTGAACGTAAAACACAATGATGCGTATATTACATAATATGAAGATAAAATACAATGACTCGAACATAAGACACAATGATGAGTAATTACATAATGTTCTGAAAATAAAACACAATGATGAATGTATTACACAATGACATGAATGTAAGACACAATGATGAGTATATTACACAATAATCTGAAGATAAAACACAATGATGAAAATATTACACAATGACCTAAACATAAAACACAATGACCAAAATATATTTTTCAAAAAAAAAAGACAATTTATGTTTTTTAAAATTATTATGTACTTTTAATACATAAAACATAAAAATAAATAAGAACAATTTATTTAATGCATAAAAACAATAACAAAATACCAAAATATGATACAAAAAAATCAAACACAATAATAAAAAATTAAACACAATGACCTGAAACACTAAACACAATGAGCTGAAGCATTAAACACAATGATTTTAAGTTTTAAACACAATGACCAAAATACCATTTTTATTAAATTAGAGAAATGCCACTTGTCAATTTTACAATCCTTCTCACCAATCTCACACTTTTTACTTGAACCTAATCCATATATATATATTATATAAAACACATTTAACTTTTCACTTAAATATTTAATTACGTTAACTATTTGTGGTTATTGCTATTAATCAAATTATACATGGTTCAACATATTTTCTATTAAATTAAGTGTTTCGATCACGAATTATTTGTAGCAATTTAAAATTGGGTCAACATAATAGCCAAAAAGATTTACTCAACAGACCTGAATAACCAGTGACCTGACTAACCCAAACGTTATACGGATAGGGTTGTGGTTCAATATTTTTTGTGAATTGCAGGTAAAAACAAGTTAGAAGGATGTCCGGAGGCGTTAACTGGATGAAAATGTTTACAGATGGTTCAGAATCAGCAGGAAAAGCTCAAAATTTGGAATGCCCATATCTTGAGCTAGATCAGAAGTTACGGAATCCATATACATGAAAACTGAGTTTCTCGATGAGACGAAACTGAAAAAACAGTCAGGTGGGGCGTAGGCTATACCCGGGCGTATGATACACCCAAAATCTCAGAGTTGGTAGAAATCAGGTTGCGTATTAGTGGGGGCCAACATAGGCTACGCCCAAACGCGAAAAAATTGGGTTTTTAACCCTATCTTTTCTAGATTAAAGGCCAAAACCTAGGGTGTCGAATTTCAACTTTTTCCAAGCGATTTTGGGTAAAAAAGGTGATTTTTAGGCTGCTCAAACCCTTCAATAAACATCCGGATTCACAATTTCGCAACCTGAATCAATATCTTAAGGATAATTGATGAAGATAGTGTTAGGTTTAGGTTTTCTTGTATTTTACTTGTACTTGGATTAAAACATCGATAAGTTCTTTAGTTTGTTTATGATTGGATTCGTATTGATTGAATGAATTGTGTTGATTATTTCAATTGTCTGTTCATCATTTATTAGTTTGCATTGCTAACCATTTAATTTCAATTGGATTATTATTCATAATTGCTAATGGTCATTAGGTATATAGGTTTTGCCATTAGTTGGTTTGGATCAATTAATTTACAAAATAAAAAATCCAAGCTTCAATTATCCGTTAATACGAATTCTTAACAGGTTATGTCTATTTTAACTTCTTAACGGGTCAAAACATAAGATTGCATAAGTCTTCACTAAACAATAACCCGTGTATGATTCATTTTTTCTTTTGAATTACAAATCAATTTAGTTTTCGATTGTTTTCATAATCAAGTTCAATTTTTCATTCCAAATCAAACTCTTATTTTAAGTTTACATACTTGACTTACTATAGCTACCTAAATTATTTAGGTTTTTGCATGACTTTATAAACAAAATGTAGTCATGTAGAGAAAGAAGTTTGTGTATGAAATTAGAATACTAAAACTTTTGTGAATAAAATAAAATAGAATAAAATAACTACATTTAAAATTTTTGTGAAATTAAAAAACTTAAAAATTTATTATTATGTTTTAGAAGAGAGAAAAAAAAATTATTATTATTAAACTTTAAACACGACTATTCCTAACTATAAAAAAAAACCAAACGTAAAAACAACATCAATTCGCAAACAAAAGAACACCGAAAACTTTTCATATGTAAATACCATTTTTTAAAAAAAAACCCGAAAACTTATTTTTTTTTAACGGCTAAAGTTACTTCCACCTAAATTACACCTTAATTACATGCTTGCATGTGATTGAACCTATGACCTCCTATTTTAAGAGGCAACGGCACGCCGGAAAAAAAAAGTTTTCATCAAACAAAACCCTCGAAAAACCCTTACCAAGAAACACAAACCCTTTCCACAGGTTCCAATCAACAACGGCAAATCACTGTCCGTCCGATTCTGCAGCGATCTTTAACCGATAAAGAAACTACCCTTTCCGATTCTAAGTTTATAGAACCCTAAAATAGGGAATTTGTCCCCAATTTGAAGTCATGACGCAAGCAGAAGATGGAGCCTCTGACAAAGAACTACATGCTTTACTTCATGTATCGCCTGAAGCTTCACATGAAGAAATCCGCAAAGCGTATCGACAAATGGGTTCAAATCCACAGGTAATGTTTATTGTATTAAGCTGTTGACTACTGATTTTTGATGTATATTTTGTGTTCATAAATGGTAGCGAACGAATTTTGTTCTGTGTTTCTTGATTTTGTTTAGTCTGTTATTGGATTGCCGATAAGAAATAGGTTTTATTTTAATGTTCTGGATAGTATGTGCATGCTTTCTGATATTGGTGAATTTTTATGTGTTCTGGAATCCTTTAGTCCCTCGTTTACTTTTGTGGTAAAACAAATTGAATTACAACTTGGAATCTAGAAGAAGTTTTTTTGGGTAGATATATTTGACTAAACCTATTTTGAAAGTATGATCTCAATGTCCATAGTGTGTCTACTTTGTATTGAACCATAGATTAGTAGATTAGATAGTTTACATTATATGTGAAAAATATACTATATCAAATTTTCCTTAAATTAACATTCAATGTTTTAAGTGAATTATGGATTTTGTTAAGCAAATATTGAATAATTTTTAAATTGGAATAACTCCTATCAATTTTTCCTTTTTGATGTATTATTCTCTTTATTACTTCTGTTATCAGTTTGTGACAAAACTAACTTTTGATCATTCATTTTTTTTTTCCAGATGGAGTTTGCTACAGAGAATTTTTAGAAGTGATTCTTGAAAGATTAAAAAGAAAAAGAGAAGAAGAAAAAAAATCAGCCCATTTCCAACCTTCTGGTGTGATTCTTGCACAATTGTCAGTTCCAAGCCTCCTAGCCGGGCATGGTATAATGAGAGCGTATGACTCCTAAGTCCTAGTTCTTGACTAAATAAATTTTTAATGTTAAAACGACAAGTATTTACATTGTCATTTAAATTATTTTATTAATCTCTTAAAAATATTGTAGTTTGTTGTCCATTTGTTAACATGATATATGTAAAAAAAAACATTATTCTTGCATGGTTTTCAAAATGATGCAAATCTTCTCATGGTTTTAAGTCATATAATAAAGTCAATGAACATTAGAATTCAATCCCATACATCAAAACACAATGTTATTGCTATTGATGGGACCCTGGCAGTAAAAGGAAGTGATGGTGACGCGGCTGCTAATGCTGTGTTTAGGCATTTTCCATTATCTTCTGTATCATCTATACAAATCATGGCTTCTGCAGGTTTGCGGGGATTAATAGGTGTGCAGACATCCTGGATTCTTGTTAAGCATTATTTATTTACATTTAAAAATTGAATTTTCTCGGTTAAAATATTTTCATTTTAATTCGTTGTTATGTTGGTTCAACTAGTTGTCTCGTCATGCCAATGCAACAATGGGGTTTGCTATGTCATTAACAGATGGTTCAATAAATCTATCTAATTCTTGGAACCGTCAGCTCTCTACAACATCAAATGCAAGTGTAAGAAGCTAATCTTTTTTGTCCTCTTTTCTATTTGGACGGACTACTATCACTATAATTATTGTTGTTTTGTTTTTAAAGAATTATATATATTATTTTATGGGACATTCTGAGTATGATGACGATGATTGATGTACATGGCATTAAAAAGTTAAGAAAAACATATCATTTTTTGTAGCAGTGCACTTGAACTTGAAATGGGAGGACTTTAGCACTTTGGGGATGTTGTATACAATTGGGATTCAGGTACTTGCCATGTAGTTTTTACATTTTTTCTTCTTTTTATTATTTTTCTAACAAGTCCCCTTCCTCAACTTGCATTTTAATTACTTTACTGTTTTTCTATATTTTGTACTACATGTTTTATTTATCTTGTCTTTTATTTGTAGTGTATATACTGGAAGCTGGAATTCCATCGTGGCGCCCAGAAGTTGGTTGTTCCTGTAAGTGCAGTTGTTGCCTTGTAGCCAATCCAAAATCATTTCCTTTGTTTCAAATACTCATTGTTACCAAAATTATTTCCAATTTTTTTTAGTAAACGTATATGTGTATATATATATATATGTAATAGTAATACACCAGGCTTGTGATGAATTATTGCATGCAGATTTATTATCGAGGCATATAAATTTTGGATTTGTTGAGGGGGTGTTTCTTCTTCCAACTTCACTTTATCTTACACTCAAGGTATCATTAATGTTGAACTAATATTGTTTCATTAGGTTTATTTAGAGCAATATGTTCATTGCAAATGTACATACATTTAATTTTTTGCCTAGGTCTCTCTGTCGGTCTGTCCCATTTAATTTAAACATTTCACTAGACGATTTTAGGGAAACACATGACTATTTATCAGATGTCTGGAATACCTTGTAGTAATTGACAAAAGTGAAGGTTCAGGCCCTTTATTTCACACATAAACACACTAATTTGGGTTTAAGGTGATATGTCTTTTCTGAACTTTTCTGCACATATTCATTTGTTGATTTACATGTCAATTATATGGCAAAAACCAACAGCAACAACGCACAAACTTAAGCCTAAAAACAAGTAAACATGAACCCATGATCTAATCCCACCACTAACCTAATAAACTCAAATTAGAATAAATAAATGTGCATAGTATATATAGCCTATTCTTCCACTTTTCCCACGTCCAAAATCAGTGTCTAATGACCCATTTACCTCTGAATCATTTACCAGCCTGACCCGCAATCTGTTGACCAGTTTTGACCCGTTGATCCATGACCTGTGAACAACTCGATTAACACAACAATCACCCCGTAATCGTTTTTTATTCACGTTATTCTTCAGTGCACCTTTCCTGTCAAAATACACCTTCGTTTTGAGTTTTGTATTTAATTTTCAATCTCTTATACTCCTAGCATGCTTCTCATCTCAGCAAATTTTAGCCTTGGCAATGCCTTTTCAAGATGTTTGCCTTTTGCTCTTTGCCATTCATATGCTCGACTATTATCAGATCTTTCTCAACATATTCTCGGATGAAATGATATCTGATATTGATATGTTTGTTCCGGCCATGAAGGACTGAATTTTTCATGAACAACAATGCAGACTTGTTGTCAACCTTCAAGACCACTGTTTCTTCCTTCCAACATGTGAGTTTATTGAGCAATCTTCTACGCTAGATTGCTTAGCAGACAGCAGCAATTGCAGTCATGAATTCTGCCTCGCACAAAGATAAAGCCACTGTTCCTTGCTTCTGTGTGCTCCAGGTAAATGGTGAGTCTCCAAAGTAAATACCAGTTCCGTAGTACTTTTGCCATCGTCCCGTTTTACACCGAAGATGTTGTCACTATAGCCATATAACATCGGACCCTTAATTTCTTAATTTCTTTTGTACTTGATCCCGTAACCAAGTGTTCCTTTTATGTATCTCATGACCTGTTTAATTGCTAACAGGTGACTTTCATTTGGTTCCTACATGTATCGGCTTGCTAAGCTGACGACAAAGCTTAGATCAGGTGTGGTGTGCAGTAGTTAACTAAGGAAGCCTATTGAACACCTATATATGTGGCATTTACGGGCTTTCTACCCTCTATTTTAGACAATTTCAACCCTGGGTTTATTGGCACCTTGGTTGCATTGCAATCACTCAAACCTGTTTGTTTGATTTTAATTCCTTCTTGAATTTGCTGCACTTCAATTCCCAAGTAGTAGGCTAGAGGACCCAAGTCACTCATTTCAAATTTTCCCTCCATTTGTCTTTTGAACATTGCTCTCCTTGCTAAATCCAATGACTATAATATCATCCACATACACACCTATCAACAAACATGACTTAGAATCACTTCTTTATATTTAGCCTACTTTTGTGAACATTTTGCAAAACCCAAATTCTTAAGGTTGGCCAAGCTTTGCATTCAACGTTCATGGGGCTTGTTTTAAGCCATATCACTCACTAGCTTGTATACCTTGATTTCAGTTCCCTTTTTAACAAAACCTTCTGGTTTCTTCTTTGAGATCGCCATGCAAGAACGCTGATTTCACATCCAAATGATGTACTATCCAACCAAAGTGGGCTGCTAAGGCAAACAATACTCTAAGAGGCTCCATTTAGGCTACAGGGGCTAACACCTCATCATAATCTACCACTTGTTGTGCATACCCTTTAGCTACCAGCCTTGCGTTGTACTTTATTATCCATCCAGATCATCCAGTATGATCTTATATACCCATTTAAGTCCAATGGATTTTGTATTTTTTGGCAAACTAGTTAGGATCCAAGTCTGGTTCTTTTCTATCGATTTTATTTCCCTTTGCTTAGCATCTTCCCAATTTGGATTTCCTGCTGCCTGTGACTAGCGAAAAGGTTCATCAGTTGCCAATAATAGTTCACTCTCATCATAGTTCACTGCTCTATGGGATGCCTTTGTGTATACTTCTCCTCGTACTTTAAATCCTTTGAGATGAGTGTCATCAGATCTTTCCTCCTCAAGGATAACTGGGCTGATAGGCTCATTTTGGGGATGAATTGGGCCTCGTTTGTCCCCATACTGTGAGCTTCCTGAGTCACTGCTGCTGCCTGAGAGTTCCACAACAGATGAACTATTTGAATGGGCTGAATTCACATCCCAGCTTCCTCGTGTTGGGCTGCTACAGCTGAAAGTGACTGTATCACATTGCACATGGGACCTGGTCCAACTTCAATGGGTAGGTAGCCTGGTCCAGATTCATTAGCAACGTGGCCTTTTGGTGGGATCTCCTGCTGGGTCGGATAGGCCTTTGGGGTTTCACAATCTTGATTTCCCATACGGCCATACTTTGTTGTTTTTGGTGAACACTGAAAAATTCCCATTCTAGCTTCATAGTTCCTCATATAATTACTCTAATCCCATCCTTTTGTCTCATCAAACTTAACATCTCGATTAATCACCAGTTTGTTTGTTTGTTTTATGGATCATAAAACCGATATCCTTTGGTACCCTGCTTGGTTCCAAAGTAAACTAGAGCTTTAGATCTGTCATCTGGTTTCTTCAAATTCATTTGTGGTACGTTGCAAAAGCCAAGCATCCAAATTCCAAATACCCACAAGTGACTCAAAACAGGCCTTCCATCATGGATTGTCACATAGGGTGTTTGATCCTTGAGAGATCGAGTGGGCACCCTATTTAGCACATAAGTAGAAATTATGTTTCAAGTTATGATTTTATCTAATTTTTGTTATGCGATTGTAATAGAAATTATGTTTCTAGTTCTGATTTTAATCTAGTTTTTATTATCTGATTGAATTAGAAACTATGTTTCAAGTTCTTATTTTAATCTAGTTTTTGTTATCTGTTTGAATTAGAAATTATGTTTCAAGTTCTTATTTTAATCTTGTTTTTGTTATCCGATTAAATTAGAAATTATGTTTCAAGTTCTTTTTTATTCTAGTTTTTGTTATCTAATTGAATTAGAAATTATGTTTCAAGTTCTTATTTTAATCTAATTTTGTTATGTTTATAGGTTAGTTTAAAATAAATGATGTTGATTCTGTTATGTTTATGGTTTCATTTAATAGAATGTCTTCCCAACCTGATGCTGCCACAGTCCAAAGTGGGTAAAGATGACGATGATGAGGTAATGGAATTACCTAATGTCGAAAAGAAGAGGGATGGAATAAACATTGGTGGAGTGGAAAAAAAAAGAAGGAAAATGTTAAGGGTCCTATAGACTTATTTGTTTCTAAAGGTAAAGGAAAAGTTGTCCAGTCGAGCATAAATGAAACTTGTGACAAAGAACTTCGGGGAAGAACAATTCAAACGATTGATGTGTTCTTTTACAAAGCTGGGATTGCATTCAATGTGACAAGGTTAGATAGTTGCAAGGAAATGGTAGCAGCTATTGGGAAGTAGGGACCACATCTGAAGCCTCCTAGTTATCATAAGTTGAGAGTCCCACTCCTTAAAAATGAGATAGATAACATAGACAAATGGGTTCAAGACCAAAAGATGAAATGGTCAAAGTCTAGGTGTTCAATTATGTCAGATGGTTGGGCAGATACAAATCATAAGTGAAGAACATTGATAATTTTTTTTGGTCAATAGTTCTAAAGGGACTGTATTTATGGAGTCTGTTGATGCGTCTTCTTACATGAAGACCGGTGATAAATTATTTGAGTTGCTAGATAGATTTGTTGAACAAATTGGAGAAGCTAATGTTCAAATTATCACTGACAATGAAAGCAACTTCAAGTTATCAGGTAACTTTTTCAATTTGTTTAATTATTTCTTTGCTTAAATTATAATTGTATCTTATTGGTTTAGGCCAATTGTTGATGCAAAAGAGGAAACATTTGTTTTGGACCTCTTGTGCTACTCATTGCATAGATTTAATGCTTGAGGATGTTGGAAAGATTAGTAAAGTCAAAACAATAATACAAAAAGGTATTTTCTTTGTCGGTTATATATATATAACCATAGTGGTGTGTTGAATATGATGCGAGTGTTCGCAAGCAACAAAGAATTGACAAGATCTGAATTTACAAGTTTTGCTACCACGTATTTAACTTTGCAAAGTTTACATAAGCAAAAGTCTCCTTTGAGGAACATGTTTGCAAGTGAAAAGTGGACAAGTAGTAAATGGTCAAAAGATCCTAAAGGTAAACGGGCAAGTGAAATTATTTTCACACCAACCTTCTGGATCAATGTTCTTTTCACTCTTAAAGTTATGGGTCCTTTAGTTCGAGTGCTTTGTCTAGTTGATAATGAGAAGAAACCAGCAATGGGTTATGTATATGAAGCAATGGAGAGAGCTAAGTTAGCAATTGGGTGGTTTTAGGCAAAGATAGCACTGATTACATAATGGTTTCAACCATTATTGACAAAAGTTGGAATTGTCAACTCCATCATCGTTGCATGCAGCTGGTTACTACTTGAACCCATAGTTTTACTTGAACTCGGAGTTCTATTGCTATAACCATCCGACATAATTGAACACTCCTACTTTGACCATTCCATCTTTTGCTATTCAACCCTTTTTTTCTATGCTATCTATCTCATTTTTAAGGAAGGAGACTCGCAACTCATGATAACTAGGAGGCTTCAGATGTGGTCCATAGTTCCCAATAACTGCTACTATTTCCTTGAAACTATCTAACTTTGCCACATTGAATGCAATCCTTGCTTGGTAAAAAAACACAACAATCATTTGAATAGTTCTTGTCTGAAGTTCTTTGTCACAAGCATCATTTATGCTTGACTGGATAACCTTTCCTTTACCTTTAGAAATAAACAAGTCTATGAGACGTTTGACATTTTCCTTCTTTTTTTTCCACTCCATCAATGTTTATTCTTGCCCTTATTTTTTCGACATTAAATATCTCAATTATCTCATCTTCATCGTCTCCAAATTCACCTTGTCCAAAATCCAAGTCATGAAAGTCATCAGGTTTTGTTTTCCACTTTTGGCTTTGGACATAAGTTCTTGTTTCACTTCCGGTGGACAATTTAGTACATTCTTTTGCATTCCTATGGCACCAATTTGATGTTGTTTCGCTCTATAGATGCCCCTTTTAGTTAATTTATGGCAGAAAACACAACTAACATTGTTTTTGTCCTTTTCATCTTTTAAATAATTATAATTCTATCTAGGATCTTTACCCACTTTGGACTGTGAACAATCAGCATCAGGTTGAGAAGACGAAAAATGAAACCAAGAACATAACATAATCAACATCGTTTTAAACTGAACTATAAGCATAAAAAAATAGATTAAAATCAAAACTTGAAACCGAATTTCTATTGCAATCAGATGTATAATTAGATCCATAAGAGCATAAACTATTCATATGAACCAGGAATTCTTTATGCAATTGGATCAGGCTTGGCATAAAAAATTCAGAAATTATATTGGATGAAGTCGATTGGAAGAAATTGAACACCTAACCTGATTTCTGCAACTTGATGAAGTTGAATTGAAGAAAATCGAATGCTGCTGAAGTCCTTCTGGTGCGATTGGAATAAAATTGTGTGCGATTGGAAGAAATCGTGCTGAGGAGTCGGCAGAAGCTTTTGAATGCAGAACAAATTATACGTAAAATCCTCTTTTCTATATTTGTTTAATCGATCCATTAAAAGAATAATAAACAAAATCTAATTAAATCTAAAGCAAAAATAATAAAAAAAAGAGTAAAAAAACACTTTTTTTTTAATCTAAGCCACCACCTATAAATTAGAAGTATAAGGGTAGAGCATCCATAGGTATATAAAGATAAGTTAACGAGTATAAGAAAGACAAATTTTGTGTGAAATAGAATCTAAACAAATAAATTAAATCCGAGCTTTTTTTTGGTGATCCAAAGATGATTTATTTAATCAGAAATTTGATTAATATATTTCAAATTTGGATTCTTAAACAGAACCTAATCGAGTTCGTATGAACTAAAATTTTTAATCTAAGTCTGAGTAGTTACTTAAACCTGAGGTTGAGTATACATTTGTTCACTTAATAATGAAATTTAAGTTGACTAATGAAAATAAATAACTAAAAAATTTCTTTACGATAAAATATATCGTAAAATGATGATAAACAAATTTCTCAAGAACTAGATTAATAACTAAACACTATCCTGATCTTATACTTTTAATCAAATTATAGAGTTTGGATAGTAATCTTCTACTGCAACAGCTAACTTAAGAGAACTAAAGCATTCACGAAATTTAAACGGTATCGTTAGGCGCCTTCACCGACCGGTCTCCGGTCAACATGAGGGAGGTAAATCGCGTGACCCAGGAAAAATTGAGTGGTGCCAGGCTTTAAACCCGAGACCTCCATTAGACCATCTGTAATACTCATTCACTGAAATTCCACCCCACTGAAATTTTCTGCCATGTCATCACCCCACTGAAAATCTTAAAACCCTATAATGGTTACTCACTGAAAAACCTTCCCCACTGTGCCACATCATCACCAATTGATAATTTTATTTGTTATTTGTTATTTTTTTCTTAAGGTAAAAATTAAATAAAAAGCATTGAATTAATTAAAATAAATTCAATATTTTACAAAAAAAAAAAATAACATTAAACAAAAAAACACAATATGATATGAAAAAAAAATAACTGATCATTATGAATGCTACGGACAACAATGTTAGTGCGAACCCTATCGATATGCTCGACCAAATCCGCTTTTAACGCCTCGTGAATGCTTTTGTTTCATAACATCGTAATTGTTTGTGCTCTTCGCGGGTCATCAATATCAAAAGGAGTGGGAGGAGCTTCCTCGTCCTGAACAAATGGGTTAATAGACCTACCTTCATATTCAAGTATCATATTGTGTATTATGATATACGCATATATTATTGACCTTATTTTTTTTGGATGCTACGCTTGAGCCGGATTTTTATAATGTGAAATCTTTGTTTGACACCAAAAGCCCGCACAATATCCTTCCTTACACCCTCTTGAACAGTTTGAAACCTCCTACGTTTAATACTCGTTGGACAAGTTATTGTTTGCATAAACACCGGCCAATCTGGGTAAATCCCATCAGGAAGATAATATCCATGCATATACTCGTTATCGTTACAAAGAAAAAAGATGATTCTGGAAACACTCAATGGAAATACGTATCCGTTCTTTCTAAGTCGTTGACAATACGTTCAAATAAAGGTATGTGCATCTGAAAACGTCTCTTAAACGCTTTATCTTTGTATAATGGATCATTGCCAAAATAATGGCTCATTAAAAGGTCATGAATTGTCTCTCTATCTCGATTAATTTGGATTCTTCTCAAGATAGGATTAGGAATTTGAGAAGAATTCGTATGCTAACGTCACGACTGGATAAAAAGATCCGTACCCTCGCTATCCGAAGACGACAATGAATATGACGTAGATAATGATGGTGGTGAGGAAGCCATTTTTTTGTGATGAAGATAGTGTGTTTTTTGTGAAGAGAGTGTTTTTTTTTTTTTTTTTTTTGTTATTGTGAGTATTTATATGGTAAAATTTATTAATAATTTTTTTACCGTTATTCAACAGATATACATTTGAAATGGGGCCCACTTTAATTTTCAACCAATTGTCATCAAGAGACCCCAACGGGGAGCGGGAGCCTCTTGAAGGAAAAAAGAGACCCCGCCGACTTCCTTACCACTAGGTCATCATCACGGGGGCAAAAAAAGGGTTGCAACACGAGGTAAATTTAAGATGAGATTACAACCCTTTTTCTTTTAAAAATATTTTTCTTAAACTATTGGGGTGCAACAGCTAACTAAAGAGAACTAAGGCATTCACTAATTTAAGGTGACATCATAGCCCCTTTTCTTTTAAATATATTTTTTAAACTATCGGGGTGAAAAAATGCTCTTTTTTCAAAGTATTTGATTACATTGTTTATTTGCTATAAGCTTATTAATGCAAATTTATATTTGAACAATTATTTATATCTTATGTATAGGAGGAGATTTCAACGGTCACATCGGGAAAGAGAATGAGGGTTATCCATCGATACACGGAGGCCGAGGTTTCGGGAATAGAAACGAAAGTGGCAGCAACCTCCTGGATTTCGCGATGGCGCATGACTTAGGAATCTTGAACTCCTTCTTCAAGAAGAGAGATTCACATTTGATCACGTTCAGTAGTGGAGGACGTGACACACAGATTGATTATATATTGATGCGACGAGGAGAGCGTAGCAGATGGTTGGATTGCAAGGTTGTACCGGGGGAGGCAGTGGGGTCGCAACATAGACTTTTGCTGGCTGATATTGCAATGCGCAAGAAGTTGGTGGTGGAGAGGAAACATACACCAAGGATTAGATGGGGTTGTCTAAAGGGAGAAAAGATAGCGGAATTCAGAGACAAGGTACTTGCAGGGAAGGATAGCAGAATGTACGGGGACACAAACAGCATGTGGGAAGCGATGGCAGACAATGTGACGAGAGTCGCACAGGAGACATTAGGGATGACAACAGGAAGGTTAAGCGGGCAGAGAGATTCGTGGTGGTGGAATGACGAGGTGCGACACAAGGTCCGAACAAAGCAGGAGAAGTTTAGGGAGTTGGTCAACTGTACAGAGGAAGAAGAAAGAGCAAGATTGAAGAATAGTTACAAAGAAGCGAAATGAGAGGCAAAGAGGACAGTAGCAGAGGCTAAAGACAAGGCATACACAGAGATGTATAAACGCCTCGAAACCAAAGAAGGAGAACACGAAATGTTCAAGATCGCCAAGGCCAGGGAGAGGAAGAGACAGGATATAGGGCTAGTGAGATTCATAAAAGGAGAGGATGGACGAGTCCTAGTAAAGGAGCAGGACATTAAAGAGAGGTGGCAAACATACTTTAATGAATTATTCAACAACAGGGGCAACGTGGAAGGTAGTGAGGTTCCCACCAACAGAGAAACCCAACGGAACAACTGCTACTGTAGACGCGTCACCAAAGAGGAGGTGCATAGAGCGCTTAGGAAAATGGGGAAGGCGAAAGCGGTGGGACCAGATAACATCCCTATTGAAGTATGGCTATGTTTACAAGATGAAGGAGTTAGCTGGTTGACAACTTTGTTCAACAACATAATCCGGACAGGCAAGATGCCGGATCAGTGGAGAAGTAGTGTTTTAGTTCCCTTATATAAGAACAAGGGAGACGCACAGTGTTGCGCTAACTATAGGGGAATTAAATTACTGAGTCATACAATGAAACTCTGGGAAAGAGTGATCGAGACAAGATTGAGGAGAGAAACCCAGGTGACTGAGAATCAATTTGGTTTTATGCCAGGGAGGTCGACCACAGAGGCGATACACATTTTGAGGAGGCTGATGGAGAGATATAGGGAGAAGAAGAGAGATTTACATATGGTGTTCATTGACCTTGAGAAAGCATATGATAGTGTGCCACGCCAGGTGATTTGGGATAGCCTGGAGAGAAGAAGTATCCCTTGGAGATATATAGAGTTGATACGAGATACGTATACAGGCGCTAAAACTAGTGTTAGAGCACCAGTGGGAGAGACAGATTCTTTCCCGGTGGAGGTGGGACTACATCAAGGCTCGGCACTTAGTCCGTTCCTTTTTGCAGTTATTCTAGATGAGTTGTCAAAGTCTATACAGCAAGACATCCCATGGTGCATGCTTTTTGCGGATGACATAGTGCTAGTGGCAGAAAACGAAGAGGACCTAAATGCGAGGCTGGAGGAGTGGCGATTGGCCTTAGAGAGCAAAGGCTTGCGCATCAGCAGGTCAAAGACCGAGTATCTATACTGTAACTTTAGCGGTAGCATCGCGGAGGAGAACCATGTCACTATTGGTGACCAGGAGGTGCCAAAGACAACGAAGTTTAAATATCTGGGATCGTTTGTCCAGAGTGACGGGGACATTGACAGTGACGTAGCTCACCGGGTCCAAGCAGGTTGGAACAAGTGGAGAGCGGCTACAAACATCCTATGCGACAAGAGGTTCCCAGAAAAACTAAAAGGCAAGTTCTATAGGGTCGCAGTCAGACCTGCCATGATGTATGGGAGTGATTGCTGGCCAATCAAAAAGACTCAGGCGAGAAAGTTAGAGTCGGCAGAGATGAGGATGCTAAGATGGATGTGTGGACACACAAGGCTCGATCGAATAAGGAACGAAGTCATCAGGGAAAGATTGGAGGTAGCGTGCATCTCAGACAAAGTAAGGGAAGGAAGATTGAGATGGTTCGGACATGTGAGGAGAAGAAACCTGTTGGCACCTGTTCGAAGAGTAGAGAGCCTTATTGTGGAGGGAAAGAGGAGTAGAGGACGACCGAGGTTGACATGGGATGAGCAGATTCGCCACGATTTGTCGTAGTTGCACCTCTCGGAGGACATGATCAGTGATAGGAGTTCATGGAGGCGTAGGATAAAGGCGAGAGATTTCTAGTTTGTGTAGGAGGTAAGTTAGTAGGATCCTAGTTTCATAGAATGCATGTGTCATACGTGGTTGTGGTCCATTGGTCTGCATGCTAGTGGTGTGTTTAACTTTGGGGTGTCGTTGGATGTATTTGCTTTTCCTGCTTAGGGTTGGATGGCCTTCTGCTTTCTCTGTCTGTTCTGTCTTTTCTACTTATACTGCTCCTTATGTGTAATATGCAAGGATGGGCCTGACTGCTTTTTTATGTATCTGTATGTATGTATATGTATGTGTGTTAAGGTCTTTATCTGTTTTTGTTTTGTTAAAAAAAAAAAAAAAAAAAAAAACCGTTTTTTGAGCCGGGGGTCTCCTTAGAAGCAGCCTCTCTACCACATCTGGGGTAGGGGTAAGGTTTGTTTTCATCTCACCCTCCCCAGACCCCACACAGTGGGAATATACTGGGTATGTTTGTTTGTTTTTGTTACATATTTAACGTATGCATAACACATAACCTAGCTCAAGGTTTTCATTTATCACATATGTAAGTCCTTGTTACATTAACACCACCATTAGCTTAGTGAAGAAGTATCCCCCATGACGGGGGCAGCCACAAGTACAAAAGTGATGATGGCTGGTCACCCTCGGCAAAGCGAAGCATTAAATGCTTGACAAAAAGCATTTAATGCTAAGATATGGAACAATTAATGCAGGATCTGCATGAAGCCAAAAAAAAAAACAGTGGGCGGAACAAAGGAGCCGGAGACCCGAGCTTAGACCGACAGATAGAAATCGGCCAGAACAGGAGACAAGACGCCCATCACAGATATGGAGAGGACGTTATGGAAAGGAAGGACGGCCAAAAGATGTATAACGGAAGGAAGAACTTGAAGGTTAAACACAACATTAAATACACCATCATCTACTCGGAAGAGAGGAGAATTAATATCACGTAGGGAAGTTAGCAAACCAGGAGATGTTCTTAGTAAGAAGGAGGTTCCTGACTCAGCATTGGGGGCTCTCTCATTGTTATATCTGTGTAAACATCCCTCTTGTAAACTTCCTCTGAGTTCACGGATTTAACATTTGGCGCCATCCATGGGACGCGCAGTCTCACCCCTTGGTGCTAAGTAAGGAGCCCATGGCAGACCCAGCCCAGACCCCCGTCGGTACCAACACAAGCGTAGCTAAGCCACGTAGGGACGAAACACCCGTCTCCGCACATCCCTACCTGTCTGGCATGACAAACATCGACGCCCAATCATCACGGATTATTCGGACGAGGAAGAGGCCGGAGGTTTCAGGATCACGCCAGAGTTTGTGCGTAGCCACAGGGTAGCGCTTAAGGCCCAACTCGAAGGAATAGAAAAGGCAGAAAAGTTGAAGGACGTCCAGACCCGCCTTACCTTTCTCGAGAGATCCCGGCAAAAGAAGTAGCACCCGTAGACGAGTTGCTGACCACGCTGCCGGAAGCCATTCGACATAGAAAAAAACAGCAGGAAAGGAACTGGTTGACCCAGCTCAAGTAGAAAACGACGAAACCTTGAACCCCCCCTGTTGCAACCATACCACCCCACTAATTTCATCGATATGTCAAAGTTCACGAAATTAATCACTGAAGCCCCGCTCCCTGAAAAGCTCAAAGTCCCGCTGAATGTGGGGAAGTTCGACGGGTCGAGTGACCCGGATGATCACTTGCATGCATTCGCAGGGGCGGGCAAAGTAGGGAGGTGGAACCTCCCAACGTGGTTTCACATGCTGGTACAGACGTTAACAGGGGCAGCCCGCCTGTGGTTCGATAGCTTACCCCCAGGGGGCATAGACAGCTACGAAGAGCTTAGAGACAAGTTCTTGAAACAGTTCAATCAGAAGAAAAAAGGCCATCAAGAACCCCAACGAAATACTCCATATACGACGTAGGGATGATGAAAAAGTGGAACAATTCATGGAGAGATTCATCACAGAGAGCATGCAGATACAAGGGGTCCCTAAGGTGATGAAGATAAGCAGTTTTATTAATGGAGTCAGGCAACCACAGCTGTGCGAAAAGTTAGGGGAGGACTTCCCTACAACCTTCGATGGTCTGATGGACAAGGTGAGAGCCTTCGTAAGGGGCAAGGACACGAGCCTCAGGGCCAGAGAATGGGACCTAAAGAAAGGGGCGGGACCTTACAGGACGAGAGAAGGAAACGAGGGCCAGACGAAAGCTGCTCAGTATTTCACAAAAGGGAAGTCACACGCAGACAGAGGGAGGTCGTCCTTCACCCCGTACAAGCCACCGCAAAAGCCGTACCCTGAGAAGTTCAGCCCGCTTACTAAGTCGCCCAGTGAAATATTAGCATCAGATTAGGCGAAAACTTTTTTCCAAAAACCGCAGCCCCTGCGCAACGCTTCCCGACCCAACCTGGACGAGTACTGCGAATTTCACAAATGCCACGGGCATAAAATGGACGATTGCATTCACCTAAGAAAGTAAATCGAAGCAGCAATAAAATCCAGGAAACTGTCACACCTGGTCAAAGAAGTCGGTGTAGCCGCATCCAAAGGAAAGGAACCAGCAAGAGGGGAAGAAAACGAAAAGCGCCGGTCGTATGTAGATATTGATCAGAAGGCACCCGAACGAAGACGTTCGAAGACGAACCACCTCCCTGGCTAGAATGCTCCATCACCTTCCCACCCTTGAAATATTGGGAGGTGCAAGAAGCACCCCTCAACATCGCCGCAGATATCGCCGGCCACCGAGTGGCCCGCATTCATGTAGACGGAGGAAGTGGGTCCGAAATCATTTCCGAGCATTGCTTCCGGAGGTTAGATTCGGACGTTCAAAGCCTTTGGCAAAAAGACAGTTCCATGATGATGGGGTTTTCAGGAGAAACTGCACAATCTCTAGGGAAAATAACCCTACCCTTCACTGTGGGAGAGTACGGTACCCAACAGATGATTCACTTAACATTTTACATCATAGGAGCACCGTCCAAATATAACGCAATATTGGGAAGACCAGGAATCAAGGCTCTCCGTGCAATAGTGTCTACAGCACATGGAGCTATGAAGTTCCCTATGTCGGCCGGTATCGCAACTGTAAGTTCCTCTTCTGAAATAGTCGCCTCTTTGGCTCGAAATGTCCTTCATAAGTCCCCAAATGTGGAAGAATGGATTTTAAACGACGAATACCCAGACATCACTGTCAAAGTGGGGTCCTACCTGACCAACAAATGTAAAACAATGTTATAAGAGATGCTTATCCGGCATTGTGACATTTTTCCATGGACACCTCGCGACATGTGGGGAGTCCCAAGAAGCCAGGCAGAACATAGGATCGACGCAAGAGCAAGCTGTAAACCTGTCAAGCAAAAGAGGCACAGTATGGGAGCTGAAAGAGGAAAAGCGGTGGCTGAAGAAACAAGGAAACTGTTGTTAGCAGGAATAGTGCGTGAGGTCTAGTACCCCACTTGGATATCGAACCCGGTAATGGTCAGGAAGTCCGACGGCAAATGGCACATGCGTATTGATTTCAAAGACATCAATAAAGCTACCCCAAAGGATTGTTACCCCTTACCAGAGATGGACGCCAAAATCGACTCCTTACATGAATTTCCCATATGGTGCTTCCTGTACGCTTACAAGGGGTATCACCAAATCCAAATGGCAATCGAAGACTAGGAAAAGACCGCATTTTACACTGATGAAGGTACGTATTGTTATACAAAAATGCCTTTCGGGCTGAAAATGCAGGTGCCACGTACCAGCGGATGATGGATCGGCTGTTCCAAGAGCAGATAGGGCGAAATCTCGAGGTTTATGTCGATGATCTCGTAGTCAAGAGCAAAACAGAAAGCGATATGCTGGAAGACATAGAGGAAACTTTGAATACCCTTCGGAGTGCACAAATGAAGCTCAACCCAGAGAAGTGTTCCTTCGGGGTATAAGAGGGAAAGTTCCTAGGCGTCATGGTCACCAAAGATGGCATCAAAGCCAACCCGTGCAAGGTTCAAGCAATCATGGATATGGATTCGCCAAAGTCACTTAAAGAAGTACAATGACTCAATGGAAGAATCATCGCCCTGAGCAGATTTTTGTCCCGGATCGCAGAAAGATCCTTACCGTTCATCACCACCCTGAAAAAATGCCTGAAGAAAAATCAATTCACATGGACTCAGGAAGCCGAAATCTCTTTCCAGAACATTAAGCAGCATTTGAGCGAGCTACCGTCCCTCACAACGCCGATACCTAGGGAAACCATCATTGTATATCTATCGGCATCAGAAAAAGCCATCAGCACGGTCTTGCTAGTAGAACGGGCAGGGAAACAGATCCCCATTTACTTCATCAGCCGCACCCTAAAAAGGGGGAGAAGAAAGGTACGCCAGCATAGAAAAAGTAGCATTAGCCTTGGTCTATGCTTCCAGACGGCTGAGGCGATACTTCCAGGCTCACCCAATTCAGGTTGTTACCAACCTCCCAATACAACAAGTTCTGAAACGTCCGGAAATGTTGGGGAGGTTGGCTAAATGGGCAACTGAATTAGGAGATTTCGAAATCAGTTACGTGCCGAGAACAGCCTACAAAGGGCAGGTTCTGGCTGACTTCCTTACGGAGGCACCAACCGACGATACCACTACTGAAAACACAACTATCCCAACCCCTGCCGCCAAAGTTTGACAACTTCACACAAATGGAACTTCCACCAACGAAGGCAACGGGGCTGGCTTCATTCTCACAGCACTGGAAGGCGTTGAGCTGGCATACGCTATCCGGTTGGATTTCCCCAACACTAACAATGAGGCCGAATACGAGGCACTACTGGCAGGACTACGGTGGCCTCCACCCTAAAGGTTCAGCAGCTGGAAGTTCACGTAGATTCCTTGTTAGTAGCAAATCAGATGAACGGTCTATATGAAGCCAAAGAGGACGTCATGAAGCAGTATCTGCAACAAGCAACACACGATGTCAAAGCATTTGAGTCATGTAAAATCTCCCATATCAGCAGAAACATGAAAAAAAGGCAGACGCCCTCAGTAAGCTCGCCTCTGTGGCAATCAACAACGTCGACACCCAAGTTCGAGTAGAGATCCTTACAGAACCCTCAGTAGTTCCGTACGGTCATGGAAATAGAAGGGAGTGATGCCCCGAAATGTTGGATGACACCAATCAAAGCGTTTTTGCAGCATGGTACGCTCCCCGAAGGAAGGGAAGAAGCACGACGTCTGCGACTAAGGTCCTGCAATACGAGGTAATCGACGGACACCTATACAGAAAATCATACTTGGGCCCATCCTTGAAGTGCATCGGCATAGATGAAGCAGAACATGTAATCTGAGAATTACACGAAGGAATATGTGGCCTCCATGCGAAGTCGGTGATAGCGAAGGCCAACGGTAATGTTAATAGATCTATGGGGTTGCCATCCCATTCGATTGTCCCAGTTAGGGCTTCGAATATATGAACATTGGGGGGGGGGGGGGGGAATTAATAGGTTTGGCTGACGGTTTTGTGTGATCGGTCTATTTTTCATGCATACGAGATACACATTGATGCGTAATTATACTTGTGAAAACATGACAGTTAATATGAAATGCACTTATGGACGAACTAGGGACATGATGAGACCAAACGCTAGTTATTTTATCATTTTAAAAATATGTTGGTTTTGTTTGATTTAATTTGAATTTGTTAACGTTTTGAAGTGTTACTATCTAAACAAAATTCAATTATGTATAGTGTATTTCGTGAGATGTTGCGTTTCATGAGATGTTTAATTTTTCCTCACCTCATATTATGTGACCCAATTTATCGTCATAAGAGATGTGTTTTTTATCCTATTTTCCCGAAGTGCAGAAGCTTCTTCACACGTCTATTGCCTTCTTGCTCTCTTCAATTCTACTATGTTTGCTTAGATTTTTTGTCTTTGCTTTCTGCGTTCATTGGATTGTCTTCTTATATCGGTGCTTTTGTTTGTTGGTAACCTTGTATTTTTGGTCCTCTGTGAATTGCTATTAAACTGTTGTTTTGCTTCTGCTATGAGATAAATTTGGATTTTTATTTGTTTATTTCTTGTAGGTTTTGGCTTTCATTTGCATGTTCTTGCTTTCAAACTTGGGCATATTTGCTTCTTCAAGTGTTTTTGTTTGTTCTTCCTTTCATCATCTTCCTTTTTTTTTTCCTCTTGATGTTATGTCTTTATTATATCACTTATCTGTAGCTTGATTGCTCCTAAAGTCTCACTTTGTTATTTTTTTCACTCAATTTTTACGCACTCGGGGTGTTTGTTGTAATGCGTGTTAATTTTTTATCATCCTTTGAGTTTTTGGTTATATAAATAACATTGTGTTTTACATTTATTGAGTTAATTTTGCAGCCCAGTAGAGTTTTTGGCTGAAATATATAGGTTTTCCCTTGCATTTGATTTGAGGAGATTGCTTAAGAAAACAAGGATTCTTTATATTTCTGCTCATAAAAGCCTCGTCTATTTTTTGCTCACTAAACATGCGTCTGTTTCTAACTTGGAGCACATGCTACGACATTACCTGCCTTCTTTGTTTGAACTCAATATCCAATGTATATATCTTATAAATATTACATGTTGGTTTTTAACATGCATAGCTGCACGAAAGTTGTATGTTTTTTGTCACCATCACACTTTTTTTTGTCATTTATTCAACTTTAGTATGATCTTTATTTATAATATGCATTTTTTCTTACATTAGCCTTGGTCAACGTTTGTTTCCTTTTTCTATTGATCTTTCCTTTCTATTTAGTTGAGTGAATGACTTCCCAGTCAAACTCTTTGAAGAGAGACTTTGTCTTCATCCTCTCTTGGTTTTGAGGATGAAACCAAGGCTCTTTGTCCGCCTTCTGATGAACCACCTCACTTTCTTCAGTTGTATATATACGATACAGACAATGAAATTTCAAATAGACTTTCAGCCTTCTCTTTGCAGACGTGCAATGTCCTTTTGCCAGAAATTTTTCAAGGTCTTCTTCACATGCTGAATGAATGTAAATCCCTGGTGAAATTATTTCGGATGGCGCGCAATATCAAGCATTTATACTATACGTTTAAACAAATATCTATTAAATACATATGCTTTTACTGCATGAAGAATTTGCTTCCATTATGCTTACCAATACAACTATCACATATTGTAGCTATACTACACAAGAAGACACCAACACACCAACAAACACATAAGACCTACTGTTACAAACAATAACAAATCCATCAACCCATAACCGAACAACTATAGCAGCAATATTACAACGCATACCATCTGAAATAGTTGTAAACATTCTAAACAAAAATTATTCAGATTTCATAAAACAACTTATATATAAAGTAACTAACAATCATTTCTATAAAATATCCTCAAAAAGAATATCAAGTTCACATGTGAGGCAACAATACCAGCTTCAGCACTGAACGCACATGGGCTGCAAAGTATGTAAACGAAAAATGGATGAAAAGGAAGGATCATATATCTGTGCAAACAACGGTGAAGTACAACCAAAACACCTGTAACTAACTAAACTAAAACCATACCCTATAGCTAAACTTGAAAAAGTAAATAACAATTCGCAATATTAGATATTGCATCACAACAACCATCGCAGATGAAACCAGCTCAACACCATTAACAATCTTTAATCAGGCAGCAAAAACACTTATTGGAATTCCATGCTTTGGCATGGTTGTACAAGGCTACACTGAGCCAAAACGATTCAATGTTAATCGTATTTTCACCGAGAATGCCAACACTACAACAATTACCAGCACGCCAACAACCACTAAACACATGGCAGATCCTAATATATATACATCAATAGTCGTCCCACGAGCTGCAATTAAACGACAACAATTTCTCGATCCAGGTAACCTTCAAAGCTACATAATACCCCAAGAATATCATAAAGAAACATAATGATGCTCACTTTATTGCATTTCTTTTTCAGCTCAAGAGTCAGCCATCAGCAAGCACCACAAGAACAATGGTTCCAATTGAATAACTAACAACCTATGCATCTCTTTTTAGTTTTGCCTACTATATCATCGGATTTTATGTTCATATGTTAACTTAATAGGCTTATTTTGACAAAAGCTAGATGACATCTATTGTTTTGGAACGATGTATTACCTTATGTTCAACTACAAGTTTTTTTCTTTTGGTTATGATAACTCTAAATGATCATAGCAACAACCTACGCCGCAACGCGCGCCCAACGAACATCTAGTTATTTTACATTAGTGCATGATTTTAGTTTGTTTATGCCATGAATGTACGAAACGATTTCGTTGTATCTTGTTATTTCGACTAAAGTGATTTGTTGCTTCTGAAGGGAAGTGAATTGTGACATACTTGCCACATTTAATTATTATCACTTGTAAAAATAAATTATAGCTTTAAAATTAATAAAGAAAATGATAATTTATTTTTGTTTGAAGTATAACAATAAACTAGAAAAAAAATTAAATAATAATAAGCCCAAAATAAATAATTAATAAACTAATAAATATAAATAGATTTTGATTATAACTTACATAATTGATTAATTCATTAGTAAGATTTAAGAATTTATCAAATAAAAATATTGAAAAAGAACATCCTTTAACTTAAGACATTTATGTATTGCATCCTTTAATGGTAAGAATATAATAGTCATTTATAAAAAATTGACAAAAATGTTAATTTTTGCATGTAAAGTTAATTTTTGCATGTGGAAAAGGATGTGATTGTTACAAAACATAAATATAAAACAAGTGTGATATAATTATTAAGGTTTAAGAATGAAATTTTTATGTAATTTACTCAAAATTATGATCTCATCAAAACCCCCATGTTAGAATGAATTAAGTTTTGTGACAAAAGATACAAAGGACGATTTGTGTAAAGTGTATGAAAGATGCGTGATAATTGTTATCACGCTATAACGCAAGAATTAAATGTTTGTATGATTATTATTACCAAAACATGAAGTTATTATGCACAGTGGCGGAGTTTCACACGATTCTTAAGGGGCGAAAATTAACGTAACATAAAAAAAATTTTCAATCCATCGGTATGTCTCGATTAGTCGGGTTAAATGTTCGGGTCAATGATTCGGGTTAAGTCGGGTCAAACAATAAAGATATAAGTATATAATAATTATCATTATACATGCAAAAAAAGTAAGTGTCTGAAAGAAGATTTACAATTCAGCTCGAAATCTTTGAGATTGGTTAAGGATTTTTTACGTTTATCTTAGATTTGTATCAACCCAGAATAAAATTTTCTATCAATGAAGGCCTTGTGTTTTAAAAAACTAACGGCTCTGGCCCCTAACCATAGTTAGGTTTGGGGTAAAAACCGTTAGTATAGTCAAGTTTGAGAGCCAAAACAGTTAGTTGTTTAAACCACATGGACTGTAATGATAAAAGATTTTATTTTGGATTGAAATAGTTTAAACACTTGAACCATAAGGTCCAAAACTGGACTTTAATTACTCTATTTATAGGAAATAAAGGGGAACAAAAAAAACTAGGGATTTTAATATATCGGTAATTTTTGAAGTTAATTTTTTATTTACTAATTACAAAAAATTTTGTATATAATTTTTTAATAAATGAGAGGGGGTGAAATCTAAATTTTTAGAAAAAATTAACTTTTTAGCCTGAAAATTAACATTACTGACGAAAAAAAAAGGGGGACAGCCGCCCCCTCCGGTCCCTTCATACCTTCCCCCATGATTATGCACATGAATTTTGTATGAAAACTCTGTATGATAATTACCGCATTAGAACAAATAAGCCTTGCATAAATTAATGATCGATCCCTAAGTTTTAAAACTCAAAAATAGAATAACCCAGGGATAGGCGCAAAATATCAAGGTTAACTTTGATAAAGTTTAATCCTTTCTTTATGTTTATCTAGTTTATTTAATATTTGAATTTGAGTTTTTTACGTATGCTTCTTTTGCGTCATCTAGAAGAAAACTTCTTATAAATAGATTAGATTATTATGTAATTTGAGGTCACTTTTAATATATGAGAAGAGTCAGGAGTTCCCAATTATCGTGAGTCCATAATTTCATTCTTTTGTTCTAACAATTGGCATCAGAGCCAAGAAGCAATCCCGGTTAAATCTTCGTTTAAAAGTGTGTGGGGAGACTAACCACATACCGATCAAAGCCGTTCGAATTGCAAGGTGTGCAGTTCTCTTTGATTGGAAAATTGAACCAGTGAAGATAAGGATAAGGCAGCCATGGCAATAGAAGCAGGAAACAACCAGGTCACTCACGAATCTGAACCAACGTCATTAGTGTGTCCCAAACTCACTGCTACAAACTATAGCACGTGGGTTATCCTTATGGAAGCATTACTCGATGCTAAGGGATTGTGGGAGACGGTGGATCCAGTTACAGGCGATAATGAAGAACAAAGTATGCGCGGGCATTGATTTATCAATCCTTGCCTGCGAATATACTAGCCCAAGTCACGAGAACCAGAAGTGCTAAAGACATATGGGAATCGCTTAGGGTGAGGTTTTTAGGTGCTACAAGAGTGCAACAAGCTAAACTCCAAAGTCTCATACGTGAGTTTGACAACCTAAAGATGAAGGATAATGAAAACGTGGAAGATTTCGCGGGCAGAATGTGTTGAAGTTAATGTTGACTAAGAAGCTGAGGTGGATCGTATGTGTCAGCAAGAGAACGTGGTTTCATTTTATGTTTTGTTTTATCATTTATTTTAGTAGTGATAATGAACGTGTGTTCGTGATTTAGTTTTATTAGTCGAGTAGTTATTGTCTTGTTTCCCAGTAGAAGAACGTTGTTGAGTATTCATTTTAAATTCAATCAAGTTGCATGAGTTGCATGTGAGATTGTTGTTGCTGCTTCTTAATTTTAGTTTGATATTTTGTTCTGATTACCAACAATTGGTATCAGAGTAAGGTTGTGATCTGGTTCTGCCCGTGTATGCCAAAGTATTTCCGATTCAAGCCGATGTCGACTACAACATCCACAAGTTCATCAACTACTGTACCGAATGCTTCAAAGGAACCGTCGATGATGTCGTTGCAATGTCCGGTTCTGAACTCTCAGAATTATACGACTTGGGCAATCAAAATGGAGGCAATACTTGATGCCCAAGGCTTATGGGAGACAATTGACGACTCTGGTGTTGACGGGGTTGATGAGAAGAAAAGCAAGCTTGCCCGTGCTTTTCTGTTTCAGGCAATCCCGGAAGAATTTTTATTGCAGGTGGCAAAGAAGAAAACCGCACGAGAGGTGTGGGAGTCGTTGAAGCTACGGCACCTTGGTGCTGATAGAGTCCAGAGGGCTCGCCTTCATACTCTCAGAAGCGAGTTTGATGCTATGAGGACGAAGGATAGTGAATCAATAGATGACTACGCTGGTAGGTTATCTGGTATGATCTTCAAGCATAACAGCCTTGGATAAACATTGGAGGATAGTAAACTGGTCCGAAAGTTACTAGACACAGTACCAGACAAGTTCCTGCAGTTGGTAGCATCCATCGAACAGTACTCGGATTTGGATGATATGCCGTTCGATGAGGCCATCGGACGGTTGAAAGCCTATGAAGATCGGTTGAAGGCGAGGAAGAATACGACTGGATTGGAGAATACCCTATTGTTTACTAAGACGGATAGTAGACAAGACTCAAAGGGTCCGAGTAGGTTCACAGCACCAAGAGGTCGAGGTCGAGGTCGAGGTTCGGTGAATGAACGAGGAGGAAGACATGGTTTTAGAGGAGGCCGTGGTCGAGGCAGAACAGGCCGTTGGAACGGCCAGCAGTCACATGATCTTGGTGGAAATAATCACAGGCCAAGGGATAAAAGATTTGTGAAGTGTTACAATTGTGATCAATTAGGTCACTATCAACCGAATGTGATCAACAAAAGAAGCAGGAACTCGAAGTTAATTTGGTGCAAGGGCAAGACGAGGAACCCACGTTGCTTCTGAGTGTTCAGGGAGAGGAACAAGACGAACCCTCGATGGTGTTGCTCAACGAAGATAAGTTTTTCCCAAATAATTATGTGGGAGATAACAGGAGGGATTTGTGGTACCTGGACAATGGAGCCAGTAACCATATGACTGGCCATAACTTGATATTTGCTGAATTAAATCAAACCGTTGTTGGCGAAGTTCGGTTTGGCGATGGTTCGAAGGTTGCTATTCAAGGAAAGGGAACCATTTTGTTTGATTGTAAAAATGGTGATCAATTTGTAATGCACAACGTGTATTATATCCCTGCTTTAAGAAGCAATGTGATAAGTCTTGGCGAATTAACCGAAGATGGCTATGAAATAACAATGAAAGGGGAATTTCTTAAATTGTATGATGAGAAAGAAAAGCTGGTCATGAAGGTGCAGAGGTCAATTAACCGGCTGTACAGGATTTCCCTCGTGGTGGGTAAGCAAGAGTGTTTAACTCTAAACATGGAAGATGAAGCTTGGGTTTGGCACGCACGCATGGGTCATACCACTTTTGCCTTGCTGGATGAAATGACCAAGAAAGAAATGGTGATTGGGATGCCTAGAATTTCACATCCTAAACAGTTATGTGAAGGATGTGTTATTGCAAAGCAATCCCGAAAATCATTTCCACAGGAAGCAAGTTGGAGAGCCGAACGAAAGCTGGAGTTGGTACATGCAGATTTGTGTGGACCTATCACACCCACCACACTTGCTGGAAGAAGGTATTTTTTGTTATTAGTTGATGATTTTTCGAGATACATGTGGGTATATTTTCTAAAGACAAAAGATGAGGCATTTGAGTGTTTTAAATCATTTAAAGTGCTGGTGGAGTCTAAAGCTCAAACAAAAGTTGGTACCTTGCGTACCGACAGGGGAGGAGAATTCAACTCTGAGAAGTTTAAGAAGTTTTGTGATATGAATGGTATTCAAAGGCACTTGACAGCTCCACACACACCTCAACAAAATGGTGTGGTGGAGCGTCGAAACCGTACGGTAATGGGGATGACAAGGTCTCTATTGAAGGGGATGAATGTTCCTGATCATTACTGGGCTGAGGCTGTGAGACATTCGGTTTATTTGTTGAATCGAACTGGAACAAAGGCAGTTAATGTCACACCCCGGGCCGGCGGGAACGGATCGTGTTTTCCCGTCGGGCGGAAAGTTCCCGGGGCGCGATATCATTGTGTTGATAATCAATTGATCAGATTGTTTACATAGCACATGAGATATAAATGAGAAATGCTAATCATGACATGAAATAGAATTACAAAGTTAAATTACATTGTACTTCATAATTTAACTAAGTAAATCTAATCAAAAAGAATCAATGAGTTTATATCTTGATCTGTACAAGATATACAAAAGTGATTCAGTGTTCTGTCATATCAAAATGTATGCAATCAAAAGAAAGCTAGGTCTTCTATGAGTCCACTAGCTTATCATTTGCATATAGTGTCTACACTTGTCCGTCACCTGAGAAAACATGTAATTTAACAAAGTCAACACTAGGTTGGTGAGTTCATAAGTAAGTAGATTGAAAACCATTGAACTAATCATGCACACATTCACAATGTATTAACTGTTGCTTGTATATTTGTTCACCTGTTCCACCCAATGGCCTCTCCTCAGTTATATGTACAAGTAGTATATCGCCTAGCTAAGTATGCTTATATATAGGGAATCAAGAAAGGGTCAAGCCCAGACGCTATCCCACCACATACTTAACCAAACTCCACACCACTTGCGATACAACTAAAGATATCCACTTCCCAACTATCCGAATTGTCCGTTGCGTCATCATATGTAGAATAATAATATAGTAAGAGGGGTTTAGTTATCAAACCGAAGTATTGATATACCCTCGTTGAATTAAGGAATTTAGATTATTTAAATCTGATCCTTATATTATTCTATTACTTGTGAGGTTAACTTTCATGTTACACTTTTAATTTAATTAAAAGTATTAGTTAACTGTGTATCATATGTCTTCAAATGTAGCGTATAGAATCCGAATGGAATCCATTTTAATCCTCACGTAATCAGATTAAAATGCATTTCATTCTCTCCTATCCCGCCGTGTGATCCCAAAGTATCCGTGTGGGATTGAATCATGTGATTAACAAAGTCGAATAAGAACTTGTCTTATTACGTTATGATAATCGGGTGTAAATGACAAGAATCCCATGAAGTTACGTTATCATGACCGTCATTTACTGTAAATGATAAGAATCGTCATTTACTGAATCCATGTGTTTCCCAAAGTATCCATGAGGGAATGTCTCGTGTGTTTAACAAAGTCGAATAAGAACTTGTCTTATTACGTTATGTTAAATATGTGTAAATGACAAGAATCCCATGAAGTTACGTTATCATGACCGTCATTTACTGTAAATGATAAGAATCGTCATTTACTGAATCCATGTGTTTCCCAAAGTATCCATGAGGGAATGTCTCGTGTGTTTAACAAAGTCGAATAAGAACTTGTCTTATTACATTATGTTAATCGGGTGTAAATGACAAGAATCCCATGAAGTTACGTTATCATGACTGTCATTTACTGTAAATGATAAGAATCGTCATTTACTGAATCCATGTATTCCCAAAGTATCCATGAGGGATATTCTTGTTTTACAGTTAAGTGTAGATTGTTTAAGTACTTGATTATGTGGAAATAATTAAGTGTTATAAGTTTAATCTTATAACTAAGTTATTATAATGTGTTGATGATTAAGAATCATCTTATCATAACCATATGAGTTTCCCTGTTATCTCATAATCATACAAGCATGCATACAATGATAACGATAATAAACAATTTAATATTATCAAATCAAAGTATAAATAACATGTTAAGCAAACTTTTAAATAAATAAAAGTAAACATGTTTCTCAGCCCCGAGAGTTAAAATCAGTAAAGATTCAAAGAAAAAGGGGCATATGAACTCACCTTGTAGTTGTTGTGTTTGACTTAGCTTAAACAAGAATGTACGCGCTCTTGATTGTACTTGAGTGTATTTTCACGATCCTGTATTGATTTCACGATGTTTATAACTTATTAGTATGAATTATAGGGATTTTATGTGTATGTATGTGTTAGCCATAAGCTTTGGCCAACACTCAAAGTCTTCGGTCTCTGTTGGCCCATCTTTAATTGTTATTGGTTCTTGTAATCCATAGACTTTATTTGATTTATTCTTGGCTTATATAGCTTGTATCAAAGCCCATTTGTGGTTTCATGAAATCATGTTATATGTTACAAGACCTTATTGCAAAAATTGCCGTTTCAGTAGTAATCCCTTGGTTATCATCCTTGTTAGTGTTAAGTTAAAGAGTTGCAATAGTTCTTTAGTCATGTGGGCCAACAATTTAAGTTGGGCCAATGATATTAGGTGTTGAATCATGAAGGCCTTGCCAAAAGTTACAAAAACAAATGTTCAAGTGGCCTTTTGGGCCTTGTTTTGGGCCTCCAAGGAATCTATTGGGCCCAAGGTGGGCCCTGGCAATATTTGTTGGGCCTAGAGTCATACAAGGCTGTTGGAATTGAAATTGGGCCATAAATGGGTTGTTGACCAAGTAAATGACAAAATGGCTCCAAAAGTGAGGACAAGGGCCTCAAAGTGGGCCTTAAATCAAATCCTGTGGGCCTCGGGTAGATTTTGATGGGCCCCATGGGTTTTGTCTTGGGCCTTTGCCAAAAAGGTTTATGGGCCAAGCTGGGCCTAGCTTAAAATGGCTGAAACAATAGTGGCCCTTGAATTTGGGCTTTTGGCCAACATTGTGGCCTTGGGTCAAATGCAGTGGGCCTTGAGCCCTAAGTAGTGGGCCTTGGGCCATTCACTTCATGTTGGGCCTTCCCAGATTCAATGGATCAATTTAGAGGTATTGGGCCTGATTAGTTGCTACTGGGTCGAACCATTTGGAATGTGATTGGGCCATAAGGTGCTATTGGACCGAAACAGGTTGTATGGGCCTAGCATATGGCTGCATCAGTATAGCTAGGCCATATTAAATTGGGCTTTAGGTTAAATGATGAACTATCAGCCCACTACATGTCATTGGGCCTAGAGAGTGGGCCTGAACCACTGTTGGATCGAATAGAGAAGTCATGGGCCCAAAGAAATACACTGATCACCATTTGATGTTATTGGCTACTGTTCTGGCCAGAAATGGGCCGAATGATTCATGGGCTTCAGTCCAATAAATTTGGGCCTGATGCTTGGGCCACAAGGGTTTCAAATTCTTTGTTCCTCCATGCACAGATCTTGTTGCTCGAGTGATGCAAGGCTGATCCAGAAAGAAAAATAAGAGTGGCGACTGGGAGAGGTCGAATAAGGTTTCCTGGGTCGAATGTCTGTGATGTTAGCCGAATGAGTCTAGTTTTCAGCATGGCCATCGAATGGGAAAAAGGTCGAATGGGTTGGTTCCTGTGTGACCAGCGAATGGGCTTGGCGAATGAAGGAGGAGCGAATGAAACCTGGAGGATGAGCATGGAGGTTCGGCCAACTGGATGCCTGACTGAGTTGCTCCGAATGAGGCCAGTCGACACTGGTTCAGTCGGGGGCTGGTCATTCGACCGAGAAAAGTGGTCATTCGGCCACTCTTGTCTTTCGGCCGATCTGAGTGGTGCTTCGGTCAAGGGTTCGAACCAGTGGGTAGTTAAGCTAGGTAGTGATGTTCCATGGTGATGGTCTACAAGGACTAAGTTTCAAGGGATGAGGTTCGAAGTTGAGTTGTTTTGACCGGCTAGGTTAAGGATGAGAGCAAAAAGTATGAAAACCCTCTTTTTTCGTGGTTTTCAAGCTTAGATACCTCGATTTTCAGTGATGTTTGGCTCCGATCTGTTGTTCTTTCATGTAGAGGATATCAAGAGCTTCGCGTAGGTTCGAAAATGGAGTGATTTGGTTGAGAAATGAGAGAGTTATGAAGGTTTGAAGGTCTTGAAAACCCTCAAATGGTGGTGGCCGGATTTTTGAGATAGAGGGAGGTTGGGGAAGAGAAGAATGAAGGAAAACCCTCATTTTAGGGTTTTTATACCCCGGGTGGTATCCGGGTTCGTTTTGGTTGCTCGGTTCGTAAGTTCGTCGCGTAACCGGATTTTTACGCGAAATTTAAATATTTTAAATAAAGGAATTTAATTTAATTATTTTGATGAGTTTCAAAATTGTAAAATGTTATTTATTTAATTTTTATTAAATTATTTTCGTTCGTGATGTGTTTTCGTTGCCGTTTCGTCAGATCGCGTAACCTTCGCGCGTAATTCGTTCGAATCGTCACCCGAACGAATACGACGATGGTTTTGCTTTCTGACTTTTGTTTTCTACTTTTCAGTCATTATTTTAGAATTCTAAACTCACAGATATGTTTGTGTGAATCGTCATTCACGCAAACACACTGTCAGTTCGTCATTCTGAAATAACACTGCATTATACTTTAATTGTGTTTCCTCACTGTCGGACTCAACTATACATCATGATTTCACATTGTTTTCATACTGACTTGTCGGTCATCTGATTCCTGTCATCTGTGGATATCAGATCGCAACCGATTATGTTTCTGAATATCGTTTGAATTCCATTGTTTCTCATGATTTGTTGTGTTAACTGTAATTAAGTTTTCACTTAAAAAACACAACTAATGTTTCAAATGTACGTTGTACTTAATGTATTTAGGTTTATACGAAAATACGTACAACGATTTCTTGTATTTAGGATTCTGTTAATACAAGTACTGTTTAAGCTTACGTATGTACACATAGAATACAGTGAAAGTACACATACCGTACGGACTTGCCGGACGATTTGGCACTTGCTGTTACAGTCTCCCCTTGTTAAAGAAATTTCGTCCCGAAATTTAAGCATCAAAGTCGGGTTTCAATTCTCGAACAAATGGGGATACTTTGCTTTCATGTTGTCCTCGCGTTCCCAGGTAAACTCTGGTCCACGTTTGGAGTTCCATCGAACCTTTACAATAGGGATACGGCTTCGTTTCAGTCTCTTGACTTCACGTTCCATAATCTCTACCGGTTCTTCAATGAAATGTAATTGTTCATCAATTTGTATCTCTTCTAATGGTATGATCAGTGTTTCATCTGCTAGACACCTCTTGAGATTTGATACGTGAAACACATCGTGTACTCCGCTGAGTTCATCAGGGAGTCTGAGTCTGTATGCCACAGGACCTATGCGTTGAGTAATCTCAAACGGTCCGACGTACCGAGGTGCTAGTTTGCCCTTAGCCCCAAAACGAACTACGCCTTTCCATGGGGACACTTTCAACATAACTCGGTCACCCACATCGAATTCCAAAGGCTTACGCCGTTTGTCTGCGTAACTCTTTTGGCGGCTACGTGTTGCTTGTAATCGTCGTTGTATCTGGGCAATCTTATCAGTACTTTCCTGAATAAGTTCAGGCCCAGTTACTCTGTTGTCTCCCACTTCGGTCCAACAAATTGGAGACCGACATTTCCTACCATAGAGTGCTTCAAAAGGAGCACATCCGATGCTGCTGTGGTAGCTATTGTTGTAGGAGAACTCAATGAGTGGTAAATGTGTATCCCAACTTCCACCGAAGTCTAGGATGCATGTTCTCAACATATCCTCTAGGGTTTGAATAGTGCGCTCGCTTTGTCCATCCGTTTGTGGATGATAAGCAGTGCTCAAGTTAACACTTGTCCCTAGAGATTGTTGCAATGATTGCCAGAACCGCGAAGTGAATCGACTGTCCCGGTCTGAGATAATAGACAATGGCACTCCGTGCCTTACCACTATCTCATCTATGTATAGTCTTGCAAGTTTCTCCATTTTGTAAGTCTCTCTGATTGGCAAGAAGTGTGCGGATTTGGTCAATCGATCAATGATGACCCAAATAGAATCGTATCCGCTGGAAGTGCGGGGTAGCTTGGTAATGAAATCCATAGCTATTTGTTCCCACTTCCATTGTGGAATCTCTGGTTGTTCCAGCAAACCCGAAGGTTTCTGGTGTTCTGCTTTGACTTTGGCACATGTGATGCATTTGCCAACATAAGTGGCAACATCTTTCTTCATACCCGGCCACCAATAAAATGACCTAAGATCTTGATACATTTTATCGGCACCAGGATGAGCTGAGTAACGTCTCTTGTGTGCCTCATCAAGTATGAGTGTCCGAAGTTCATCTACTGCTGGAATCCAAACACGATCCAGATAATAGATAACTCCATCTTGTTTTGTCTTGAAATGTTTCTCGGCTCCACAATCGAGCTCGCGTTTCAGATTGTCTCTTGCCACTGCTTCTCGTTGTGCTTGTAAAATGTGATCTCTCAAACTTGTTTGCACCGTCATTCCCATAGCGCGAACGCGTAAAGGTTTGACTCTTTCTTTCCGACTCAAAGCATCTGCAACAACATTTGCTTTGCCCGGATGGTATTTGATCACACAATCGTAATCGTTCAGGAGCTCAACCCAACGTCTCTGTCTCATGTTAAGCTCCTTCTGATCAAATATGTGCTGTAAACTCTTGTGATCTGTGAAGATAGTGCATTTGGTACCATAAAGGTAATGTCTCCAAATCTTTAATGCAAAAACCACAGCTCCCAGTTCAAGATCATGCGTCGTGTAATTCTTCTCGTGTATCTTCAGCTGTCGTGAGGCATAAGCAATGACTTTGTCTCGTTGCATCAAAACACATCCGAGTCCCTGATGGGAAGCATCACAGTAAACTACAAAGTCATCACTGCCTTCTGGGAGTGTTAGGATTGGAGCATTGCACAATCTTTGTTTCAGTGTCTGGAATGCCTCTTCTTGTTTATGAGTCCACACAAAAGGTTCAGACTTTTGTGTGAGTTTGGTGAGAGGCAAGGCTATCTTAGAGAAGTTCGAAATGAATCTCCTGTAATAACCTGCCAATCCCAAGAATGATCGGATCTCCGTCGGTGTTGTAGGCACATCCCAGTTCTTGATTGCTTCTATCTTGGCAGGATCCACGTGAATACCATCACTGTTAATCACGTGACCCAAAAACTGAACTTCCCTTAACCAAAATTCACATTTAGAGAATTTGGCATAGAGTTGTTCTTCTTTCAGAAGCTCCAAAACTGTCTTGAGGTGTTGCTCGTGTTCCTTCTTGTTCTTTGAATAAATCAGTATATCATCAATAAAGACAATAACAAACTGATCTAGATACGGCTTGCACACCCGGTTCATCAAGTCCATGAATACAGCCGGTGCGTTCGTCAATCCAAATGGCATCACCATGAATTCGTAATGACCATATCGAGTACGAAAAGCCGTCTTGGGTATGTCTTCCTCTTGTATCCGGAGCTGATGATAACCTGATCTCAGGTCTATCTTTGAAAAATACTGTGCTCCCTGTAACTGATCAAACAAATCATCAATCCTCGGTAACGGGTACCGATTCTTGATGGTGAGTTTGTTGAGCTCTCGATAATCAATGCACATTCTGAAAGTTCCATCCTTCTTTTTGACAAAAAGAACAGGAGCTCCCCACGGGGAAAAGCTCGGTCGGATGAATCCTTTATCGAGAAGTTCTTGCAACTGGTTAGACAACTCTTGCATCTCCGATGGTGCGAGTCTGTAGGGAGACTTGGCTACAGGAGTTGCTCCTGGAATCAAATCGATTCGGAACTGTACTGATCTCTCAGGTGGCAGTCCCGGTAAGTCATCCGGAAATACTTCTGCAAAATCTCTCACAACTGGCACATCTTGAATCTTGATTGTTTTCTTGTCTTTCTGAATCACATGGGCTAGAAATGCAACACATTGTTTCCGTAAGCACTTGCGAGCTTTCATGCACGAAATTATCTTGACACTGCGTTTCGCTTGGTCTCCACGAATCTCCAAGACTTCATTGTTCTCCATAGGAATGCGTAATAGTTTATCGGAACAGATGAACTCAACTCGGTTAAGAGATAGCCAATCCATTCCGATGATAATGTCGAAACTGCCCAGCTCCATCGGTATCAAGTCGATGGAAAATGTATGATCACCAAGTGTTAGTGGGCAATTCCTAAGTACTGTGTCAACTGTAATCTGTTTGCCATTAGCTATCTCAATACTATAAGGGGAGTCTAATGATTCCTCAGCATGATTAAGATGGCTAGCAAATTCGGATGAGATAAAACTCTGATCCGCACCAGTGTCAAATAATATAGATGCATAAAAATCAGATAGAAGAAATGTACCCGTAATGACATTCGGGTCCTGTCTTGCTGCAGCAGCTCCTATCTGAAAAGCTCGTCCTCTTGGTGCTTGAGCCCTTTGTTGATTTCTCTTGGGACAATCCCGAGAGAAGTGACCAGGTTCGCCACAGTTGTAGCAAGACCTGTGATCGGTAGCAGCAGTAGTGGCTGCATTGTTGTTTCTGTTTTGAGTTCTCGGGCTCCTGCAGTAGTTTATTGTGTGTCCAAATCTTCCACAGTTGGTGCAATGTTTGCACGGAACATTTGGCAAGTGATGAAACTGGCATGAGTTGCACAGAGGTGCAGTGCCGGTGTATGGCTTCCTGATCTCCAATGGGGGTGGCTGATTGCGCATCGGAGTTTGAGTAGTGGCAGCAAAGTTTCTAACCACTTTCTGTTTCTTAGCCGGACGTTTATCCGACTTCTTGGAAGTTCCAGCTTTGGCTGTTTCAGCCTCCTTCCTGAATGCCCCAGAGGCAACCATCATATCTGTCAGGGATGCTGACAGTGTAACAGCTAATTCCATGGTGGTAGGGTGAGCAGAAATCACATGACCTCGGATACTGGGCGGTAATCCACCAACATACCGCTCAATTCTCTTCTCAAGTGTTGGCACCACATCCGGTGCCAGAGTGGCTAACTCATGAAATCGTGTGGTGTAGGCCAGATGCCCAGCACCAATCATCTCCAGATTGAGTAGTTCAGTCTCAACCTTTTTCAGTTCATTTCTTGGGCAAAACTCTGCCCTCAACATCGCCTTGAATTCGTTCCACGGCATGGCCTGGGCCTCATCCCGGCCTCTGATTGAAACCTGAGCGTTCCACCAGGTTAACGCTCGCTTGCTAAATGATCTCGCAGCATACTTTACTCTATTCTGTTCAGGACAGCCACTGATGTCGAGGGTAGCCTCCATCTTCTCAATCCACTGGATCAGTCCGACTGCACCCTCGCTACCACTGAAACTGGGTGGCTTGCAGCCTACAAAGTTCTTGTAGGCATAGTCCTGACTCTGTCTGGTGTTACCGCTGCCTTCTCCAGATGAGTTAGCAACGTTGTTACTGTTGTTATTGTTGATCCGGTTCATCATCTCTGAAATCACTTCCCTCAGTTGGCTTGTAAGAAGAGTAGCCAGTGCCACAGTAGCAGGGTCCAACTGATACGCTGGTGGTGGCGGAGGAGGAGGTGGAGGTGCTTGTGTTGGAGAATCTGGCGGTGTCGGTGTCGAAGAGTGCGGAGCTGAACCTTGAGTCAGCGGTAATAGAGGTGGTTGTCTTCGTGGCGGCATTCTGATCATAACCGAAAGAAAATTGGTTAGTGCAGTGATCAGAAGCAGAAGACATATGCAAATAGAATCCTATATCATAAGAACTCTACATGAGGGTCCCTAGGTTATAGTCTAGGCCAAACCGTTCAAGTAATATGACCTATATTTCTCTATAACCATGGCTCTGATACCAATCTGTCACACCCCGGGCCGGCGGGAACGGATCGTGTTTTCCCGTCGGGCAGAAAGTTCCCGGGGCGCGATATCATTGTGTTGATAATCAATTGATCAGATTGTTTACATAGCACATGAGATATAAATGAGAAATGCTAATCATGACATGAAATAGAATTACAAAGTTAAATTACATTGTACTTCATAATTTAACTAAGTAAATCTAATCAAAAAGAATCAATGAGTTTATATCTTGATCTGTACAAGATATACAAAAGTGATTCAGTGTTCTGTCATATCAAAATGTATGCAATCAAAAGAAAGCTAGGTCTTCTATGAGTCCACTAGCTTATCATTTGCATATAGTGTCTACACTTGTCCGTCACCTGAGAAAACATGTAATTTAACAAAGTCAACACTAGGTTGGTGAGTTCATAAGTAAGTAGATTGAAAACCATTGAACTAATCATGCACACATTCACAATGTATTAACTGTTGCTTGTATATTTGTTCACCTGTTCCACCCAATGGCCTCTCCTCAGTTATATGTACAAGTAGTATATCGCCTAGCTAAGTATGCTTATATATAGGGAATCAAGAAAGGGTCAAGCCCAGACGCTATCCCACCGCATACTTAACCAAACTCCACACCACTTGCGATACAACTAAAGATATCCACTTCCCAACTATCCGAATTGTCCGTTGCGTCATCATATGTAGAACAATAATATAGTAAGAGGGGTTTAGTTATCAAACCGAAGTATTGATATACCCTCGTTGAATTAAGGAATTTAGATTATTTAAATCTGATCCTTATATTATTCTATTACTTGTGAGGTTAACTTTCATGTTACACTTTTAATTTAATTAAAGTATTAGTTAACTGTGTATCATATGTCTCCAAATGTAGCGTATAGAATCCGAATGGAATCCATTTTAATCCTCACGTAATCAGATTAAAATGCATTTCATTCTCTCCTATCCCGCCGTGTGATCCCAAAGTATCCGTGTGGGATTGAATCATGTGATTAACAAAGTCGAATAAGAACTTGTCTTATTACGTTATGATAATCGGGTGTAAATGACAAGAATCCCATGAAGTTACGTTATCATGACCGTCATTTACTGTAAATGATAAGAATCGTCATTTACTGAATCCATGTGTTTCCCAAAGTATCCATGAGGGAATGTCTCGTGTGTTTAACAAAGTCGAATAAGAACTTGTCTTATTACGTTATGTTAAATATGTGTAAATGACAAGAATCCCATGAAGTTACGTTATCATGACCGTCATTTACTGTAAATGATAAGAATCGTCATTTACTGAATCCATGTGTTTCCCAAAGTATCCATGAGGGAATGTCTCGTGTGTTTAACAAAGTCGAATAAGAACTTGTCTTATTACATTATGTTAATCGGGTGTAAATGACAAGAATCCCATGAAGTTACGTTATCATGACTGTCATTTACTGTAAATGATAAGAATCGTCATTTACTGAATCCATGTATTCCCAAAGTATCCATGAGGGAATATTCTTGTTTTACAGTTACGTGTAGATTGTTTAAGTACTTGATTATGTGGAAATAATTAAGTGTTATAAGTTTAATCTTATAACTAAGTTATTATAATATGTTGATGATTAAGAATCATCTTATCATAACCATATGAGTTTCCCTGTTATCTCATAATCATACAAGCATGCATACAATGATAACGATAATAAACAATTTAATATTATCAAATCAAAGTATAAATAACATGTTAAGCAAACTTTTAAATAAATAAAAGTAAACATGTTTCTCAGCCCCGAGAGTTAAAATCAGTAAAGATTCAAAGAAAAAGGGGCATATGAACTCACCTTGTAGTTGTTGTGTTTGACTTAGCTTAAACAAGAATGTACGCGCTCTTGATTGTACTTGAGTGTATTTTCACGATCCTGTATTGATTTCACGATGTTTATAACTTATTAGTATGAATTATAGGGATTTTATGTGTATGTATGTGTTAGCCATAAGCTTTGGCCAACACTCAAAGTCTTCGGTCTCTGTTGGCCCATCTTTAATTGTTATTGGTTCTTGTAATCCATAGACTTTATTTGATTTATTCTTGGCTTATATAGCTTGTATCAAAGCCCATTTGTGGTTTCATGAAATCATCTTATATGTTACAAGACCTTATTGCAAAAATTGTCGTTTCGGTAGTAATCCCTTGGTTATCATCCTTGTTAGTGTTAAGTTAAAGAGTTGCAATAGTTCTTTAGTCATGTGGGCCAACAATTTAAGTTGGGCCAATGATATTAGGTGTTGAATCATGAAGGCCTTGCCAAAAGTTACAAAAACAAATGTTCAAGTGGCCTTTTGGGCCTTGTTTTGGGCCTCCAAGGAATCTATTGGGCCCAAGGTGGGCCCTGGCAATATTTGTTGGGCCTAGAGTCATACAAGGCTGTTGGAATTGAAATTGGGCCATAAATGGGTTGTTGACCAAGTAAATGACAAAATGGCTCCAAAAGTGAGGACAAGGGCCTCAAAGTGGGCCTTAAATCAAATCCTGTGGGCCTCGGGTAGATTTTGATGGGCCCCATGGGTTTTGTCTTGGGCCTTTGCCAAAAAGGTTTATGGGCCAAGCTGGGCCTAGCTTAAAATGGCTGAAACAATAGTGGCCCTTGAATTTGGGCTTTTGGCCAACATTGTGGCCTTGGGTCAAATGCAGTGGGCCTTGAGCCCTAAGTAGTGGGCCTTGGGCCATTCACTTCATGTTGGGCCTTCCCAGAGTCAATGGATCAATTTAGAGGTATTGGGCCTGATTAGTTGCTACTGGGTCGAACCATTTGGAATGTGATTGGGCCATAAGGTGCTATTGGACCGAAACAGGTTGTCTGGGCCTAGCATATGGCTGCATCAGTATAGCTAGGCCATATTAAATTGGGCTTTAGGTTAAATGATGAACTATCAGCCCACTACATGTCATTGGGCCTAGAGAGTGGGCCTGAACCACTGTTGGATCGAATAGAGAAGTCATGGGCCCAAAGAAATACACTGATCACCATTTGATGTAATTGGCTACTGTTCTGCCCAGAAATGGGCCGAATGATTCATGGGCTTCAGTCCAATAAATTTGGGCCTGATGCTTGGGCCACAAGGGTTTCAAATTCTTTGTTCCTCCATGCACAGATCTTGTTGCTCGAGTGATGCAAGGCTGATCCAGAAAGAAAAATGAGAGTGGCGACTGGGAGAGGTCGAATAAGGTTTCCTGGGTCGAATGTCTGTGATGTTAGCCGAATGAGTCTAGTTTTCAGCATGGCCATCGAATGGGAAAAAGGTCGAATGGGTTGGTTCCTGTGTGACCAGCGAATGGGCTTGGCGAATGAAGGAGGAGCGAATGAAACCTGGAGGATGAGCATGGAGGTTCGGCCAACTGGATGCCTGACTGAGTTGCTCCGAATGAGGCCAGTCGACACTGGTTCAGTCGGGGGCTGGTCATTCGACCGAGAAAAGTGGTCATTCGGCCACTCTTGTCTTTCGGCCGATCTGAGTGGTGCTTCGGTCAAGGGTTCGAACCAGTGGGTAGTTAAGCTAGGTAGTGATGTTCCATGGTGATGGTCTACAAGGACTAAGTTTCAAGGGATGAGGTTCGAAGTTGAGTTGTTTTGACCGGCTAGGTTAAGGATGAGAGCAAAAAGTATGAAAACCCTCTTTTTTCGTGGTTTTCAAGCTTAGATACCTCGATTTTCAGTGATGTTTGGCTCCGATCTGTTGTTCTTTCATGTAGAGGATATCAAGAGCTTCGCGTAGGTTCGAAAATGGAGTGATTTGGTTGAGAAATGAGAGAGTTATGAAGGTTTGAAGGTCTTGAAAACCCTCAAATGGTGGTGGCCGGATTTTTGAGATAGAGGGAGGTTGGGGAAGAGAAGAATGAAGGAAAACCCTCATTTTAGGGTTTTTATACCCCGGGTGGTATCCGGGTTCGTTTTGGTTGCTCGGTTCGTAAGTTCGTCGCGTAACCGGATTTTTACGCGAAATTTAAATATTTTAAATAAAGGAATTTAATTTAATTATTTTGATGAGTTTCAAAATTGTAAAATGTTATTTATTTAATTTTTATTAAATTATTTTCGTTCGTGATGTGTTTTCGTTGTCGTTTCGTCAGATCGCGTAACCTTCGCGCGTAATTCGTTCGAATCGTCACCCGAAGGAATACGACGATGGTTTTGCTTTCTGACTTTTGTTTTCTACTTTTCAGTCATTATTTTAGAATTCTAAAATCACAGATATGTTTGTGTGAATCGTCATTCACGCAAACACACTGTCAGTTCGTCATTCTGAAATAACACTGCATTATACTTTAATTGTGTTTCCTCACTGTCGGACTCAACTATACATCATGATTTCACATTGTTTTCATACGGACTTGTCGGTCATCTGATTCCTGTCATCTGTGGATATCAGATCGCAACCGATTATGTTTCTGAATATCGTTTGAATTCCATTGTTTCTCGTGATTTGTTGTGTTAACTGTAATTAAGTTTTCACTTAAAAAACACAACTAATGCTTCAAATGTACGTTGTACTTAATGTATTTAGGTTTTTACGAAAATACGTACAACGATTTCTTGTATTTAGGATTCTGTTAATACAAGTACTGTTTAAGCTTATGTATGTACACATAGAATACAGTGAAAGTACACATACCGTACGGACTTGCCGGACGATTTGGCACTTGCTGTTACAGTTAAGGATAAAACCCCTTATGAGATGTGGAAGGGAATCAAACCTCAACTGCACTTTATCAAAGTTTTTGGGTGCATGGCGTATGCAAAGAAGCTTGGAACTCAACAACAGAAGTTGAGTGATCGTAGTGAAACTCTCGTTCATTTTGGTATTGAGGAAGGAAGTAAAGCTTATAGGTTGTATAACCCTACTACAAGACGAATTGTAGTTAGTCGAGATGCAGATTTTTCTGAGAACAAGAGTTGGAATTGGAGTAATCAAGAAAATGTTGGAAAGGAAACACCAGTGGTGTGGACGCATGTACCAGTACAAAGTGATAATAGTCAATTAGTTGATCATGTTCAGAATGGGTCAGTTTCTAATGCAGAGCCTGTACAAGAACAAGATCAAAACAACAGCCCAGGTTTTGGTCTTCCGCATTAGACAGTTTTTATATATGTATAGTTAGAGGGTTGAGTATATTAATAAGTCATAATTATCCATTAAGTTAGAGTCTGTTCAGCTCCTCTAGAGGCTGTCTATCTTACTACAATCAGCCTATATATAGATGTTTGTTTGTACTCTCAAGATATACAAGAATACTTTATACAAAGTTTATTGTGGTATCAGAGCCAGGGATCACAACCCTAATCCTGCCGCCACCTTCAATTGGCAGCCACCACCTTCAGCCGTAACCCACCTCCACCACCAATCACCACCCTCTCATGGCTCTTCTTGCTCCCTTTTCGACTGCTGACAAAACCAGTCACAATTCTCACAAGTTTGGCTTCACCCTCTCTCCTACCAACTATGGGTTTTGGAAGAACATGATCAAACCGTTCCTTGTTACAAACAATCTATTCGGCTACATAGATGCATCCATACCCTGTCCACCCAAAACCATTCCACCTGCTAATGATAAAGATGAACCCCAGCCCAACCGTAACTATGCGACGTGGATTTCGAATGATGCACATGTTCGCACCATCCTTACCTCCACCATCTCTGAAGCCTCTTTCCAACATGTGCAGGGAGAAACCTCCCGTGATCTCTGGTTATCTCTTGAACGAGCCTATGCGCCACCAACATCCTCTCGTGTTTACACATTGAAGACTCAACTGATGCAGATCAAGATGAAAGGCGATGAAACAGCCTCTGCATACCTAACACGGGCACAATCCCTGTCGGATTCTCTGGCAAATATTGGCCATCCCATGGCCGAGACTGATTTGGTACTTGTTGTTATCGCAGGTCTCCGAGAAGAATACAATGGTTTAAAATCCACTCTGCTCACACGGCAGTTTCCAACAGCTTTTTCAGAATTGCATGGTTTGTTGGCTGATCATGATTATTTGATCACGAAAAATCAACCTGATGTTAACCCTACTCAGGCATTCGCTGCTACTACAATAAATCGCAACACAGCCCCTGCTCCTGGCGCATCCACGGCTCCATCAGACACCTTACACGCACTTCAGCAGTTGACCTCTCAGCTTGGTTTACAACTCCAGCCTGCTTCCACTTCTAATCAGCCACCGCAGGCCCTGTATACAAACAGGTCTTTCTCTCGTGGCCGTGGCAATCGTCGTGGTGGACGTGGTGGCAATCAGAACAGCTCTCGAAATTCAGTTGGCAACCGGAGTCAGTTTTCTTGGGCATCGAATCAGAACACAGTCTATGGTACGTGTAACCGTTGTGGGATTGGACATATCCCCTCACAATGCCCCAACCGTGATCCAGCTACTGTAAGGACACGCCAGCCATCTGCAAACTATGCTGACTATCGCTCACAAGCGTCTACAAGTACATGGCTACCGGATACAGGTTCTAGTAATCATGTTTCTCCAGATTTCGCAGGATTTGAACACTTGGAGCCATATTTCGGTGATGACAATCTTCATGTTGGTAATGGTACACCTCTCCCTATTCTTCATATTGGCTCTACTCGGCTTTACTCACCTTCTAAAACTTTCTCTTTACACAATATTTTACATGTTCCTGAAATCAAAACTAACCTACTTTCTGTCCAAAAATTTTGTCAAGATAACAATGTCTTCTTCGAATTTCATGCTACTTTTGTTCTTGTGAAGGACAAATCTACACGCGCTACCCTCCTCATGGGTCCAAGTAATGGTGGCCTTTATTCTTTTCGTTTTCCAAAAGATCATCCAATCAAGAAAGTTGCTTTTTCAACAATTCGTGCTTCCTCCACCATTTGGCATCAACGGTTGGGACATCCACAACTTTTTGCTTCTATGATTTCTAAGTATTGTTTACCTGTTTTGAATAATGACACTGTTTCTCATTGTAATGCATGTTCCATTGGGAAATCGTCCAAACTTCATTTATTTCCTTCAACTTATAAAAGTACTCATGTTCTTGATTTGGTTTTTTGTGATGTGTGGGGCCCTGCGCCTGTTGCTTCTTTTGATGGTCATAAATATTTTCTGTTGTGTGTTGATCATTTTACTCGGTTTATGTGGATTTTCCCGTTAAAATACAAATCTGATGTTTTTAGCACATTTACCAACTTAATAAACATGGCGGAACGCCAATTTCAAACTACTTTGAAATCAGTCCAGACTGACGGGGGTGGTGAGTTTCGAAAACTCACACCTTTTCTCTCCTCCCTAGGCATTCAACATCGATTCTTGTGCCCACATACGAGTGAACAAAACGGCATGGTTGAACGACGTCATCGTCATGTCGTTGAAACCGGCCTTACACTCCTGGCTCAGTCCAATGTTCCACACCGGTTTTGGCATTTTGCCTTCGAAACAACGGTTTATCTCATCAACCGTATGCCATCTAGAACCAACTCGCACACTTCTCCATTTGAACACCTTTTCAAACGCAAACCTGACTTGTCCTTCTTGCGTGTCTTTGGTTGTCAATGCTATCCGCATCTTCGCTCCTATAACACACATAAGATGGACTTTCGATCCACTTCATGCATTTTCCTTGGCTACAACACCGCACATCATGGATATCGGTGCTTTGATCCTATTACCGACCACATTTATATCACTCGTCATGTTCGCTTTAACGAGTTGTCCTTCCCGTTTGCCTCCACACCTCTCAAAATTCCTGTTCCATCACCTGAGGCTCCATATATCTCTTCCTACCCTAACCCATCTATGCCTTTTTCAGATCCGAGTAATGCCGAGCTGAGCCACACACCTCCTCAATCTGCCACTACTAACCCAACAGCCCCGACCCAAACGGCCTCACCCCAAACGACCTCACCCCAAACAGCCCCGACCCAAACAGCTTCACCCCAAACAGCCTCGACCCAACCACCTTCGATCAACCAAACCAACCCTAATACACCTCCCAATACCTCTAATCAACCTTCACAACCACAACCCCGCCCTAGACCAGCTAATCTACGCCCTAACCCTAAACAAACTCAACCTTTTAATCCTGCCTCCTATTATACTACCTCTCATCCACCTGAACCTACTTCATTTGCCATTGCCAACAAAGATCCTCACTGGCAACAAGCCATGGCTGCTGAGTATTCAGCTCTTATGAAAAATGGTACCTGGTCCTTGGTTCCTCGTGTTCCTGGTGCTAATTTGGTGGACTGTAAATGGGTATATAGACTTAAAAGAGACCAAACTGGCAAAATTACAAGATATAAAGCTCGCCTCGTGGCTAAAGGGTTTCATCAACAACCAGGAATTGACTACACCGAAACATTCAGTCCGGTTGTTAAGTCAACCACCATTTGTGTTGTGCTTTCTCTTGCGGTTACACAACAATGGTCTCTTCGCCAGCTAGATGTTCAAAATGCCTTTCTTCATGGAGATCTCAAAGAAACGGTTTACATGACCCAACCTCCTGGTTTTGTTGACACTACAAGACCTCATCATGTGTGTCGTTTGCACAAGTCCTTATATGGACTTAAACAAGCCCCTCGTGCGTGGTTTCATCGTCTGACATCGACGCTGACCACCCTCGGTTTTCAGGGTTCCCGGACTGATCCATCACTATTTGTTTATTCTCGGCATGGTACACTTTTATATATGCTGGTATACGTTGATGACATTATTTTGACAGGAAATAACAGCGCCGCTATTGACACGGTTGTTCAGCGTCTCAGTCAGACATTTCCCATTCAGGATATGGGCGCCCTCTCTTATTTTTTGGGAATTGAGATTTCTCGTGCAGGTCTTGATATGCTTCTTTCGCAGCAGAAATACATCAACGACCTTCTGGTCCGTGCTGGTCTCTTTACTGCTAAACCAGTTCCTACACCAATGTCCACCTCACATACGTTGCCTCTTGGTGATAGTCCTCCCTTCGCTGATCAGCTTAAGTATCGTCAGATCGTGGGTGCATGATGTGTGTAAAGTAGCTTCATTAAAACTAATAAAAATCAAAACTATCCTAGACACTAAGTAATACTCTAGACTCTCTAAAACCTAAGCTACCGACAGGCAAGTGTACCTATCGTATGTAGCAAGACAAAAGTAAGTCCGGATATCGAACCCACAGACTTCTACAGACTGTAATAACTAGACTCAATGACTTATCTATACAAATAACTTAAATTAAATTAAATGTTTGAAAGGGGGGTTTTGTGATTAACTACTTAAATTAAAATTAACAATTTAGAACAATCGAATCAAGACTTAAATAGGAGCAAATACAACTAGAATTCACGAATGATGAAATAACTACCTAGGGTTTACTTTATACATGTTTGAAATATTTAGATTGATTATGGAACTAGTCATGGAACCAGGATCTTTGAATATTAACTCATTAACAGATTAGAGATTCTTTAACCCTTTTTAAAGATTTCAACTAAAATGCCTACAAGTATTTTAAGCACCGGTTTATGTTAATTACTCTCACAAGTTAACCAACCCATTAATGGTATGTCCTAAAAACCATCTTCCTCACGGTAATGATAGTTTCAATACATCACATGTAAAGGACAATAAGGAAATTCATCTTGAACTTAACATACAATACTATGTTTTACTAACCTAATCTTAGTCTTTTCACAAAGACTTTAACTAATATTCAAACATGCAAGATATGTTAACAAATCCTCACTTCACAGCTATTGACTTTGGTTAAACATTTAAATCATTTATGATCCAATTATTCCTATGAATTACTACGTCTAGTAACACATCCACAAATCAAGAACACCGAGTAAATGACCTAGCATACGCTTATTACACGAAAGACATCCGCCAAAGCATACGAGGACATAATAATCAGATCACAAACATCATAAACATTCATCCACATTCAAGAATTCAAAACCAAATCATAAACCATTAAAACTCCAAACTTGTTCCACAATCAATCGGTATTACAATCAAACATGCATAGTTATAAAACCCTAGGTAGTTTAAAAGGTCTAGCCAATAGTCTTCATAAACAAACAGAAAGATCTAATGTATAAACCATAGTAAAACATCATACGAATAGAAAACAAAACAAGAATAAGAACCGATCGTGATTACACCCTTCGATTTGCAATCCTAGGGCCTCCCGATGATGGATCTTGCCTTACTTGCCTTCCAGAACTCCTTGATCGCCTCCAATGTAGTCTCTGATCGTCCCAAAATTGAATGTATGCGCCTTCAGCCGTTTTCCCAATCATAAACTTGATTTTCTGAGTTTTTAACCCTGTCGCGTAGCGCGACATGTATCTCCATGCCCGTCGCGTAGCGCGACGGGTTCCACTACCCGACAAAATAGTCGGGTCAACCGGCATCATTAAGTGAGGGTTATTTTTGTCATTTCCACCTGTCGCGTAGCGCGACAGGGTTTCCTGTGGTCCTCGCGTAACGCGAGGAGTTGAGAATCCAGAATTCTTTTTTTCTTTGTTCGTGTATCTGTTCTCGTTCACCCGGACACTCGTTTTCTTGATCTTTTATGCCAAAATGATGTGTTTATAACCTGCAAACATTAAATTATAGAAATGTGAAGAACCAGCATCTATCGACTCTAAAATTGATTAAAACTGCACAAACCGAATTAAAAACAAATAGAAAAACAGATGTGTTTTACAACACATCACATCCCCACACTTATCTCTTTTTCGTCCCTGAAAAATGCTTATGCAAAAATCTGGGATCATAGCTAGGTAAAACGGTTTCCACACAATTAAACTCATTAATTCAAAATTAAATGCCATGGAAAAGATTGCAAGTATTGTTATCCTACTAAACCCATACTGATTTTCTCAGTCCCTTAGTCATGGTCCATTATGTTTATGTTCTACATTTCATTTCATTAGACCCACACTTAGGAAATTTAAAATCAAATCAATCCTGGATTCTAGCTTTCAAGTCATCATTGCATATAAACAAACAAAAATTTCTCAAATCAGATTTTTATAATGGAAGCAGATGAAAGCGTGAGCATTTTTCTTTTATTTTTCAATCCATTGAATTTAACTTAGTGGTGTTTCAACCAGGCTGCAACCCGGCGTGTGACACATAAGTTTTTTTATCCAACTTCTTTTATTTCATTTTTTTCTTTTTACTCAGCTTATTTGGTGAAATGGAGGCGCCATAAGACTCGGATTTATTCTCATAAAAAGAGTACTTATGTGCTAAGCAAAAATCAGATTTTCAAAACTCTCATTTGTTATTATGCAAAGATTCATTTCTGGCTAGAAATCAGTTTCATCAATTCCAAACCCCCAAGATGTTTCCCATGAAAATTATGTATTTAAGTTCAATTATACCAATCTTAAAGGACAATTACAATCAGTTGAGCCTACTTACACATACCATAACCAAAACATATAACCCAAACCAACCGGTTAACTATGAAAGATCCCATAAAACCAAACTTTCTTATCATTTCCCATCACGCTTTTGCAACCAAATTAACCAGGAACAAGAAAGATCTAAGCTAAAGATGTAAAATACACAATACATAAAAAAAAATTCGACTCGATTACACTAACTAAACAAAATTAAAACAAGTACACATCCCCACACTTAAACTGGACATTGTCCTCAATGTAGAGAAGAGGGAAAACAAAAAGAAATAAATGACTTAGCTGGTTACAAAAGAAGACTGTCGAGTGCCAGTCTTGTAAAGAAGACTGTCGAGTGCCAGTCTTTCCAATAATCTCCACAAGCTACAATTTGCTTCACATGCCATACACAAACAATAAGATCTGGACAAAACAAAGATCAAGCAACCATCAATACATCCCAAAACATAATAATATCATAACCAAGATCATGTCCAAATACAACCACAAATGCAAAGTATTACATGTACAAGATGAGTGAAACAAAACATAACCAAAATGAAAGAACCCATAAACATCCCCACACTAATCATCTGCAGCATCTCCTCCTGGCTCATCCTGCTGATCAGGTGCTCTGTAGAACTCAGGGATCTCAATGTGTAGGGATGTCATCAGATAACGCATCGCATCCTCCTGTCTCCTCTGCCCTGCTAAAAACCAATCTCTGTGCTGCTCATGATAACCATCAATCCTGGCACACAGAGACTCCAAAGTAAGGGGATCAGGAATGGGCTCCCTAAGTGGATACTGCCTGGGCGGCTGGTCCCTCCGAAATATAGGCCTCTGACGATGGGTGGGAACCGAGCCCCTCACAACATCGGCTGCCTCAGACCCTGGTGGTGGCATCACCTGTGGTCCCTCAACATAACCTGCCCATCGGGGAGGATCATCCAACTCACAAATACCTGCCCGGCGCAGGTCCCTCAAAGTGATCTGTGTGGTGACCGTTCCCACTGTCATCAAATCCAATCTGTACCTATCAAAAACTCCCAAAAACTCAGCAATCCGGTAAATATACGGTCCCATGTCAAGTCTCGCCCTACCACCTCCTCGCCTACCTCGAGCAAACGACTGCGCCATCACACAGGCCACATTGGCCTCCCTGCCTCTCACCATGCAATACAAACAAAACAAATCCATCCAGTTCACCTTCTCCTCTCCTGAATACCTACCAATCACCGTGCAAGCTAAAACTCTGTGAATGTATCTCAGAACTGGATCCCTAATCTCAGATTCCACCATGCTGGTGGAAAATGGAGAATCTGCTATAGTCGCCCAGAAATCGCTAAGATCCGCCTCAGATAAACAACACTCCCTATTCTTCTTAGAGGCACCTCTAAGGCAAGTAGTAAACCTAGGTGACATCACCTCCTCCTCAGTATAAAATCCAGTAGCCACAGCGAACTGTGGAATGGACATCTCATACACTCGTCTCCCCAGAGCAAATGATACTGCATCCATCGAATCAAACTCAGAGTCATCATACATAAAAGTCGAATGAAACTCTAGGGCCAGCTCCTTGTACTGAGGCCAGTCACAAGCTAGAACGGTAGTCCACCGTGGCCCTAGAAGTCTCTCTATCCTATCTCTCTGACCCAACTGATCTAGCAACTCCCAATCGATATTCCTATGGTGAAGGAGCTCTAAAGATATAAACCTATCAAGTCGCTGACTCTCAAATGTCCCTAGATCAAAACTAAGCAAAGTATGCTCCCTAATCCTCCTAGGCCTAATGCTCGGCACCCTCTCCACATCAGAGTAGCTAATGGGGCGCTCGTCCCTCTGAAACTGAACTGGTGAGCCCGGTTCTCTCCTGGGCCTTGGAACTGGCCCTCTCCGTCTCTTCCCTGCAGCTCTGGAAGACTCAGCTCCAGACATATCTGAAAAACAAAGTTAGATAAAAAGGAAAACTGCAATGTTAGCATAAAACCAAAGAACATGTTACCGTATAGCATTTCATTCGCGGTTACAAATTCAATGTCCAAGGAGTTCCAATAACAATCCCAGAAGCAAACTTTCTCACAAATAACCCCTTGATGGACATTATCATTTCAAAACACAACAAAGACAAACACGAGAATAATTTAAGAACCATTCCAAACATTTTTCATTGTCGATAAAAGAAATGACCAAAGCAACGATAAACATGACCAAATTACTCACTTCCATTCAAGCAAAATCATCCATTCAGGCAAAATCACCATTCAAGACCATTTGTAACAATCCCATTTGAAAATCGATTATCTTTTCTATTCAAAAACCCAAATGGTCATTCTCAGTCCTACATCACGAATGTATAAGCATAACAAAGACCCAAAAAAACAAATCCAGCCATAAACACTAAACTAAACTAAAAATTATCAACTAAACTAAGCTAAAAATTACCAAAAACACATCTAATGCACGAAAGATGACGTGGAAGTGCCACATTACCTCAAAGACGACTGAGAAATACGTGAAAGAAAGGAGATGTGATGAAAATTGGTGTGCCTTGTTGCTCCAACCCGAAATTGGTGAATCGTGGTGGTTACCGGCGGTGGTGGGTGGGTGGTAGTGCGACAACAGCAGGGGTATAGGGTGTTGATTGTGGTGGAAATGGCGGGTGATAGATGATTATGGTGGTCGATGGTGGCAATCGGTGGTGATAGATACGGCGGCAGCAGGGGTAGTGTAGTGGTGGTGGTAAAATGGTCGCCGGAGTGGATAGAGAGAGGGTAGGTGGATGGTGGTGGTCGGAATCGCCGAAGGAGAGTGAGAGAGTGGTGGTGGTGTATGCGGATGAGGGGGTCGCCGGAGTGTATGAGAGGTGTGTTGTGGGGTAAAAATGGGTTAGGGCTCGAATCAAAAGGGGTTTTACCCGTCTGTGTACCTGTCGCGTAGCGCGACATGGCATTTTTTACAGAAAGTTTTCCAGGATTCCATGCCTTAGCCAAATTTTCACCTCTTTTTCCTTCCTAAACATCAAAAATAAATTCTAAGTAAAGAAAACATACCTAGTGCCTCTATTCCATCTTTCTTGCATCCAAATGCTTGAAAACCTGCAAAACTCAAGAAAACACAAAAAAAAAAACGAAAAAAAAACGAAAACAACGAAAAACGAAGAAAAATACGAAAAACACCTAAGAAATGCATTAAAAACTCTAAAACTTGACATTTACATACTATACACTTGAGCTTCACCCAAGAACCCTTCACTATTGCTTTCATTCGGGTTTCTCTAGGAGGATCTCTTCCCCCTCCTCATTCTCGTCTATCGGTCCTCCGATGTAATGTTTCAATCTATGACCGTTCACTTTCCAAGTGTTCCCATCAACTTCATTTTGTAGCTCAACGGTTCCATATGGAAATACTTCTTCAACCACATATGGACCCGTCCACTTGGACTTCAACTTTCCTCCAAACATTTTCAATCGAGAATTGTAAAGCAAAACCCGATCTCCCTTCTTGAATTCTTTCAAACCCTTCAACTTCCTATCATGCAATGATTTGGTTTTCTCTTTAATGCTCAATGATCGTGAATAAACCGCATCACGAAGGGCTTCTAACTCATGGATTTGAAAATACCTCTTCCTACCCGCTTCGGTAAGATCAAGGTTTACCGTCTTGAGAGCCCAAAGAGCTCTATGTTCTAACTCAACGGGAAGATGGCATGCTTTTCCATAGACGACCATGTATGGTGTGGTTCCTAAGGGTGTCTTGTAAGCAGTTCTAAACGCCCACAATGCATCGTCTAACTTGTCGGACCAATCCTTCCGACTCTTCCCTACCGTCTTCTCAAGTATTCGTTTCACTCCTCGGTTTGCATTCTCCACTTGACCGCTTGTTTGAGGATGGTAAGCAGTCGCTAAACGATGAGTGACACCGTAGCGTTGTAGTGCCTTTTCTAACATGGTATTACAAAAGTGCGTGCCACGGTCACTAATTAAAGCTCTAGGAGTTCCAAACCGGCTAAACAACTTCTTTAAGAACTTGAGAACTACTCGGGCATCATTTGTAGGCAAGGCTTGAGCCTCAACCCACTTTGAGACATAATCTATGGCCACGAGTATATACCTATTCCCTTTGGACAAAGGAAAAGGTCCAACAAAATCAATGCCCCAAACATCAAAAACCTCCAACACTTGAATGGGGTTTTGAGGCATTTCATCCTTAGATGAGATGTTGCCGGTGCGTTGACAAGAATCACACTTCTTAACAAACTCAAGTGCATCCTTCACCACCGAAGGCCAATAGAACCCACAATCGAAAACCTTTTGGGCGGTGGAGTGATGTCCATGATGTCCACCCGTCAAGCCTTCATGGCAATGTCTTAAAATGTCTAGGCCTTCCTTCCTACTAACGCACCTCCTAAGGATCCTATCTCCTCCAACACGATAGAGATACAGATCATCCCAAACATACTTACCCGCATCTCTAAAGAATTTCCTCTTTTATTGAGAGGTCATTCTTTCAATTACCACTCCATGAGCAAGGAAATTTGCCAAGTCGGTGAACCATGGCATTCCTTGTTTCTCCACCTCTACAAAGTCGATCATCTCGTGAGGGAACCTATCACCAATCTCCTCCTCACGAATCTCACTCCTCTCCGGGTCTTCCAACCGGGAAAGATGATCGGCCGCAACATTTTCAGCCCCTTTCTTGTCTTTGATCTCAATGTCAAATTCCGATAATAGTAAGATCCACCTAATGAGACGAGGTTTTGCATCTTTCTTTGCAAAAAGAAACCTCAAAGCCGAGTGATCAGTGAAAACGGTGGTCTTTGAAAGCACTAAGTATGACCGGAATTTGTCAAAAGCAAACACTACCGCAAGAAGCTCCTTCTCGGTGGTAGTATAGTTCTCTTGAGCATCATTGAGAGTTTTGCTAGCATAGTATATTGGGTGAAAATGCTTATCTTTCCTTTGCCCTAAGACCGCCCCAACGGCTTGGTCACTAGCATCACACATGAGTTCAAAGGGCAAACTCCAATCGGGGGCTACTAAGATAGGAGCACTCACAAGTCTCTCCTTCAAGAATTTAAATGCTTTCATACATTCCTCATCAAACACAAACGGGATGTCTTTTTCTAGAAGATGGGTCATAGGCCTAGTGATTTTGGAAAAATCCTTTATAAACCGCCTATAAAAACCCGCGTGACCTAGGAAACTCCTAATGGCTTTAACACTAGAAGGTGGTGGGAGTTTACTTATGGTCTCTATCTTAGCCTTATCTACCTCAATCCCCACTCTTGAAATCTTATGACCTAGAACTATCCCCTCGGTCACCATGAAGTGACACTTCTCCCAATTGAGCATCAACTTAGTCTCTACACACTTTTTCAACATCTTCTCAAGATTCTCCAAGCATACATCAAAAGAATCACCATAAACTGAGAAGTCATCCATAAACACCTCCATGGATGATTCAATCATATCCTGAAAGATGGCTACCATGCACCTTTGAAATGTGGCAGGAGCATTGCATAACCCAAATGGCATACGACGGTAAGCATAGGTGCCATAGGGGCACGTGAATGTGGTCTTTTCCTGATCCTCCGGTGCAATGGGGATCTGGAAGTACCCTGAAAAACCATCTAAGAAGCAGTAAAACTGCTGTCCCGCCAATCTCTCTAACATCTGGTCAATGAAAGGAAGGGGAAAGTGATCCTTCCGGGTGGCATCGTTAAGTTTCCTATAATCGATGCATACTCGCCACCCTGTGACCGTGCGAGATGGAATGAGCTCATTCTTCTCATTTGTGATGACTGTCATCCCTCCCTTTTTAGGGACAACCTGAGTAGGGCTCACCCATGATGAATCCGAGATGGGATAAATCAGGCCTGCATCCATCAACTTCAGCACTTCCTTCTTCACAACCTCTTGCATATTCGGATTTAAACGCCTCTGAGGTTGAACTACCGGCTTATACTCATCCTCCATGAGTATCCTGTGTGTACAATAAGCAGGACTAATTCCTTGGATATCAGAGAGTCTCCAAGCAATAGCCCCCTTATACATCCTCAGTACACCTAACAATCTCTTCTTCTCCTCCTCACTTAACCTAGATGAGATGACAACAGGTAAAGTGGAATTCTCTCCTAGAAATGCATACTCTAAGTGTGAAGGTAACACCTTAAGCTCTAGGGCGGGTGGTGACTCAACAGAGGGCTTCTTACTCTCCTCCCTCAACTCATCAATCTCTAAAACTTCAGAAATGACACCAACTCCCTCATCAATACTCTCACACTCCTCTTCACTTCTCTCAACTACCAAATCAGCACCGCACACGTACTCAAGACACCTATCCACGTGTGACATGAAAGAATTTATGAAGTAAACTGAATGACATGGGTCACTAAAGTCATCATGATCACTGGGATGCCTCATAGACTTCACAACCTCGAATGTGACAGTCTCATCACCCACTCTAAGAGTGAGTTTCCCATCAAACACATCAATGATGGCCTTAGCGGTCCTCAAGAAAGGACGGCCCAGAATGATAGGCACAGTCTCGTCGGCCTCCATGTCAAGAATCACAAAGTCCACAGGGAAAACGAATTTATCCACCTTCACCAACAAGTTCTCAACAATACCCCGTGGACATTTGACCGTGCGGTCAGCAAGGGACAATGTCATGCGCGTAGGCGAAAGTTCACCAAGTGCTAGCTTCTCATACAAAGAATAGGGCATCAAATTGATGCTAGCACCTGAATCTGCCAACGCGTGTCTCTGAGTGTCACTACCAAACAAACATGGGATTGTAAAGATCCCAAGATCTGTCAATTTCTCCGGTAGCTTGTTCAGAATCACCGCAGAACACCCCCCACTCAATGGAACATTAGAAAGTTCCCCAAGCCTATCCTTCCTCTTCAACAAATCTTTAAGGAACTTAGCATACTTGGGCATATGCTGAAGAGCCTCAATGAATGGAAGATTGATCTTCAATTGTTTAAACATGTCAAGAAAATGGCCATACTCTTTAGCATGCTTTTGGTGAGCTAAGCGAGCAGGATATGGTAATCATGAATGATCGATCTTAGGACTCGGCCTAACCTCTACCGGTTTCTTCTCAACCGGGATCACTATGGGAGACTCACTGATCGGTACTGTACTTGCTGGGACTGGCCTCATGTGTACCCCCCCAGGAGTCTCCATCTCAATCTCTTCATCCACCGGTTCCTCATCTTCTACCTCAACCGGTGGCTCCACACTCACACCCCCTCGACCACTCCTCGTAGTCACTGCCTTAACATGAGCGTTCGGATTAGCCTGAGTGTTACCCGAAAACTGACCTTGGGGCCTCTCATCTAAACGCTTGGCAATATCACCAACTGATCTCTGAAGATCAAGGAAAGCAGATTGTTGGTTTTTTAGAAGAATGTCATGCTCAGCAAGTGTTTTCTGAGTATTGGCATCCTTTGCAACCAACTGGGTGAGTAACTCCTCAATCTTACTCATACTCCCCCCAGAACCACCAGCACCACTACTACTACCCGCTCCCGATGTATTACCCGGATGACTAACCGACGAATGACCCTGCCCCTGGTTATTAGATGGCCCAGATTGGAAACCAGGGGGATGACCGGAAGAGCGCCAATTGAAATTAGGGTGGTTCCTCCAATTTTGATTATACGAATTATTGAAAGAGTTTGAGTTTCCCCCACCTTGACCCCCAAGATAATCAACCTGCTCCTGATTGACTACTAAACACTCCGATGTGGCGTGGCCACCCCTACATATCTCGCACCTGTCTACCTTCATCTTTAACTCCTTTACATCCTTCGATAAAGCCTCAAGAGCAGCTGCTACACTAGTATCCACATTAACGTGGTGAACTCCTCTCGTAGAAGAGGAGGAACTAGAAATAGGATTTGAATTCCTATTAGCTGATCTCTGCTCATACTCAGCCTGAGCAAAACTCTCAAACATATCAGTACACTCAGCTACATCCCTCTTTCCCATAAGATGACCACCCGCAGAAGTGTCAAAACGAGCTCTGGTCTCATAAGTTAGACCATTCTAGAATTTCTCTACAAGGGCCCAGTCAGATAGACCATGCTGAGAACATCTGCTAAGCAGATTCTGAAATCTCTCCCAAGCAAGATAGTATGGCTCATCAGGGGCCATACGGAAAGAGTGGATCTCATCACGAAGGCGAGCTGCCTTGGCAGGTGGAAAGTATTTCTTAAGGAATGCATCCCTAAGACTGCCCCAAGTCGTGAAAGATCCAGGAGCATGCGAATCGAGCCAAGTAGCAGCCCTACCCGCAAGAGAGAAAGGAAATAGCTGCAGAAAGATAGCATCCTCAGTAGCACCTTGAAGATTGAAGGTGCCACAGATGCGAGTGAGACGAGCTATATGGGCTGGTGCATCCTCATCATCACGGCCATTAAACTGAGTGTTGTTAATGGCTGTCATGATGTACGAAGGAATCTGCCACGAATTTTCATTTGTGATATTCGGCACGGTGATGGGATTGTTAAGTCCCGTGAATCCAGCAGTGGCCTGCTGGTGAACCGTACGACGCTCAGCCATGGGTGGAATGAAATGAAAATGTGGACTAGAATGGGTGGAAGAACTCGAAGAAAATGGTGGTGTGTGATCAGAAAACTCTACAGAAACGGGAGTAGAAGCACTTACCTCGCTCGTAGAACCCTCAGAAAAATCCCGTGAATCGCTCCGTAATGGCAAAGAAAGCTCAGGCGGTGGTCCTTGTGAACGTAGGTGTGGCATACACTACCAAACCTGCAGATAAAACAAAAAGAAATTAAAAAAAAAACAAATAAAACAAAATAAAATAATAATACTAAAAATAAAAATAAAAACAACTATGCACAGATAAGACACAAGACTAAAATACACAATCGACTAAGAAGTCCCCGGCAACGGCGCCAAAAACTTGATGTGTGTAAAGTAGCTTAATTAAAACTAATAAAAATCAAAACTATCCTAGACACTAAGTAATACTCTAGACTCTCTAAAACCTAAGCTACCGACAGGCAAGTGTACCTATCGTATGTAGCAAGACAAAAGTAAGTCCGGATATCGAACCCACAGACTTCTACAGACTGTAATAACTAGACTCAATGACTTATCTATACAAATAACTTAAATTAAATTAAATGTTTGAAAGGGGGTTTTGTGATTAACTACTTAAATTAAAATTAACAATTTAGAACAATCGAATCAAGACTTAAATAGGAGCAAATACAACTAGAATTCACGAATGATGAAATAACTACCTAGGGTTTACTTTATACATGTTTGAAATATTTAGATTGATTATGGAACTAGTCATGGAACCAGGATCTTTGAATATTAACTCATTAACAGATTAGAGATTCTTTAACCCTTTTTAAAGATTTCAACTAAAATGCCTACAAGTATTTTAAGCACCGGTTTATGTTAATTACTCTCACAAGTTAACCAACCCATTAATGGTATGTCCTAAAAACCATCTTCCTCACGGTTATGATAGTTTCAATACATCACATGTAAAGGACAATAAGGAAATTCATCTTGAACTTAACATACAATACTATGTTTTACTAACCTAATCTTAGTCTTTTCACAAAGACTTTAACTAATATTCAAACATGCAAGATATGTTAACAAATCCTCACTTCACAGCTATTGACTTTGGTTAAACATTTAAATCATTTATGATCCAATTATTATTCCTATGAATTACTACGTCTAGTAACACATCCACAAATCAAGAACACCGAGTAAATGACCTAGCATACGCTTATTACACGAAAGACATCCGCCAAAGCATACGAGGACATAATAATCAGATCACAAACATCATAAACATTCATCCACATTCAAGAATTCAAAACCAAATCATAAACCATTAAAACTCCAAACTTGTTCCACAATCAATCGGTATTACAATCAAACATGCATAGTTATAAAACCCTAGGTAGTTTAAAAGGTCTAGCCAATAGTCTTCATAAACAAACAGAAAGATCTAATGTATAAACCATAGTAAAACATCATACGAATAGAAAACAAAACAATACTAAGAACCGATCGTGATTACACCCTTCGATTTGCAATCCTAGGGCCTCCCGATGATGGATCTTGCCTTACTTGCCTTCCAGAACTCCTTGATCGCCTCCAATGTAGTCTCTGATCGTCCCAAAATTGAATGTATGCGCCTTCAGCCGTTTTCCCAATCATAAACTTGATTTTCTGAGTTTTTAACCCTGTCGCGTAGCGCGACATGTATCTCCATGCCCGTCGCGTAGCGCGACGGGTTCCACTACCCGACAAAATAGTCGGGTCAACCGGCATCATTAAGTGAGGGTTATTTTTGTCATTTCCACCTGTCGCGTAGCGCGACAGGGTTTCCTGTGGTCCTCGCGTAACGTGAGGAGTTGAGAATCCAGAATTCTTTTTTTCTTTGTTCGTGTATCTGTTCTCGTTCACCCGGACACTCGTTTTCTTGATCTTTTATGCCAAAATGATGTGTTTATAACCTGCAAACATTAAATTATAGAAATGTGAAGAACCAGCATCTATCGACTCTAAAATTGATTAAAACTGCACAAACCGAATTAAAAACAAATAGAAAAACAGATGTGTTTTACAACACATCAGTGCACTACAGTATGCCACCCTGACACGACCCGATATCTCGTTTGCAGTTAATAAAGTTTGTCAATTTATGCATTCACCTACAGAGAACCATCGGTCAGCAGTTAAACGAATACTCAGATATCTTAAGGGAACGTCCAACCAGGGTCTTTTGTTGTCTCACAAGTCTAGTTCTCAACTTCATGCTTACACGGATACAGCTTTCAACTCTCTGAGTGCTTTCTCTGACGCTGATTGGGCTGGCTGCCCGGATGACCGTCGATCCACGGGGGGATTTGCAATATATTTGGGTTCTAATTTGGTTTCATGGTCCGCGCGAAAACAACGCACTGTATCTCGGTCATCTACAGAATCCGAATACAAGGCTTTAGCAGATACCGTGGCTGAATTAACTTGGCTGCAAACATTATTACAGGAATTGCGAGTTCAGGTGCAATCGGTTCCAACTCTATGGTGTGATAATCTGGGTGCTACTTATTTGTCAGCAAATCCTGTCTTTCATGCTCGCACCAAACATGTTGAAGTTGATTTTCACTTCGTTCGAGAAAAAGTTGCTCAGGGGCATCTATCAGTTCAGTTCATCTCAACACATGACCAAATTGCTGATGTCTTTACAAAACCTCTATCTACTGATCGTTTCACATTGCTAAGATCCAAGCTGCAGGTCGCTAACCGGCCTTAGCTTGCGGGGGAATATTAGACAGTTTTTATATATGTATAGTTAGAGGGTTGAGTATATTAATAAGTCATAATTATCCATTAAGTTAGAGTCAGTTCAGCTCCTCTAGAGGCTGTCTATCTTACTACAATCAGCCTATATATAGATGTTTGTTTGTACTCTCAAGATATACAAGAATACTTTATACAAAGTTTATTGTTCCGTATGATACTCAAGTACCAGAATCCCCTCAAGTTTTCGAATCTCCTCAAGCACCTGAATCACCCCAAGAGACTCAAAGCTCAGCAGAGTCAACGCCAAAGGTACTTCGTACGTTAGATGACATATATGCATCTACGGTACCCATAAAACTTAATGAAACTTTGTTGTTGTTGGATGGAGAGCCAAGGTCATTTGTTGAAGCAAAAGGTGATCCCAACTGGAGGGTGGCAATGAATTCTGAGATAATGTCAATTCAACATAATCAAACATGGAGATTAGTTGAATTACCGAAAGGAAAAAAGGTAATTGATCTGAAGTGGGTGTATAAGCTCAAGAGAGATGCAGATGGAAATGTAGTAAAACACAAGGCCAGGCTTGTTGCACGTGGGTTTGTTCAAAAGAAGGGTGAAGATTTTGAGGAATCCTTTGCACCGGTAGCAAGGATTGAGTCTATACGGTTGATTTTGGCTCTGGCGGTTAAGGAAGGATGGCTTGTACATCATCTAGATGTCAAGTCGGCTTTCCTAAATGGTGATTTAGCCGAGGAAGTATATGTCTCACAACCGGAAGGCTATAAAGTGAAAGGAAAAGAGCATATGGTTTATAAGTTGAACAAGGCCTTGTATGGTCTACGACAAGCTCCACGTGCATGGAACACAAAGCTTGATCAGGCACTTCGAAGCATGGGGTTCAGTAAGTGTACGAAGGAGCAGGCCGTTTACATTATGAAGAAAGGAAACGAAGTCCTCATTGTCGGTGTCTATGTGGATGATATGATAGTAACCGGAAGCAAGGAAGCTACTGTTGGGCTATTTAAAGAAAAAATGAAGAATATTTTTGAGATGAGCAATTTGGGTAAGTTAAGTTACTATCTTGGTTTGGAAGTATCTCAGAAAGAAGGTCGTGTGGAGTTGAAACAATCGGGTTACGCAATGAAGATTCTGCAACTGATGGGTATGGCTGATTGCAATCCTTCGAAGTTTCCCATGGATCCAAAGCTGGTGTTAACTAAAGCAGGAGAAGGAGAACCGGTGAATGCAATGATGTATCGAAGTATAATAGGTAGTCTGAGATATTTGGTTCATACTAGACCTGACCTTGGTTATGCGGTTGGAAGTTTAAGCCGATTCATGGAGAGTCCGAAGAATAATCATTTTATGGCCTTGAAACAGGTTCTTCGGTATGTTAAAGGCATGGTGAATTTTGGTCTGAATTACAAACGAGGTGGAAATGGTCTTATATTGGGTTACAGTGATAGTAGCCACGGGTCAGAGTTGGATGATAGACGTGGAACAACGGGTACAGCATTCTATTTTTTTGGTAGCCTGGTAACATGGTCTTCACAAAAGCAACACACCGTGGCCTTGTCGTCGTGTGAAGCGGAGTTTATGGCGGCTACTGAGGCTGCATGTCAAGCACTTTGGCTCAGAAGTTTTATCAGTGAGTTGACAGGAGAAGATCCTAAAGTGGTGAAGTTATTAGTTGATAATGAGTCTGCGATAGCATTGATGAAAAATCCAATTTTTCATGGGAGGAGCAAGCATATTGACACAAAGTTTCACTTCATCAGGGAATGTATTGAAGGCAATAAAGTGTGCGTGGAACATGTGAGTGGAGATTTTCAAAAGGCAGACATATTAACCAAGGCATTACCGAGGATAAGGTTTCTGGAGATGAGAGCACTGATGGGGGTAGAAGATTTGGAAGATACGGGTCAACATTAAAGGGGAGATTGTTGAAGTTAATGTTGACTAAGAAGCTGAGGTGGATCGTATGTGTCAGCAAGAGAACGTGGTTTCATTTTATGTTTTGTTTTATCATTTATTTTAGTAGTGGTAATGAACGTGTGTTCGTGATTTAGTTTTATTAGTCGAGTAGTTATTGTCTTGTTTCCCAGTAGAAGAACGTTATGAGTATTCATTTTAAATTCAATCAAGTTGCATGAGTTGCATGTGAGATTGTTGTTGCTGCTTCTTAATTTTAGTTTGATATTTTGTTCTGATTACCAACAGAATGTCTGAGTATGTGCAGAAATTTAACAGCCTTGGAGAAGACTTGGAAAACAATGTGGCGGTGAAACGCTTACTTGATGCGATGCCACCTCGGTTCATCTCGATTGTAGCTACCATCGAACAGGTGGCTGACTTGAATACTCTAGCTTTTGAAGACTGCATCGCCCGGCTAAAAGCCTTTGAGGAGAGGATCAAAGGTAATGAGGAACTGGTTGATAAAGAAAGCAAACTATTGTACTCTAAATCAGTACCTCACAACAGGAACCAATTTGATCAACACAACAAAAGTCAAGGCCGGGGTCGTGGGGTGTTTAACCATGATAGTCGAGGCCGAGGAAGGGGTCGTGGTCAAAGCAACGGTCGTGGGCATGAGAGGAGTAATCAAAATAGTGAAACACGTAAAGAAGACAATCAAAGGTGGAACAACAATTCAAACAAAAACCATGACAAAACCAACGTAAGGTGTTACAATTGCCAATCGTATGGCCATTTTGCATGGGAATGTCCAAGGCCACAACAAAACCATGAGGCCAATCTGAATGAAGTTAATAACCAAGACAACAATGGTCCTACCCTTATGATGGTTGTTGTAGAGAAAAGTGAGGAAGAGGTTCTCTTAAATGAGGATAAAGTCCATCCAAAACGATATGCCAACGGTCCCCATGACGCGATGGTATGGTACCTAGACAATGGAGCCTCGAACCACATGACCGGGTGCGAAACTCACTTCACAAATATTGACTCACGGGTGAGCGGGACGGTTCGCTTTGGCGATGGGTCAAGGGTACGAATCAAGGGAAAAGGATCTATAGTATTTGATTGCAAAAATGGGGTGCAACGGGTCATTAATGATGTTTACTACATACCGGATTTGTGTAGTAATATTCTAAGTCTTGGTCAAATGACGAAAGCCGGTTACAAAGTATGGATGGATGACGATCAGTTATGGCTATATGAAGATGACTACAAGTTTATGATGAGAGTCAAAAGGAGTGCCAATCGGCTGTACAAAATCTCGGTGAAAGCTGGAGCTCCGGTATGTTTACTTTCGCATATTAGTGACCAAGCTTGGCTTTGGCATGCAAGACTTGGTCATCTTAACTTTCGGGCTATAAACGATTTAAGAACAAAGAGACTGGTACATGGAAACTTACCCATTGTGCAAGGGGAGCATTTATGCAACGCTTACATGCTGGGAAAACAAAAAAGAGAATCTTTTCCAAAACAAAGCATGTATCGAGCCTCTAAACCGCTTGAGTTGATCCATACCGACCTTTGTGGACTGATATCACCTTCTACTTTAGGAGGAAGTCGGTACTTTATGCTTCTAGTAGATGATTACTCACGTTACATGTGGGTGTACACGATTAAAACCAAAGATGAAACATGATGACGTGGGATAGTGGTCCCACACAAGAAACAAGTAATTCGGTAAGATAAGAAGGCCGGAAGGCTGGACAGCCGGGAATTACAAGACGAACCGGATTAACCGGAGGAATACTCATGTATGTCGGGAGTAAGGCCTTTACACCAAAGATAGAAGGAAGAAGCAGTCAAGTCGAGAGAAAGGCAGAAAAGGCGTTGAAGTGATCGAGTCAACCCTTTTCACCAAAAAGGGATATACAAGGAACACAAGGAAGGTATCAGAAAAGCATGTGGCTACCATACCCAAAGAAGAAAGCTCCAGTTCCCAGAAGCTCGGCCTTCCAGGAGAAGATTAGTATAAATATCAGGACCAGGTTGCTCTTCCACACTTCACTTCATCTCTTGCTCATTTTACTTAATCTCTCGCTGAACTTACTTTCCCGAAGCAGAGACTTATTCTCACGCCGGAGTCTAATCGCAGGACCTCCTGCGATAAGGCTAACGGTGTTTTCTGTTCTTAGCAGGATAGCCAGGAATAGAGAAGCCGGTGATTAAGTCCAGCTCGAAGACCGTTTGAGCGATACTCGAACAAAACACTTAACACTTTCAAAAAATTCAAACAAGAAGTAGAGTTGGAATATTCGTTAAGTGTAAAAGCGTTGCGAAGTGATCAGGGTGGGGAGTTCTTACAAATTATTTACTGATTATTGTGACAAGACGGGTATAAAAAGAATGTTCACTACCCCTTACTCCCCTCAACAAAACGGGGTAGTAGAACGACGAAATCAAACTGTTTTGAAAGCCACAAGAAGTATGTTAAAGGCATTGGAACTTCCTCAAAATTTATGGGGCGAAGCGATACGCCATTCTGTTTATGTGTTAAATAGAGTGACCACCAAAGCTCTTAAGGATGTGGCACCATACGAGATTCTAAAAGGCCGAAAACCAAATATTGAGCATCTAAAGGTGTTTGACTCACATGAAGGTTCCGTTAATAAAGACAAGTAAACTGGATGATAAAAGCCAACAGGTGGTATATCTCGGGACAGAACCGGGTACAAAGGGTTACCGTTTACTTGATCCAGTAAAAAGACAAATTTCCGTTAGCCCGGACGTGAAATTTGAAGAGGATAAAACGATTGACTAGTCAAAGTGTAATGAAGAAACAAATGATGAAACAAGTCTGGAAGGGTTCGAATTTAATATTGGTGAAGATTCAACATTCAGGCCTATTGAACCTACGACTCAACATGAAACAAGCGTGCAAGTGGGCCATCAACAGCCGCCGGTCCAAGAAGAAATTACTAGAACAGAACACCGTGAATCAGGACTTGAGTCTGAAGCCCAAAATGAAGAAGATTCATCAGTTGTCAACGAAGGGCCCAGTGAACACTTAAGAAGATCTAATAGACAAATCAAAGCTCCTAAACATTTAGAAGACTATGTATTCATGGTCGGCTTAAGCATTTTGGGGGCCCAAAGCGGGCTAATTAAATTAGATCCTTTTAGTAAATAAATATTTTGTTTTCATTTATAATAAATGTTGATAATACACTTAAAATAACTATTTTGATACTAGCATAACTAATATCTAATAAGCTAATGGCAAACAAAAGCAACAAAATTATATTAAACTTACATAAAAAAGTGCAACTAAAAAAATGATCATGTATTATTATCATATCAATTAACAACTGAAGATTTTAACAAAACATATAGTCATAAACAATTTTAGAAGCCTATATGCAATAAAATGTTCAAAAAATAAAATTAGCCTTTAATAAAAGTGAAGAATTCAAAAATCAAATAAATCAATTGGTATCAAAATATCAAATTAAAAAATAAATAACAATAAAAATCAATAAAGTTAAGATAAAGAAACACTTAGAAAATTTAATCGATAACTACAATAAAAAATTAAAAATATCACATTAATCAAGATGAATAAGTCAAAAAAGAGAATATAAAAATCAAATGTACTTAAAAAGTTCAATTTTTCAATGAGTGAAAAATTGATAAATGCGTTATTAAAATTTAAAAACAAAATTAAAACTACTGCACCATAAAGTATAAAATTGTATTTTTTTTCACTCTAATTTTTTTCATTTTGGATCAATTGAACAAAAATACAATGCATAAAGAAAATTTTCTAAGAAATGGGGCCCTAAGGTTTTGAGGGCCCCAAGCCCTAGCTTTACTTTCTAAGCCTGTCGGGCCACCCCTGTATGTACTGTTGCAAGAGGAGTACATGTTACCAAATGATGAACCTGGGAACTATTATGAGGCAAAGAATTATTATAATGAATGGATGAATGCTATGAAGGAAGAACTAATGTCAATTGAATCAAACAAAACATGGGAATTGTGCTCGTTACCAGTTGGAAGCAAAGCCATAGGAATTAAATGGGTGTACAAGATAAAACGACACACGGATGGAACGGTGTCAAAATATAAGGCAAGATTAGTAGCCAAAGGGTATGTTCAAGAGCAAGGCATCGACTTTGAAGAGGTGTTCGCTCCTGTTGGTCGAATAGAAACGATTAGATTAATCTTGGCAATAGCAGCTCGTAATGGATGGATGGTTTACCATTTAGACGTCAAATCGGCGTTTTTAAATGGCGATTTGAAGGAGGTTTTTGTGAAGCAACCGGAAGGCTTTGTTATTCGTGGCAAAGAACAAATGGTCTATCGATTACGTAAAGCTTTATATGGTTTACGTCAAGCTCCCCGAGCTTAGAATGAAAAGCTTGACTCAACATTGAAAAAGATTGGGTTTGTCCGGTGTCCTAGAGAATCTGCGGTGTATAAACGAGTTATTGGATGTGAACTAGTAATTGTTGGAATTTACGTGGATGATTTAATAATTACTGGTTCATGCTTAAAGGAGATCGAGGAGTTTAAGTCTCAAATGAAGAATTTGTTTGAAATGCAAGATCTTGGATTGCTTACTTATTACTTGGGAATAGAAGTCGAACAACAGAAAGGAGGGATTGTGTTAAAGCAAGAAACATATGCCAACAAGATTATTAAACTTAGTAACATGACAAAGTGTAATCCGACTCGATATCCTATGGAACCTCTTTTACAGTTAACAAAAGATGGGGTGGACAAGATGTTAATCCGACTGAATACCGGAAGCTTGTTGGAAGTCTAAGGTATCTTACTCACATTAGACCCGATTTGAACTTTTCAGTAGTAATTGCAAGTAGATTTATGCAACAACCAAAGGAATCACCTTGGCAAGCCTTGAAGCAGATTATAAGATACGTAAGGGGTACAGTGAGCTATGGGTTAAAGTATACTAGAGAAGGAAGGCCAGATCTTGTGGGTTTTTGTGACAGCTCGCATGGAACCGATTTGGGTGACGGGAAGAGTGCAACCGGTATGGTGTTTTATTTTGGGAATGCATTGATATCATGGAGCTCTCAAAAACAACAAATTGTTGCTTTGTCTTCTTGTGAGTCTGAGTTCATGGCGGCAGCATCCGCGACATGTCAAGCCATGTGGTTAAAGGGTCTCTTGAGTGATATAACGGGTAGAAAGGAAGAAACAATGACTTTGCGGGTTGATAATCAGTCAGCAATCGCGTTGATTAAAAACCCGGTGTTCCATGGTAGAAGAGATTAAAGTTGAGCATGTTCAAGGGACGGAACAAAAGGCGGATATTCTTACAAAGGCATTGCCCTGAATCAAGTTTGAAGAAATGAGAAAATTGCTTGGAGTGGTGGATTTGGAAGGAACAAGCAAGGATTAAGGGGGTGAATGATAAAGTTTAATCCTTCTTTCTTTATGTTTATCTAGTTTACTTAATATTTGAATTTGAGTATTTTACGTATGCTTCTTTTGCGTCATCTAGAAGAAAACTTCTTATAAATAGATTAGATTATTATGTAATTTGAGATCACTTTTAATATATGAGAAGAGTCGGAAGTTCCTGTAAGCCCCAAAAACCCACCAACACATGACACGTGTTTTAATACAACAACAGAGTTTAGGTTTCAGATTTTTTTCAACAATTAAGTGTATTAAACACTTTGAACACTCCACTTTACAAAACTTTACAAAATATTGATGTTACTTAAACATTCAACAACCAATTTACTTTTAAAGTTATTCGTCAAAAACTTTGTTTCAAAACAAAAATAAACCTCAAAATATGTTTGATCCAAGTCCTTGCTTAGCGATCCGATCACATCCGCCTTCACCCCTTCTGTTCACCTGAAAACACCATAATTAAGTCACCGTTAGTTCGATAGACTAAGTAAGATCACCCCTAACGTTACCCCAAGCTTCCACCAAGCTTAAACACCTTTTAACATCACCTAATATCTCCCATTAATCCATAGGAACTAAGTAAATTAATCCCCAATGGTTCCCCAAATCAAAAGGGTCAAAAAAACTCAAAATTTGGTCATGGCCGTAAGCTGGGCCGTAAACCCGAGAGCTCTGGCCGTAAGTTACTCCCAGCCCAGACCCAGGCCGTAAGTTACTCCCAGCCCACCATAACTTACTCCCAGACCTACACAAATATGCAGATTTTCAGTTTTTTTCTGCGTTTTGACCCGTGCCGACCCCCGGAATCATTCCCACTCAATTCCGATCATTTCAATACTCCCATATACATGTCATAACACCATATGAACATAAAAATCCAACTTCAATCACCTTTTTATGACAATAATAATAATAACAACAAACTACTTTCTAACGGGTCTTTTCACTCAATTCACCAATTAAATCTTGTTACACCCAAGATTTCTCAAGTTTAAGCAAATCACACCACTTGTGATTAAATAAACTTGATTTCACCAATCAAGGACATTCACACACCTTGTGAAATGTCCTTTTAATGATCACACCACTTGTGATTCATTACACCAATTTGAGTCAACATCAATTATAATTCACACACCTTATGAACAAATTCAAATCATTCAACACACATATAATTAAACACCAAGTCAATCATAGACAAACATTTAAACACCATAACAACATAAATCAAGCAATATATCTCCTATTGCTTACATTTTGTCTATCAACAAATACTCCATCACCTATCATCATAAAGTCAAATCTTCTACAAAACATTCATATATGTAAAGCACCATTACACATAATTAGTAGAAGAGTTGGGTGACTTACCTTGTCCCGATGAGTTATCCACTACTAATATCTCTTTTCCGGGCCTTTTGGTTCCCCTAACACCTTCACTAACGCTTCCTATATCAAAACTTATAGGTTTAACAAAATGTTGACTTCAACTAGTCAAAATTACACCCATTCACCCCATTGTCACCATTTTAAATCTAATTTACTTTCAAATGACCCTTCATCATATCAATTCACCTTTGTTGATTTTATACACACACATATTTCATATCACCATTAACTTTAAACTAATTTTTAAGTTAAATACCTTACTTGGCATTTCATCAAACACCATACATGCATACTTTATCAACCTATGAATATCACCATTATGAACCCTCATCAAACACCATATCTTGATTCAACTCATTTTGATTCACATTAATATGTTTCATCAAAAACAATTCTTACATTAACATCTAATTCATATTCACCCACTTAGTTTAAACTTCAAGTTCATATCCCTCATGAACCTTACAACACCCCATCAACATCATGATATCAAAAATCATAGATTGATCAAAAATGTGTTCTTAGATGTTATAAATATGAAAACCATCAACGACTAACACCATATAAACTCCTAATTTCGGATTTTAACCATCCTACCCACACCCCCAATGGAGACCCACGAAAATCCCATCAAAACCCCCAAAATTTCATACCTAAATGTAGTATGATGCAAGGAGAACTCCTATTCAAGCTTGCATTGAAGATTAGATCATGAATTTATCACCAATTTGATCATTCTTTGGAATTTCTGGGTTTTTCTCCTTGGTCTCTCTTCTGCATGTCGTCACCCACCAAGGGAAATGGTCTTATGACCAATTTTGACCAGCCCCAATTTCATATAACCCCCTTTTAATTTAAGTTTCAGCTATTTGCATAACTAGCCCCTCCATTAAGTTAATTCTAACTAGTTATAATTAACTTAGTTAAATTAGTTAACTCCCACCATATGTTATATTTTAAATCAAATATTTATTAAAACACCAACCAAAAATATATATAATTAAGTTTATTAAATCTTATAAAACACCCTTTAATTAAAATAAACACAATCATCCACCAATCATTTTTTATTTTTAATGTTTTCCCCAAAATGGGTCGTTACAGTTCCCAATTATCGTGAGTCCATAATTTCATTCTTGTGTTCTAACAAACTTAACTCCATTCAATACATGCGTTCGCTTACCCGGCTATCCTTTTGTTTTGTGTACATATATGAAGAATATAAAAAGATTTTCTTTAGAAACAACCAAACATTTCATATTATTGTCGTACCTAAACGAGTTATGTTACAAGATTGAAGCGTGCTTACAAGAAGCACCTATTTCACTACATACGAAATTTTTACACCGATCTTCATAAAATTTTAGAAATAATAATAATAAATTACGATTTGAAACTTTTAAAATGTTAATTAACCTAATAACTATTTAATATTTTAGCAAATTAAGTCCAACTTTAATTTTTAGTCCAATCATTAATTCATTAAAACACATTTTTCTATAGGAAATTTTTTTTTTGGAAGTACACATTGTGAAACACATGCAAATTATTATTCTGTCCCACTCGGCTATCACTTTTAAGATCATTATTGATACCGGAGATGTCATTCTCTCTAATCTTTCTTGAATGTTAGATTGTTGGTTAAATAATTGTTAATATTTTGCTAGCTTGTTAGTTAATTACTTGATTTTGATTTATATTTGTTAATGTGACCCGAATTAGATCTGTGTGACACAAATTATAAAAATAAATAAATAAACTCTCATGTGACTAGATTGAAAATCCAATGATATGTCCAAACATATGCCTTTTTGGCATCTATGTGACACAAATTAATTACATGTCAATAATCAGCCTAAGTATAATACTTAAATACGATAAACATAATAAATAGTTATAATAAAATAAATTAGTTAAATGATTAAATTTTATTCACTAAATAACTTTCTAACTACTTCTATGTTATATGATAAAATCTAAAAAAATAAATCATAAAAAGCTATGTTAAATTGATATGTTGTATTTAATTTTCTCTTAAAATTGGAACATGCATATCAATATCAATATCAAAATCAAAATCAAAATCAAACTCATCATCATGCATTGTCTTTACCATTTAATGTAACGTCAATTAAACTGACCCATATCACAAAACGAGTTAATGCACACCTAATTATTATTCTTTTTTTTTTTTGAACGGTTCGCTTGCCTCTAGTTTAATTTTTTTTTTCTGAACGGCGAAGGTCTCAATCTGCGTATAATAATTATTTCCTTTAGTTTTTCACGGGAGGTCTTGGGTTCAAGAATGATAATAGACAGGGTTTGGGTGGGTTATTACTAATCCTAGCCTCATACCTGATTGTAAAATTGTGCCTCATACCTGGCTCATTATCCATCGGGTATCGGGTATACCCATTATTTGTTTATTAAAAAAAATTTGTAATTTTTTGTGTATATTTATATAGTATTAATTTTATATAATGTTTTTGTGTATTAAAAAAAATAAATTAGAATCATGCATATAATATCAATACCATAAAACATAAACCAAAAAATATAAATATCATGCCATATAATTTTCAGAAGATGTTATCATAAACTGTTAGTTAAAATTCAAACTGAAACTACATATTTAAAACAACAAGATTAGTTTTTAAATAATAAAGTTGATACTTGTTTTCAAATATAAAATTTAAGACAAAAATGATAATTTGTTCTGTCCTGATCTTTAATAAAAAAATTTATGTTTTATAAAAGAAAATAAAAAAATATTAACAAAATATTACGGTTATTACTTCGGGTAAGTGGGTCAGGTATTCATTAATCTCATACTCGTACCCGAACCCGAAAAATATTCTTTTTAATCTCAAACCCAGTCCCATACCTTAATATTGGGGACAATAGCCGACCCTAAAGTTTAGGGTTTCCCTATATGGTATGAGCTTTTCTGTCATCCCTACTTGTGTTCAGATATGGGCCGATGTTTATTTGCTAAGTTAGTAAGTTATGGTCGTGGCCTAGTTGCAGACCGAAAGAGCAATTGAAATCTCGTCTTTAGTGTTTTCGTTATAAACCATCCAAAAAACTTATTATCGGTCAGCACGGATAAAGCCACTCTTTGTGACAACCGACCAAATGTTGATAATATGTAAAACTTTATATAACTGCAAAATCAAAATCGTAATGTAAAGACGTAAAGTTGCACGGTATACGGGGACGTCGATAATATTTAAAACATTACATAAAAAATAAACTGTTCTTCTTTTTGAACGGATAAAAAATAGATGGGGGTTGATAATATTCTAAACTAAACTATATATATATATATATATATATATATATATATATATATATAAATAAACAAACGAAACGGTAACGTAAAGCCTCGCATTGCGGCAAATATGTTGATAATATAGAGGTGCGAAAAAAACTGGAACATACCTAAACCGGTGGGTACAGACGTTTTGAGTTTCCAAAGAAATAGCAACGGAAATCTGGAACCGGTTCAATTTTTACGCATCCAAAAACCGGAACCGGTTCAATTTTAACGCATCCAAAAACCGGAACCGGTTCATAACTTTGTTAACCGAAATCGAAACTGTTTGAAATGAGAACCAGTTCCAAAAAAATCCAGTTGACCAACTATCAATGTAGGAAATTGGGGGGTGAATAATTTTCTTTCGAAATTTTTTTTGGTAATACTAAAGGTATGTAAAACTCATTATATGCAAGGCACAAATAAATATTCACAAGTATATAACAAGTATGTAAAGAGCTTAAAAAGTTAGGTTTTTTTTTTTTTTTGAACGGCTAGGTACAACGACACCCAAGACGGGATTTCAACCGTCCCCTAGGATTTGACGCTCTGGGGCGTATGCCCGAGCCCACCCCAGGAGGAACCCCACAACTGGGTAAACCCCTGACCTTGCTTCAGCAAATATACCTCAGCCCGGATTCGAACCCAAGACCTCTCATAGGAGAGTCAAGGGGGTAACCATTAGGCTAGAAGCCCTTGGTTTTAAAAAGTTAGGTACACATCCTCTCTCTGGTCTTCGAATCGAGAGCTTTCTTCACCAGTAATGACTTTGATTTTTGTCCAACGTTTGATCTTCCTTGCTTTATGCCAATGCCTTTAAAACCGGACTGAACGTCATACCGATCTATTCAATTGTCAGTCGTCGGACCGGATTTAAGAAACGGATAATGTCATAAATATTACACACACATACATGTGTGTGTCTGTATGTGTGGTGTGTCTATATATATATATATGGGAAGGTTCCTAAGAAAATCACCATTTTGGAGAAAACTAAGAAAACTAATCACAATTGTTATCAATCAATTTTGTTTTTCATTTTTTGTTTTACATTTTGTTTTATTATAAGATTATATTTGTTAACAAAAAGAAAAAATTAAAAAATAAATATAATTCATGTTATTACATATATGTAACTCATTGATTACATATATGTAATAATAGGTTACATATACGAACTTCGTGATTTCCATATTTTTATTTAAATTTTTTTTTGTTTATAACATTTCTAAGCTAATACTAAAAAATAATGAAATTTTTTTTTAAAAAATTGATTGGTTAGTAGGAGTTTTCTTAGTTTTTTTCGAAGTGAGGAGTTTTCTTTTGAACCCTCCCCTATATATATATATATATATATATATATATATATATATATATATATATATATATATATATATATTTGTAACTGAAAATTTAAAAAATTAAAATAATTAAATAGCTAAATAAACAATCATTCATTCATCAGTATATAAAATAAACTTCATATAAGCAATGCAAGTGTTGTATATTTTAGTGTAATATGAATGTAAAAAGTTCGAAGATATGAAGCATACACTTGTTTAAGATTGTTTAGAGCTCCTGACCAAGCGGAGGTAAGGGGGTCTCGCCCTCTTGCAGGGTGTAAGGAGCAGAGCCCCTGGTGGTGGTCTCACTTGACACACAAATCTAATCGACTTGACCTGTGAATTTAACTGTTAGAACTGGTTGAATCACCAGCCATAACCGAACCACTCTTAAAGCCGAAACCTAGTCCGATCGATTCAAGTTTGAAAACATTGCTTGATGAATTTATCTTTGATATTTCACCATCATTTGATCTTTTATTTAAATCTATTAGTTAGCTTTGCTCATTATAAGTCTTTGTAGGTTCAAAAAATACCACATGTCATTCTCGTATTGTTTCAAAAATATATGCTTATTTTTAAATTTAAAACTTACAATTAATGTTTTTAATAATATACATTGTCTACTTAAATACACTAAACTAATACTAATAATTAATAATATGGCAATAAACATCTTCTATAATATATTAAGAACATTTTTTTATAGTTTTTTATTTTTAAAGTTTTTTAATATAAAAAAGTATAACTAATATTATTAGTTTTAATATAACTATGTAAAAATACAAAGATATAATACAATTATTTTAATTATGTAAATTTATGAAAACATAATTATAAAATTACATAATTTTTATTTACAAACACATCTAATACATGGGTATCTAGCCTATAATCCACATGATAAAAAAATTCTTATACTATGGGTTATTCAAAAAGAAAAACACATAAATTATAACCTAACATTTTAAAAGAAAAAAAAAAAGTGAGAACCTGTTTATTTTTGATAAAATATGATATCTTTATAAAATATGGTAATTTTTTTAGTTTCTTTTTAAGTTGTTTGGGGAAACATAAACACTTACATCATATGTTACAAAAAGTATTTGCTGATTACAAAATTGATGTTTGATGATATCATTGTGGTGAAAAACCTTATGATATTCATTTAATTAGATTAAAAACTTGTGTGTTACTTATGTTAAATAAATAAAATTTAAAATTATTTATTTTAAATAGCATATCATATATTATTAAATATGGTTTATAAAAATAGAGAAATATTACTTATACTATAATTATATTATTTATCAAAGTCAATAAAATCATTATTGTTTAATATAAGAAATTGAAGAAAAATTAAAATTTAAAAAAAATGTCATAAATATTTAATAAAAAAGAGAGAAGAAAAACTAATTTAAGATGCTTTATAAACATCACATGTATCCAAATAAATCTTTATTTATTAAAATAGTTTGATTTGATGTATTTGTCCCCACCTTGAATCATAAAGAGTAATAGAAGACAAATCATAAATTTTAATTTTAAGTCTTTTTTGGGATTGCTTATTTAATTTAAAAATAACTTTTTTTCAAAAGTATTTATTAACTTATGTCTTTTTTAAATGAAATTTTTAAAAATGTGTCTGGATTAAATTTTTCAAAATGACCAATAAGAACACTATTATATTGACAACCATTTTAATTTTATGGATAGCGTGATTGCGGTGGTGGCGTTTTAAGGTTATGGGTAGCAATGGTGTGTTGCGAAAATGGTGGTGGTTGCGGTGGGTAGTACGGTGATGGGTGGCAGAGATGGCGGGGGGTAGTGGTGGGTGATAGTTGCGAGTGGCGGTGGGTTGTGACGCTCGTGGCGGGGTGGCGGTGTTCGCGGTGTGTGGCAATGTTGGTGGTGGGTGGTGGCTGGCGATGGCAGGTGGTGATGGGTGGTGGCGGTGTTGGTGTTAGTGGGTGGTAGATTGAGTAAAGAGTAAATAGTAAGGGTAACTTTATAATTTTATGATAATAAGTCATAAATCATTTTGAAAAGACAGAAATTTTTGCTTTTGAAAAATCAACTTATTAGCATTTTACAAAAAGTTATTCTGAAAAGTCATTTTAGGTTTGACAAACAACTTATTTACTTATTGGCTTGTTAAAAAAAAAGCCAATAAGTCATTTTGAAATGGAATTTCAAACAGGCTTTTACATCATGTTTTTGCAACTCCTACAAAATAGAATACCATATACTTATATGTATGTGTGTGTATATATGAAACTTCATGAGTCACATATACATATGTAATTTTATGAGTTACATACGAAACTTCATGAGTCATATATACTTAACTTAGTGACGTAGATATCTTTGATTTTTATTTTCTAAAGATACTTTATAAAGCTGATATTCTATATATCTTAAAACTGAATGTCGATGCACTTCACTACAAGACAAGTTAGCTTCTAATCTGATATATATATTTTCTGGTGGAAACTAAAACAAGTTGCTGGCTAGAGTTTATGGTCATTAGGTTTTAATATTTTCGAAGGGTCAAGGGTTCGATTCCGTGCGAAAGTTTTTTTTTCTTTTTTGTGGCTTCTTTATTGATAACTCACACCCAGAACGGCGAGGGTTCTGATCAAAGCTCCTAAAATTGCAAAAATGATGTTTTTCTTTGATCTTGATTTTGATTTGGGGTGGTTAGATTTGGCCAAAGATATGTCGACTATGCAATTGGCAGTTCGAATGTCGTTCGGTCCTAAACTGTTGATGATCCCGACAACATACAGAGCGGTGAACTCGAAACATTTAGTCAGCTTCCGCCTCATAGATACCAACCGAGAATTAACAGCTACGCCTGCATCAACACTAGATCTGCGCTCAAAGATACCAACCGAGAATTAACAGCCATGCCTGCATCAAAACAAGATTTGCACTTCAAAAACGCATCAACATCTCTGTTACACGAAGACGCCAGCACGGGAGTCGGGCCAACCGTGCAGACCCAATCCTACACCGTCATTTTCCCTGCTTAGTTAGAAGGGTTGCCGATGAACTCTCCGGTGAGGCAAGCGTAGAACGTTTGTCAGACGTAAGGGATCGATTCAAGGTGGGTCTTGAGATAGGACAGACAAGATGCCGAAGTCTGATTTGCGGAGGTAGAAAGATTTGTTGTTTTGGAGGTGGTGGGAGAGGCCGATTCCGATGAGGCTCTGGAGAGTGGAGCAGCAGTCTTCGATGGTGTTACCGGAGGTGAAGTCGGAAGTGTCCCAGGTGAAGGTGTTGATGTAACCAAAATCGATGGGGCGTAATGAAGAATTTGAAGCGTGAGTGCAGGAGAAGAAGACGACGATGAGACTGAACAACAACTTGAACGATATATTCAATTGGCAACTCTTAATGACTTTTGATTTACTGGTTATTTATAGATAAAAAAATAAAACAAAAAAAGAGCAGCTAATTTTGCCTTGACCAGGCGGTACATTCTTGAATGACAAATAGAAGGGTTAGGGTTCTAAAGTTCTGACACCCTTGATATTGTTTTTTTAAGCCATGCAAACTATATATACGATGTCATTAAATACAAAAACTAATATTTTTTTGAACGACACAAAGGTAATAATTATAACAAGTAAAAACAAGTTACTTACCAATACCCGAAAAATATTGATCAGTAACTTTATGTACGTGTCATTAAAATTTGAGTTGATTGATGTTTTAATGTAAGCTTTTGTCCAGAATGATTTGGGCCAAATAAAATAAGTTTTCTTAGTTATTTTATATTAATTTTTATTTGGCCTAAGTTTCGACATAATTTTTGTTTGTTAATGAGTTATTCAAAATATAATTTGTTTTATAATTTTCATATTACTATTTGATATGATAATGTTTTGAAGTGAGTTTTCTTCTCTTTTCTTTTCTTTTTTATTTTACCTTTATGTTTCTCTCAGCCTTTCAAGTTTTCACTGGTAGTCTATTAAGTTTTAAAAGAACTTTATAAAATGTTAGATATATCTACTCATGTTCCTAAAGTTGTGAATTTACACTTTTCGTTAATTTTTTAATGGTTCCGCCTCCACTCTTAGAATTGACACTTACGTTCATCAATCTTTTTAAAATTTTGTAAAATATCCTTTTGATTTGCACATGCTTTTAAATTTTGAATTTACCAATTTTATTTCTTAGCTTTAAAAAACTTAATTTCTTATATGCTTAGTTTTATGTATTTATTGATATAAATTCGAGTTGATTGACTTTAAGATGTCAAATTTTTTGGAAATGACTTGAGTCAAATAAAATACATCTTCGTGTTTATTTTCTGTTCATTTTAAGTTGGTCTAAATTTCGAGTTTCAAAAATGACATTTTTATTATTCTTTTATCATAATGTATGAGATATAATACTATTTTATATCTATGTTTTAATCCTTTGAGTTCAGAGCTGATCCCGTATAACTTATAATGTTTATTTTAATTGTATCATTACTTTCTAACACACGAGTTTTAAGCATACCACTCCGCCGCAACGCGCGGTGTCTTTTGCTAGTTTATATTATATCTTTAGAAATTTTAATTTATTAAAATAGTTTGATTAGATGTCATTGTCCCCACCTTGAATCTAGAAGAGCAATAGAAGACAAATCAAAAATTTTCATCTGACGTCATGTTTTCGCGCCTCTTACAAAATAGAATACAATATACATACATACATACATACATACATACATACATACTTTTTATTTTTATTTTTCTTATTACATTTATCACCTTATAATTTAAAAGAAATTAAAATTAAAAATAATTTAATAATTGATTGATTGGTACTAGTTTTATAAGTTTTATCATATTAAAGTGTTTTCTTATGATATCTATTATGTGTGTGTGAGTTGTAACGTATAACAACTCAATCTTAAATAGTTAGCCTTGAAACTCATACATTTTTATAGGATTTAAAATGGGTGTCAAGAAATAAGTTTAAGAGTTAATTATTATTTTTATTACTATTGCTGCTACTGCCACCGTCACCATCACCGCCACTACGTGAAAAGTATACGAGGAATTATGAGTTATTGAAATAGAAAATTAATCGTAGAGATTGATGATAAATTATTAGTTTATTACATATGAAAGGAAAAGATCTCATGTAGCATGATAAGATTGGCATCCCTTATCAATGCTTTTTTTTTCTTCCAAATATATCCAATTTCTTTATACGCAAATGATTTTTTTCAAACAACAATATTTTAAAAAATAAATCATAAAATTGAGTATTTAATTAATCTCTTTAATAGATAAGAATTTTATATAAAAGTAGCATGCGCTTATTTTATTTTTATTTACTAGCATGTGCTTATTTTATTTTTATTATGTTGATACATCAATATTCTGGTAAGATTTGAATGCTTAGGTACCCCTCACCTAAAATATCTTTTATCAAAGAATTTCTTTTACCGACTAAGACTCAACAAACTAACTTATTCTAACAAATGGCTCATCCGTGCTGAATAAGTAAATACCGAACCATACTATTCAGGAAGGAAACTCACAACTTGATAAAAATCTTTGTCTCAACCTAAAGCATTTTGTTGTATATGAAACTTGAAGCCAAAACGTTTTATTTTGAAAAGTCGATGGAACACAATTAAGCTATAAGCCCTTTTCTATCTTTTAGCAAAACCATCGCTGTGATCTTTGCATGTTATGTCATAAGCGAGAAAGATTTTTATTTTTTAACAAAACTCTATCTTAACTTTACTTTTAAACCACTTTAAATTACTTATTATCTTAACTTAATCGTGACCACTCGACCTTTACAATAAGAAAAGAATGAATACATGCTTGGATTTTCATTTTAAATCAACTTTTTAATTTATGGTCTTGATGAAGAAGTTAATAAGTTAAAAAGAAGTTTATTAATTTAAAAACATTTTTTGTTTCAACTTTTTGAGTAGTGTAAAAAAAGTCATTTTTTAAGAAGCTACTTTTTGTATCTTTTAGAATTGTTTTTTTAACTTTTGATGGTTATAATCTATTAATCTTTGTTGGAACTTACATATTCAAACAACTTATTGACTTATTGACTTTTTATACATAAAAGATAATTCATACAAATTTTTAAAAACTTTATTTCAGAAAGTGATAAGCTAATTAACATCTTCCTATACTAATAAATGATTCCAAAGAATGACACATGTCAATCTCTTATTATTCCAAAAAAAATATTTTTAAATTTAAATATAAGAGCTCACAATTAATGTTATTAATAATATACATTGTTTACATAATTGAACTAAATTAATACTAATGATTAACAATATGATAATAAACATCATTTATGTTTAATGTTATACACACACACAAATATTAAGCAATTTTTTATAAATTTTATTTTTAAATTTTTTTAATATAAAAGGTATAACCAATATTGAATTTTTAATTATGTAAATTTATGAAGACATAATCAAATAATCACATATTTTTTATTTATTAACTCGTGTAACACACGGGTCTCTAACCTAGTTTTTAATATAAAGTTCTTTTAAACTTAATAGGTAATTCCAAACATACCCTAAGATTGTTTCAATAGATTCTGTTTGCCGAAAAAAGAGAGGGTCACACTTATGTTGCTTGTCGTTTGCCACAGGCTTGAGGTGTTGGGGTTTTTTTTTTTACTAAATTATTAAAATTAAAGTGTCCTTATATTTATTTAACAGTTTTTAATGAGTTCACATCAAACACATCGCATTTTAACCAACAACTAGTAATTTTAAATGTTGCGTATTGTAAGAGTGTTGAAACACATAGTAATTGCTGAGATCCAAATGTACTCGTTTTGTTTCGGGTAAATTAACAAGTATAATTTTTAGCAAAACCGAATTAGTTTAGTGGAGAATTGTATTTTACATTCAAGAGAACAATTTATAAGTAAAATTCAACAAAAATATCCCTGATGATCCCTAGTGATATTTCAGAATATGAAATGAAATAAATAGCTTACACATGAGATTTATATGAGGAAAAACCCTTAATCCCTTAGGATTGCCGGCATAAAAACCTCGGGAGGTGACAATCGTCACACTGCCTAGTTTATATTAAAACAACAAAGTAAAAAAGTACAAAGAAAGAGCACAAATGATCGATCACTAAGTGTTGTGAACTTTGAATCTCGCAAATATGAACAAGAAATAAGCAGTAGTAAGCTAGGTGAGACGAGTGTGTGTTCCTAGATCGATATTGCCTCAATTTATAACATGAAAACAATACAACGGTAATCTAATTCAGTTCCACAATATCCGGTCCAACTACAACTCATGCGCCAACTGATTCTTTGTGACTGTTGCTGACTTCTCCATGTAGTCTACGATTTTCTCTTTATTCTGGATAAATAGGAATAATTATTGCTATCGACCTGTTGACTCAACTCAAAAATTAGTAGCACATGCTGAATAATTAAATAACAATAATTAACTACAAATCATTATTATTTACTATTCAGTTCATCAGATCATAGAAATTCATATACGCAAATATATCTGATTATCTCGAAATATTCCATATCCCTAATTATTCCGAATTATAAGATCAAATTTTTACAGGCATAACCAGTGTTGTAAAAATCGGCCTAGGCGGCCGCCTAGGCGCTAGGCGGCCACCAACTGTCTAATTTTTGGCCTAGGCGGTGCCTAGGCGCTAGGCGGCCTAGGCGGGGTCTAGGCGGCCTAGGCGGCCCGATCAGATTTTTATTTTTTTTCATTTTTTTTCATTTTTTTTCATTTTTTTGACTTTTTTTGACTTGTTTTTGGTAAAAAGGGATCAATTTTATGATTATTTAGACATTTCTCAACCAAAAATCTTTAATATGTCTCTGAAACATCGAATCCAGACAATTAACATCGAAATTTATCTCTAAACATTGAACTTAGTGTTTAAGTTTGCACTTTAAAGTACTTTTTTTTAGTATATTTAAGTATATTTTTTAAAATTATTTGAAGTATTATATTAAATTATTGATATTAATATGTGTATATAATATATATTTGTAAAATTACATATAAAAATTCCAATCCGCCTAGCACCGATTAATCCCAATTAATCCCTAGGCGGTACCTCACCGCCCGACTAGCGCCTAGCGATTTCTACAACACTGGGCATAACACGTTTCATAAAAAAAAACCTATGTTGAAACATTGACCTATTGAAACATGCATAAAATAAGCATGAATACATATTAATATTAATATATATATTAAAATGCAACCTAAATGAATAGTATATATATATATATATATATATATATATATATATAGGGGAATGATCCATTGTTAACCCTCCCTTATAGCGTTAATTGCTTAACCCTTGCGTTTTTTGCCCGAATCTTAGTTTTTTTTTCATGGTTTTTATTATGTAAAAATAGGAGGGTTTCTTTTTTGTGTTTTTGCTAATTCATCACCGTTTAGAAGTTATTGTAAGTGTAAGTTACTTACACTTACTTACAATTCGTATCTGATGTAAGTAAATGTAAGTAAGTGTAAGTAACTTACACAAATTATAACTTCTAAACGGTGATGAATTAGCAAAAACACAAAAAAGAAACCCCCCTATTTTTACATAATAAAAACAATGAAAAAAAAACTAAGAATCGGGCAAAAAACGCTAGGGTTAAGCGGTTAACGCTATAAGGGAGGGTTAACATTTGAACATCTCCCTATATATATATATATATACACATAGTGAAAAAACGTGGCCTTTCTAGGATTTTAGTGGTGTTCGTAGAAGGCAATGGTGATTTATTTATTCTCATAAAAAATCAATGTTTCCTTAGAAATTTAGTTTTTTTTTTATTTTAACCAATTGGTCCGACGAGAAAGATTTTGTGAGTATTTTTTCATTTATTTTTGTAACATATTTGTATGGATTTTATATGATTTTATATTTTAATGAAAAATTATTATAGAGTTCGTGATGAGAGATTTGATTTTGTTATGTGACTTATACTTTTGCAAATGATATATAATACCTATTATCAGTACACTATGATAACCCGCCGCAACGCGTTTTGGGATAAAACCTAGTTATATTTAAGGGTTAAGATTACGTTTTATAAAGTTTAAGGATGACACATGTGTTAAAGTTTTGGTGTAAAATATAAAAGCCTTTATATTAAGTATACAGATAGACACTAAATTTTAAAACCTGATATTGGTCAAAAATGAATTTTTAAGTTTAAGGAAGAAATGCAAAATTTAATGGTAAAAACATAAAAGTTTTGATATTGATAAAATAAATTTTAATTTTTAAAAACTTGAGAATGTAAAAATGATCTTCTACAAAGTTTGACAATTAAACATTTAAAGTTTTTATAGTTAATAAGTTTGAAGTATTATAATAGAGGGATCAATGCTGTATAAAAAATGGAGAAAAAAAATACAAGAGAATGCAAAAATAAATAGTGATCTATTTCTTAACTTTTTTTATAAAAGGTTTTAAGTTGAAGTCTCATCTTACTATGGGTTGAGCCAGATGTCTTTCTAATTTGTGTATTGCCTTTTAAACAGGTTGGTCATGTCATTAGGCTCTGTTTTCAAGCGAAAAGGTTAAATATTTGTCAGAGTGATCTTGAATGACCAGATGTTTTTTGTTTAAAAAAATAAATAAAAATAAATGATTAAATTAAAGTTTATTAATTTTGGTGATTTAAACTCAAATATGATAAAGAGATGAAAGATGAAATAAAAGAAGATATTAAGGAATTATCTTCAATAAAGAAAATAAAAAAATAAATAAAAAAAGATTAAGGATTAAAAAATTTAAATTAATTTAATAAACCTTACAAAAATCAAACAAAATTTATAATAAATGTATTTAACCGTCAACCTTAAAAATTCAAATTCATAGTAACTATAATGAGGATCAAATGTATAATTCTTAAAAAGAAAAAACAAGTCTATGGAGTTTTAGCCAAATTAGACAAAACATTTGTGCTGTTAACTTTAAATACAAATCAAACATTTATCTAATTTACTTTAACGAAAATAATCGTAAACCACCTATAAACTTTCACGACTTTTATTGCGAGTGTGGTGTGTCTATCGATTTATTTTTTATTTAAACTGATATTAGTATTAGCTGTTTTTTAAATCTGAATAAACAAAATTTTTAATCCAAACTATTTTATTTTTTTTTTAAAAATTATTTAAAATAATTTATTTTTTTAAATCCAAACTAGCCGATCCAATTGGCAATTGGTGTTCCATCTTTCAAGTGTGAAAACATTAGTTTAAATCGAGTATTTGTACGTAACCCTTATAAAACACATCTGAATACGAATTATATAGAATGTAAATTTTATATTTTTATACAAAAAAGACATCAAAAACATTACAGTATAGCAGTGTTTTTGTGATGTGATCAAGCTCAAGAACTATAAGGTCTTGGGTTCATCCCACAATGAGATTTTCTCTGAGTACTGAGTTTCCTCTTGATGACACGATAAAACTCCAGTAATTTGTTGATGACTGAAATTAGTCGTTCAAATAAAATATAGAGAAGACACATCCCGAAAATTTAAATTAATATTATCTTATTATTCTTTATATTCACGGCTAATTAAGAGATTATGCATAATTATCTATACGAAATGTTACAAAAATCTCGTATTTTACAAAACTAAAATTACATTTATAAAAAAATTAAAAAGTAACTAAATTGCCATTTCCTTAAAGTTTGGCCGTGTAACATAACGGCGCAGTAACGGCGACGGTAGCATACGATTTGCAACTCAGTAACTCGAGCAGTCTCCATGAACGTTTCCGGCGATCAGCACTCCGGCTAAACGGAATCACATCAACCGGAGAATCAACGGTCATTTTTGAAACATCCCGGCGGAATCTCCGGTTCTTTAAGTCCCGAATATCCATCTCCGGCTGTCGCACATTTACCAACCCATACAAAACAGCATGCCACCGTGAAGAACATGATTGTTTGCAGTTCAATGATCGGCTGTTTGTAACGAGTGGACTCACAGTGGTAGTGCTTTTGATGTCCGATCTTGATTCAGATCGAGACCTCCGGCAACCATGGGGGTGAGTCTGTTGATTTCTTCGGTATTGGTTTCCGGTTTGCTGCGGTGGTTTTTGACGGTGAAGTTGTTGGTTGATGGGTACAAGTTTGCCGCAGATGATGATGTCTTCTGCATGACACATCGTATTTTCTTCGGGATGATCAACCAACCCTCGCCGGAAAAAGTCGAAAACATCGTCGGCGGATGATGATGATGATGATGATGACGGATTCCGGTGATATTGAGGATCTGTGAAATCGATGAGAGAAAGAGTTTCTGATTCTTGATTATCATGAAAATTGTTGGTAAATTCTTCCTCCATTTAAAACACACCGTGTTTTGGTGTTTGTGTGTGTTGTTGAGAGAATGATTGTGTGTGTATGAAGGTCTATAAATAGGATTGTGAATGGAAGAAAAGAATCAAGGATAGTTGATAGTTCTTTTTAGAACTTTCGTTATGAAATCTCTAACTTTTTTTATTTTAATATGTTTTTTTTCATGAATTTATTACTCCCTTTTTGTTTGTATCTAATTTATTTTTCTATATTTGACTTTTGACTATTTGTCATAATCTTTTTATAAATATACGTATTTTTATTTTTATTATTATTAAATCAGCTTATACCCATGTAAAATGCCATGTTATCCTCGCAATTAGAGCAGTCCAAAAAGCTCGAAATTTGTTCGAAATTAGGGCTGTACAAAAAACTTTGACTTCATTCAGAGAAAGCTCAGATAATACTCGTCTCAAATAAAGCTTGTTTGTAAATTAGTCGAGACGAGACTGAGCCGCACTGAGTCCGAGGCAAGGTTGGCTCAGCTCATAGCTTGCTCATAGGCTTGTCTCGGCTTGTTTGTACAACATCCTAATACATCAAATTATAAAAATATAGGGTTAATTTTAATAATAACTATAACTTTATGTAGAGGTGGGCAAAAACCCGGAATCGGAACCGACAACCTGTACCAGAACCTGTCGTACTCGAACCGATGGGCACATGCTGTTACAGATTCTCAGAGAAATCGGATTTGGAACCGGAAAAACGGAACCGGTTCCACCCTTACCAGGCAAACCCGAACCGGAACCGGCCAAAAATCGGTAGGAACAGGTTAGAAACCAGAACCGGTTATTGACTTTGTTAACCGGAAACAATTAAAAAAACGGTTTACCCAACTCTAACTTTAAGTATGATGGTGTTTAATATAATTTCTTTTATAAAATTTTTTGTTGTACGTTTTAATTGTTGTTGTTGCTTTTTTAATGATTGTGTATAAAATTTGTACATTGTAAAATAGCGTTGTTGTTCTTTTATGAAAACCGAGAAAAAAACCAACAAAGCCAAATGGCTCAATGGAAAACGAGACGAGTTTGAGTCAAGAATTCAGGTTCGGTTTACAATTCGAACCGAGCCGAGCTAGCTCGGGTTTAAATCCGAGCCAAGTATGAGCTAACTTAGCCCGACTCAGCTCGGCTCGTGATCACAAGATCAGTTGAACCGGATACTTTTTACATAACCGTGGTTTGATTAAATGCTACCGATTCCGAATATCATAACGTAGACACATCATATTACTATTTTAATAACAGAAATATAAAACACATCACAACTTTTTCACTCTGTTGTATACGTTCATGCTCTGCAAAAAAACAGGCCGCAACGATTGTCAATCTGTCAAAAAACAGTAAATCAAACATTTCTTCTAAGAAATACAAGCTCACACTTAAGCGTATGATGTTAAAAATCATAAAACCAAATCATAAGAAAATGTCCATAATGTATGGACTCATTGTACACATTTGGATATCTCGCAAAAATTATGTGATTGTTTAGGTTCAAAATTTATATAAATGTTCGTGAGGTAATTGCGATCAAATATATATGATTATGAGAATTATCTAATAACTTAAGTGAGTAAGTAGGAGGGAGATTAAAAAAATAAAATTTAAAGTTCAAGCTACAAAATTAAACGTTGAAAATTAATTATAATTGCAAAAATCTAAAAAAACAAACTCTTGTATACTAAAATGTATGTATACTAAAATGTATGTATACTAAAAAATCAGACCTAATGGTTGTCAATTTGTTTCGAAACAATTAAAACGAACTATCGCAAAAACATAAGACATGCCCAAAAAATACAACGCAACATCAGCATACTAACAAATATACCCATTTTTATACCACTTTTAAGCACGGTATGTGAAAGAAGAAATGAAAACAAATTTTACCCTTACCCCAGAAGGGTAGAGAGACTGTTCTAGAAAAGACCCCCAGTTCAAGAAAATGTTTTCTTTCTTTTTTTTCTTTTTTGGTAAAAATGTGAACAAGTAGGAATAGATGGAAAAATCGTAAAACGAAAATAATATAAAAGGTAATTGCAATCGCAAAATTTAGCGTAAGAAACGCAAACATAGAACTGACTTATAAAACGAAGAAAGCGTTGTTTAATTATTATTATTCAATTACCATCATTATTTGATTAATACTATTAGAGTATTATTTAATTATTACTAATAGTTAAAAGGAAATAAACTTGTAGTGAAGAATCGAGCACGGACAAATGGTTTTGAAGGGATTTTTTTCAACCAGCAAGGTTGGTGAGCATATGCTCAATCTTTGAACAGCATATTTATATATTTAATTAACTATCATAGAACCTCGTGTATTGCACGATTTGGATAATTAAAAAAGTATATTTATTAATATAAAATAATAATAAATTTATAATATTTATAAAATTATTTTTTAAGATAAAATATAATTGAAATATTTTTATAATTTATAAGTTATAATAAATTAGTAAAATATTAGAATAAGAAGATTTATATTTTTTAATATTTAATTATATAATTTAATTATAAAAAATTATAAATATATATTAGAAGAAAGATGATGGAAAAAAATTTTCAGATTGCATCAAAATACGACAGGCATCCTTTAAAAATAGTCATTTATTATAATAGGTAGTTTATTTTATTAACACGGCCCACTTCTCAATTAAATTATTAGTTAATAGTTATTTTTATTATGGCATTATCCTTTTTAAATAAGTGCGAATAGTGTAGGGTTGTAATCGAGTCGAGCCGAGCCATGACTGGCTGCAGCTCGGCTCGTGGATTTTCGAGATGAGCCCGAAGCCGAGCCGAAATTTTTTTGAGCCAAAAATTGTAGCTCCAGCTTGCCCCATAAAAACCTTGGAGCCTCGAGCCAGCTCTTTTTTTTTTTTCCTTCCTCCATTTTACATATACATATACATATATATATATATATATAAAATCTACTATATAAAATCTAATATAAATAAAATCCAATATATATGTATATGTACATATATATATATAGGGCAATGCATAAAAAATAACACTCATCTTTTCCTACAACTACATAACACATTTCAACCAATCATAAACTTACACATAAGCATTTTATTAAAATATTAAAAAGGACATCATAATCATTTTACGTTTATAAGTTTCCCCCCTCTTTTTTAAACATTAATAACTTTTTTATAATATATTATTTTTTAAAAGAATTGCACCATTATATTCGTCTCATTTTTCTCTTTAATTTCGTTATAGTTTCGACTAATTTTTTTTACTTTTTTTAGATGCTCTATATTTACATCATTGTAACGAGCTTAAATATAACAAATTTATTTGAAATTTTTTTAAAAATGATAAATTACAGTGATGTAATTTACATTGACGTAAAATTCGGTTTCGGTTTTTTCGGTGAATTTGGTTTAAATTACAGTGATATAATTTACATTGACAACAAATTAGTTTATTTTTTTTCGAACAATGATAAATTACATCACTATAATTATCATTGTTAGAGAAAAAAAATCAAAATAATGTGTTATATTACATCACTGTAATTTAACATTGTAATTATCATTGTTAGAGAAAAAAATAAAATAATGTGTTATATTACATCACTGTAATTTATCATTGTTAGAAAAAATTCAAAATAATTTGCTATATTTATGCTCGTTACATCGATGTAAATAATGGACAATAAGAAAAAAAATTAAAAAAAGTAGTCAACATTATAACGGGAAATAAAGAAAATTTACATCACTGTAAATAATGTGTTACGTCACCGTTAATTATGTCATTGTAAATTACTTCATTTTGTGTTACATTACTTCATTTTTTTTACATTACTGTAATTTATCATTGTTAGAAAAAAATTTATAATTAATTTGCTATCTTTAAGTTCGTTACAATGATGTAAATACATGACATCAAAAAAATAAAAATAAAAACTAGTCGAGACTATAACGAAATTAAAGAGAAAAATGAGACGAGTATAATGGTGCAATTTTTTTAAAAAAAATAATATAGTATAAAAAAGTTATGAATGTTTAAAAAAAGGGAAAATGTTACAGAAACATAATCAACTTTTGATTTTGATCTAATTAAATAACTGGAACTTTGTTTTGTTTCAATTAGGTAACTTAAGTTTGATTTATGCTCTAATACTAGATAAAAAACCTGGATAACAGGTAATATTGATCCGTTTAGGCTTTATAAGTGCATTTTTAGATGATTTTATGACCCGTTGAAAGTTTTAAACGTATTTTAGACTCATTTGTGCATTTTGTTTTTTTTTAAAAATGTTATAGAAACGGGTCATAAAATCATCTAAAAATACACTTATAAAGCCTAAACAAATCAAGATTACCTGCTATCCAGGTTTTTTTATCTAGTATTAGAACATAAATCAAACTTAAGTTACCTAATTGAAACAAAACAAAGTTCCAGTGATTACACTTTCTCTTTGTGGTATTCCACCCCTTGCTTGTTTGGAACAAAATCAAAACTTGGTTATGTTTCTACAAAATTACCCCTTAAAAAAAGGGGGTAAACTTTACTTAAATAACAAATGTCATAAATGCCCTTTATATTAAAAAAAAGGAAAAAAAAAGAATCTGACACGTGGCGCGATCTTATACACTTACCTTTTAAAAGTAACCATTGGATGATGGTTAATGGGTTGTAACAAAAGATAAGGGTTATTAAAAATTCCATCCCCTATATATATATTATGTATAATATATATGTATGTGTGTGTAATATAATACATATGTATGTATGTATGTATTAAAAGTCGAGCCGAGCTGAGCTCGAGCCGAGCAAACCCTGGCTCCGGCTCAGCTCGTTTTTAACGAGCTTTTTTCGAGCCGAGCCTTTTTCAAGCATTTTTCGAGCGAGGCTCGAGTCGCGAGATTTTTGAACAGCACTAGAATAGTGAACTAATAAGCAACAACTAGTTAAGTGATTGATGTTGTTATAAAAATATTCATAAAATTGCTGAACTACATTTTTGTTAACTTTATTACACTCCATTTGATTTACATCTTGGAAGAACAGTGTAACCTAGAGATGCATGGTAAAACCGGTTAACAAAACTGTACTGGTTACTGGTTAGTAATAGGTTAGGATTGATTTTTAAACTAGTTTTTGAATCGGTTTTAGGTTTCTAGAAAACTGGTTATCTAGGACCGGCTTGAGGTTTCAGAAAACCAAACCGATTAACCGGTTCACCTAAGTGAAAAACCAGTTAACCGACTTGATTTAGGTTTATAATTTTTAGATGACCCAACCCGACCGATTAGAGTCGGTAAAATAAATGAAATATTTAATGACAGACATTGCCTACAAAATATTTTCGACCCCAGAAGAAAATTTTATGGGTCCGCCAATGCATGTAACCATCATATCAGTTAGATTTAAAAATAAATTTGCAACTGTATTTGACCACCAAAAAATTGTCTAAAGTTTCCACAAAATCATAACACAATGAAAAAGATTATTCATACCTTGAGGATGGCATGCCCGGATTCTGACAGACCAGCAATAGCGTGTGATGATGGTATGAAGTATAAACCTTCTTTTTTTTTTTCTTTTTTTTTAATCTTTATTTAACATGTGGCTAAAAACGAAGAGTAAAAGGTTCGGATGGTGTTGAATTGATTCTAAATAGGTTAGTTATTCATATATACGCATGGGTTTTCAGCATGTTACGGCAGAAATTTTGTCACGATTTCGAATACATGAGCTTATATGACAAAATGCATAAATATAACATGCCATAAAGGTTGTTATCAACATAAAGCTAAAGTTCATCCATCCTGACATGTATATACTATAGATGAATTGTAAAAAAAATTAGTAGAAAAGTTGAGTTAAAAAAAAAAAAATTAGTGTAGTAAAGTATATTAAAAAAAATAAACAAAGAAAAATTACTATATATATATATAATTAAAACAAATGAAAAAGGAATAGTAAAATATTATTATTTATAAGTGGGTCCCATTTATTATTGTGTGTGTGTGTGTGTATAGGGTGAGGTTATGCTAAATAGTGTTTTTAAAATAAAAATTATGATAAGTATTAATAGCCTTTAGATCAAAAACTCAAGGGCTGATATCACAGTTCCAAAATTCGCGGATTAATAAGCAGTTAAAAGACGCGGAAGGGTAGGATCGTCATTTGCTCAAGCGCGCCTTCCTTCGTCTCTTCAATTTCGAAAACCAGAAACTTCTTCAGTTTTTTCGAAGAAAACCGCAATCAACAATGGCGAACGACGGAGATGCAACGAATATGATTACTTCAGGATTGCAAACAGTACCTACTTAACAATCACCGCAAAAATCATCAATGGCGAACGACGGAGATGCGACCGATATCTCAACTTGAAGAACAGAGCGTACAAAAAGATCAGACACAACAAAAATGAAGAACCAATTCAAGTTACATTTAAAATAGTTTTATTATCATTGCGTCTAATCGTAGTGTCGATTGAGTCATCATTGTTTCATGTATTGCACAATGAATGGTCTAGGTTAGAAGTTTTAGAAACAATGGCTAAAAACATCAATGTGTTTTGTGTCATTGTGTCTAACATGAGTTTCTGTTGTGTCATCTGTGTGGTCATCTCAATTGCATGTATTACACAATGCTTGGTCTAGGTCACAACTTTTAGAAACAATGGCTAAAAACATCAATGTGTTTTGTGTCATTGTGTCTAACATGAGTTTCTGTTGGGTCATCTGTGTGGTCATCTCTGTTGCATGTATTACACAATGGATGGTCTAGGTCACAACTTTTAGAAACAATGGCTAAAAACATCAATGTGTTTTGTGTGATTGTGTCTAACATGAGTTTCTGTTGTGTCATCTGTGTGGTCATCTCTGTTCCATGTATTGCACAATGGATGGTCTATGTTAGAAGTTTTAGAAACAATGGCTAAAAACATCAATGTCTTTTGTGTCATTGTGTCTAACATGAGTTTCTGTTGTGTCATATGTGTGGTCATCTCTGTTGCATGTATTGCACAATTGATGGTCTAGGTTAAAAGTTTTAGAAACAATTGCTAAAAACATCAATGTGTTTTGTGTCATTGTGTCTAACATCAGTTTCTGTTGTGTCATCTGTGTGGTCATCTGGGTTGCATGTATTGCACAATGGATGGTCTAGGTCACAACTTTTAGAAACAATGGCCAAAAACATCAATGCGTTTTGTGTGATTGTGTCTAACATGAGTTTCTGTTGTGTCATCTGTGTGGTCATCTATGTTGCATGTATTGCACAATGCTTGGTCTAGGTCACAACTTTTAGAAACAATGGCTAAAAACATCAATGTGTTTTGTGTGATTGTGTCTAACATTAGTTTCTGTTGTGTCATGTGTGTGGTCATCTTTGTTGCATGTATGCATAATGGATGGTCTAGGTCACAACTTTTAGAAAAAATGGCTAAAAGCATCAATGTGTTTTGTGTGATTGTGTCTAACATGAGTTTCTGTTGTGTCATCTGTGTGTCATCTCTGTTCCATGTATTGCACAATGGATGGTCTATGTTAGAAGTTTTCGAAACAATGGCTAAAAATATCAATGTGTTTTGTGTCATTGTGTCTAACATGAGTTTCTGTTGTGTCATCTGTGTGGTCATCTCTGTTCCATGTATTGCACAATGGATGGTCTAGGTTAAAAGTTTTAGAAACAATTGCTAAAAACATCAATGTGTTTTGTGTCATTGTGTCTAACATCAGTTTCTGTTGTGTCATCTGTGTGGTCATCAGTGTTGCATGTATTGCACAATGGATGGTCTAGGTTGGAAGTTTTAGAAACAATGGCTAAAAATATCAATGCGTTTTGTGTGATTGTGTATCTAACATGAGTTTCTGTTATGTCATATGTGTCGTCATCTCTGTTGCATGTATTGCACAATGCTTGGTCTATGTCACAACTTTTAGAAACAATGGCTAAAAACATCAATGTGTTTTGTGTCATTGTGTCTAACATCAGTTTCTGTTGTGTCATCTGTGTGGTCATCTCTGTTTCATGTATTGCACAATGCTTGGTATAAGTCACAACTTTTAAAAACAATGGCTAAAAACATCAATGTGTTTTGTGTGATTGTGTCTAACATCAGTTTCTGTTGTGTCATCTGTGTGGTCATCTTTGTTGCATGTATTGCACAATGCTTGGTCTAGGTCACAAATTTTAGAAACAATGGCTAAAAACATCAATGTGTTTTGTGAGATTTTGTCTAACATCAGTTTCTGTTGTGTCATCTGTGTGGTCATCTCTGTTACATGTATTGCACAATGGATGGTCTAGGTCACACCTTTTAGAAACAATGGCTAAAAACATCAATGTGTTTTGTGTGATTGTGTCTAACATTAGTTTCTGTTGTGTCATCTGTGTGGTCATCTCTGTTGCATGTATTGCACAATGCTTGGTCTAGGTCACAACTTTTAGAAACAATGGCTAAAAACATCAATGTGTTTTGTGTCATTGTGTCTAACATGAGTTTCTGTTGTGTCATCTGTGTCGTCATCTCTGTTGCATGTATTGCACAATGGATGGTCTAGGTCACAACTTTTAGAAACAATGGCTAAAAAATCAATGTATTTTGTGTCATTGTGTCTAACATGAGTTTCTGTTGTGTCATCTGTGTGGTCATCTCTGTTCCATGTATTGCACAATGGATGGTCTAGGTTAGAAGTTTTAGAAACAGTGGCTAAAAACATAAATGTGTTTTGTGTCATTGTGTCTAACATCAGTTTCTGTTGTGTCATCTGTGTGGTCATCTCTGTTGCATGTATTGCACAATGCTTGGTCTAGGCCACAACTTTTAGAAACAATGGCTAAAAACATCAATGTGTTTTGTGTGATTGTCTCTAACATCAGCATCTGTCGTGTCATCTGTGTGGTCATCTCTGTTGCATGTATTGCACAATGCTTGGTCTAGGTCACAACTTTTAGAAACAATGGCTAAAAACATCAATGTGTTTTGTGTGATTGTGTCTAACATGAGTTTTTGTTGTGTCATATGTGTGGTCATCTCTGTTGCAAGTATTGCACAATGTTTGGTCTAGGTCACAACTTTTAGAAACAATGGCTAAAAACATCAATGTCTTTTGTGTCATTGTGTCTAACATGAGTTTCTGTTGTGTCATCTGTGTGGTCATCTCTGTTCCATGTATTGCACAATAGATGGTCTAGGTTAGAAGTTTTAGAAACAATGGCTAAAAACATCAAAGTGTTTTGTGTCATTGTGTCTAACATCAGTTTCTGTTGTGTCATCTGTGTGGTAATCTCTGTTGCATGTATTGCACAATGGATGGTCTAGGTTAGAAGTTTTAGAAACAATGGCTAAAAACATCAATGTGTTTTGTGTCATTGTGTCAAACATGAGTTTCTGTTGTGTCATCTGTGTTGCATGTATTGCACAATGCTTGGTCTATGTCACAACTTTTAGAAACAATGGCTAAAAACATCAATTTGTTTTGTGTGATTGTGTCTAACATCAGTTTCTGTTGTGTCATCTGTGTGGTCATCTCTGTTGCATGTATCGCACAATGGATGGTCTAGGTCACAACTTTTAGAAACAATGGCTAAAAACATCAATGTGTTTTTTGTGATTGTGTCTAACATGAGTTTCTGTTGTGTCATCTGTTTGGTCATCTATGTTGCATGTATTGCACAATAGATGGTCTAGGTTAGAAGTTTTAGAAACAATGGCTAAAAACATCAATGTGTTTTGTGTGATTGTGTCTAACATGAGTTTCTGTTGTGTCATCTGTTTGGTCATCTATGTTGCATGTATTGCACAATGGATGGTCTAGGTTAGTATTTTTAGAAACAATGGCAAAAAACATCAATGTGTTTTGTGTCATTGTGTCTAACATGAGTTTCTGTTGTGTCATCTGTGTGGTCATCTCTGTTGCATGATGTGACAATCCGACTTTTCGAATTAACCTCGTTAACTGAAAATAACGAAATCACAAATATGAGGCCCAAGGTAGGCCCAATGAGGCCAAGGTAGGCCCAATGAGGCCCAAGGTAGGCCCAATTGTATTTATGAGGCCCAAAAGGATTAATCTAGTTCAACAATGTTCTAAGTAACCAATTAGTGACAATCCGGCATTTCCGATTAATTCCGTTAACTCTAGGATTAATCGAAATGATATGTTATTGATCAAGAATAATCTATAAGGGTTAAGATTAATCAAAAATCAAGTTTTAAATGTTTTAATTTCAAGGATTAGTCTACAAATAGTGATAATAGTCGATTTTGACTCCTAAAAGTCAAAATTCGTTTATAAAAATATTAGGAAATTCGAAATTGGGGTCATTACACTGAAATTGATTGAATAAACCTTTCAATCAACACATATTAATGATCTTTAACAGTGATCATACGTTATTGAGTGGTTTAATAATCGAATTTAAATCATTTGGCATCCAAAAGTTGTAACCGTTGCATGGTTGTATCAAAACCGTAAAATTCGACTGCAATCCTCACAATTGAAACTTTCTAAACATCATTCGGCACTCTCAGAGGGTAATTCAAACAGCGAATTGATCTCACAAGCTTTGGATTGAGGTATTGGATCACGGGGGGGCCGAACCTAGGGCTTGAAGTCGTTCTACATCAATACCACATCAAATCTAGTAAGTAATCGTTCCTATACACTCTGAACTGGCCTACTAATGGAAGCCCTAACCATAGTTCATCTGACAACATCGAATTTTATGAGTTCGATCATTAGGACTTGCAAACAAAAACGAATTGGGGGTTATTGCTCAAAAGATTTTAGAAACCAAATCAAAGGTCATGGAAAGCTTCATGATGTTCTGTTAATTGTAAATCATGTGTTAATTTCTGTTAGTAATAACGAATCATATGGATTCGATTTCTAGGGTTTTTCTTAGGAAGTCATTTGGGGGTTTCGATCAAAACCGGTTTAAGAAACAAATTAAATTGTATAGGCAGATTCAGAGTAGTGCGTTTATGGAAAAACCTATCTCAATTTAAGATTAAAATAGTGAATTAATCATGATCGAGTTTTAGGGTTCTTGTTAAGAACATAATCGGGGGTTTTTATGAAAACAAGTGTCAAAATCAAATTAATTGTTACGATTAGTTTCAGAATGTTCCGATTGAGAGTAAGCCCATGCTAATTTGATCAAACTATAACGAATTTAAGGATTTCTAGTTCTAGGGCTTGTAATGTAATCGGGTTTAGGATTTTCTAAACAATTGAGGCTTAGAATCTGATTAAATATTGCAGATTGGTTCGTTTTGATTCAAGGGTAAAAAGCCCTATGATGTTGGGTTCGATCGGGTTCGAATTGGTGCCCAATTAGAGGTTCTTTGGTTCGGTTAATAGAAAAAGAGGGGAAACAGCTAAGTTATGCTTAAAAGCATTTAGGTTTCAATCTGGTAACAAAAGTTGGATCAGAGGAAATGGTAAGATGTGTGTGTGGTGAAACCGTGGTCACGGGTTCGAATCCAAGGACCATTGGGTTTTAGTTTTAAAACTAAATTTTTGATATTTTAGTCATAACTCACTCGTTTTAACTCCGATTCGACTCGTTCGAATTGCGTTAGAACCAGAATTCTATCCCGAATGCATTAGAATAATAAAATTCACATTTTAACCCGAAAACGAAATCGCGTATAACTACGTTAGTTTAAATAAAATCATAAGCGATGGTGTGATTTTATTAAACGATTTCAAAGTCACGCGTATTCACGTATGCACATTTCTAACACTCAAGTATACGTGTGTTGACACGTATGTGATTTCAAGCACAAAACAATATTCCGAATAACACTAGGTTATTGTTAAAACATAGGTTCTTCGTAAGAGGACTTTCTACACGAGTCTAAGTGTGTTGATCATTCTGCAACAATCAAAGGTGCGTACACGGCCCCTTTCTTATTTTAAACTGTTTTGGGGGAGAAAACATGTGTAACAAACACTTTAGATACATATCACTTGCATGAGTTAACTGTTTACATTATGTGACAACATAGCATTTAAAAGTCCTTACACTTCGAACCGTTTAGTTTGCCGTAGCGCAAAGCGTGGTAGTTGGAAATAGATCTATTAGGTTTGACAAACCTCACTTGGTAGATGGGATCTACGCAGGTGTTTGACTGACCAAACACTCATTTACTATTGTTTGTGCTAGACAATAGTGGCAAGGCAAAACATGCGATAGCATGCACTAGTCAGCTTCGGTGTCGACCACTTATGTAAATAGTATATATGACTAGCTATCATGACTATGCAACGTGTGATTATGTTATCCGCAAACTTTATATTCAAACTGTGGTTTTAAACATTGTGAATGCTTAAACATGTGTAATGCACCAACCTTTGTGTTGACTTGATTTACATGTTTTCTCAGGACGCTAAGGTTCACCAGAAAGCAGGCATGGACTAGGAGATCGAGTCGCATGCATGTTTTACATTTCATTTATTTGGATTTGAACATTTGACAACTTTGCATTGTAATTTACAGTTTATAACCATTACGTTTATTATTGTTTTAAAACGCTTCCGCAAACTTTGAAAACTTTGATATTACAGTTTTAGACCAAAGTATGTTTTGAAAATTCATATAGAGGTCTTCGTTATGTCTAATGATCTGAGATCCTAGTTTGTCACGTTCCCAAACGGTATGATTCCGTTAGTTGGAAATTGGGGGTGTGACACGTGTATTGCACAATGCTTGGTCTGGGTCACAACTTTTAGAAACAATGGCTAAAAATTCAATGTGTTTTGTGTCATTGTGTCTAACATGAGTTTCTGTTGTGTCATCTGTGTGTTCATCTCTGTCTAACTTCTATTTTTTTTGAATAGTTCTATTACGTAAACGGAAAAGTGAAAGAATTAAAATGAAGTGGTTTGGTAGATTTCTAATGAGGAGTCCAACCCAATAATTTTGGACAATGAAGAAATTGATATTGAATGTTAGTATACTCAACTTTTATTATAGTATAACATATATATTTTTATTGTGTAATAATTTTATTGTTTCATTTTAATGCAGCAAATGACAAAGATAATTCTGACTCTGATAAACCAATCAAAGAGTTTCTTAAGCCAAACAAAGAAAGAAAACAAAAGCTGAAATTGAAAGCTAAGAAGGTTGATAAACTGAAAGAAGCATGTTCAAAAAGAAAAATAGAAACAAGTCAACAAGCTGAAAATGTGATGGTGAAAAAGTCAAAGGGAAACATTGAAAAGTTAGAGGAGAATCAATCACCTTATTTTGAGTACACTGGTCAAAAGACTTTCATGAGGTGTTCACCAGCAAACCTGATAAATTTTTTGGAAAAACTAAATGAAGATCAAAAGAAAGCAGTTAAAGAAATGGGTTTCGGTGAAGTGTTGTGTTTAAAGTTACACACAATACCAACTGCCTTTGGTTATTGGCTCTTAAAGAACTACAATCCAGAAACAGATGTTCAGAATATTGGGTCTAGTCAGTTCAAGATAACACCTGATTTGATCCATTTGGTATTTGGAATACCAAATGGTAAAATCATGGTTCATAAGAAATTCCGACCAAATTCTAATGATGCGGTCTTCAGTGAATGGAGAAGTCAATTTGGTACAGACATACCAAAAAAGATTTCAATAAAATATTTTGCTCAACACTTAACAACCAGAAACGATTCTGGTAGAATGTTTAAACTCAAATTTTTGGTGATATTCTTTTCTATAATGGGAGAATCAATGAAAAGCAACATTGTCAACCAAAGATTCCTCACCTCAGTTACTACAAAAATGGATGTGAAGAAATTGAGTTGGTGTGATTATGTGTTAACCTGTCTTCGGAAAACAAGACAGACATGGAATGGGGGCGAGGATGAGCTGTTTAACGGGCCTCTACTTTTACTTGCGGTAAAATGTTTATTATACAATTTCATATAACACAAATATTATATAACACAATGTCATATATCACAAATATTATATAACACAATGTCATATAACACAATGTCATTATTCATTAGACACAATAACATGCTATGTATATTAATATTGTTGTTTCTTTTTTGATAAACCTAGGTTTTATACTTCTATGAAAAACAAAATAGCAAGGACCAATGGTTGAATCAACTAAAAAAACTTGGGGGAGTAAATTTGACAAAATTGCAAGAGTTTGAGGAGAAACTCGAATTGATAGCTGGAAATAAAGACTCAAATCATGAAGAAAAAAAGACTGAAGGAGGATTGAAAGTTAAAATTAGAATCTAAAGACCCCCTAAAGTTCAAGTTGCACAAACTGATTCTACTGAAAATGAAGAATCTTCAAAAGGAGGTACAAAAAAATTTTGTCATATGCCCTTGTATTATATCTTAGTGTATTATATGTGATTGTGTTATATAATATTGTGTTATATCTTCTTGTGTTATAACACATTCTGTTATTTCCTTATTGTGTTATATGCCATTGTGTTATAACTTATTCTCTTATTTTCTTATTGTGTTATGTATCATTGTGTAATGTAACATTGTGTTAAATGTAATTGTGTTATGTATCATCCAGTTTTTTGGTTATTGTGTTATCTGTTATTCTGTTATATGACACAATTAGATGAAATTGTGTTATATGTTAAATACTCATTGTGTTATATAAAATTATTTTTACTGTGTTTAACATTGTGTTAATTACTCGTTGTGTTAGATAATAATGTGTTAAATACTCATTGTGTTATATAAAAATATTTTTATCTATTTGTGTTATATCTGATTGTGTTATATGGTATTGTGTAATATTACGTTGTGTTATAATATTGATGTGTTAAATACTGATTGTGTTATATATTAATGTGTTAAATACTCATTGTGTTATATAAAAATATTGTGTTATAAAAATATTTTTATCTATTTGTGTTATATCTGATTGTGTAATATCATTGTATTATCTCATTGTGTTATATATGTGATTGTTCTGTAAAACAATATGCTTTATAATATTGTTTTATCTCACTGTGTTATATATTATTGTTTAGATGACAAAGAAGAAGAAGTCGGCATCAATATTGATGAAACAATTGTAAAAAAAGAAGCAACAGTTCAAACAGAAGAGGTATATTATATATACATTTGTTTTTTACACATTATAATTAAAAATCGTATAAAAAATTATCACAGGATACAGCACAGATGATTAGCAAAGCACTGATCCTGTTTGAAGAACATGCCAACAAAGTGAAGGAGGTGTTGGATGAAGCGAATAAACTTTATCCAGGAAGTATTATCATCAAAGAAAAAGAAATACAATGGAAATCAGCTGTTGAGAAATACAGTAAACTGAAATGGAGGAAGATTATACACCAGTTTGGAACCAGAAAACAATTACAATATTCCTAGCATATCCCCACTTGATGTCAGCCCATCACTATTACAAGAATTTATTGAGATGGAGAAGAACGCATTGATTGAATTGGAGAATAAAGCATTGAAGAAAACAGTTGATCGATTGTTTGAGGTCCCGAGCTTCAATTTGTTAGGGGAAAGTCAAGAAACACCATCGGTTGAAGAAGAAGTGGCTGGAGGAGGAAATCAAGATGCAGTTAAGGAAAACACAATGAGTGAATCAAACAATGAAGAGCCTATGCAGGAAGACAAAATAGGAGAAAAACACAATGAAATTGTTGATCAAGATCCAATTCAAGAAAACACAATGTCTGAAAAACATATTGAAGAACCTATTCAGGAAGACACAATGGGAGACAAACACAATGACAATGTTGATCAAGATCCAATTCAAAAAGACACAATGGGTGACAAACAAAATGATAGCATTGAGGTGGTTTTGTCAGAACAAGAGACTGTTGGGGGCATGCAAACTGAAGATGACGAGCAAAATCAGAATCTTGAAGCTCAGGTTGATAAACTAATAAGTGAGTTACCATTGTTACAAAGTAAAGCACAAGAATATCAAACACCAGAAAAAGCAATGTTGTGCGTTGTTGATCCTGTTAGTAGTGTACGACCTGAGGAATGTGAAGTAAAAAAATCCAAAAAGACCCCAAAGAAAAAAGGTGTTACCCGAAGTTTTGTGTTCACCATACATTCAAAGGCAGGTTGTGATGGCTGATAAAAAAACAAGTACTGAAAATAATCTTTCTTCATATATATTTGTTGCAAGTGGAGAATGTTGGTAAGTCACATTATAACCTATAAGATTTTCTTTTGCAGATTACACAATATTATCAATTACATTATCAGATTGATAATTTTCTTCTTTTGCAGGGACTTGATGTTTCTCATTTCAGATGTTATATCGTCTGTAAGGGTAATGTTTGAAAGTTTGAAACCAGGTATAGAAGTTTATGTTGATGTTATAAATGCATGGGCTCATATTCTAAATCGAGAAGAGAGGAAGAGATCAAGGGATTCAATTCATAGGCTGTTTTGTACTGGTCGAATGATTGTAAGTATACAAACAAAACACAATGACTGATCCTCTTATTTTGTTATTGTGTTATAATTCATTATGTTATATATGCTTGTGTTATAACTCACTGTTATTTTGTTATATGTTATATGAAATTGTGTTTTATAGCATTGTGTTTTATCTCATGTGATTTACTTATTTATGTAATTGTGTTATATACAATTGTGTTATAACACAATGTTACATTACACAATGATACATAACACAATAAGAATATAACACAATGGCATATAACACGATAAGGAAATAACATAATGTGTTATAACAGAATTGTGTTATAACACATTCTAGTATTTCATTATTGTGCTATATGAAGTTGTGTTGTATAACATTGTGTTATATGTAGTTGTGTTATATCTTATTATATTATTTTTGTTATTGTGTTATATGCAGTTGTGTTATATCTTATTATGGTATTATTATTGTGTTATTTGTCATAGTGTTTTAATTTTAGGTTTTGTTTTATTTACAGCATAGGGACACCTTTGATAAAGATGAATGCACAATGGTAACTGGGTTCAAAAGAAATATGCTAGAGGTTTTGGGGAAGGAACAATTGACAAGCATCAATGACTTTGAACTTGTGTTTATACCAATGGTTCAGTCACGTCATTATTATCTCATGTGCTTCAACATAAAAACCACGAAGTCAATTCTGATTGACAATAGTGAATCAGTAGAGTATGAAGCCAAATACCTTTCTAGGCCTGAAAAAAATGGTATGTATATATCAAGTCTTTTAATAAAAAGACACAATACATAAATTGAATGTAACAAAAATGTTTATTTTTTTTAACAGAGAGATGCCTTTGCATCTTACCTTGATGACATATCACATCCAAATGCAAAACACATAAAGGAGTCAAAAATAACTCGGTTTGAGATGCCATGGAGAACTTCACATAATGGTATTGATTGTGGCATATTTCTGATGAGACACATGGAAACGTATATAGGAGAATAAGAAAAAGAATAGAAATGTGGATTTATTCCTGAAGATTTAAAGGGACAACAACAGTTCCAGCTTGATGATTTAAGGAGAAAGTATGCAGCAAAGATCTTGTTGAATGATGTCATTGAAGTTAAATCTTATGTGGTGGAAGACATGAAGAAGTATTTGGACCTTTCACCTACGGAGAAAAGGAAGTTACAGAAAAATACAAAACAAATAATATACAAAAGGCTCACTGAACATATATTTTAAATTGAACTTGGGATTTTCATGTGTATGTAGTCGTATTTTAAGTTAGTATGTAGTTGTATCAAGAAAACAACACAACATTTTTACTTTTGTGTTATTTATTTAATTTGGTATCATAGTATCATGATTTAAAGCAGTTTAAATATTTTGTTGATTGACTAATAGTAGGATCCATACAATTGGGTAAAGTATGACTCATAAAATACATATAACACATTGAACACTATATGACACAATGGATTAATTATGACACAACGGATTAGTTATAACACAATTGATCAATGGATTAATTATAACACAATTAATTATAATACAATTGATCAATTATAGCACAATGGATTAATTATGACACAATGGATTAATTATGATATAATTTAATAATTATTACATAATTGATTGATTATAACACAATATAAAAATTGAAAACAAAAAAAATTAATATTATTAAGAAAACAAATGATATAAGTAATATGTAAAGCAGTTATTATGACACATTAATATCATTGTATGGTTAGTTTAATAAAAATAAGACACAAATTATCTGTCTGCAAGTGGTTTAACAAATTATGACACATAAAATATATATTACACAATGGATATTATATGTGACACAAAAATACAAATTATTATCATGACACAATTGATCAATTGGAACAAAATATTACTCAATTTTGATTGTGTTATAACACTAATTCTCAATAGTTACAATTATCAATAATATGAAAATTTAAGATGAAAAACAAATATAGAAACAATAACTTTCTCTATTGGGTTAAAGATGAAATTCCTAAACTACTTGATTCTTTAATTTGAAGCCGCTTTATGTATAACGTACATGTATGTTGATTATGTCCAGTTTTCTTGCAGAAACTACAAACCCTAACTATATCCATTGCTATCTCACGAGCTGACTTGTACCGTTTATGAATTCCATATCCTTTTGTTCTTGTTCTAATTGGCACACGGACTGAAATGTTGTATGGTTCGCTCATTCCAGTAACTGATGCAAATCTATCTCTCTTGCTAGAACGTGGAGCAGTGACTTTAACCTCATTCGCCTTGGCAATATAATTTTTCGCGTAATCTCTATAAAGGCACAACTGATCTTTGTTTGTAACCAATTGATTAATAACATAATCATTTGAATGTGTAATCTCACGAATGATGGTCTGTACATCAACCTCATTGCTTTTGTGGCAATTTGACCCTTCCATAAAGCGAATTAAACTATTTGCAACAGCATCCCTTGTCCAATGCCTAAGTACATACTTCTTTGGAAACTCAGTTATGTCACAGAGCCTTAACACATAGTAAATATGTCTACAAAGTAACCCAAATTGCTCAAATCTGTTACAGCTGCATGATATAGTAAGATCTTCCTTCCGAAACATAACCTACAAGCAAATAAATAAAATCAATAATAATAAAATAAGATATCACACGACATAATGTTATACAACACAATGACATGTATATAATACTATAATAAATAACACAATGAGATATTACACAACGTACACATAACACAAATAATATATAACACAATACTGTAATAAATAACACAATGAGATATTACACAACAGACACATAACACAAAAATATATAACACAATAAAATTAACATATAACACAATAATATAAGACACAACAAAAACCTATCAATATCTAACACTTTTATATAACACAAATGATACATAACACACTATAATATAACACAATGACACATAACACAATAAAAAATTGAACATACAATTACATATAACACAAAAAAATAGTAAAAACATGAATAAACAATATAAAGGTACAAAAAATATAATTCATACCTTATAATATGAGGTAGAATCATGTGAAAAATCCTTAATTGAGTACTTTTCAAACTCGCCAAAGGTTTCTACATTAACTGATGCACAACTATTAATAGCATCATCTATCTCCAATTGCTGATCCAAGAAAATTGTTTGTGTATAAATTTTTGCAGCTTGATCTTCAAGAGGAAATGAACTCCATATGTCAGGTTCTGTATATCTTGATTCATGATCATTCTTTCTATGCTCATACCTTTGTGCCTCCATTGCCGTCTCAAAATGACTATAAAACTCAATGAAGGTCGAATTTGCATTACAAAAATGACTAAAACAGTGATTTTCACTCTCTGCTCTTGATGTAGTACGCATAAGGACAGACAGATTCTCATCTAAATAATAGGCATGTATCCAGTCTTTTCTAATGTTATATATATCAGTCAACCAACGATGATTACATAGCCTATAAGTAGAAAGAATTGAATGGCATTCTTTCTCAAAAACAACAGCTGTTATACTGTCTGACCATACTATATTACATAATCTTTTTTTGAAATCTGTTGTATTACATAAAATAGCTCCAACCTACCAAAAAAAAGACCTAATCAAAAAGATATAATAACATTACAGAAAAAGACACAATGATTACAATAAACAATAACATCACAGCAACTAATACACAATGATCAAAATGATAAAAAAACACAATGAAAATAAGACACAATAGCATTACATCAACTAATACACAATGATGAAAAGGAGTAAAAAAACAAAATGAAAAGAATACACAATAGCATTACGTAAAATAATACACAATGATGAAAAGGAGTAAAAAAAACACAATGATTAAAAGAAGTAAAAAAACACAATGAAAATAAGACACAATGGCATTACATCAAATAATAAAACAGTAATATATGTAGTAAGAAAACTAAAAACACAATACCTTCCCTGTCAATTTCTCCCAAATATGCCACATGCATAATCTGTGACGAGTATTTGGTAGAACAAATTGAATAGCCTTCTTCATGGCAGGATCTTGATCAGTAACAAGTACTTTAGGAGGAAAACCAAATGTATTAACAAATTTGCTCAATAACCAGCTGTACGAATCAGCGGTTTCAGACCCAAGAAGGGCAGCACCAAGACTAACATTTCTATTGTGGTTATCTATACCAGTAAAAGGAACAAATACCATATCACACCTACAAACACAATAGCAAAAAGAAAATAAATCCAAATATAACACAATGTATAAAATAACACAATGAACTATTAAATCATACTTATTTGTTCGATACGTGGCATCAAAAGCTACCACATCACCAAAAACCTGGTAATTCTTCTTGGAATCCTCATCAGCCCAAAACAAAGCATCTAAGCTGCCATCTTCCTTAACAGTATAATCAAATAAAAAATTGGGCAAACTCTCCTTTTTCTTGTTTAGACGTTGAACAATCATCTCCGCATCATACTCACCAATGTATTCATTTAGATCCCTTCTATAATTCTTAAAATCAGACTTTGTAGCTCCTATATCCCCATAACCACCATACAAACTCTTCAAAATGTTAAAAGCTCTTACAGGCTCAAAAGAGAGCGCAATTCAAGCTTTGTCTACGATTAATATTCAAGCTTATTCTTAAAAGTGTATTGTAATAACCCGTCGTAACACGTGGGGTGAATAAAATTAGTTAAGAACAAAAGAAAAGTTTAATTGATTATACATAAATCTCAAATGCAAATAACATAAATAATAAAAAGAAAATAAAAGGCCAAAGTTTATCAACTTTGTAAAGTGTATAATAAGGTAATTATTTGAATTGACGCATAGCACTGTTTCTTTAAACAATCAATTATTTATGGCAAATTGGATTTAAATAATCCAAACTTTGACCCATTGGCCGCTGTCGGTCCCAACTATTAAAATCCCCGATAATGGTCCGAACTTTCGACATATTTTCCCGTGTCGGACCGCCGTCAAATAAACCCTAACGGCGTTAACTTTTTTTCGAGTTTCAAACGGATTTTTGAGGGCTTTTGTTCAGATGGAGAATACGAGTCGAATGATGTATAACTTACCTCGAAACGTTGCTTCAAATTTCCCAATTTTGGTGTTTAAACTTTCAATTCGTCAAAGAAATCATCAAATTGAGAAATTTGGAGCAACGTTTCGAGGTAAGTTATACGCCATTCGACTCGTATTCTCCATCTAAACAAAAACCCTCAAAAATCCGTTCGAAATTCGAAAAAAAGTTAACGCCGTTAGGGTTTATTTGACGGCGGTCCGCCACGGGAAAATATGTCGAAAGTTCGGACCGTTATCGGGGATTTTCGTAGTTGGGACCAGCAGCGGCCAATGTGTCAAAGTTTAGATTATTTAAATCCAATTTGTCATTATTTATTAAAAAGTTAATTTTCTTTTTTTCGCACAACTAATTAAACTTAATTTTTGTAACTCATTCACAGTCTAATAAACAATTCAAATCAATAGCATAAATACATATTTCCGAAAAAATCTAAACATTCATAAAATATATACCCAACCGTGGTTTGATGGAGATATTTTGATAGCCAATTTATCCTCATTATTTATATATTTTAATATATTTCTTCCACCGACCAAGGTTTTAGTCTCAAGATGGGAATGGTCTTAGCTATTAACATTACATTAATTTAGGTCATCCTCTCTCTAGATTAGGATGTTAGGGCGGTGTTTCAATTTTCAAAAAACATGAACATATACCAAAAGATTTCTAGTAGACTGATGGTTTCTTAACTTTTCTTATAAGAAGTCTTGTATCAAGTCTCATTTAAAGCTAATATTGCTTCTGGTTGAGCTAGGAGGTTTTCATAGTTGGTTTCCTCTTGGCGCGTGAGTCAGGTCACCACGTTCTGTTATTCGGATGGATGAGTGATCTATTTGTCTGAGACAGGGGGTTTTCTTAGTTGGATTTACTCATGTGCGGGTGGATCAGGTCACCACGCTTGTTATTCGGGCGAAAATGTGATAGATTTGGCAGGGTGATCCCGGGTGACTGGAAGTTTGATGTTAAGAAAAAACCATGAACATATATATATATATATATATATATATATATGAATTTAATTGTAGTTATTTTGAAAAGGTCATAATAACATGTATTTTTTCTATTTTTGTTCCGATAAAATCATGTGTCAAAATCCCAGGTATGCTATATCACAAAACAATTTTAGAAAACAAAAAAAACTGTGTTTTTTTATTTTAAATTTTGTTTTATTAACCCAAACGCATTCGGCTCTTTTACTCGATGTTGCCGCATTTAATCCCTCCATGAAACTAACCTACTTATACTAATAAATAAAGGTTTTAATGACACGTGTCATGTTTCTACAGCATCACATCATTCATTTTCCGCATCTCTCCTATTAAATATATCTGTATTAAATAATAATATTAAATATATACTTTTTATACATTTTTAAAATAAAAAAGATTTTTTAATACATTAAAATATAATAATATTAAAAACACATTTTAAAAAAAATTATTATAAATTATAAAATTTTCATAAAAAATTATTTGAAACACAATGTTTAAAGTAAAACGAATAATAAAAAAAAGTTGTGTTTAAAGAAATAATATTATTATTAAAATAATTAAAATATTAAATCATACGAAATTGTGATCGTATTTATATTAAAAATCATCTTATAATTTCTAAATTTTTATTGATAATTATTCGTTATATTTCATTATTTAATCCGTCTAATACACGGGGTACTAACATATTTATTAAATATACCCCAAGTTTATATTATAACATTATTTTATAATTTTATAATTTAAATCCCAAATATAGGGATGTTACAAGACTAAAATGTTAAATGCGATACACTAAGTCAACTCACATATGTACACGGAATAATATTCAACCAGCAAAGTAAACAACTAAAGGCTACAAAGGTAACAAATGACCATGGCCTGAATTTGACGTGAAGAACTTTTGAAGTTTTATTTTTCTTCACATTTTGTTTATATAATTAGGTTGTAAAACACGAGAATTAGAACAAAATCGTAAAATAATTATTAAGAAATCATAAAATGCATGATTGAACAATTCATCAACAAAGTTTTTATATCAAATAAAGATTTTTCATATAATAACTATTCATAATACAATTTATTTTTTTCATCATAAATAATAAATATTCATAACTAATTTCATATTAAGTTTTTTATTTGATGATTTAATAATAGTCCGAAATAGTTTCAGACTTTCAAGTTATACGTCCCTCATTATTTCGTTGTTGTAAGCGTACTTTATATATTTATTCTGTGTTTCTATTTACACCTAATCTAAATTTCAATTACACCCTAGTATTATATTAAAGATGTTGTTATTTGCACTCTAATCTCCTAAAACCTACCTAATAATCTTTATTGCCAATCATTTAGTTTTTATTATTAATCAAAAATTAAACATTGTCAATAAATTCAATAATTATTCAATTTTTTCGAATTTTAATCACCACTTTCTCGTTAAATGTAAGCAGTTTTTTATATAAATTTAAAAACAATTAAAATTACAACTTTTTTATAATTAAAAACCTATTTATTACTTTTAGTTCAAAGGAGTGTTCTTATAAAATTAGTTTCTCAAATAACAGTTGATATATAATTATTTAATATAAGTGTATTTTAATTATAAATTAAGTATAGGTAATATAAAAAATAGCATTTCAAATCAATAGTTGTAATTAGGGGTGTGTTTTTTACCCGAACCCGAAGAACCAACCCGAAAAACTCCTACCCGAACCCTAAAAACCCGAACCCGAAAATACCCAACCCGAAAAAGCCTATTACCCGAACCCGAAAACTTAGAATGGTTCGGTCCTTGGGTACCCACAAGATTTGTTCGGGTAAACCTGAATAACCCGAACTAGGATTCTAAGGGGCGATAACATTTTTTGATTTTCAAATCCTTTATATTTTTTGACATTATTGAAGAAATGTATGTTTTGGTTAAACACGTTTTTGTTATGTTATGGACTTATGGTTAAACATTTGAAATTTTTAAGGAAATGTATGTTTTGGTTAAACATGTTTTAATTTTATTTGTTTGAAAAATAGTATATTAGTTTTTCAAGTATTACCCGAGAACCGTTTAACCCAACCCGATTAAACCCGAGAACCGAAACCCGAGAACCAATTAAACCGAAGTTAAATGGTTCGGTTCTCGGTTCCAATTTCATATTACGAAAACCCGAATAACCCGACCCGAGCAACCCGAAACCCGAGGAACCAACCCGAATGACACCCCTAGTTGTAATTGTGTGTAGTTTTAAAAGCATTAACTATTTCTTTTTAACATTATAATTCTTTAAGATGCATTTTGTATTTGTAGAAAAAGGTAACAAATAAGAGTTATTATCTAAAAAGACACTTGAATATGTTATTTGGATGAAAAATGTAAACTTTAAAAACTTATTATAATTTTGCTACTTGTATTGATTAGCAAGCACAAGACCTTTATAAATCTTGTTGTTTTAATTTCTAGTTGATTTATTGTTTTATGTTCATTGATATATGTGTTAAAAAATCATAGCTAAGTTAAACCGAACTTTTCGTGTCAGTATGTTTTTCAGTTAATTTTTTAGTTACTGATTGTAAATTTTTGAAAACATTCATTTTTTTATCCAATTAGTTCAAGAGGGATGCCAGTAACAAATTATATAAATTTTTTTGGATATTAAAAGTTAAACCAATATTTTGATGGCATTTTAATTTAAAAAAAAACCTTTTTAGTAAGTTCATCTCATAAAAACACATTCTTTGAAAAATTAAAAAAAAACTCATTTTAATTGTGCTAATTAATCTTTTTGTTAAAAAGGATTTCATGTTTTATTTATTTGTATATTTTATTTTGAGTAAAATGTCATTTTAGTCCTATTGTTTAGCAACTTTTAACATTTTAGTCAAATAGTTTAAATTTTGCAATTTTGGTCATTAAGGTTTTATTTTATTGTCATTTTGGTCATTATGGTTTCCATTTTATTGTCATTTTAGTCCAATTAAATTTAAACTTTTGGATGAAAATGACAAAAATCACCAAACCACATGGACGAAAATGACAATAAACTGAAACCATAATGACGAAAATAGCAAAATTTAAACTATTTGACTAAAATTGCAAAAGTTGTCAAACCATATGGACTAAAATGACATTTACCCTTTTATTTTTATTTAGAAAACCTATTTTACAATTTATCAATTATGAGACAAATTTTTTTTTTTACAAATTTATTAATTACATGACAAGTAATGTCACCCAAATTAATTACTCAATAATAACTTAAATCAAAATAATTAATGTTTTTAAACTTTTGGTTTTAGGTTAACATTTTTGATTGGCATAAAAAATAAATTTAATTCATATAATGATGTCTCTAATTAGTAATATATATTACACCAACTTTAATCCAAAAAAAAAAAAACTAATCTTTATTATAATAAAAGAGTAGTAAGGTATGACACATGTAATCTTTTGAAGAACTCTTGAAAAAATTTTCCTTCTCTCTCTCCTATTAAATACTAATTATCTTTAATATTAAAAATTAATGATTTTATAAATGAAATATCAAATATGTGGTTCTTCTTATTATTAAAATCATTAAAAGTTAACAAATCTTAAGAAAATTTCAATTATATTATATATTAAAATATAGTTTTATAATTCTTAAATTTTCATTATTTGTAATTTATTATTTTTAAATATTCATTAATTATATCAACACTTAATGATATCAAACACATAAATTTTTATAAAAAATGTTGTTTATAACATATATTTATTCAACCCTACATAAGTCTCTAACCTAGTTAAATAATACATGTAAACTATCACCACTCTCTCCACACACTTTGGAAACAATCCACAGCCCTTACCTAGCACCAATTATTGAATATTATTGGCTCTAAAAATCTTGTGTCTTTAGTTGGGTCATGGGTGAAATTAGATCCAGCAATTTGACTTATAATAAGATAGATGAGTAGATTTGGATAAAAAATTAATGTATCTTACGTTGAAATGATTAACATTATGACATAGTGCGGGTTGAGATGGGTAACATCTTAACACAATACGTGTTAAGATAAGTAACATAAAAACTATATGAATATAATTGATTAAAAGTGTAAGAATCATCAATTCCACAAATTTAACGATAAAATCATTAAAAATTAGTCAAATCAACTATTTATTCCATTACAACTAATTTTAACTTAAACTAAATTAATGTTTTTAAAAAACGACTAATTTAGGTGCCGTTTGTTAATGTCTAAATCATTAAGTGTTGAATAGTTAAGATGTTTGAATGGTTAAGATGAACTGAATCATTAAGTGATGAATCAGTTAGACTGTTTGGTTGTACGTGCATCTGAACCAAAATAGAGAAAACCCTCATTCCAAAATCCTAAGGCCCCTCGTTGATCTTCGTTGTAGAAGCTGCCCCCTGCTCCCTCCGATCATCGCAGACGTCGAGCGTCGGTCGCTTCGCAGTCGTCGATGCAAGGATGTGGCGATGTGTGCCACGGTCAATGCAGGGATGTGTTTACTAACCGCTCGTTTTTTTCCCATTCAGACCCTCCAGACATTTTCATTCCACTTAGATGCGTTTTTTGTGTGAAATAAACGGTTTGAATCTGAATTATTCAGATTTAGGCTCATTCATATGCTACCAAAAAGCCTCTTACACCTAAATTTATTTTTCTTAAAATCCATCCCGACCCATTAACTTAACTGAGTCGAATCGAAACACAAAATTGTTAAAGGACTATTCATCAAAATTGTTACAAGGCTCATGGGTAGATGGACTATTTATCAAAATTGTTATTAATTAGGTTTTAAAATGTTTATTGATTTATCATGTCCTCTCTACAACATATAATTACCAACAAGTTAACATTTTTTTTATTTTTTTATATGCTAATTAAAATAAAATACCTAAACAAGAAAACACTTTTTGGCACTTTGGCCTGGTGCAGTCGCACACTTTTCACACCTTCAAAGACATCCTTGATTAACTGTAATCAAAACTAAGTTGAACAGTCATTAACTATAATCAAACTGTTATATTTGGGTCTAATATGTTGTTACAAATTATATAAAATTGAATCATATCATTTCTGAGAGTTAAAACTTGGTCGAAAATTTTATGCATGGGCATGAGATGAATATGCACGAGTCCATGTTTTCCTCACAGCTTCCATCGTATAACACCATATATCCCCTTCCTTTTATATGCACATATACCACCATAGCTAGAAGAATAGTCCCCGATTACGGTAAAAAGCAGGTCATGTTAATTGAAATCACAAAATGTACAAACCTATTGGTCCGCTTAAAAACCGGGTCAGGTTAGATGAAATCACAAAACAATTATATCAAAAGTATTTATAAATAGAGGTGGGCAAAAAACCCAGAATTGGATCCAGAACCGGTTGTACCCGAACCGGTGGGTACAGGCGGTTCCGGATTCTCAGAGAAATCAGAAATGGAACCGAAAAAAGCGGAACCAGTTCCACCTTTACCCGGCCAAACCCGAACCGGAACCGGTTGAACCGAAACCAGAACCAGTTGTTGACTTTGTTGACCGGAACCGTTTCTAGAACCGGAACCAGTTTAAAGAAAAAACGGTTTGCCCACCTCTATAATATAAACAATTGCTTAAATACTCAATTTCAAAGTTACAACTAACATGTATAAATTTAAAAAAATTATTGACTTTTCATTATTCATTTCTAATTGTCTCTTATAATCAGATTTGCGTCCTCTATTTGTTTCAAAATTAAGTAATTAATTTAAAAACAATATTGCGTACTAAATTCAATCGTAATGTCCTACGCAGGGCTTATCCCCCTCCCTAAGCTTTGTATCCCCTAATGCTCCCCGCCTATACAGAATACTCACAGAGTAATTTATGAGTACTCATCAACTAAGCCAAATACTTACTATTTTCTAATTAACCGACCTAACAATGTCTGGTAACTCTGCAACCATTACATCATACATAGTAAAAGAATCATAGCACACAGGTTAAGTTCTCTCTAATTAATATATATATATATGTGTGTGTATATATATTTGTTATTTCATTAAAAAAAATTTGCTAAAAATAGTTTATCCATGAACTTACCTTTGACCAATCGAATACTACATTTGACAAAATCAAATAAACCCTCATGGAGGACATGAGCAGTTACATAATCCATGATGCAAGACATGCAAAGCATTAAATGCAGGTTTGATTGAATGTAATTAAAAATTTCATATAATATGGTGTGGTACGTGTCATATTTTGATCCTTATACAAACAAAAGGCTTCGAACCACTCATTTAGGCTGCTAAAACATAGCTAAACTAGGTTTCAAAATCATGGATTTGACATGCTTGACGAATTCGAGTTAGGTTTTTAATTTTTAATATAAGTTCTAGAAGATGAGCCTTGTTTCTAGAGACGACAAACCAACATGACGTAAGCAATAAACATGAAACATGTTAGATATTTGTGTGGGATAAGTTTTAACTTTTATGGGTATAAGCTAGGTATAGTATGTTGGAGATTTTAGTAAAAAATATATTTTTTTTACTAATTTTAAAGAAAAACTATTTTTTTGTTACGATTTTAATCATTATTAATTGTATTTGTGATCTACAATGTCATGGGCTAATTTTTTAGCCGAAATGTTATTTTTAGTTAAAAATCGATGTTTCGCCCCCCTTGCTTCAAAATATTAACATGTATTATGGGTTTCAAAAATTTATGCCCCCTCTCATTTTGCTCAAGCTCCACCACCGTACAATGTGAAAGAATCTTTAAGGACCAAAACGGTTCCAAAACAAAATTAACATTAATGAAATTTTAATGCTCAAATTGTGCATCCCACAATTAAAAAAAACAGTTTGTTGGTTTATAAATGTAAGTAAGCCTAACAAAATAGATTGGATGAGTCAGATTAGGTAATAGATCAAAACGGGATCCGGTTAAAATAAGTGTGTGTTATGATAAGTTTTAAATAAAATGAGTTTCATCTAAATTAGTTTCTCCTTTGTTATGGGGTGATAGCTAGCCTTGCTAGCTAGCTAGCTAGCTAAAATGTACCAACTCATTTACGTGAATTACACTCGTAAATTATTTTTATATTTATTTTTCATTATTCTTGATTATTCAATCTAATAAATAATTAAGTATAATTATTTTATCATTAACTATTTAAATTTAATATGAAACTTATATATAAATAGTTATTATATCATTAATTAAATAAAATTTTGAATTTATTTTTCAGTTTTGGACTATTATTAGTTAACTTTTAAAATAAATCTTCAACTGTATACTACATATAAATTATTGTATGTTAAGAGATTTTTTCATCCAAGTAATAACCACATGAAGTTAAATCTTAAAAAACGATTAATTATTTTTTTCAAATCATTCTTTATTTTTTTAATAGTGTAACACAGAAGTTTCTAACATACTTCTTTAATAAATAATAACCTACACCTACACGTGTCAAATTCTAACTCCTCAATATATATATTTTTTCTCATTATTTTTATATTTAATATTATTGTTTCAAAATATAAAGGAGTTTGAGATTTTTCCTCACATTTTTAGAACATGTTACATTTAAGACTTTTCCATAATGTAAACATACTAACTCATTAAATATGTGATTAATTGTGCGGTGCCAACATTCTTGAACAAGATGGAATACTTCAAATTTTATCCTTGTGTGTTACGCTCGGAAATCATCATCAGTGTTAGATCTAGGAAATTTTTTTAGTAGGTTCATTATTTTTATACGATTCAATTAGATAGAAACGAATATAAAAATTCGTTGTTTGGGTTGACGATTCAATTATTTTTATACGCCCCCTTGCGGGGTCCTAAGGGGCAAGGCCTCTGGCAGGGTATAAGGGGGTAGAGCCCCTGGTGGCGGTCCTGCTAAACGAAATTTGCTAAGTTTATATGACCGGAATTAACTTGATTCGACGGTATAACCGCCAATAACTATCATTTTGCTTGCTGATACCACAAAGAGAAAATCGACAGATGATTGTACGAAGAATTTCATATCTTATTAACGAGAGGAATTACCCTTAAAAATATTAGTGAGTTCAGTCTTACTTTTAACTTCTTTCGAAAACAAAAAATTCCTGTTAAATCTTCCAAACAGAGTGTGCTCCCGTGAACCCACACCCAAACACTAGATCCATCATTGTTCACCATGTTCCCAAATACCAAAACTTGATCGCAAATAAACACATATTTAACCATGATAAACACCTCAAGTTTTGTTTTTTCATACACTTTTTAACATAATAATTCAATTTTTCTATTTATCAGATAAAAAACCACCATATACTAGACATTATTATCAAAATACATCATAACTACTATTGTTTTGCTGAAAAGTTTTCATTCTAACGTAATACTCCTAGACATAAAGACTTGTTTACAAGTCCATGTCAAAATAAAGTTCACACTTAAAAAACCCAAAACAATTATAAAAAAGAAAAACTAAAATTGGGTTGCGCACAACCTTCAACCCATGTCATTGGTGGAGGTGGCATATATAATCCTGAATATCAAAACGAAAATAAAAAAGAATGTCGCAATGATTGGCTCTTCTTTGTAAAACCTAAGGCATAATCTAGACATGAAACATGTTAGACGGGTATTTGTGTGGGATAAGTTTTAACTTTTATGGGCATAAGCTAGGTATAGTATGTTGGAGATTTTAGAAAAAATATATGTTTTTTTTACTAATTTTAAAGAAAAAATATTATTTTTTTTGTTACAATTAATTATTATTAATTGTATTTGTGATCTACAATGTGAAAGAATCTTTAAGGACCAACCGGTTCCAAAACAAAATTAACATTAATGAAATTTTAATGCTCAAATTGTGCGTAGATAATTTAACTTCAAAAAAAATGTAAGAACGCATATGCATACCACAATGAAAAAAAAAGAAGAAAAAACAGTTTGTGGGTTTATAAATGTGAGTAAGCCTGACAAAATGGGTGGGATGAGACAAATGAGTCGTGTTAGGTAACAGGTCAAAACAAGTCTGTAAAACCTAAGGCATAATCTACCATAAAAACGAAAAACATAAAAACAAAAAGAAAAAAAAAACCCTAATTAATAGGTTGGTGGAAGGGTGACCAAACCAAAAAGTTTAAAAGTTGGTGGCAAAACCCATAAAATCAAGAAAAATCTGGTGGCCAAAATAATAAGCTTAGAATTTCCTATTCCCTTCATTGGTGTATTATAAATAAACTAGGTTTATACCCGCCGCGCGTTGCGGCGGGTCATCACAGTACACTCCTGACAACGTGTATTATATGTCATTTGCAGAAACATAAGTTACATAGCAAAATCAAATCTATTATCATGAACTCTATACAAATTTCTTATAAAAACATAAAATCATACAAAATCCATACAAATATGTTACGAAAATAATTAAAAAAACTGGCAATATCCTTCTCATCTGCAACCAATTGGTTGCATTAAAAAAACCCCAAATCCCTAAGCACACATCAATTTTATATGAAAACAAACAAATAACAGTTGCTTTTTTCGAACACCACCAAAACCGTAGAAAGGACCACATTTTCTCACTAATCATAGAGAGAAAACCCCTAAACCCTATTTGGGTCGTCGATTTCGAATCTTGAAAATAAATACGTGGTTCACATTAACCCACATTAAAGCTGATTTGTTTATTCAAAACCAATTTTTTTATTCATATTCAATGCGCACCACATTTTTATTTTCAAAATTCCAAATCAATGGTACAGATAAAGTCTAGGTGACCCATTTTACTACTCCCCTTATCTCTTTTAATAATATACCAGTGTATATAATATAATATGTGGGAGTGGGTGTATATATATAATATGTGGGAGTGTGTGTAAGAGGAAAAAAAAACAAAACAAAACAAAACCGTGGGGCCCACAATCACTATTCCCCCCACCTTAAATTATATATAGAATAATAATTCTTTAAAAGAAGAGTCTCCTGATTCAACATTTTGATAAGATACAATCTTGTTAAGTAATTTTGATATGAATCGAGTTTTTCCTCTATGTCACAATATAATGATCGAGGTTGTTTCATGTGATCGGCTAAAAAAAGGAAGTTGATTAGAAGTACGATTTACAAGTGATTACTTTATGCTACATACGAGCCTAAAACCAATGAGTCATTGTCTCAATGGTACCCCAGGATTCTTTCAAATGGGAGGTCTTGGGTTCAAATCCTTCCCGCAGCGAAATTGGGGTCTGAGGGGGTCAGGGGTTTCCCAGTGGGTCAGGTTTCCTCCTGGGGTGGTTGTGGTGGCTCATGGGAGGTCCAGGTAACTAACTAGACTTTGATGAAATGGCCTGAAAACAGTGGGTTCACACGATTGAGACCTTCGCCGTTCGAAAAAAAAAACATACGAGCCTAAAGTCCAAACTACCTACCGATGATCACCACATTAATTTCCAAACTAGCTACTGATTGATGACCAAACAAACTTCAAGATTCTCTAGTCAAATAGCATATATGACACTCTAGTTGTATATAAGAAAAACAAGAATGCATACACAAAGGTTAAGGAAGATCACTTTGAACAAAAATAAACATGTGGCAACATGACAGTCCTGATAATTCAAATGTCTCAGATGAGTCAAGAAAAAAAAGGCCTCTAATGATTATAAATTTGTGATATTTTGGTTTTATATTTTTAAATATAAGTAAATGTATACAATATAAAAAGAATTTTTAGAATTTTTGTGCCCTTTTAAGAAATGAGCCTTTGTAGGAAAATCAGATTTGCCCCTCCCCAGGACCTCCCATGTGTGGCAGTACGAGAAACACAAGTTTAATTAGGTATATCAAACTAATAAGGGTAAAGAAGAGTTGAATGAAATGGTTGAGGGTTGCTCCTACGTCTTTCAAAAGATGTACATTTAAAGCCTGTGTTGAATTTAATTTAAAGCGTATATCATAACATAGAAGATGATGTTGCAAGTTAAGCTCAAGTAGAAAAGATTGAGATTTAAAGCTAAATTCATTTTTGTGCCATAAAAGAAGACACAACCAAAGATAGTTAGTTATATGATTTGTAGTCTTGTTTGTTATTAACTACTAGATGGCACTCAGTTGTTCGTTGATGCGTAGATTTAGCACACTTATGTCGCCTTAGTAACGAAAATAAAAAAAGCTTCAATGGATAGATAGTTGCGACCATAAAACAAACATATTACAGGTCAAGAAGAAAAGAATAATAAAACAAAATAAAACTACCCGCGTATTGTCGCATTTATCTAACATTTTCGTTTCACATTTGGCACAAATCCAAAATAAAAACTAACAAATAAACTAGAATTATTTGAGGAACAAAATTGGTAAAAATAAATAAATTAAACACACCAATAAAAAAAAAAAAAAAAAAAAAAAAAAAAAAAAAACCTTGATTTCTAGAAGGAGAAGAGTGTCAAGTAAGAGCCACAAACCGTTAAACCAACTTACAAATTAGTGTATTCTACGGAGTGTCAAATATACCTTTTATACATTTTTAAATTAATAAAGAAGATTTTTTAATATATTAAAAATAAATTAATATTAAAATACACTTTTTATAAAAATAAATTACTATAAAATATAAGTTATCAAACTCGTTTAACACGTAGGAGGCTAACCTAGTTAACACACACTAAACTTTCCGTTATTTTAGAAGCTTCTAATGAAACAATCAAACAAACAAACTTACCCAGTATATTTACCTTTTAGTAGGGTCTGGGGGAGGATAAACACAAACCTTACCCCTATCCCAGTTAGGATAGAGAGGTTGTTCCGAATAAGTCTCCGGCTCATAGTTATCATTCGAAGTTAATCATCTCAACACTTTTAACGTTATTTTCATATAATAAGTAAAATAATGTTAAAATTAGTACAATTTTACTTTGACCAATTGATGACTTACACATATATACATTATATGCATGTACCGCAAAAATAGGGCACCTCCCAATACTATTATAGTTATAAGGTAATTATTTGGGTACTTAATCAAGGAAGAAGTTAAGGAAGTATCTCCTTGTTATTAACAGCAATAGAGTAGTGGTACTAACCACTAGAGAGTTAATGGTCAATAACCGCTAGCTAGGCAGATTGTGGTTTTCAATCTCCATATTTTATTTTTTTGAACACTTTCAGACTAAACGACTGATTTGAGCCCGAACAAACAAACATCCAAGGGCAGACCCAGTCGTCACCTCCCACCCATCAGATAAGGGGGAACCACATAAATCTGTAAACCCTCTCCCTTCTAAGGTTTGAGTCCCTGACCTCAATAAGGTGCAACTTCTTCCATTTATCGCAATGCCGCTAGAAGCCTTTGGTTTCAATCTCCATATGTACGAGTGCAGTTTAAGCAACATAAGAATTTGGTGTAACTCTCTATGTTACTTTCGTATTCAATAATGTGTTAATTAAAGCATTAAATTAATGTATCTTTATTATTTTGTTATGTTTAATTACTTTCATACGTACAAATCAAACCACTTTTACTAACATTAAGGATCATGTCCTCATAGAGGATTATATTATTATGATTTCAATATTTGATGAACTTCGTACTATCTTGTTAATCATGTTAAGCGAGTCTTGTTGTCTTTTATGATGTTGTTGAACATATAATATTAATTGGCTTATGTTGGTTTTATTGTGCAAAACGTTTATAAATATCTTCGTGTTTGTGTTTAAAGATATAACACAATTGGTTAATTGTATTAGATCACGTTTATTAAAATTGTTAACGTGTCGTGTAGTATTTAACCCGTGTAGCATGTTTAGACTCGTTAACACATTTAAACCTGCACGTTACAAATTAAAAACTGAGCTGAGAAATAAAGAATTTACCACCACCAACATGACAAGTCTAGTTGAATGTTTATCAAAGGCGGCCTAGAGCAACGGTCAATCAGGCATTGTCTCGGGCTTAATTTTTTGAAGGCTTCAAAATTTTTAAGGTGTTTTTATATCTTATATTAAAGAAAATATTATACCCATTAAGTTTAAATAAGTATAACATTAAAGCCAAAAACGATTGAGCTCAGTTTATATAAGATTATTTTATGATTTTTATATTATTACTAGGTTATTACCCCGTGTAATACACGGATTAAATATAATATATTAAATTTTATTATAAAAATTTAAAAATTGTAAAATAATATTTTCATATAAATTGATTAAACTACGTCTTAATAAGTATTTTAAGTAATAAAACAATAATTAAAATTTTCAATAAGTAAAGAAATGATACTTAATCTTTTTGATTTGTAACAATAAATATTTTTAGACTAACTGATGTTAAAACTTTAGTTGTTTTCTATCAAAACCTAATTCTTAAACAAATCAAGAAAATAACATATAATTTATATAATTATTAAAGTTAAATAACTCAATATGAAAACATCATTAAACATAAACTAATTATAATTATAAAAATCTAATTTTTTTGCAATCATTTTTATAACTCTTTGTTTTTAAAAATATTTAATTTTCAAACATTTTGTTTTAAGAAACATCATTTGTTATAAAACTCTCATTGTTTAAAAACTTTGATTTATAGTAAATTTTATTAAAAAAATAAGAAAACTTGTTTTATAAAACTTTTATTTTCTAAAATACCATTTGTAAATATTTCTTATTTTTAAAATAAATTGACTGTTATAAAATTTAATATTTTATAAGTTGTTTTTAAAATTTGTTTTTTGATCAAAATATTTGATTTTTAAATTATCAAAAACTATTTTCTAGCATTAAAAGGCAAATAATATTAGTAGTCATTAATATTATAATTATTTAATAGAAAAGATAATACAATTATTTAATATGAGAGATAATCTAATTAAGTAATTAAAAAAATTAAATATGATTATAAGAAAATGACAAGTGGCATTAAAAGAATGCGAAAGTGACAAGTGGCAAAAAATATTTTTGTTTATTATAATAGGAAGATTAAGAAAATTGATACCGCCAAAGGTCACCGCCTCACACGCCGCCATATCCCCTTTGAAGTTCGAAACCATTTTCTCAAGGAAATCTCGTATTCCCCATTTGGCAGGTAATAACATATTATTATATTAATATGTTTCTTTCATTTAAATATTAAAATGATGATTGATCACTTGATCGTGATTTGTGACCGAAAATACCCGGATAATTGCATCAACTCGTAAGGGCCCACCTTTTCAAAGTGAAGGTCTTGGGTTCGAACATAGTTGTGTGCAATTTAATAGATATCCAGGTGAATAAAAGAATCAGGGCTTTAATCCCGGGTTCGAACATAATGGGGGCGAGGATTTACGGATTCCATCCGGTTCCCGCTTATCTGGGGGCGCGCACACGTGTATCAACTCTCAAGGTCAGAGATCAAGGAATCGGTTTTAAAAAAAATTGTGAACGAAAATAGGAAATAAAATCACAACTCTTTTAGATTGCAATTATTGGTGCATGAATGTTTTTTTTTTCCTTAGTCGTTAATGATTTGTCATTTATTTGTTAATGGTTTGATTTTTTTTTAATTTCTAATTTAGATTTGACTTTTAAACATGATGTCTTTTAAACAATTATATGGTGCCCATAAACATAAAAAAGGAAAAGAAGATGAAGAAATGGTAAAATCTCAAGCTGACGGTCTATATAAGTTTATGTATAAACTACATGTTGAAGCGGAAGAGCAGGAACATGTTGAAGAGGAGGAGCATTTGGAAGTATAACAAGAAGAGACGAAAGAGAAAGAGCAAGTTGAGCATAATCATATAAATGTTCAGAATCACTTGAAAGACCTCGATTATTTTCTAAATACAAGGATTGCATATAAAATATTGCTGAATATCATATTTTATTATGGTATCGGCAGAAAGGATTTTTTTTCCAAAATTGAAGTTATTTAAATCATACTTGCAATCCACAATGTCCCAAAAAAGACTTAGCAGATTGACAATGATAGCTATCAAGTACAAAATCTTAGAGACTATAAACCGTGAGGAGGTGATCAAAGAATTTGCTACCAAGAATACTAGGCAAGCTTCGCGAATCATAGGTCAACTATACAAGTATCTTATTTTAATACTATTAATTTCTATGTTTATTGCTATAATGTTGATATTCCTTTAAAAAAAGGAGTTTATGTAATTGATAATTCATTTGAACCTAAGGGTATTTCGCTTCCTTCTTATCTTGGACACTTCAATTCTCATGACCGATCATAATGTTTGTAATTTGTTTCTAACAATGCTTGGCCTCTTGAATTAAAAATAAATGCATATAGCACTTTTTAAACATTCTTAGTTATGTATTTACCAAAACCAAAATTACATATGCCATTTTTCAAACATACTCAAATGTATATTTAAATTAACCCGAACCCTAACCCAAAACCAAAAATGCATACACCATTGTCTTAATGAAAATAAATTTAAAGTTTATTCATTAAAATTATCCTTTAGTTTTAGGATTAGGTTCAACTAAATAGCCTCTTTATCCTAAAAAGCCTAAGAATGATTAATAACCATTAGATAATGAGATCAAATTTAAAAAGAAAAATTTAAAATTTTAGAGGGAAAAGTTGTTAGGGGATAACCACTTTCTCCCCACATTTTTAAACGTTCATAACTTTTACATACGATATTATTTTTTCAAAAAAAAATATATCATAAAAACAAACATTTTTTTATCTTTAAAATGAGTATAATGTTGCTACAAAAAAAATAAATATTTTCAGTTCATTGTGTCTAATTATCATCATTGTGTCTTTTTAAACGCTTGTGTATAATTATCCTTTTGTGTTTTTCTTACAGATAATTGTGTCTTTTTACTAGGTAATTGTGTCTTTTTAAATATCAATGTGTTATCTATACTTATCGTTGTGTCATCTTTGCTTAACATTATGTATTATACAACATCATTGTGTCTTAAATTGTTTAAGAAAACACAATATTGAGCATAAACACAAAAGACACATAGACCTGTACAAAAGACACAATGCTTATACAAAAGACGCAATACATGTACAAAAGACACAATGCCTATACAAAAGACTCAATGACCTGTAAAAAAGACACGATGTATATACAAAAGACACGATGTATATACAAAAGACAATATTGAGGAGAAACACAAAAGACACAATGTTTATACAAAAGACACAATGCTTATACAAAAGATACAATGACTCGTCATTGTGTTTTTTACAGGTAATTGTGTCCTTTTTAAAGCTCATTATGTTATTTACACTCGTCATTGTGTCATCCTTTCTTGACATTACGTATGATGCAATATCATTATGCCTTAAATTGTTCATGAAAACACAACATTGAGCAAAAACACAAAAGACACAATGACCTACACAAAAAACACAATAACATGTATAAAATACACAATGACATGTATAAAAGACACAATGACTTGTACACAATGAACTAAAAAAAACAAAATTTTTTCTATTGCAAAATTATATTAATTTTGAAAATAAAAAAATGCTCGTTTTTATGGTATCTTTTTTTTCAAAAAATAATTTCGTATGTAAAAATTATGAGCGTTTAAAGAATATTAGGGAATTTGATAAAAAATCAACAAAAGTAGGCATGACTAAAATACACTCCAACAACTTGATTTAATCATAGCCATTGATTAATGTTCTAATGGCTCAACATCCTTCTTAGTCTTTTTAGGTTAAGAGGCTTATTTAGTTTAACTTAACCCCTTAGTTTTATTAAAATGTTAATATTTCCCAACTTTGCAATTTGCATATTTACCCATTTTAACTTTTTTTTTCTGTTTTCTTTTTTTTATATTTTATTTGGTCCTTTTTTTTACTAAAGTTTGCTGAGTTTTTTTAGTATTTCCTTGCGATTTTACCATGTTCTATTTCAAAAAGTTCCATAGAAATTAATTTTAGTGATCTAAGTTTTGTAGAGGGAGATGGTATTTTCCTAATCCTTATCTAAGAAACTTTAGTTTACATTGTCTTATTTGGTCTATGTACGAGAACTTTTTTTCTATCATTTTCTTTTATTTTTAGACTACTTAATAAATAAAGAGTTTTCTTAGGAACCCTCATATATATATATATATATATATAGGAGGGTTTCTAAGAAAACTCTTATTTTCTAGAAAACTAAGAAAACCACTTTCTCACCATTGATTTCATCAATCTATGGTTGAGACCATAAATGGCAATTTTAGAAATAAATAGTAATTATAGGATTTAATTAAAAGATTATAAGGTTATAATGGTCAAAAACATATTTTTTTCTCTCACATATTTAATAACATTTCCTAAAATCACTCATCTCTCTCATCTCTCCTATCTCCTCTCTCACCTCTCCTCTCTCTTAATTATATAAAAAATTGAAATTAAAAAAAAATAACTCAAAAAATTGAATTCTAACAATTTGATTTTTTTCATACATAAAATCTGAATTTTTCAGTAAAATCATATTACATATATGTAATCAGCTTAACTATTTACATATATAAACATGCTTACATATACGTAATCATACAAATAGATTAATTCGATCAATTCACGTACATGTAAATGCTTACATATATAATCATACAAACAAATTTGATTACGTATATGTAAGCATTCAAAAAAATATATGTATGTAAGCATTCTTTTTTCAACAACAATAAGAAGAATAATGAACAAGATTGTGACTATGTAAAATATGCTTACATATATGTAATCATGTAATCAGGAAATAACAATGTGATTACATATATGTAATAATTCCAATTATTTACATATGTAAACACGCTTACACATATGTAATCAGGAGGAAAAAAATCTGATTACATATATGTAATCATTCACTAAAATCACCATTTCAACATCACAAATCCTTAAGATTCAACCCACATCTACGTATTTGGGCAAAACAAGCAAGAACAAAATTTATATTTTCTATACAAAAAATGTTAAAAACTAATCAACCTGATGGACCATTAACTAGTCGATGTCTGATATACTAAAATCAGTCGTTGCTAACAAAGCATTGATGCTATCTGGCAAGGCCTTAACAACCAAGCAAAAAATCTCCTGACCATTCATTTGGATCGATGAAAATAGACGCGTGTGTATGTAGGGGAAAACCCTAAGGCAGAATCAGCATAATCCAGTGCAAAGTTTGTTTCAATATGCTTAATACCAGCATTCAAGTGCCTGTTGAAATGTGAAAATTAGAAAAACAATCAATAAATTTAAAGCTTGTTTATATTTCCATTGATGCAAGGGTTGAGGGGGAACCTGCTGCCATTGCCATCAATGTGCAAGTCAAAATCAAATAAACCATCCTCCTCAATATCACATGCCTGCATAGAATGGTGACTATTTGTAAAATCAAACATGTCGATCATTAGCAAACGTACCTGTTCAGTCAATCAGACATAGAAAGAACCATCACCGACCTGAACTACGATAGTAGCAACATCACCAAAGAGGACACAGATCCTTCTATCTCTCCAATCGACATAACAGCTTAAACAATCACCTCCAATCACAAGAACGTTCTTGAAACCGCCCCCTGCAAGCAGCTCTGATGTCGTAAGCAGGTGCTACGTTCTCGTCTTCCTTTCCCGAACAGAAGCGCGCACTGGATTGTGTGTTGCGTGAGGCTGGATCAAGGGAAGCACCATCGTTGAGGCCGAAGTTTGGTTGGAGACGCAGAAGGGAGTTGCTGTGCTAGGGCGGTGGCTGACCAGCCAATGAGCTCGCCGGAGAGGTGGCTAGTTGTCGATGAAGAGAAGTGAGTGAAAAATGAAAGCTAGGGTTTTCAATTTGTCATTTTTATCTCTTTTAGTTTTAAATATATATTTAATTTGAAATTAATAATTTCCTAAAATAATGAATGAGATTTTTACTAAACTGCCCTTTAAAAATGTAACAACCTAAAATTTAGCAACCTAATAATAAACGTGCGAAATTTCGGTAACCGTTTATGTCCAAAATTTATATAAACGTTCGTAAAGTAATTATGATCAAAAGGATATAAACGATAAAAATATCTGATAAGGTATGGACACGTTATAAAGCCTATTAATAACGTGTAAAAATTTCTGTGACCGTTTGGGTTCGAAATTTTTATGAACAATCCTGAAGTAATTACGATCACATTAATATAAGCCGGACCGTTATACGATAAAGTATGAACAAGATATAAGCTCGTGAATATTAAAATATATTATTTTTGACCCTGCTCCGTTTTCAACGAAACTTGGGTAGAAATGTAGAGAATAATTAGTAGATTTCAACGGTATATTCGAAAACTTTTAAAACATCATATGCAAAAAGTTATAAGAGAAAAACAAGATTTAAGCTAAATTAATTATAATAATATAATAATAATAATAATAATAATAAAATAATAAAAAATAATAAAATAATCAATTCAACATGTGTCAAAATTCGAAAGTAATACGTCGAACATTTCGAACCACACATATATTATTCTTTCTTAATGACGAAAGAAATTTACATCTATAAATAGATGTAGTTCGACGATCAAATATTCATTTCTCTTAAGTAACAAAACTCTGTCAAAATACTCTCCTAAAACCCTTGAGCGGGTACGGTAGTTACTAGAATTTCGTTCAAAGATTGTTAAGCGAGCATTGGTACGAGCTACTTTGAGGTAACCACCTATTATACTCTTATTTTAAAATAATTATTTAATTAGTATGGTCGAGATATTGTTTGTTTAAAACCTCACTAATATTATGCGTGGAGGCTATTTTCAATATTTTTGTAAAACACGGAGTATGCAGAGATGCTGCCCAAATATTTTATAAAAATATATATTTATAAGACGAGGTTCTGTCCAATTTAAAACTCTAAAATAAAGTTTTATAAGCCGAAATACTGCCCAAATATTTTTAAGAAAACCGAAAAGCATAAGCCGTCATGCTGTCCAATTAAAGACTCGAGTCAATACCGGAAAATATAAAGATACGTTAAGTAATCCCATTAGAGTACTGATGTTATTAGGAAATTGGCGGTTACGTAAGATAAAAATTGAGGAGCTAAAATTGTACGATAGAAGCGTAGATCAGGTGAGTTCTTATAGCCCTGTTTTAAATGTTTTACCATTTTGAGCTGATATGCATGTTGTAAAGTTATTGTATGAAAGTGATCTTAACCTGATTATGATCAGGTAAGGAATGTTTTCAGGAAAAGAATGTTTTCAAAAATGTTTTAAAATGTAAAGAATATTTTAAGTCTCAACTGTAGTTGAGAAGTAAATGATTTTAAGAGTCTCTTGGGAGACATAACGAATGTTTGAATTCTCAACCGAGGTTGAGAAGGAAAATGATTTTTGAAAGACATCGACCGAGGTCGAGCAGTAAATGTGATAATGAAGTCACCGCTGCGGTTGGGCAAAACCTGAGCACTGCGGTGCGAAAGACCGTTTATGATTATGATGGTTTAACGCTTTAAACCATGTTATGTATGAATGATGTATGTCAAGAAGTCTTGTACCGGTATGAGCTGTCAATTTCGATTGATGGTTTAAGAAGTCCTGTGCAAGAACAGGCAGAAGTCCTGTGCAAGAACAGGCCTGCCGAATGTGTGTCGACAGTTAAGGAAATCTCATGCATGTATAAGTTATCAACTTCGGGTTGGTAGTTTAAGAAGTCTTGTGCAAGCATGTTGACTTCGTTCAACAGAACAGGCTATGTTTATGCACTGTGTGATTGATTTATGATGTCATGTATGCTATGTATATGAAATGTTATATGTTCCATAGGATTGAGACTGTTGATTTCGGTTAACAGTGAATGCGGATGCTTTATGTACTGTAAAGATTTTATTTATATGAAAAGTTAACATAGAACTCACCAGCGAAAGCTGACTTGTTTTAGCATGCATGTCAGGTTAAATGGTATTGAGAGAGAATAGCAGGAAAGCGTGAGGCATACCCTGAGAACTACCCTGGCATGAACTGGCTTTGTTATAGAATATTAAAGATGTGGGTTATGTACGAATGTTTGTTTAGATATGTATAATATTTTATCTAATCACCTTGAATTCCGCTACTGTAATAAAGTAAATATGTTTTTAAGGGCTATGGTTTGATGTGTGCCAACCGAGGGAACTCCCGGGATTCGGGGCCTCTCAAAAAAAACAAAAAAACAAAATGATTATAAATTATGTGATTGGTTGAGAATAGTTTTCTTGGTTTTCTTATAAATGAGTGGTTTTCTTATATATGAACTTTTCTCTCTCTCTCTCTCTATATATATATATATATATATAGGGAAGGGATCATATAATAACCCTTTCTAATTGAGAAAACTCAATAACTCAAATCCAATGGTTCAAATTTCCAAGATTAAATCTAATCGTGACATGTGTCACTAATTAATTTTTAATATAAAAGGGCATTATGGTCATTTGTCTTAATTACAAAAATCAGATTTAATATAAGAGTGACAAGTGTCACACTCTTAATAAACCATCTATTTTCCTATTTTTAAATTAAAGTTTCCCCACTTGATTTTTATACACTTATAACTTTTTTATACTATGTTATTTTTTTATAAAAATTACACCATTAAACTCGTCATATTTTTCTCTTTAATTTCATTATAGTCATGCCAAATTTTTTTCGGGGCGCTCGTAATTACACTAACGTAAAAAACATAAGTACAATAATTTTTCTTTTTTTTCAAAAATTTTCAATCAAATTTTTTTTCTCTCATCTTAAATATATATTACAAACTTATTTTTTATTATAAAATTAGTTAATTAGATAAATTTATATCAAATAAGATAGAAAGTTAGATAATTGTAACGTAAAATAAATAATAAGTTACAGCTCGTTACATCAGTGTAACAAATCGTTACATCAGTGTAATTATGAACACTTTGAAAAAATTCAGCTTGTTACATCAGTGTAATTAGGAACACTTTGAAAAAATTCAGCTCGTTACATCAGTGTAATTATGAACACTTTGAAAAATTCAGTTCGTTACATCAGTGTAATTTCGAAAACTTCAAAATTTTTTGACAAAACTATACTTGAATTAAAGATAAAAATGTGACAAATTTAATGGTGTAATTTTTTTAAAAAAATAATAATGTATATAAAAGTTATGAAGGTTTAAAAAAATGGGGGGTAAACTTTTATTTTAAAAATCAAATCAAGTACACCTCACAAATCTCCAAAATACCCTTCAAGAAATCTCAACCACTCATTTTTCCCAGATTTAATATGGACCACACATTTCAAATTCATTAAATTAGACAACCAATCAAATTGGGTTTATAAGTTACCTCAATTACTATGGGTTAACATTCACTCCTTTCCCTATATATATATATATATATATATATATATATATATATATTATCAAAATAATAAAAGTAAAAAAAACTGGTTAATAATTAGAAATTATGAAATTATGAAAAAAATTTATACTTTTAATAAAATTGATTTAAGATTTTTTTTTAATAAAATCAATCAAAATAGGTATATTGTGAAAGAAATATATCATTAAGAGTAAGAATATATGCAATTTTGTTTTCAATCAAGAATTCAAGATAATATGTAATTAAAAGCTTCGGAAAAAAATATATGCAATATTGGTGTTAGATGCAACTAAGGAGCTAAAAAATAAAACATATGTAATTATACCCTTAAATTAAAATGTTTACATAAATTTCATCTTTTAATTTGTTGCAAGACAACTTCAATTCTTTTCCAAAAGTTCTTTTCCTTTCAAAACGTTTTTGTAATTCATTTGATTTTCCTTTTAAATATATAATTTTTTTGTGAGTTATTTATAAATCATTCCCAAGATACGTAAACTTGTAAATCTTTTCTTTATCAGAATACTTCTTATAATTCTCGTGTTTACACATTTTTTTAACGTAAGAATTAACATAAATATAGGAATAACCAAATATTTGTGTTTTAAACGTATATTTATAAAACCTCAAACCAACAAAACACTATACCAATTCACATTCAACAACTCATTCAGAAAACCCAATTGATTTATTTAGGTTAAATATTAGAATTATGTCTAGCAAAATGGAAGTGTCTGGGTCAGATTGAGTAACAGTTCAGAACGAGATCACCCCTTTCATTCTGAGTTTCATTCTAGGGTGACGGAGGGATCATACCATTCGAGTCTTTTTTTCATGCTAGTCTGGATCATGATGAGTGCGGGTCAGAACGTGTTTTAAGCAAAATCAGTTTATGTCTAAATGGATCGTTCTTAAAATACATCAATTTAGTTTAAGTTATAAAGTGTTATAACTAAACAAATAATCTATTATGATAAATTTTATTGATTTTCTCATCAAATATATTATTAATCATTGTTAAGCGTTTGAATCATTGCATTCACATAGTTTTTAGGTTTCTTATCTTGACCAGAATTGTGTTTAAGTGTTACACATCTCAACTCATTTAATATTATTATGTTTCTCATCTCAACCCGTTATACAACAATTGTTTACCTAAATCAACCTGTTTCTTTTGATTTAGGTGAAAATTGTCATCTCAAATTAGAATTTAACAAGGTTTATCATAGATTAATCAAGCCAATTTGAGCCACTTGATAATTAACATCATTTAGTAATTTATACTGTTTTATACCAAGTGTTTACCCATATGTAGCGGCACCAATCTCACATTACACTAGGATTAAAAACATCGATCTCTACCATAAAGTTAGCATCTCACAAAAATATGTTCCCAAGTATTATCTACCAGAAATATTCATTTGAAAAAAAATGTATTTAATTATTATTAATATTAATTAAATACAGTTACTATTTTATTGTTATTGTTTTAATCACTACAACTTACAAATTTATAGACAGATAATATTAGAACATTAATTCACTAGTAATCGTTGACTTTGTTCTAATATCAAAATGTAAACCAAAAACTAGTCGCAACAACGGTCAATCAGTTTTAAAGTAATAAATCAAATCGTTGCAAAAGTTAGCATTATTTTGGTTTAAGACTGCACGGTGTGCCCCTTGGTGGGGGCGTGATTGGCAAAGAAAAGGGCGTGGAACACCATCCCCTTGGGGCATGGGTGGGCGTGGTCACAGCAACGGCCCTTTCAACCGTTGGAAATTTTCATTTGACCGTTGAATGGCTAGAAAAAAAATATTATATATACAACCATAACATTAACATCACACACACTCTTTTTCTTCACATCATACAAAAAACATTAACTAAAAAAACTAGTTTTGTTAAAAAATGCAGTTTTTACGGGGAAGATGATGATTTTAGCGAAGGTGAAAATTTTTTAATCGAAGCCGCACAAGTTACTCTCGACATCATCAGACAACAAGTTGAGAAACTCATTATGTCTAGAAGAGCACGAATTAATCGAGATCGTCTTAGAGCACACGCACGTCTTTTTGACGATTATTTTTCAGAAAATCCGAAGTACCCCGAACATTTATTTCGGCGTCGTTTTCGGATGAGTCGGAAACTTTTTTCGCGAGTGTGTGATGATTTGGAACAAAACTTTGATTTTTTTCAACAAAGGTGTGACGGAAAAGGTAATGTTCGGCTTTTCCGGTTTTCAGAAATGTACTTCTGCAATACGCCAATTAGCCTACGGCACTTGCAGCAATTCGTTTGATGAGTATTTATAAATGTATGATAGAATGGAGCGGGAATACATTTACAAATTTTGTAAAGTAAATTTATCTATATAAATATATATGTTTATTTTTGTACTTTATAATTTTAAATAATTATAAATTTTATGTTTGCGTTTAAAAACGTACAGGCATAATTAGATTATACGCGAAGAAATACTTGAGGAAATCAAATTCCCTTGAAGTCCAGCAAATTTACACGTTTCATGAAGCGGTTCATGATTTACCCGGTATGTTAGGTAGTCTCGACTGCACCCATTGGGAATGGGACAATTGTCCAACAGCATGGCGAGGTCAATTCCAACGAGGCGACCATCCAAGATCAACTTTTATGCTAAAAGTTGTTGCATCACAAGATCTTTGTATATGGCATGCCTTCTTTGGTGCATCGGGATCGAACAATGATATAAATGTTCTAGAACAGTCACCGATTTTCAACGACCTTGTTGAAGGCATGGCACCCGGTCAACAGTTTATTTGCAACAACACGACATACAAATACGGATATTATCTAGTCGATGGTATTTATCCGTAATGGGCTACTTTCGTGAAATCGTTTACAACACGACAAACTGAAGATGATAGACGTCTATATTTCCAAAATCGTCAAGAGGGGGCAAGAACTGATATTAAACGAGCATTCGGCGTTCTTAAATAGAAGTGGCACATTATTCAACACCTTGCACGAGCTTGGAAGCCAAGTCAGATCCGAAGCGCGTTATATGCATGTGTGATACTACACAACATGATAATCGAAGATAACGGTCGAGCCATATGTGAATAATATGAAGAAGACGATCCGAATTTAGTTGAGCATGTGGAGGTCATCGACGAGAAAAAACAAGCAAACTGTCAAATGCTTCGTAATGAGGATACACATGCGAACCTCAAAGCCGATTTGATTAAACATTTATGGAAAAATCGTGAAGTTTAATCTTAAATTTTAATTATATTTATTGTTATGTGTTTTTTTTAAATATTTTATACAATTATTAATAAATTATTTCTAGATTTATATAATAAAAATAGTTACTTCATTTAGAAATTTAAAATAAAAAATAAATAATTGCATCATGATGACATCATCACCAACCACTTGGCATTTCTACCACAAGTGGTTGAGTGGGTGGTTGCGGTAGATGCGTACGTGACGCCTATGTGGAGTGGTTGGGACCAAGGGAGCACAATGTTAAAAATTATATAAACAAATCAATAAACAAAAATATACAGTCGTGAAATTTATTATCAAAAAATACAAACATAAAGACAAAATAGAAACATTTTTGAACTATTTATATTATAGAATAATAATTATTATTATTATTTAATTAATCGTATTTTTTATTTATTATATTATTTCTATATAATTAGTATTCAATTGTTTATTACTATTTAATGAATATTACTATTCAATTATGTATTATATAATCATGATCATGATTAGTCTTCACGCGGAACTTCCGGAAGTTGTAAATGGGCTGGCCCAAGAAACTACTAACAAGCCCAAGACAAATCAAGGTACAAGGATCTGAATCTGATTATCTGAAATTCTGAATACGTAGGGCAAACCGAACTTTTTCTTACGAGTTTCGGTTCCGATTTCTCTGAGAATCTGGAACCTCCTATACCCACGGTTCGGTTATGACTGGTTCCGGTTCCGTTCAGGTTTCCAGTTCAATTTCTTGGTTTTTTGCCCACCTCTATACTAATATAAATTAGATTTTTGTTAAAAATTATTAAATAATATATATTTTTCATTAAATTTGGATATCTTTTGTATAATCCAAATCTAAATATGTCAAATATCAGAATATCAAACATCCAAATTTCAGATTAGATTCAAATACTAAAACTAACTATCCAAAATTTAAAAATTTTTGAATTTTAAAATATTTAAATTCATCAATGAATCTTGTTGAAGTAGTTGGCTAGGCCCTCTATGCGCCTATGTCTTCATTTCTCAAGAATTTCATGGGGAAAAAGATTTTAAACATGAGACTTTCTCCATCAAAAGTATTTTCTTAAGCGAAAATATTAATGCTTGGGTGACACCTGTTTGCTTTTCGTACTTTTAAAATACCATGGCACAAATAACAATAACAATAGGTGTTAAATTCATAAAGATATACAACATAATATAAGTTATCATTGTTGCATACTCATCATGAGTCTCCAACAATAGGGGATGGGGGCTTACGTGTACCAAGATTTTCTCGCTCTAATCAAAAGATTATGGATTCAAGTCTTAGGTCCTGTTTGGTAGCCTCTTAATCTCATTCAGAGGATACCTCTTAATGATTCATAGCATCTGAATAGTTAAAAGTATCTTTAAGTCTGAATGGTTAAGAGGTTGCTAATGGTTCATAACCTCTGAATGGTTAAGAGGTAACCCTATGTCTGAATGGTTAAGATGTTATGAACCATTCAGAGGTAACATCTTAATGTCATTCAGATGCAAACACACAACCCCTTAGTGGTAGAAAGACTATTCTAGATTATCTAGATATTGTCAATTTTTTCTTAAATAATAAATAGTATAGGTATTATCAAAAAAATTCCAATAATGATATCTGATTTAACCTATGAACAATTGAACAAATATGCAAGCATATGTTTCAAACTTATTTGAGTAATATCGATAAAATTCCTAATATCATGCTAAAAATAACTAAGATTTCTAAAAGAAGATATCATTGAGAAATAAAAATGATTATGGAAAATTTGAGTGATTGAATTTAAAGCAGCTAATTTTGAGATAATAGGAAAAAAGAAGAAGAAGAAGCAACGGCTTGAATGGAAGAGTTAGAGTTAAAAAGAGACATGAGACTTTCATATCATATAGATCCTAAGTAATAGCAAAAAAGAATCTGCTTATTTTATTACATGCATTGCGTGTATATAAGACCGAATCCATATTATTTTAAAACAATTGAATATCCTTAATTTTTAAGGAATACTTCATTAGTGATTGTGAATTACACAATTTTTCAATCTTTTCAATCCTGGTTCCATGAGAACAAACAAGAACATAAAACGATATAATCTGATTCATTCTCAATACTAGTACTCTAGTAAACTGTAAACAAACCAAACAAACACCAATAAGCATTTGTGTCACACCCCCACCTCTCGTCACCTGAGATGATGTCATACGTCTCATTCTATTGATTGCGGAAGCATAGTGGTGATGTCTCAGAGATGAGGTGTGACGTACTTGAACCGATATCACAGCACACAGATTCACTTAAATTAAATACATTACAAGGATTCCGTAAATACATTCAACTCTACAACTAAGTTTATTACACAATATGTTACATTAAAGTACAACTATGGGAAATGCATCCTCACTGTGTTGTCACCGTTGTCCTGCAAAAATGTTGTGTTTAAAACGTCAGCACAAAGCCGGTGAGTTCGACAGTTCAGTTAGAACAATATGATATGATAAGTATGTTCACAAGAAGTTCAGTTCTGGATAACCATGGGACCCGTATCTAGTTCCTTTCGGACAGTTGTTCGTTCACGAAGATACTACCCATCGGTAAATATCTTAATGCCTCATAATCTTAATGTCTATCACTAACATTAAGAAAGCGTTTCGTAACCAGGTATCAAACATTCACACCAGGGGAGATGCAATCCTCCCAGCAAATGGGTTGTCAGCCAATAGTACTATCAATGATTCATGTTCGGCCCCACATGGGTTCACTAGATACAGTTCAAGAGATGAGGACTTTTGATACTGTGATAGAGATACTAACGGCAAAATCCCATGAAATCACACAAAAAGTCACATGAAATCACACAGATATCAGTGATGCATATCATATGTTCAGAAAACAGTTTGCAGAGTTACCCCGATGTTTATAAAACAATAAAGAGAAAAGGGGTTGTACGAAACTCACTTGATGTCTCAAATTGTAGAAACACACGCAACTGGTGCTAATGATGAGATTCTGCATTAGTTTATGTTTGATATGTTATTTATGTTTTAACTTACTGATTAAATCGTTTTGAACGTCCAATGTCCAAGACATTGCCTTAACAGTCATCAACCCGATGTTTAGTATTTAATTACATATTTTAATGTAATATCATACAATGTATGATAATGTAGGAACCTATACTGATTCAGATTCCCAATACTAGGTTGATGACACCCTTGATTAATCAGTATGATCTCAGATTAATCAAATAGTTAATGTTGTTGTTTATAATTGCTAAGATAGTCTCTAGACAGTTTAATGGCTTAAGAATGATTAATCCTTGTTATTGATTTCCCAAATATCATGGAATATCACAATGTAGTATTAGAATAAGTTTAATAACCATGTTTAACATACTGATCTGGCTGTTATTAGAAACGTCAGATAATCGTTCCAATGAGTATGTTAATGATTGTGATTAGTTTGCAACACATGGCTTTCACGTTCCATGTCAAAGATTAATCAAACTAATCATCTACATTGTCATAATCAAATGGTTTAAACCATTATAACCATTGTTATGATTCCATGCAAACCGGGCATTACAACGGCTCAAAACAAGGATTTACCCGTTAACAGTTCGAGTTTGTCATTCAAAATCAATCCTAGCCATCATCTAGGCAATAATCAACAACCCTAACTATATCATTACGTTCAACTCACAATTTAATCAACAAAAATCAAACCAGAAGGTTTAAAATGAACCATTACCTAATCTGACGGATTCCAACGGATGAAATGATAATCAGAACTTGTTTTAACGCTTCTGGATACGATCTAAACGTCCCGGAGGCTTCGAAACAGAGATTTGATGAGTTTGATGAAGATTTTTCGTGGATTGGTGGTGGTGTCGTCGACTGGAAGCAACAAAATGAGATAAGAATGAGAAATCTTGATTTTTATGCAAGTTGCCGCTGATCAGAACCCCAGGCGCATCGCCTGGCGACCCGCAGCCAGGCCAGGCGTACCGCGCGGCCCTTCCCGGCCTTCCAGAAGCTTTCGACACCCGCGCGCATCGCCTAGGTTAATCACTTGACCTGGGGCGTACCGCCCCAGGGTAATTTTGCTCGTTTTTCGACGAAAACTTCGTTTCGCGATTCTGGACAATCCGTAACTCTGTTTCGCGCACCGTTTTCGCCCACGTTCATCATTTTTCGCATACTATCATCCCATATCAATTTCGGCGACCAATTCAACGCGGATTTTAAACACGATCAAATATGCTCAATTTGTTGCTGACGTAATCCTTCGTACACAATTATCACAATTTGTTTGTGTTCGTTTGTTTAACTTTTAACTTGTTCACGAACAGTTTATTAACGTTAATCGAACAAAAATTCATGTTCGTATTCGTTCATTAAGGAACTTGTTTATGAATACAAACAAACACATGTTTTAACAATAAAAATCAACATTTACAATCTCAAGTATTAAAGATAATTATTTATATAAATATAAAGTTAAATATTATAGTATTATACTAAAAATAGATTAAGTATTATGGTATTAAATTATAAAGAAAAAAATTTAAATATACAACACATTTAATGAAAAATATAATAAGTGAACATAAACAAATGTTAACGAATTTGTTGCCAAACGTTCACAGACACGAATGGACGACCACGACCTTTGTTCATGTTCATTCATTTAATTAAACGAACAAAATTTATTGTTAATGTTCTTTCATTTATTAAGCAAACGAAAATAAACAAATTTTTCCTCAAAACGATTCACAAACTGTTTATTGAACATTTGGTTTAGTTACAACCCTACTCTATAATCATGAGATGATCATCTTAGACTATCCACAGCAGTCACCCCACTGAAAATCATTTCCCACTGAAATTTCCTGCCACGCCATCATCCCACTGAAAACCTTAAACACCCACAGTGGTCACCCCACTGAAAATCATTTCCCACTGAAATTTCCTGCCACGCCATCATCCCACTGAAAACCTTAAACACCCACAGTGGTCACCCCACTGAAAACCCTTCCCCACTATTCCACATCACCCCACTGAAATTTCCATATCTCATGCTTTGGCCAATCAAAAACCAAGAAACCAAGCAGAGAGCGGGGGCCGTGGGAGGGGTTAGGGCGGGACCTGCTGAGGCTGGTGGCAGTGTTCCCGCTGGAAGCCGCCGGAGGATTGGATCCCGCTGGCAACGCGGGGCAACCATTGTGGGTAGACTTAGGGTAATCCTTTCATCAATAGGTACTCCCATTACACTTGAAGTTTCAAGTATTGTATATGCCAGTAATATGATTCTTTATAGAAACTACTCGTAATAACAAACTTGCAATATATATCAATTTATTATAAAGAGATTTGTCATTCCTAATATTTAACCTTAATATTTAGACAACCCGGTACACCCCATGAGTGGGCGTTGGAGGGGCGTGAAGGGGCGTGGCACACTGCCCCCCTAGGGGCGTGAGAGGGGCGTGGGAGGTTGGGCGTGAGGCGAGCAACGGCGTGATGAGTCTTCTCCTCTCTTTCTCTGAACACACACACACAGACACATATTTTGCAACTCTCTCTCTCACAGACACACACACATGTATATATATAAAAGAATGATGATGTAGAGTGAGTGGGTAATGGAACATTTCCACCAAAATGGTGGGGTGAGTGGTTGTGATGAGTGCTTATGTGACGCCTACGTGGCGCATACGTGGAGTGATTGGGTCATGTGACACACCCAATAGTCTTATTTAAGCAATCCAGGGGAAACTTTAACCCAACTCGTACAACAATAAATGAGCAAAAGTAAAATTATTAGAAAGTTATAACTATTTCTTGAAACTGAGTATCTCCCTTTGACAAAACATGTAGAGAAAAGAAACCATAAAATAAAAGGAACTAACCCTACTAATAACTAAATACTTTTTATTTAGAGACAACAATAACAAAACTATATTAAAGAATTGTTGGGCAACACCATCATTTTATATTTCTTTATATTAAAAAATATATAAGTAAAAATAATTTATACGTATTAGACACGGTTATATATAGCTAATAGTTGAAGGTTTAGAGTGAAACATTTGTAAACTATACCAATTATGAAATAATACAACACAATATACAATTTACGCTAATTAATTATACGTAATATATCTTATCAATAACTAATAATTTAAATTCAATCTTACAAAAGGGTTTTATCAAATTATTTAAGTTTTTTCAGAACTTAAATAATTTGATAGTGAATATAATCAAATAATACTAATCGAATGATACTGATGAATGATGATAACACAATAATACTACAATGTTCAAAATAAAATTACAAATCTTATCAGGAAGAAGAATCATGCTACAAATTTTTTAAAAGCAAAAAATCATCCTTCCAATTTTAAAAGCCTAGGAACCACAATCTTACATTACATCTGAAAATAAGACAGCTAATTGTAAAATCTTAAGAAACAAGAAACTCATGAACCATCTGCTTAACTAACAACAACAACCATACCTGCTTAACTAAGATATTTGTAATTAACAAACTACATAAACCAGTTTATCTGCTTAATTAACTCAATCTTCAAATTAATCTTGTTAATCTTTTTGAAAAATTAACACAATCATTACATTAAATTTACGAACTACAATCGAAATTAGATAAAGATTTTGATTCGTAACAGATCCAAAAGCTGGAATATAGCTTCAATTCAACTGAAGTATCATACATCAAATGAAATCCGTAAAACACCCAAAATAAAAACCTAACCACCGAATCCGTAGAGGGTACGTCCCTGTCGCTTCAACGCATAAACAACATCCATGGCGGTGACAGTTTTCCGGCGAGCATGTTCGGTGTACGTAACGGCATCACGGATGACATTTTCTAGAAAGATCTTGAGAACACCACGAGTCTCCTCGTAGATTAGACCGCTGATGCGCTTAACTCCGCCACGCCGGGCCAAACGCCGGATCGCCGGTTTTGTGATCCCCTGAATGTTGTCCCGGAGAACTTTCCGGTGACGCTTGGCTCCCCCCTTTCCCAAACCCTTTCCTCCTTTCCCTCTTCCAGACATCACGTTGAATTTTCTCTCAGAAGTTTGAATTTTTTATCAGATGATATCGTAATCGTTGGGTTTGAGCGTGTGTGTATATATCGATGGGGAGAGAGATTTTGGAGCATTTTCGTCCGTTCGATTGATGAGGTTGAGGACCGTACGATGGTGATCTGAGTGGTAATTATATAAGTGTTTTTATTGGTGGATAGTTGATGTGACGGATTAACTGTTTTAACTTTTAAGGTCACCGTGTGGAGAATGTTGAAGAGTGAAATTTTCCGTCTCCATTTCTCCTTTTTTTTCTTGGTTATTCACACAAAAAAATATATATATATTTTAAAACTTCACCACATTATGCATTTATTTTTTTTATATGTTTACATGAGACGTATAATATTTTCTAACACCCACTGATTCAACTATAAGTAGTCTTGTATACGTTTCGTATAAGACATATACAAAACGTATAGAAATATAATAGGCTTATATGAGTCCAGTTATTAATACTTACAAACTCTAATAAATAATGATTTCTTACCTATGCGTCTCGTATAGTGTATAAAGAGTGTAGAAGATCTGGGATTAATGTGAGAATAACAATAACATTTTTCCATTTGAAATTAAAAGTATTTGTTTTTTTCCATACGATGGTGATCTTGTATTTTATTTAGTACAAATATTATTATATCTTCAAGCTTTTCCGTAACTCTATCAAATCATTTTATATAGTTTAAAAACTTATCGTCTTTTTTAGTCTGATTAAAGTATTGTTTTCCATTAAGAATTATAAATCCAATATTTATTATCATAATTAAACTGAGAGCATGTCCTTCAAATCTACTGAAAGTAAAATCTTCCTCAAACATATTATCTTCAAAATGTTCGTTTGCTCGAAAATCAAAAAATATTTAAAAATATCTAAAGTTTAACTAATCATGTTTTGTAAATCAAAATTATTAAAATCGAGATACCTCATGCCTCCTTACTAATTTTGATTTTAATTTTCTTTGTTTCTCCCATTATTTATTTATTAAACAGCCAACAATTATATAAATATAAAAGAAAATAACCCACTATATTACAGTGTATTATCAATTAAACTATTATATCCCCAAGCTACTTCATGAGCCATCAATTGAAACTGCCATCAAAGTCCAACTCAAGAAAAATGGGAAGGAACCAGGTGAAGCCCATAAATTCGAACATTTTCCTAGGCCTAGCACCCCACCCCACAAGTCTTATGATGCACCTAGATAGCTAAACCAATCAAATGAAACAGTCTACACCCATCAATCATAAAATGCCTTCCACTGCTACACTCAAAAGCAAACAGGAGGAGGATGATATAAGGCCGGGTGAAGACCAGCGCAACCAAAGCCATCCGGACATTTTCCTAGACATAGCCCCAACATCAACACATCCAACCGATGCTCCAGAGTTGTCGTATTACAATAGACATCCAATATTAAAATCACCTCATTTTTCCCACGTCAATGATTTAAGCTTCCCTCTATTCTTTGCCCATGTAAATGAAGTTGCCATCACAACATCGAAAACAGTAGGAGGAGGAGGAGGATATAAGGTCAGGTGAAGCCCAGTACAGCCAATGCCATCCAGACATTTTCCTTGACCTAGCCTCAACGTCAAACATCCAACCGATGCTCCAGAGTTGTCGTATTACAATAGATATCCAATATTAAAATCACCTCATTTCTGACGTCAATGATTTAAGCTTCCCTCTATTCTTTACCCATGTAAATGAAGTTGCCATCACATCATCGAAAACAGGAGGAGGATGATATAAGGTCGGGTGAAGCCCAGCACAGCCAAATCCATCCGGACATTTTCCTAAACCTAGCCTCAACATCAACACATCCAACCAATGCTTCAGAGTTGTCGTATTACAATAGATGTCCAATATTAAAACCACCCCATTTTTCCCACATCAATGATTTAAGCTTCCCTCTATTCTTTACCCATGTAAATGAAGCTGTCACCACATCATCGAAGACCATCTTCGGCGATCTATATTTGTTGTTCAAACATAAATCATTTCTCCATGGCCATACCTACCAAAATGTCGAGTAGACTATTGACATCACCATTTTTCGAAAATGTCCACTCCTTGTATAGCCCCAATTTTTTCCAAATGGAAGATGTATCTCCAATTTGACACCTGCACCAATTTCTCATTGTTTCCCATACTTCTTTTACCTTTTTACCAAGAACCAATACATGATTTGTATTCTCCAAATGATTACCACACCGTTTGCATATTGTACATGGGACCATAACATTCCTCTTTGCAATGGCCATGAAAGACGGAAGTCAATCCATATGTGTTCTCCAAACCAAAAAAAAATCACTTATAAAGAGACCCATCGTTGCCATTCATATTTAGTTACCTTCGAAGAATAAACTTTATCAAACTCCAACTTTTTTATCATACGTTCGATTATCCTTTTCTAGTCTACCATGAACCATAACTAATTTGTGTTTTTCCAATACATAGAAGTTTGGGTAATGCTCCTTAAGCACACCATTATTTGTCCAATTATCATGCCAAAACAGAGCAGAATGTCCATTTTTTACCTCACATTTCATCAACTATCTTATATCCACATTACATTCTCGTAAAGTGTTGGCAGCCTTCATAATTTTATTCCATGGCCAAGAGTTTTCTAGTCGCTTGCCGCCATGGAGTTCATTTATAAGAGTTACACATATTTCTTTTGGTTCCATTTTATATCTCCGAAACCATTTACTAAGTAACGCCAAATTAGAAATCCGTAAACTCTCATCCCCAGTCCACCTAAATGTTTAGGTGTCATACACTTCTCCCCAGCAACCCAAGCAATTTTTCCTTTTCCCCACAAGAAATTTCTTCGTATACTTTCTAGTTTTTGTATGACCGCCTCCGATGCCTTGTATAGCGACATATAATACAATGGTAGGCTAGATAACACCGTCTTGATTAGTGGTTAATTTTCCACCATATGATAAGTTTGCCTCTTTCCATGTTGACAATCGTTTCAAGAATTTATCATCTACCGGTTGCCATAGCGAGATTTATCTCTTCTTTTCCTACATCCTCTTACTTCACCGAATAGTAACCACCAGAAGATTTTTAGTATACCGTTGCGACATGCGTTTTGAAGTACAGACTATATCTCCCATATAGGATCGTAAGTTATATCAACTGACGGTAACATGTTCGTGAGAAATGACACATACTAAATAATCTCACCATTATATAATTATTTTTTATATGTGAGATTTATAAAATCGAGTTGTTGTAACTTTATACATCCTTTTTATGTATCTAATATCCATAGTAGGTGAAGAAATTTGTAAATAAGTTGCATCACACAATTTCGTTTTGTATTTTTCTTATAGCTTTTCTATAATTTTTTTTTAAATTCTTGTATGCAAGACACGAGGCAATATTTTTTATCTGTTTTTCAGTTTTCTTAATCAATTAATAACAACTTTATATGTTTTTTTTCTCAATCGTACCACCACATTACAACGCACAAGTCTTGATCAAACCGTCTCGACATAGCACACGGGTGACTTTTCTAGTTAAGATTTAAACAAGTTGCTAAATATTTATGTATATAGTTATTATCGTCTAGACCTTATGAGTTACATTGAAAATAAAAACAAAAATAAAAGGAAAAAAAAAAAGGTTCAAAGTTTCAAACCAGTTGCAAGAGTAAGTTACAAAAATTAACACAGAAGAATATAAAAGAATTTCTTGACAAATGACGACAGACGCAGTTACCCATTTACCAAACGTCACGGAGGTATCTTCCAGACATTTGTAGATTCTTCACGTACAGTTCTGCCTTTGACGACTCTAAAGATCCCTGAAATCAACCAACACATTTATACTTGTTTCAAACCGGTATTAGTAAGAACAATTATTACTAGTTATCGCTTAAAATCAATTACATATTTACTTTTGAGATGAAACAATAAGCAATTGACTAATTTATTTGAAAGGAGAAATATCTTTTAAAAAGAAAAAATATGTAATTGATTTTTTTATCTTTAAGTATTATATTTAATAAAAGATATTAGCAATGGGTAAAATATGTAAATGCCCCGTTGCTCAATTATTGCAATAATAATAATATAGCTTTTTGAAGTGTTGTAAAAAACATTTCTAAAGGTGCAAATTAATCAGTTGCACAAAATCGATGGCATATATATATATATATACCAATAGTCACACCCCATTTGTGATGCACGCATATAATGTATATATGTGTTGGCCTTCAAGAGACCAAAGTAAAATTGCACTAATTTTAACGTTATTTTACTTGTTTTGTGAAAATAACGTTAAAAAAGTTGGGATGATAAACTTCAAACGATAACTTTGAGCCGGAGACTCTTTCGGAGCAGCCTCTCTATCCCAACTGGGATAGGGGTAGTAATGTTTGTATCCATCCTTCTCCCCAGACCCTACTGAAAAGTGGGAATATACTGAGTAATTTTGTTTATATATACCAGTAGTTAGTTAAACCAGACTAGTTGGTCAAAGTAATTTAATCAGTCAAATGATGATTTTTTTGGGTTTTAATGACTCTTTTTATGGTCAAAATCGTTGAAGCTTTTTGAAAATTCTATATAAAATTGTGTGTACATAATTTAGAAAAATACTGAACTACAATCCAATCTGATTAATCCCAACACTTTTTTGAATCACAGAAGTATAGGTGACCCGTATGACCCATTCAAAATAAGACAGCTGCGTCTAGGACTATTCTGATTAATGATTATGCATAAAATCACAAAATGTCCAAACCGCCTTTGGTTGACGAAAGCAAAAGTTTTTCTTTTTTCTTTTTTTTTTTAGTTTTTTTTGACGTAACTGGTGATACATCAAAAAGCAAATCATTGTTGTGGTTTAAACGACACCTCAATAGATGATGTCGGTTTTCATGGGGCCAAACAGTGGATCCCAAAGTCATTACCACCATATAATTATATCTGTCACCATCTCAGCTAACTCCAAACACACAATACATATATACCTACCCCATATGTATATTTTAAATATTTAACATAAAAATAATAAAAAGAAAAAATATATGTACCTGTTCTTGCACAATTGTGTGGAGGGTTCGATGTACATCTTTGGCCATGCCTTTGGCATCACCACATACATATAAATATGCTCCCTCTGAAAGAAAGTTCCAGATTTCCAAAGCCTGCAGCCAAAAAATCGTATTATTATTTTTAGATATCATATACACACACAAGGAAAAAGATCAAATAATAAGAGATTTTGCCTAAAAAGAGTATAATCTAATAAGATTTGGCATGATAATTTTGGTATAATATCTTATATTTTGTACTATTTTTATTTTTTTGTGTTAGATTCTTTTTTTGTTATGCATCTTTTTTGTACTAGATTTTTTTTAGTTTTTTACTACAGTTTTATTTTTTTACTAAATTTTTATTTTTTTTGTACTATATTTTTTATTTTTGTACCCGATTTTCTTTTGTACCGGATTTATATTTTTTTGTAATGGATTTAGTTTTTTTTGTAGTGAATTTGTTTTGTACTACATTTTTGTTTGTATATTTTTAGCATTCCACCTGTCAAATTTTTCCTCATTTTAGGCAATAATCTCTTCCTAGTAGATCCAATCCCTATATATATAACAATTAAACGTAACATGAGACATTGTTAGGGTTTGTTTTTCCCACCTTCTCATTCATCTTGTGTTGCACATACTCCTTAGTCGGGCCTTCGCGTGAGAAAGCAAGGATAAGCTCAGAAAGAGCACCAGACTCCACAAAGTTGTTAAGCTCGTTTTCATATATAAAATCCTGAAATGACAGGATAGATTTTATTTAGATTTTATCTTTAACGGTTCAATAAAGTAAGCAAGTATTAGTTGCTTAACAAATTTAAAATGATAGGTGTTTTATTCAAAAAAAATACAAGATTCTAATTGAATGTATAAAAATTCTATTATAACCATATATCACCAATTAGAACTTATGAAGAATTAAGACTGACGGATGCAAAATTACTTGTTTTGACAAGAATTGTGTTTTTGACATACCAATTTGCGATTCCTGCATCCAAAGAATAAAACGGATGACCCGAGTTCAGTTCCAGCTTCCTTCAAAGCTAGCCTTTCTTGAAGGAAGCCTCTAAAAGGAGCCAACCCCGTGCCAGGGCCAATCATGATAACTGGGACCTTAGGGTCAGAAGGTAGTCTGAAATTTGATGTTCTAACGTATATCGGGGCCCAACTGCAATCCTGACTTTCTGTCATAGGCACCGCGTTCTGAAATTAAACCATAAATTTAAACTCTAACTTAAACAAGGTCGAAAACAAAGTTGAAAAGTGAAAATCCATAGTGCTAATAATACCTTCATCCACGTTGAACAAACCCCTTTGTGAATGCGACCTGCAGGTGTTTTCTCATAGACTAATGCACAGGTAACATGAATCCTATTTGGTGCCATCCTATAATACAGAAGTCTGTATCAATTTCGAAAACTTAAAATTGAATTTAAATTGTTTTTCCTAGTGGGATTATTTACACACTTGGGTGAGGAAGAAATAGAGTAGTATCTTGGCTGTAAGCGTGGGGCAACAGACGCAAAGAAAACACCAAGCGGAGGCTTGGCTGACGGAAAGGCATCCATAACTTCAAGAAGACTTCTTTGGCTTGCAACTACCCATTGAGCATATTCATCCTGCAGCAAATGAATAATATTATTATTCATATAATGAATTGAATATAAACATTGATAAGAATAATGGTTGAAACTATAACATTAAGATAAAGTCCAACCTTTCCAGCAGGAGATGCAAGAAATTTCAATCTATCAGCTTCACTGGGATCAGTGGCATGAGCAGCTAGCGCAAGCAAAGCCGACTGTAGAATATAGACATCAAACGCACATTTGTCAAGTTTTAAATTTGAAATATGGGTTTGCAAGCCATTTATAAAAATTGAGGTGGCACTTGGCAGCATGTGGAGATTGGGTAACAGGTCAAAAGTGATCTTTTTTAGCACTGGTTAAAACAAGACGGGGTGGTTTGGATTGACCCACAAGTGACCTTTTTCTAAGATACAATTACAAATAACTAATGTGTTAAAACAAACAAACATACATACATACCTCACTCAATCAAAACTAAATAATGTGATAACTATGAATAAAAACTACCATTACAATAATACTTTGAATCTTTGAATAAACATAATTTAGGAGGTTGTATGCATTTAAAATTAACTGTGGGTGATTTACATGTTTAAGTTTGTTTAGCATATTCAAGACTGAACATAACCCATTGCCACTTCTACTTAATACACATATGGATCAAAACTGAGCATCTGAACAAAAGCATACCTTTTTGGGAGAACTCAAAACATCAGCATAGCAAGCCAATGCTTTCCTTAAAGTGCATGGAGGGAAAGGAGGTGGCAAGGAGGCTCCACCAAGTGGCGTCCCGTCTTCTTTATCGGCATGGATGGAGAAATAAGTGTCTGGTGATAAGCCTACTAATCTCTCAGCTTCATTCACAACTTCACTTAAGTTCTCACAGTAAACTCCAACATGGTCCCCAGTTTCATATCTAAATAAATAATTTTTTTCGATGTAATTTATGTAGGCTTTCATCACTTCATAAATTCATACAAAATTACCAATCAAAGAACTTACGATAATCCGGTATCAGAGATGTCAAACTCAAGATGAGTGCAAGACCTGTCAGATTCAGGGCTATGGAGTTCCTTTTTAACAGCCACATTGGATCTTTGAGCAGACAGAGTATGTCAGATTTTAGAAGATGTAATAAGATAAGCAAGAAAATATTAGAACTTGAAAACCATATGCCACCTGCATGGATGTTGCGCATCATGAACAGCATGGCCATTTGTATGACTATAATCCTCAGAAAACGCATCTGGTTTTTCATGGATAACAACACGGTATTCTGCAACAGCAGCTGTGTAGGGAGTGGCAACAGTTGTGTCGTCCTCATCACGAAGTAATTGATCCAATTCAGGCCAAACTAATTCTTTCCTGCAAAAGAAAAGTTTGATATAGCATTAGAATTTATTCTTACATGCAGTTTTTTACCACCAGATGACATTTTCATATTCAATACAGAGTGCATATTTCTTTGAATACCATGCAGTGAAGTCGTCTTCAATACATTGATCATCATCTCCAAGGCCCACAGGAACAAGACGCTTGGCACCTGTAAATTGTGAAAACAGTATACACGATGCATCAATTTAAGGCCAGGAAAGATTAATCATTCTTCATTAACAAATTCTCTGTCATCTTGGATATAGGGCAAACCAGCAAATGTGACATTCACTAGATACTATCAAAGTATTGAGCATGAACATGATAAGTTACTCACACAGTACCATACCAGCTTAAAATGGGAAATGAGAACGTAAAACTACCAATGCATGGAACAAATTTACAAGACCAAGACTTCATGACAATTTACACATATGATGTCGCTCATTTTGCCTCGAGGCACACAAAGCATTAAATGACAAACGTAAGTTGAAAATACAAATCTCATCCTTGATCCCTTCGATGAAACAATGCTTTAATTACAATGTAAAGTGGATATGTAATAAAGATGACATACCCTGATCAGCAAGACCATCGTCAACCACCTTAGCAATCTACATATCACAAGTATCAAGGAAATAAACTAAATTAGCATAAATATGACATGTGATTCAACATTTATGATGTTACAGAACAATTACATATAACGTGATATTAACTGTTACCTTGTTAAAATGTTCATATTGTCTGTTGCCAAGGCCAAATATTCCATACTGAAGCTTATTAAGCCATTCTCCTTTCGCATCTCCCTGCACCAGCAGCAAGAAAGTTAAAATCAACATGTAAATTCTTGTTGGAATGTTAGATGCCACATTAGATATATTAGTTGCACAATTATTACCTCAGTAAACCATTTATAGAATCTGGCAGCATTATCTGTTGGCTCACCATCTCCATACCTACAAAATCAACATGATATCATATTCATTTAATAGGTACCAATCATCAACCTCACCCTTTTTATGCAATTATATAAATATCATGATAATATATACTCCCTTAGGATCTGTCAACAAAAAATTTAAACTCAAAAATTTCCAAAAAGAACATAGATTGCAATTACATGAGTAGACTGTAGACTTACGTAGCCAAAAAGAAAAAGGCCAAAGATTCTTTCTTAAGTTTCTCCTCATATTCATCATCATCAGCAGCATAATCATCCTACAATTCAGAAAACAAATTTGATTTCGATTGCCTGATAAGGATTCAAAGGCATGAAGAATCAAGTTCAAGCATCAAAGAATCAATGACTTTAAGAACAATATGCATTTAATTTGAGATCTAGAAAGTCAATACTCACCAAATCAATCACTTTAAAGACAGCTTTTTCATATCGAGCTTTAGCTTCCTCAACAAGTGCCTTTTTACAATAATAATCAATGTCAACAACACCAAAAATTAAAATTATTTCACAATTGAACAACAATCAAAAAGCATAATTTTTTTGAATACCTTAGCGAAGCCTTCAGCTGTTCCAGTTTGCGTACCAAAGAACACCGTAACTTTCTTCTTACCATCATCAACTTCCTCCTCCTGCACTCTCTTCGGCACGACGATCACCGGTAGCTCCAACACCGACTTCTTCGTAGACGATCTCCGCCACACCAAAACGACAACGCATCCAAGCAAAACAGCAACCGACGTCGTGAGTATCATCAACAGCTCACGATTCTCCATAATCATCGCTACCGCCGGCTGCATCGCGTATTCTCCCGACTCCGATGCGTTCAATGTGTCCAAAACCTTGCCGTTAAAGAGCGCAGTGACCAGATCAAGAGGCGAAATCTTGACGGAGTTAGATTGCATCTTCTGCCCCAAAATTCAAGATTCAAGAGTATGGGAGATTCGAGAATCGGAGTTTAGAGAGAGAAAATCGAAACAAAAACGAGTAATGTTTAGTTTTTTCTCTCTCTAGATCCTCTGGAATTGGTGGGGGTAGTTGAGAGAGAGGTATTGACTTGAGGGGTGTTTTATGGCGGTGAGAAATGAAGAGAGGACCCAACCACAACCACAACAGTCAACACATACCTACCCTCTTTTTAACCATGGTTATTTTGGTTTTTTTTTTTTTTTTTTTTTTGAACGGCAAATCATTTATGTTTAAAATATGTTTTGCTTTATATTTTATTATTAAATTACTATGTTAATATTTCGTGTAAAATTAAGTTAAACTAATAAGTCTCTTAGCCTAAAAACTTTAAAAAGGATATTGAGTTATTAGATCATTAATCAATGGGCTATGATTAAATCAAGTTGTTGAAGGGTATATTAGTAATTGTTATTTTTGTTGACTTTTTTTATCAAGTTTCCTCACTTTATTTAAGAATAAATTCCCTATTTGTTCACTTTGACCCAAAAAATGACCAAAATGTCCAAATAGATTCTATTGGCGTAAACTATGTGCGCCCCGCCCGTAATCGGATCCAACCATGGGCGCCCCGCCCGTAATAATATATTTCAACATGGGCGCCCCGCTCGTAATCGGATCCCACCATGGGCGCCCCGCCCACAACCATAAAAATACCGAGAATAAAAAATTTCAACATGGGCGTCCCGCCAGTAATCTGATCCAACCATGGGCGCCCCGCCCGTAATCTGATCCAACCATGGCCACGTGGGAGGTTTCTATTTGCGTAAATCATGGGCGGCGCCCGTGTAATTGCCGGCGCCACAACGGTGATGGTCATTTGGACATTTTGGTCCTTTTTTGGATCAAAGTGACAAATAGGGAATTGAATCTTTATTTAAACGTTCATAACTTTTACATACGAAATTATTTTTTGAAAAAAAATATATCATAAAAACGAACATTTTTTAATCTTCAAAATTAGTAGTGTATAGCTATAGAAAAAAATTGTTTTTAGCTCATTGTGTCTTCTGTGCAAGTCAATGTGTCTTTTATACATGTCATTGTTTCTTTTTTTTTTGCTCAATGTTGTGCTTTCCTGAACATTTTAAGACATAATGATGTTGCATAATATATAACGTTAAGCAAGGAAGACACAATGATGTTGCATAATATATAATGTTAAGCACGGAAGACACAATGACGAGTATGAATAACACAATGATCTTTAAACAAAGACACAATTACCTATAAATAATACACAATGATGAGTATAACAATTTTGTACAGGTCATTGTGTCTTTTGTATTTGTCATTGTGTCTTTTGTACATGTCATTGTGTCTTTGGTGTTTCTGCTAAATGTTGTGTTTTCATGAACAATTCAAGACACAATAATGTTGCAGAATACATAATGTTAAGCAAGAATGACATAATGACGAGTTTGAATAACACAATGATCTTAAAAAAGACACAAATATCCGTAAGAAAAACATAAAAACATAATTATACACAAACCTTTAAAAAAGACATAGTGATGATAATTAAACACATTAATCTGAAAAATTTTCATTTTTTGTAACAAAATTATACTTATTTTAAAAATAAAAAATGCTCGTTTTTATGATATATATATATATATATATATATATATATATATTTTAAAATAATATCGTATGTAAAAGTTATGAACGTTTAAAAAATGTGGGGGAAGGTGGTTATGACTAAATTATCCTCTCACAACTTTTCCCTCTAAAATTTTAAGTTTTTCATCTTAAATTTGATCTCAGAATCTTATGGCCAATAATCTTTTTCAACCTTTTTAGGATAAAGACACTATTTAGTTGAACCCAATCTATCTCATGTATTAAACGGGTTGACAAAAATTTTATAACTATTTAATAATACAAATTTAAAAATTGTAAATGATTTTTTATTTTAAAATATGATCAACATTACATACAAAATAAAATAATAATATTTTATTTTAAAAAATTCATTTCCCAAAGTTTGGTTTTTAAACATTTCATTTTAAAAAAGTAATGTTTCAAAAAATGTTATTTTTTACAAAATTTTAGGATGTTATCTATTATTACACAAATTGATAAATAAAAAAGTAAATAGTTAATAATAATGACTTCTAAATTATAAAAAGATATTACAAGTTATAAATTTTTGGAAAATTTTTATATTTATAATAATTTGATTTTTTAAAAGTGTGGTTTTTAATATTAAATCTTTTTTATTATATTAAGAATTGTCTTTTAATTATAAAAGTTATGTGCAATATATAATTAGTATTTAATACTGATATGTGATATAATTTTTAATATTAAAAACTTTTTAAATTGAAAAAGGTATAAAGAATATATAATTAAATAATTATTATTTAATATAGTTGTGTATTTATTAGAAGAGAGAATCGGTAAAATTAGTGTGAACATACTCTAGATTTGCGACAAGTATCCCCTAATTATTTTGATTTATTAAGTATAATTAATTGATTATATCATCTATTAAACGAGTTAAATTAAAATATTAAATAGTTACTAATAAAAAATTATATAAATAATAAGCAATTTAAGTAATTAGAAATAATAGTAAATTACGGTTTTGATCCATATGTTTAATTGTTTAACTATTTCGGTCCAAAATATAATCCTCTATCAACTCAGCTACAGTTGTTTAGATAACTAACGTTTTTTGGCCTCTAACCATAGTTAGATTTGGGCCCAAACCATTATAATAGTTAAGTTTTAGGGTCCAAAACCGATAGTTGTTAAACCATATGGGCTGGGTTGATAAAATATTCTATTTTGCGCCGAAATAGTTAAAACATTTAAACCACATGGGCCAAAACCGTAACTTTCGTTAAATTAAATAGGCTCCTTATCTTTAAAAGGCTAAAAAGGATCATAATCCATTAGATCATTTATCAATAACTATGATTAAACCAAGTTGTTGAGATGTATTTTAGTAATGACCATTTTTGTTGGCTTTTTATAAAGTTTTCACACTTTTTTGAACGTTTATAACTTTTATATACAACGTTATATTTTGAGAAAAATATAACATAAAAACGAACATTTTTTATCTTTAAAATGAGTATATTGTTGCTATAGAAAACATGTTGTTTTTTTAGTTAATTATGTATTTTTACAGGTTATTGATCACGTGGTGTTTGTTGGTGTTGTTTAAGTGTTAATTGCATGATTTTATAGCTCGTGATTCGAAACACGTTTACTTTGAATGTGATTATGATTTTTCAGGTGTTGCGAGATTAAGGATGCGTTCGAGAGCTGACCGGGTGATTGGAAGAGAAGTCGAGGGACTGAAAATGCAATTAAATGAAGTTCGGAAAGTCAAAAATTCGCGGAGGCGAATCTCGGGCTAGGAGATGAGTTATGGTGTCCATAATATATGGAAATTGAGTTTCTTGATGAGACGAAGCTGTTGGTGAAATCAGACTGGGCGTATGGTACAACCAACCCGTTCTATCATACGGCCAACATATGATACGCCAAAATTCCAGCGTTGGCAGAAAGTTCTAGCCGTAGGGTATGTTTCTAGGCGTATGATACGCCCAGGCCCAGCGTATCATATGCTAACGGTCATGAAATTGGGATTTTTGGCTTATCTTGACCATATTTAAACCCCAATCCTAGGGTTTTGTTAAGGGGACTTTTTGGACGAATTTCTGGGCAAGAAAGGAGCGATTTTGGGCATTACAACTCCTCCAAATCAATCCAAGATCATTACGATTCGTAGAAGCAAAGATCCAATCATGCAAATGTTCAACAATTGTGAAAATTCAAGTTTGGTGATATCCAACTAATCCAATTGTGATCATCTCTGGGTGGAGAATTAGGTTTGATAGCTAGGTTTGTTATTTGATTTGTGAACATTAGTATTGAAATTGTTTTATTAGATTTACGAATTCAATATTGCTTGGTTGTTAAACGATTACAATTTCTGATTTACTTGGCAACTCCATGTTCATGTTTGTTACTTTCTTTTCATTCATTGTATGATTGAATGGGTTATTAATGGAATTGGGTTTTAAAGTTTTTTAGAAATCATTGTTTTTGTAGAACAAGTAATTAATCAAGTCAACAACATCGGTCTAGTTATCGGTTGTCAACAAGATCATTTCTTTGTTTTCAAAATCATATATGTTTGTTTATTTATGCATGAATCATGTCTATGTGATTTCCAAGTAACAAGTGAATCCATACCTAGTTGTTATACTAATTTGAAACCCAGAGTGATCACCTTTTTCATTTATTGTTTACAACTCTTTTTTTTTAATTCGTTTGTTTTTAACTCAAGTTAATTGTTTTCCATTCAAAACCTAAACTCAAACCTTTTCAAGTTTACTTTTCAATTGCAATTAGTTAATTAATTTGTTTGCGAAAATAGTTTCCACTTGACTATTCGTGAATCGATACCCGACTTCCCTAGCTAATTTGGATAGTAGGATTGGAGTGTTATTTTTGATTGGTACTTCGACACCGATCAGTTATTGTGTCTTTTTTATAAGTCATTATATCTTTTGTGTTTCTTGTTCAGTGTTGTGTTTTTCTAAACAATTCAGGACACAATGATGTTTTTGAATACAATGAATTAAGCAAAAATGACACAATGACGAGTATGAATGATACAATGATGTTGCAGAATACATAATTATCGTCATTGTGTCTTCCTTAAAATATTAAATATCAAATATATAATTGTTCCTATGAGAATTTTCAATTATACGATATCTTTAATTGTAATTTTATAATTCCTAAATTTTTATTATTTGTAATTTATTATTTTAAGTTAAATTCTTTATCAACAATTAATGATATTAGACATACAAATTTTTATAAAAAATGTTGTTTGTAACATATTTGATTTATTTAACCTATGTAATACATGTGTTTCTAACCTAGTACATAATAACAAGCAAAGATGACACAATAACAGGTATAAATGACACATTAATGTTGTAGAATACATAATTATCGTCATGGTGTCTTTTTAAACATTTGTTTATAATCATCTTTTTTGTTTTTTCTTACAAGTAGTTGTGTCATTTTTACAGGCTATTATGTCTTTTGTACATGTAATTGTGTCTTTTGTACACGCTATTGTCTCTTTTGTGTTTCCTGCCCAATGTTTTGTTTTCTGAACAATTCAAGACATAAGGATGTTGTAGAATACACAATATAAATCAAGGATAACACAATGACGAGTGTGAATGACACAATGACTTTTAAAAAAAAACAATGACATGTAAGAAAACCACGAAAAAGATGATTATATACAAAAATTTTAAAAAGAAACAACGTCGATAATTATACATAATGAACTAAACCAATTTCCTTTTTTATAATAATATTATATTCATTTTAAAGATAAAAAATGATCGTTTTTATGATATATGTATTTTTAAAAATAATATTGTATTTAAATGTTATGAACGTTTAAAAAAGATACAAAGAAAGTGATAATTACTAAATTACCCTCCAAATAGGGGTGATTATCGGTCTCGAACCGGACCGGACCGAACCGGACCGAACCGAACTGAACCGGAACCGAACCTGTTGTGAGGCCCCGAAACCGGGCACCTCACAGAGGTTGGTTTTCATCATAACACATAGCTCTTAAACTAAAACTTTCATAATCATGCAGCGGAAATGTAAACGTAGTTTGATAAACAGAATTCAATAAGGTGTCTGTATCAAAATCATATCGAATTGCCAAAACCAATGGATCGTCTGGATTGATGCCCAAGCTCCATGCTTTCTCTTATCATAGCTTTAACCTGACATACATGCTAAATCAAGTCAGCTTATGCTGGTGAGTTCTAGTTTTTCATAAAACATCATAATCGTTTAGTGAGTTAAACATTTTAACATGAAAACGTCATATCATACACATAAACCATAACACATAACCATGTCATCATCATAGCCATATAACCATCTTCATCATCGTAGGCATATAACCATCGTCATCATCAAACCACTGTCTCCAACATGAGCAGTGGGCTTATGCCGGCACAAGGCTCCATGTTTATAGTCCGATCGACTCTTACCATGTTTATAGCCCGATCGGCTCTTACCATGTTTATAGCCCGATCGGCTCTTACCATGTTTATAGCACGATCGGCTCTTACCATGTTTATAGCCCGATCGGCTCTTACCATGTTTATAGCCCGGTCGGCTCCGTGTTTATAGCCCGATCGGCTCCGTGTTTATAGCCCGATCGGCTCTTGCCATGTTTATAGTCCGATCAACTCTCATGTTTATAGTCCGGTCGACTCTGTGTTTATAGCCCGATCGGCTGTTCCTATCCTGATATGTTCAGGTCATCGTCAATACTTACTAGTACTGGTGCTAGTACATCGTGCATACATATCCTATAACATGTATAGGAATTCATCATAACATTCTATCATCACATACATAGCATGCAAGCATCATAACATATTATCATACATCATGGCATCATGTAATGCTAGCATCATTTCCTCATTCATACATCATGGCATCATATTTTCGTATCATGCTAGCATATAATCATCATTCAACATTCATGCATCCTAGTATTCTAAGACCTCGTCATAGCATCTATTAACTATTGTCTTAGTTAACATCATAATGCATGCTCTCATTGACCTGTTATGTCATCATAACTCATTTACCATGCACGTATCATACCTTAGCATATTTCCAGACACATTTCATCATAAGTAATACAAATTCATACATACATCATCATGGCATAACATCATTCATAAATCATCACAACATAATCACATAACATAACAATAAGCATGCATGCCAGCCCAAAACAGTAAGTGTAAATAGGGCGTCTAGAACTCACCTGATAGTAGACCCTTGTTTTCCTTAGCTGAACTCCTTAGCTAGGGCTTAGGAACCTACATCAGTTACATCATCTCATTACATCCTGTTCTTAGACTTAGAATTTATTCAAGTCCTCATAGCCTACTAGTCCCCCTTACTAATTTCCAAGTTCTCAAAACTTAGCTAAGTATTCGAAACACTTGAAGTCCATTAGGTTCCCATGTACACGAAATTTCAGAGTTCACGAAATGGCTGGTGCTTGGGACCATCATCTGTATTCGAAATAACTAGTGTATTCGAAATACCCAGTGTATTCGAAGTAGCATGCACACGAAATGGTCCTTGTACCCGAAATGCCATGTACTCGAAATACCTATTGTACTAGAAATAACATGTATGATTTCGAGTACCCTCTGTTCATGATTTCGTGTACACATCATTTCGTCATAAAACATCTCAGAAAATTCATCTAAGGCTATGGGGAGCTAGTTCTAGGTTCCTTAGGTTGTTACCAACGTATTGGAACCTCAAAGTTACGAACTTTATGCATAAAGGTGTGAGCTTTATGCATAAGTTCACTCTTTGTTTAACCATCCTAACTTTTGTATAAAAATCCTAACTTTTCAGTTTGGATCACTTACTTGAGGTTAAAGGATCACTCCTGTAGATTCTCGTGTGTATCCTCGTACGTTTGATCAACCAAAGCTCGATCCTTGAAGTTTCTTGGTCCCGACTTCGTGTACTCAAGAGAGAACGTGCTTCTAGCCAAAGGCTAGCACGTTTCCCAAGGCCCTACTATTTTTAGGCAGTGTCCTGTACCCGAAATTGTAAATTTCGAATACTATGGTTTTTCGAGAACTACTGTACTCGAAATCCCATTTCGAGTACACAACTTCGAGGCCTAAACTTAGTTATTTTTCGTCCCTTTTTCTAGCAAGTTAATCGTTCGTTACGCATTCGTAAGTTCAAATAACTTGTATTAGAAAATTTGGGGTGTTACAAGTCTCCCCTCCTTACAATAGGTTTCGTCCCGAAACCTGCCTCCTTACACATCGAACAAATGAAGATACAACCTCCTCATTGTCACACCCCCAATTTTCAACTAACGGAATCATACCGTTTGGGAACGTGACAAACCAGGATCTCAGATCATTAGACATAACGAAGAACTCTATATGATTTTCAAAACATACTTTGGTCTTAAAACCGTAACATTAAAGTTTTCAAAGCTTGCGGAAGCGTTTTAAAACAATAACCAAAGTAACAGTTGTAAAAGTTAAATTACAAATTCAAAAATCCCAAATGTGTAACTTAAACAATATAAATGTAAAACATGCATGCGACTCTATCTCCTAGTCCATGCCAGCTTTATTGCGCGCCTTAGCGTCCTGAGAAAACATGTAAATCAAGTCAACACAAAGGTTGGTGCATAACACAGGTTTTAAGTATTCACAATGTTCAAAACAACAATTTGAATATCAAGTTTGCAGATAACATAATCACACATGCATAGTCATGATAGCTAGTCATATAAACTATTTACATAAGTGGTCGACACCGAAGCTGACGATTGCCATGCTATAGCATGTTTTTGCCTTGCCACTATTGTCTAGCACGAACAATAGTAATGTATGTTTGGTCAGTCAAACACCTGCGTAGATCCCATCTACCAGGTGAGGTTTGTCAAACCTAATAGATCTATTTCCAACTACCACGCTTTGCGCTACGGCAAACTAAACGGTTCGAAGTGTGTAAGGACTTTTAAATGCTATGTTGTCACATAATGTAAACAGCTAACTCATGCAAGTGATACGTATCTAAAATGTTTGTTTGCACATGTTTTCTCCCCCAAAACAGTTAAAATAAGAAAGGGGCCGTGTACGCACCTTTGATAGTTGCAGAATGATCAAACGTACTTAAACTCGCGTAGAAAATCCTTTACGAAGAATCTGTGATTAAACAATAACCTAAAGTTATTCGGAATGTCGTTTTGTGCTTGGAATCACATACGTGTCAACACACGTATGTTAGAGTGTTAAGAATATGCATACGTATGTACGCGTACCCTTAAAATCGTTTAAATAAAATCCTATATGATTTTATTTAAATAAACGTAATTATACGCGTTTTCATTTTCGATCAAAAATGTGAATTTTATTATTCAAATATGTTCGGGATTTCGTTACGATTCCAACGCAACTTGAACGGGTTAAATCGGAGTTGAAACGGACGAAATATGATCAAAATATCAAAATAATCTTAAAAGCCCAAAAATGGTTGGGGCCGGGATCGAACCCGCGACCCCCCCTCCACCGCACACACTACCTACTATCTAATCTGTCTCCACATTTGCATAAGACTTTAGAAATAAATTAATTTAACTTCTGAAATGCTTGGTTCCCTTTGTTTGGCCATAGCCGAAGCTATCAACCCAATTCGGTCCACCATTCGAACTCGATCGAACCCAAATCCTTAGGGATTTCGATCCTATCATCCAATCGAACCCATAGATGTGCTTAATTCAAACTATCATTCATCATAGCCCGATTAATCAAGCATTAACCTATTCGAACTCAAGTTCTTAAAACTCTCACTCAAAACCTAACAATTTGTGATGATATTATGAAATTGATATGTGGGTATTAATAATCGGTGGTTTCTGAATCTGATAGCACCATTTGATTTGACGTTTAAACCCACCACGACTGAATCCCCCAAAATCGTTTAACATAAGAAACCTAAATCTTGTTCTTAATCAATTCGTTATAATTCGATGAAATTGATTCATGGCTTAGCTTCATCGGATTTCTCTGAAACTAACAAAAACATTCAATTCGATTCTAGAATCCATCTTGACCCAATCCCCCAATTCGTTTTTGATTACAAGCCCTAGAATTCGAACACTATAAATTCGCTATTGCTTCATGAAATTGACACTTGTTTTAGCTTAATCGGAGGTTTCTGAAACTACTAGTATAATTTAATTTGATTTTTAACTCCGTTCACACTAAAACCCCCAAACCTTCAAAGATGATGAACCCTAGATATCGATTTCCAATCATCCGATGTTAAAGACTGAAATTATGATGTGCTTATCCTTAGTCGGCCATGTTAGAAGGAATAAGGATGATTACTTACTTGATTCAGTGTCCTATCGTTGTAGATCACCTTCAAGCCCTAAGTTCGGCCGCTACGAAATTCAATCCTTCAATTCGAAGCGTCTGCGATCCAATTGTCTTGTGATAAACTCTCTGAAGATGCCGACTGATGCTCTGGGATACTCAATTTATGAGGTTGAAATCGAATTATGCGAGTTCTAATACCATATACGACGGTTTCAACTTTTGAGTGGTTCTTGGTTTAAATTCGATGAATTAATGGTTCTATAACTGATGATAATTGATAATCATCATTAACATGACAGTTATGCATGTTAATTTCGATTGATTAAAGTGATTTAATAGGAATTTCGAATTTTAAGTTGATAACTCATAGAATTTTGACTTTGCAAGTCAAAATTGACCATTACTTCTAACTTATAAATCTAATCCTTGAAATTAGAACACTTAGACCTTGATTTTTGATAATTCTTAACTCCTATAAATTATTCTGGATCAATAACATATCACTTCGATTAACAAAGTTACATCAACAATCCTGAATTATCACTAATTAGGTCACTTAAATCATTGTTGGGCTAAATTAACCCAATTGGGCCTCTTAAATACAACTGGGCCTATCCTGGACTCATTGGGCCTACCTTGGCCTCATTGGGACTACCCTGGGCCTACTTGGGCCTCATTGGGCCTTCCTTGTTTTCATTGGGCCTAACTTGACCTTATTGGGCCTACTTGGCCTACTTGGCTTTATTGAGCCTTCATAGACTTCATTGGGCCTAACTTGTCTTGTTGGGCCTTCATAGACTTCATTGGGCCTAACCTGTCTTGTTGGGCCTATGATCTCACTATTTTCAGTTAACGAAGTCAATTCGAAAAGTCGGATTGTCACATCATCCCCTTGTTGAAGGAATTTTCGTCCCGAAAATTAGCAAATGTTAGGAGTAGTTAGGAAACTACTTACGAGTTTAAATCGTACGTGTTAGTGTGATTTGATCATTCTGTGTGCTTGTGTGTACTCATACACAACATCTAATGCTTGCAACATCACAATTAAATGTGATCGTTCAATGTGACTATTTGCGTGTACACTAGTTAGTTCACCTAACTGTGACTGTTTGTGTTTAATCATACTGTGCTGTGTAACCTCACACATATTGAGTGTCTGTAACTGTTTGTACTATGCAACCCCGCACATAGCAAAATGTGTAACTAATCATGTATGTATTACCATAACATGTAATATATGAAATGTAGCACATAAAATGTATAAAATGTTATGTAACACAAATGATTGTAACAAAACCAATTGAATAAAGTGTTTGTGCTTACAGTTTGAAATTTGCAGTGTTGATGTGTGAAGCATCACGTCATCCCCTTGTTGAAGGAAATTTCGTCCCGAAATTTAACGTGTGCTCTCAACGTTTGTAGTTGCTGTTTTGAACAGATGAGGATACTTCTTCATCATTTGGTCTTCCCGTTCCCATGTGAATTCAGGACCACGTCTTGAATTCCATCGAACTTTGACTATTGGAATCTTGCTTTGCTTAAGTTGTTTGACCTCTCGGTCCATGATTTCTGCTGGTTCTTCAATGAACCGTAACTGTTCATCCACTTGTATTTCTTCCAATGGTACAATCAATGTCTCATCAGAAAGACATTTCTTTAAGTTCGATACATGAAAGACATCATGAACTCCACTGAGTTCATCCGGTAATTTGAGTTGATACACAACCGGACCAATCCTTTTCAGAATCTCAATTTTCAACTAACGGAATCATACCGTTTGGGAACGTGACAAACCAGGATCTCAGATCATTAGACATAACGAAGAACTCTATATGATTTTCAAAACATACTTTGGTCTTAAAACCGTAACATTAAAGTTTTCAAAGCTTGCGGAAGCGTTTTAAAACAATAACCAAAGTAACAGTTGTAAAAGTTAAATTACAAATTCAAAAATCCCAAATGTGTAACTTAAACAATATAAATGTAAAACATGCATGCGACTCTATCTCCTAGTCCATGCCAGCTTTATTGCGCGCCTTAGCGTCCTGAGAAAACATGTAAATCAAGTCAACACAAAGGTTGGTGCATAACACAGGTTTTAAGTATTCACAATGTTCAAAACAACAATTTGAATATCAAGTTTGCAGATAACATAATCACACATGCATAGTCATGATAGCTAGTCATATAAACTATTTACATAAGTGGTCGACACCGAAGCTGACGATTGCCATGCTATAGCATGTTTTTGCCTTGCCACTATTGTCTAGCACGAACAATAGTAATGTATGTTTGGTCAGTCAAACACCTGCGTAGATCCCATCTACCAGGTGAGGTTTGTCAAACCTAATAGATCTATTTCCAACTACCACGCTTTGCGCTACGGCAAACTAAACGGTTCGAAGTGTGTAAGGACTTTTAAATGCTATGTTGTCACATAATGTAAACAGCTAACTCATGCAAGTGATACGTATCTAAAATGTTTGTTTGCACATGTTTTCTCCCCCAAAACAGTTAAAATAAGAAAGGGGCCGTGTACGCACCTTTGATAGTTGCAGAATGATCAAACGTACTTAAACTCGCGTAGAAAATCCTCTACGAAGAATCTGTGATTAAACAATAACCTAAAGTTATTCGGAATGTCGTTTTATGCTTGGAATCACATACGTGTCAACACACGTATGTTAGAGTGTTAAGAATATGCATACGTATGTATGCGTACCCTTAAAATCGTTTAAATAAAATCCTATATGATTTTATTTAAATAAACGTAATTATACGCGTTTTCGTTTTCGATCAAAAATGTGAATTTTATTATTCAAATATGTTCGGGATTTCGTTACGATTCCAACGCAACTTGAACGGGTTAAATCGGAGTTGAAACGGACGAAATATGATCAAAATATCAAAATAATCTTAAAAGCCCAAAAATGGTTGGGGCCGGGATCGAACCCGCGACCCCCCCTCCACCGCACACACTACCTACCATCTAATCTGTCTCCACATTTGCATAAGACTTTAGAAATAAATTAATTTAACTTCTGAAATGCTTGGTTCCCTTTGTTTGGCCATAGCCGAAGCTATCAACCCAATTCGGTCCACCATTCGAACTCGATCGAACCCAAATCCTTAGGGATTTCGATCCTATCATCCAATCGAACCCATAGATGTGCTTAATTCAAACTATCATTCATCATAGCCCGATTAATCAAGCATTAACCTATTCAAACTCAAGTTCTTAAAACTCTCACTCAAAACCTAACAATTTGTGATGATATTATGAAATTGATATGTGGGTATTAATAATCGGTGGTTTCTGAATCTGATAGCACCATTTGATTTGACGTTTAAACCCACCACGACTGAATCCCCCAAAATCGTTTAACATAAGAAACCTAAATCTTGTTCTTAATCAATTCGTTATAATTCGATGAAATTGATTCATGGCTTAGCTTCATCTGATTTCTCTGAAACTAACAAAAACATTCAATTCGATTCTAGAATCCATCTTGACCCAATCCCCCAATTCGTTTTTTATTACAAGCCCTAGAATTCGAACACTATAAATTCGCTATTGCTTCATGAAATTGACACTTGTTTTAGCTTAATCGGAGGTTTCTGAAACTACTAGTATAATTTAATTTGATTTTTAACTCCGTTCACACTAAAACCCCCAAACCTTCAAAGATGATGAACCCTAGATATCGATTTCCAATCATCCGATGTTAAAGACTGAAATTATGATGTGCTTATCCTTAGTCGGCCATGTTAGAAGGAATAAGGATGATTACTTACTTGATTCAGTGTCCAATCGTTGTAGATCACCTTCAAGCCCTAAGTTCGGCCGCTACGAAATTCAATCCTTCAATTCGAAGCTTCTGCGATCCAATTGTCTTGTGATAAACTCTCTGAAGATGCCGACTGATGCTCTGGGATACTCAATTTATGAGGTTGAAATCGAATTATGCGAGTTCTAATACCATATACGACGGTTTCAACTTTTGAGTGGTTCTTGGTTTAAATTCGATGAATTAATGGTTCTATAACTGATGATAATTGATAATCATCATTAACATGACAGTTATGCATGTTAATTTCGATTGATTAAAGTGATTTAATAGGAATTTCGAATTTTAAGTTGATAACTCATAGAATTTTGACTTTGCAAGTCAAAATTGACCATTACTTCTAACTTATAAATCTAATCCTTGAAATTAGAACACTTAGAACTTGATTTTTGATAATTCTTAACTCCTATAAATTATTCTGGATCAATAACATATCACTTCGATTAACAAAGTTACATCAACAATCCTGAATTATCACTAATTAGGTCACTTAAATCATTGTTGGGCAAAATTAACCCAATTGGGCCTCTTAAATACAACTGGGCCTATCCTGGACTCATTGGGCCTACCTTGGCCTCATTGGGCCTACGCTGGGGCCTACTTTGGCCTTATTTGGCCTACTTGGGCCTCATTGGGCCTTCCTTGTTTTCATTGGGCCTAACTTGACCTTATTGGGCCTACTTGGCCTACTTGGCTTTATTGAGCCTTCATAGACTTCATTGGGCCTAACCTGTCTTGTTGGGCCTTCATAGACTTCATTGGGCCTAACCTGTCTTGTTGGGCCTATGATCTCACTATTTTCAGTTAACGAAGTCAATTCGAAAAGTCGGATTGTCACACTCATTTCATCTTCCGTTTCCCATGTCGTGTATGAACCCTTCCGATGCTTCCACTGAACTCTTACTTGACGAACCGTTTTATTCCGTAGCTGCTTCTCCTTCGTATCCACAATGGCAACTGGTTCTTCGATGTAGTTCAGTCGGTCATCTACCTCAATGTCGTCTAAAGGAACCTGTGCTTGCTTGTCTGCCAGACACTTCCTAAGATGTGACATGTGGAAGGTAGGATGAATCCCGTTCAGCTCCTCTGGTAGGTCAGTCGATACGCGACTTTCCCTACCCTTGCCTTTATCTGAAACGGTCCGATGTACCTCGGACTCAACTTTCCCCTCTTTCTGAATCTAATGATTCCCCTTCATGGTGATACCTTTAGCAACACTCGATCGCCCACATCAAACTCGATCGGTCTCCGACGCTTGTCAGCGTAAGACTTTTGGCGATCTTGTGCGGCTTTCATTCGTGCTTTTATCACCCGTTGCTTTTCTGCCATATCAATCACTGCAGCCTTGTTTCCCATTTCTTTCTGTCCAACTTCACCCCAGCACACCGGGGTTCTACATCGTCTTTCGTACAACGCCTCATATGGGGGCATTCCGATGCTGGAGTGGTAGCTGTTGTTATAAGAAAACTCCACCAATGGCAAATGGTCATCCCAGCTCCCTCCAAAATCGATAATGCATGCCCTAAGCATATCCTCCAACGTTTGGATAGTCCTTTCTGACTGTCTATCAGTCTGAGGGTGATAGGCGGTACTGATATTTAACCTCGTTCCCATGGCATCATGAAACTGCTTCTAAAATCTGGAAGTAAACCTCGTATCCCGATCTGACACAATAGAGACAGGAACTCCGTGTCTAGTCACAATCTCTTTCACGAACAACTCAGACAACCTTTCGGATGGATACGTTTCCCTGATAGGGAGGAAGTGTGCACTCTTCGTCAGTCGGTCCACAATCACCCATATGGTATCATACCGTTTAGCTGTCCTCGATAGCTTGGTGATGAAATCCATGGTGATGTGTTCCCATTTCCATTCCGGTATCTCAAGAGGTTGCACATATCCGTATGGCTTCTGATGTTCAGCCTTCACTTGCACACAAGTAAGGCACCTATTCACGTACTGCATCACGTTAAATTTCATGCCCGGCCACCAATAATCCTTTCGAAGATCTTGATACACCTTCGTCGCACCGGGATGCACAGAATAACGTGATTTGTGGGCTTCGTCTAAATTTCTCGCTCGAATGTCCCCATTTCTAGGCACCCACATACGACCGAATCGTACTTTCACACCGTGATCATTGTCTTCCAAGTTCTTGACTTGCCCGAAGACACGTTCAAAACCCACATTCTCTTCTTTCAATCCTTCCTGTTGCGCCTGCTTGAGCTCATTCAGAAAGTCTGGCGTTATTACCAAACTATACGATTTTACTCGTATGGCAGGATGATCAGTCTTGCGACTCAAGGCATCTGCCACTACATTGGCCTTTCCCGGGTGATATAGAATATCACAATCATAATCCTTTAGCAGCTCAAGCCATCGTCTCTGCCTCATGTTCAAATCCTTTTGCTCGAAGAAGTACTTCAAGCTCTTGTGGTCGGTATAGATGGTACTCCTTACTCCATACAAGTAGTGCCTCCATATTTTCAATGCAAACACCACTGCAGCGAGTTCAAGATCGTGGGTCGGGTAGTTAGCCTCATGAATCTTTAGCTGGCGCGAAGCATAAGCTATCACCTTTCCCCTTTGCATCAGTACGCATCCCAACCCTTGTCGTGATGCATCGGCATACACCACAAGATCATCATTTCCATCCGGCAGTGCTAGAACAGGAGCTTGGGTAAGTTTCTCCTTTAGCACTGAAAACGCTTGTTCTTGGTTAGGGCCTCATTCGTACTTTACATCTTTCCTCGTGAGCTTTGTCAATGGCGTCTCTAACTTGGAGAAGTCTTGAATAAACCTCCGATAGTAACCGGCCAAACCAAGAAAACTGCGTACTTCTGTCGGTGACTTCGGAGGACTCCATTTCATAATCATTTCAACTTTAGCTGGATCTACCATAATGCCTTCTGGGTTCACCACGTGGCCCAGAAACTGTACCTCTCGTAACCAGAAAGCGCATTTGGAGAACTTAGCATAAAGTTTCTCTTTCCTCATACCTCACGTACGTGGCAAGCATGGTCTCCCTCGTTCTTTGAATAAATCAAAATATCGTCAATAAACACTATCACCGATCGGTCCAGCATCGGTCGACATACCCTGTCCATCAAATCCATAAATGTTGCGGGAGCATTCGTCAATCCAAACGACATAACGAGAAACTCGTAATGTCCATAACGCGTACGGAAAGCAGTCTTTGGAATATTCTGCTCTCGAACTTTCATCTGATGGTAACCGGATCGGAGATCTATCTTTGAGAACCAGCTTGCACCTTGCAATTGATCGAACAAGTCATCAATTCTAGGTAGAGGATACCTGTTCTTTACGGTCAACTTATTCAGTTCCCTGTAATCGATACACATACGCACACTTCCATCTTTCTTCTTAACGAACAGCACCGGTGCTCCCCACAGAGAGACACTCGGTCGTATAAAACCTTTATCAAGGAGTTCTTGTAGCTGGGTCATCATTTCCTTCATCTCGGTTGGAGCTAAACGGTACGGTGTTTTGGCAACGGGTTGTGCCCCTTGTTGGACTAAAAGAACCAATGAGCCTGATCAGAAAAACCTCTAAGTCTCACAATACACACAACAACTGAAGAAGAACACAACATCTGATATTCACTTTGAAGAGTTACAACAACTGAAGTTATTCACAACAGCTGAAGTGTTAGTCTTCAGATGTTGTGATGTTAATTTTTGTCTTCAGTAGTTTTCTTTCAATATTTGTAAAAGTCTGATGAGTATTTTACTCATCAGATGTTGAAGTTTAATTTCAGTAGTTTTAGTTCTTCAGTAGTTGTAAGAGGTTGTCTTCAGTAGTTGTAAACATCCTCAGTAGTTTTGGTTATTTCAGTTGTTATCTTTTGTCTGTTAGGTGTCAACATCATGTGACATCATCAGACGTCACTGTTTCTATATAAGGGCAGTTGACATATTGTATCTGTAACGAAGTTAGTGCGAATTGAATGAGATTATTCCTTTTGCAGAATTCTCTTTCTATAACAACTTGTGCTTTACTGTTCTATTAGATTAACTTTGTTCTTGCTAATTTTGAGCTAATTCATCGTTGAATTCCGCTGCTATAACCTAATATTGATCAAATGAGAACATCTGATCCTACAATTGGTATCAGAGCAGGTTAATCATTGATCGATTAAACAATTGATCTCTGAAACTGCTCAATTCAGTTCTCTGGTTGATCGAATTAGCCGATTAGTAAGAACTTGTTATAGTTTGAAGTTTTCTGATAACTTCTGTTGATTTGTTTTTCAATATCAATTTGTTTTGAATCAATTGGTTGAAGTTTGTGTTAATTCATTTGAATTTTGTTGATATTGATTGAATCTGAGATCATGACAACTCCAAACAATGATCCGCACAACACAGGCTCCGCAACCAAGCCTCCGATGCTGGTTCGGAGTGAGTACAACATTTGGCAACGTAGAATGCTACATCACCTGTCAATTAACAGTGCAGGATGTTGGAAATCTGTAGTGCATGGTCCGTATAAACCCATGATCACTGATCCTGAAACTAAAATCATGATTCCGAAACCATCGGATATGTATTCAGATGAGGATATCAAATTGTTTGAAATTGATGCGAAAGCTCACGGTATTCTAGCCATGGCTTTGCCGAATGAGATTTATTCAGGCTTGATGCATCATGATACTGCTCATGATCTCTGGGTTGCACTGAAAGAACAATTCGGTGGAACCGATGAGGTTTTAGCAAATACTAGAGAAATCCTTGCTCAACAGTATGAGACTTTTTCTCATAGAAAGGGTGAGTCATTGACCCAACAATTTGAGCGGTTTTCATGTTTGATTTGTGAATTGAAAATGGTTAAGCAGGAGTATACAAATAGTCAGATGACAACAGATTTCTCAGATCACTGCCTGAGAGATGGGACACTTATACTATTGTCTTACGCTCTAATGCAAATCTAGAGAATCTATCTCTCACCCAACTCCATGGGAAACTCTTAACTTTTGAGAGAGAGGTAGAACAGAAGAGAAAACTGTCTTCATCTGGAAAACTCACTGATGATTTTGTTCCTGGCAATACTGCTTTGATAGGTCAAGAGTCAGAGTTTAATGGGCCTGAATGTTCTTATGATGAACATATTGATTTCTCTACTAATAATGCTGAACATGCTTTTGTGGGAGTTGATGGTAATGCAGGAAATTATGGTGATAATCTGTGTTTTGTGATGGATGATTTGAAAGGAATTCCAAATGATGATCTGGAGGAGATGGATATATTAAGTCAGATGGCATTAATCAACATTAGATCTCAAAAATTCTACAAAAGAACTGGAAGAAAATTTCCTGGATTATCTGGCAACACCAAAGTTGGTTTTGACAAAGGGAAGTTGAGGTGCCACAAGTGTCACAGGCTTGGTCATTTTGCTAGAGAGTGCAAATCCACTGGACCTAGTTCCTCTGCACCATTTGTGACCTTTCCTAGCAATAACCCACAAAACAAAGGACAACAATCTTCTGGATCTGGTCAACAACAATTTTATCCAGCTCATTTTGTACCACAAAGTCCTATGCCTTATCCATATCCTTGCTTCTATATGCCACAATCCACTCACACTCCAGCACTAATACCTTCTCAATCACCTGCTCTTCCTGACCCCAGCAAATCTCAAACAAATCAACAGCCTCAACAACAACAACATCAGAGCTTCTTCACCCCTGGAGTAGCTGATTGGAGTAGTTTACCTGATGACTTATCTAATTTCAATATGCAGCTGTACTCTGAAGCTGGTCCACATGGTGGAGACAATCCATTTGGGAATCTTGCTTTGATGGCTATAGATTCGACTGCACCTCAGGTCCAACTTCTTCAACATCACAGGTATCATCTGAATCAAAAGCTAAGTTGTGTTCAGAATCATGTATTTCAGCATTTGCTTCCATTAGAGAAATAAATGTTGAATTAATCAATGAGAAGTTGGATTTAGAAAAGGCTGTGACTAAGAATAAAACTGAATTTGAGAAAGTTTTGAATGAAAAAGAGTCTGAAATTTATAAACTCAAGTGTCAATTGTCTGATGAAAAGGCTAGGGTGGAAGTCATGCTTGTAAAACACAATGATTTGAAACAAACACTTGCAGCAACCCAAGTAGAGTGTGAAAAATGGGTTGAGTCCTGTAAGGGGTTTGAGATGTTATTAAACAAACAATCAGCATCAAATGTTAAGTTTGGAATTGGTTACAATCACACTGCCCCCCTGCTGATTATACACCAAAACGTTATGACTATGAGTCTGAAGGGGACAGTGTATACCAATCCACCAAATCTTCAGAAAAGTCTGATGCTGAAGAATCCTCTGAAAGTGAGTTAAGTGCATGCAAATCTGAGTCTGAAACTGTGGATATTGAGACATATTCTTATTCTATTGGATGTACAAATGTCATTCAGGGTGACACATGTCAAGATAGTGTTTTAATTGAAATTAATCCTGATGAAAAAGTTTCCAATGAATTAAATTTAAAACTGATTGAGTCAGATGGGCATGGCACTGGAGAGAAAGATGCACGGCTTCTGATAAGCCAGAGTGTCTCATCAGCAGTTGTAGAAAAAGCTGATAATAGTACAACTAATGATGAGAAATGTGTTGATAGACAAGTACTGAAGAATAACTCTTCAGAGGTTGTCAACACATCAGCTGTTGTCAAAATGTCTACAAATACTGACGTCCCAAATGTTCTGAAGAACAAAAATTTAGTATCTAAGTCTTCAGTACTTGTAGATACTCACAAGGAGAAGCACAAGAGGGTGCCTTGTGAAATTTGTAGGTTGTTTAATCATTCTTCTAATGAATGCTGGTACAGAAGAGGATCTAAATTCAATAACATTAAGCACAAAAACAAGAATATAATCAAGATGAAAAATGAATTTTGTTCCAAATTCGTACCAGAATTATCAGTAGTTTCAAAATCTGGAAAAACCTCACAAGGAAATGAATCAAATAAATCCAAGAAAGGTAAAGGGGTTGTTCCAGATTCAAAGAAACAACACTTGAAAGATTCTTCATTAATTAAAGAAACTAAGGTGATAAAACATAAAAATCAAAAGTCAAGTCCTGTTGTGTCTAATGAAATCAAAATCTTGACTCACAACCATAATCAACTGATTTTAATGATGCAACAACTGCTAGGAAGAGTTAATCTAGCAGAGGCATATGTTGCTTCATTTCAGAAGAAGAAAACAAAATCAAAAGTCAAGGCTAACTCTTCTGATAAGAATGATTCAAGTGTTGCTTCAACTGCAAATGTTAATTCTGTTTCTTCATGTGTTAACAGACCCAAAACCAAACTGGTTTGGGTCCCAAAGTCTAACTGAGTGTGTTGATGTATGCAGGGTCCTTCAGCATGCCAAAATAGCATCTGGTATGTTGACAGTGGAGGATCCATGCATATGACTGGGAGCAGATCTCTTCTTAATGACTATTTTATAGGAAGGAAGGGATTTGTGTTTTTTTGGAAATGATGCTAAGGGTTATATTATAGGGAAAGGTTATGTGACAAATGGTGAGATAAGGTTTGATGATGTGAATCATGTAGAGAATCTTAAGTATAATCTTCTGAGTGTCAGTCAGATGTGTGATAAGGGTCATATTTCTCTTTTCACCAAGCAAGACTGTAGGATATTGTCTTCTGAAGTGTTGCCTCTGATTGGCAAAGTCTTAGATGAGTATACTCTCCTTAAGGCTAACAGAGTGGGAAAGGTTTATGCCTTTGATTTGTCAAAGAAAATCTCTGTTAAAGGTCATCCTTGTTTATTCTTTAAGGCTTCTTTCAAGGAATCAAATCTGTGGCATAGAAGGTTAGGTCATGTGAATCTCAAAAACATGAATCAAATGGTGAAACATGGGTTGGTTAGAGGTCTTCCAATGAAGGATTTTAGTTGTGATGAGAATTGCACTGCTTGCTTGAAAGGGAAGCAACACAAAGTTTCTTTTCCTCCAATTGGCGATCCCAAATCCACTGCTTGTTTGCAAATGTTGCATATGGATTTGTTTGGGCCAGTGAAGGTCATGAGTATGGCAAAGAAGAAGTATTGCTTAGTAATTGTTGATGATTACTCCAAGTTTGTCTGGACTTTCTTCTTGCATTCAAAAGAAGAGGTTGCTAAGTCTATTATAAACTTTGTGTTGTATGTTGAGAAACAATATTCTCTTCCTGTCAAGTGTGTAAGAAGTGACAATGGAACAGAGTTCAGAAATCATATTCTGGATGAGTTTTATCTGTCAAAGGGAATCAAGAGGCAGTACAGCATCCCTAGAACTCCTGAACAGAATGGAGTAGTTGAAAGAAAAAATAGAACGTTAATTGAAGCTGCCAGAACAATGCTTGCTGATTCCGGCTTGCCATTGACTTTCTGGGCAAAAGCTGTCAATACTGCTTGTTATGTGCAAAACAGAGTTTTAGTGAATCAAAGATGGTTGAAAACACCTTATGAAGTGCTTCACACTTTGACCCCTTTGATTTCCTTCTTCAGAGCTTTTGGTTGTCCTTGCTATATCCTCAATACCAAAGATCCACTTAAAAAGTTTGACTCCAAAGTGGATGCAGGATATTTTGTGGGATATTCTTCAACTTGCAAAGCTTACAGAGTGTTTAATTGCAGAACCAAGATTGTTGAAGAAACTCTCCATGTAAAATTCAATGAATCACCAAAAGATCCCATCCCACAAAACCCTGTAGAGATGTTTGATTTGGATATATTGCAATATGTTCCATATCAACCTTCAGCTGAGTCTGTTATTCTGGCAGATAATGCATCAACAGCTGCTATGGGAAACTCACAAGGTAGTACTGATGATGATGATGATGTTAGTACTCACCTGTTCAGGTTTAGTGATTCTCTGCCAAGGTCTGCTAAACCTGATGCTCCACCTGCTCCAGTGGTTCCTCCTAATACAAATGCTGATGAAATTCTGGAATCTTCTACATCATTTGAAATTCCTGCTGAACTGTTCCCTGGATCTTCATCAACTTCTGCAGCAACTGGACCTCCAGCAAACACTTGCACTGATCTTATTCCATATCAAGAACTGAAGGATCATCCATTATCTCAAGTTCTGGGTGACATTTCTGCTGGTGTTTCAACAAGAAGTCAATTGTCAAATTTTTGTCTCTATGCCTTATTTGTCAGTCAGCAAGAGCCAAAGAACTATCACACAGCACTCAGAGACAATGGATGGGTGGAGGCTATGCAGTTGGAGCTGTTGCAGTTCAAGAAACAACAAGTCTGGGAGCTGGTTCCTTTACCCCAAGGTAAGTGTGCAATAGGCACTAAATGGGTGTTTAGGAATAAAACTGATGAAAATGGTCAAATAATTAAGAACAAGGCCAGACTGGTTGTACAGGGGTTCTCTCAGGAAGAAGGTATTGATTATGATGAAACTTTTGCCCCTGTAGCCAGACTGGAAGCAATTAGATTGTTTTTAGCATATGCTGCCTTACACAAACGAAAAGTTTTTCAAATGGATGTCAAAAGTGTTTTTTTATATGGTAAAATAAAAGAGGAAGTGTATGTGTGTCAACCACCAGGTTTTGAGGACAATAAACATCCTGATTGGGTGTACAAGCTTGATAAAGCTCTTTATGGGCTGAAACAAGCACCTAGAGCCTGGTATGACACTCTATCCACTTTTTTTCTTCAAAATAATTTCACTAGAGGCTCCATAGATAAAACTTTGTTCATAAAGAAAGTAGGACAGCATAAGCTCCTTGTTCAAATTTATGTTGATGACATAATTTTTGCTTCATCTGATCCAAAGTTGTGTGCTGATTTTACTGAGTTAATGACCAAGAATTTTGAAATGAGTGCCATGGGGGAATTACAATTTTTCTTGGGTCTTCAAATCAAACAAAGTCCTGATGGCATTTTCATTTATCAATCCAAATACACAAAAGAGTTGTTAAAGAAATTTGATTTGCAAAACTGTAAACAATGTTCTAACCCCATGAGCAGCACCACACAACTTGATGCAGATTTGAAAGGTAAATCAGTTGATGAAACACTTTATAGATGTATGATTGGTTCCTTGATGTATCTCACAGCATCTAGACCAGACATTATGTTTGCTACATGTGTTTGTGCTAGATTTCAGGCTGCACCTAAAGAATCTCACTTGATTGCTGTAAAAAGAATTTTTAGATACTTGCAGGGCACTCAATCACTGGGAATTTGGTATTCCACTGGGCATTCCTGCAAGCTTGTTGCTTTCTCTGATAGTGACTATGCAGGATGCAAACTTACCAGAAAATCAACTTCTGGTGGTTGTCAGTTTCTAGGAAACTGTTTGGTTTCTTGGCAGAGTAAGAAACAAACATCTGTGGCCACTTCAACAGCTGAAGCCGAGTACATTGCTGCTGCAAGCTGTACTTCACAAATTCTCTGGCTTTAGACTCAACTTTTGGATTATGGCATCAAAGAGTTTAAGACACCATTGTTAATGGATAGTGCCTCAGCTCTTTGTATTGTCAAGAATCCAGTTCAGCACTCTAGGACCAAACACATTGAAATCAGACATCATTTTATAAGGGATTGTTTTGAAAAGGGTCTGATTGATCCAAAGTTTGTTCCTAGTGCTGATGAACTTGCAGATATCTTTACTAAGCCTTTAGACACTTCAACTTTTCAAAATTTAGTTCTAAGGCTTGGTATGCTGCAACTTGAATAAATTGGTTTTCACACTAATAAAATTCCATCCACCAGATAAAATTTTCAAAAATACAAAAATATTCACTTTTATCAAAACTCAACTTTTTGTATCACCTTGCAACTCCTGATATTTTCAGTAAATACTGATAAGTATCAGAAGTACAGATTCAAGGAAACATCTGACCTTTACCAATATTATCAGTTAAAAGTACTGATGGGTTTTGGTTGACAAAGTACTGAAGGTCAAAAATATTTCACAAAGTCTGATGAACAACTTTTGTTCACAAGTTCTAATGACAAATTTTTCACAAAATCTGATGAGAAAATTTGATGTTTCATAAAGTCTGATGAGTAACTGATGAAAACAGCTGATGAACACCCAATGTCGACAACACCTGATGGGTAAATTTACTCTTCAGATGTTTCAACCACTGCTGTTTTCTCTTTGTAACATCTGAAGCACAAATTCCAATATCTATTTAATCCAAACTCTCTTCAGTTGTTTCATTACCACTTCATCAGAACTTTCAATCTTTTTCAAAAACCTATCTTCCCTCTCAAGTCTCTGCTTCCATGGCGACAATGAACCTTAAACCTCGTCATAACTCAGTCGCATATCTCACCAAATCATCTTTCTGGTCCAAATTTGATGAAGCTGTTGATCTTATGAATGCATCCCAATTCCAAACAGCGTTTCTTATCAATCCAACAATCCATGTTGAATCCATTCATCAATTCTGGACGAATGTTGAGCTGATCAATGTCGGCACTGGTGTCATCTCCCTTCGCTCAACAGTAAATGGACACAATGTGCATATCAGTCCAGCCGAACTGAGGGATGTTCTTCAACTTGATGATGCAAACTTAGTCACTCAATTTCCAAAGAACCTCACTGACCTTTGCTTCACAAGTCACGAATACCAGGGTGACTTGAGTGACTCAACTCTGTACAAGAAGAACTTCAATGATCCTGAGCGTCTTATTTTTCACATGATCAACATCTGCCTGGCTCCAAAATCATCTTCTTGGGACCAGATGTCATCAAAGTGGCAACAGGTACTTTACTCAATTCTGGAATCCCAAAACCTAAATTTTTCACAAATCTTATTTTCAGAATTAACTGAACATGCTGCTAAACCTGTTTCCTCTAGATGGCTTCTTTACCCACGTTTTATCATGGCCATCATTGAAAAACAATTAAAACAAGAAGGCCTTGTTGGTCAGGGGATCTCTGCTCCAGCAGTTCTGCTAGAGGTATATTCCCGACACAACACTAACCTCACACTCAAAGAGGCTGCCCGAAAGCTAAAACCCAAGCATAGGGAACCCACATTCTCAACTTCCAAATCCAAAGTCCCCACCAAGTCACATACCAAAAAGCCCAAAAAGGCTGCTCAGGGAAATGAGTCCCCTGAGTCTGCCCATGCATCACCAAGGCATGACATGGCCACTGGCAGTAGTCAGCCAGTGGTACACCAGACTCCACCAGCTGACACCGCCCAAGATTCCTCTCAACAGGAACTTGGTGCAACTATTGAAGGGGTAGACACACATCTAGAGCCTCTTTCATTTGAAAAGGTTTCTATTGAACAACACCATTCTCCCTGGGTGCACTCTGCTTCATAGCCTATTACTACTGAAACCACCCAACAAAGCCCCACATTTGTGATTGAACAAATCCTGGATCAGCTTAACACTCCAATCCCTACCCAGACACCTATTACCACTGGGATTAACTCCAACATTGAGGGGGAGGATCAAAGTGTTTCTGATAACCCACAGGATTTTGACTACAATATCAGATCTCCTAGTGTGGACAGAGAGATTCTGATTTCTGACAGGGCTGCTACTTCATCACCTCCATCATTTGGAGTGATTTATAGTAGTAACATCTCTAAGACCCTGCCAGAGGCAACAACTGATGAAGGGTTTATCTCTGAGGTTGGAAGTCCCCAGTACCAAGAAAAAGGGGCACCTGAAAATGTTGAGCCACACTCAACTTAGGTGAATCCTGATATTTTCAGGAGGTCAGATGATTTAGCCAAGGCTAATGATGACCAAAGGACCTTATCTGATGTTCTGAAACAGAACAAGCTTCTTGAGGCTGAGGTCCGCAGACTCAATGAGCTGCTCACCAAAATGTCCAAGGACAAAAGTCCATCTGCCCTTTCAAACCCACAGATGGCACCTTCAAATTTTGAGGGTCCCCCAAACACTTCCACCACTACTCAACAACCACATAAACCTCCAGCCTCTGTTTCAGGCACTAATCCCTTGGGTTCAAGCCCCCCAGAGGCATTAGTTGCTGCCTTTATCACAGTCCTACCTCTCATCACTCCCTTGCTCAAGAATATCATAACCCAAACCCTTGATGAGAGGCTTCCCTCCCAAACTCAAATCCAGAACATGATTAATGATGCAGTAGCTGCCAAACTTTCCACACTTCAAACTACTTCTTCCCCTGCAGCCAAAAAGGGGGAGTTAGGAAAAGATTCAGGTATTGAAATCAAAAGGTCAAGAAATGAAGAAGAAGAAGGTGCTTCTGAAAAGTCTCCAGTCATACAAGTCACTTACAAGAGACAGAAGAAGACAAAGTCTGTTGATGTTGCTATTAATGTTGAGGAGGAGACTGAGAAAGAGGTTGAGGTGGAGGTTGAGAAAGAGACTGAAGAAGAGGTTACAACCTTTGTATCTGAAATGAAATCTGCAAATCAAGAGGTTGAAACAGAGGAAGATCAAGCAAAGGAAGGTCAAGATCATATGGTTGGGGTTGAGAAGGAGAAAGAACCTGATGTAACTGATGTTCAAAAGCAACAAGTTGATCCTTCTACCAAATCAGCTCAACTTATTGATGATGATGCACCTCCCAAGAAAAGGAGATTTTTGAGGATTCAAGAAGAAGAAGAGACTGATGAAGAAGACAGGCTTCCCATTTCTACTGTGATGAAAACAAAAGTTCACAAGCCTGAGTCTTCAAAAACTGATTCAGAATTAGTGGTTCAGAAAAAGGTAGTAAAATTACCAGCAAACTATGTGCCAGAAAAACCTTTGATGTTTGGACAGAATCCAAAAATATCACCAGAATCTCAGAGGTTAGCAATAAAAGTCAAACTTGAAGAGGAAGAGATCCAGAAGAAACATGATGAGAACATTCTGAGATTGGTTGACAAGGAATACCCTCAGACATCAACCATCATAGCAATGAAGAAAGAATCACAAAGATTGTATGCTCTGAGGTTTATATATCAGTATAGGAAAGAACAAATCAGGATGTGGCCTGATCCAAGAATGATAGACAGGATCCACAGGAGAGATGCTCCAGCTGCTTATGCAAGAAGAATTAAAAAGGTAATAAGTGCTGATATTATGTTGGGATCTGTGCTTGATCCTTGGGAAATCATAGGAGATTTTAAAAGTGTTTATAACTCTGGTTTAAAAGCCCCCAAGTTTCTAGAGAATAAGATGATCAAGAAAGGGTTGGTATACAGAAAACTGGAAGGGGTAAAACAGAATGAATTACCATTATTTCTGGAAGGGAAGCATCCAGATGAGTTTGTGTACAGAGAGATAACAAGGGTGGAGCTACATGATGGGACAACGGCCAGGTACTTATCAGAGTACTATGGACCTGAGTCATTTTTTTGAAGGTGAACCAGAAAGGCTGACTCCTGAAGAAAAGGTGATTTTGCTGGAAGCCTATGTCAGGGAGTCCTTCAGACTTATCTATGATTAATAGCTTCAATGAGATGGGTAAATGCTCATAGTCCATTTCCCCAATGGAGTTCCCTCTCATACTTTGACAGTCAGATTTTCAGAAGCTGTTGATTACCAGGCCTGCACTTAAATTGGTCATTTTGAAGCTGATCTCAAAGAAAAAGACAGATCTTTCAGCCTGGGATACCAAATAAGTGAGACAGTCAATAATTAGAGGTTTTTGGCTGCATTGGTTCAGGGGGAGTTTGTTGGACTAAAAGAACCAATGAGCCTGATCAGAAAAACCTCTAAGTCTCACAATACACACAACAACTGAAGAAGAACACAACAGCTGATATTCACTTTGAAGAGTTACAACAACTGAAGTTATTCACAACAGCTGAAGTGTTAGTCTTCAGATGTTGTGATGTTAATTTTTGTAGTAGTTTTCTTTCAATATTTGTAAAAGTCTAATGAGTATTTTACTCATCAGATGTTGAAGTTTAATTTCAGTAGTTTTAGTTCTTCAGTAGTTGTAAGAGGTTGTCTTCAGTAGTTGTAAACATCCTCAGTAGTTTTGGTTATTTCAGTTGTTATCTTTTGTCTGTTAGGTGTCAACATCATGTGACATCATCAGACGTCATTGTTTCTATATAAGGGCAGTTGACATATTGTATCTGTAACAAAGTTAGTGCGAATTGAATGAGATTATTCCTTTTGCAGAATTCTCTTTCTATAACAACTTGTGCTTTACTGTTCTATTAGATTAACTTGTTCTTGCTAATTTTGAGCTAATTCATCGTTGAATTCCGCTGCTATAACCTAATATTGATCAAATGATAACATCTGATCCTACACCCCTGGCACTAAGTCGATCTGGAACTCAATTTCCCGCTCAGGTGGTAATCGAGGCAATTCCTCAGGGAATACATCGGGGAAGTTACGCACCACAGGAACATCATCGATTGTCCTCGTATCATTACGTTCCTCAATCACATAGGCCAAGTAGGCACCGCACCCCCGCCTCATCATATCATCAGCCTTGATCATCGAAATGATTTTTGGCGCATACATCGTTCTATCACCATAAACCGTTACGGAACTCCCATCCATCGCACGTAAACATGTCATCTTTCGTCGACATACAATGTTAGCCTCATATTTGGCTAACCAGTCCATACCCAAAACTACATCGAAGCCTCCTAAGGTTATCAGAAACAATCGGACAGGGAAGCTATGACCTTCTACCTCAACATAACAATCATCAATAGCCTCAGTCACCCTGGTCATCTTACCAATAGCCGTCTCTACGTCAAATACCCGATCTATCTTCTTAACCTTCCCAGATAACCCATCATAGAAAGTAGAAGACACAAAACTCATACTGGCACCAGAATCAAACAATACAGAAGCAGGAATATTGTTGATAGAAAAGGTACCTGTGACCACGTCCGGGTCCTCAATAGCATCATCCTTCGTCATCGTGAAAGCTCGTGCTTTAGCCTTCTGCTTCTCCTTTCCTTTTTCTTCTTTCTTACCCGAACCCGAAACATCGGTCAGTGGTTGCCTGCAATCCTTGGACAGATGTCCAACCCCATTACAGTTATAGCATCGAATCGTACCACGACAGTTGGCTGAAAAGTGCCCCACTTTTCCACATCTGAAACATAAGTTGGTGCCCACACGGCACGGCCCAGAATGGCCCTTACCACACTTGCTGCATAGCCCAGTATCTTCCCGTTTCACCTTCTTGCCTGAAAACTTTCGTTGGTCTGTTCGACCCCTTTTTGTCCCGGAGGACTCCTTCACCTTGACTTCCTCTTTCACTGGCTCATCAGCCATCACATCATCCCATACAATACCACTGAGTTCAACAGTAGAATCAAAAGTCTTTGGGGCGTTCGCTTTAACATGAATCCTGACCTTTGGAGGCAAGCCCTCCATGTACAATTTCACCCTACGTTCCTCAGTGGAGACCAGATGAGGAATGAGTCTGGCCATCTCATTAAACCTCGACGTGTACTGACGATGGTTCAGACTTCCAGCTTTCAGAACCAGAAATTCCCTTTCAACCTTATCCAGCTCATTCTTGGGACAGAACTGCTTAGTGACCAGTTCCTTTAGATCGTCCCAAGTCATCTTCTCCATATCAGCTGCAGCCTTGGACTGCTTAATGGTGTTCCACCAGTGAAGTGCCTCCTCGACAAAGGAGTGAGCTGCAAACTTGACAGCTTGATCAATTCGGCACTCACTGATGGAAATAACAGCTTCCATCGCAGAAATCCAGTGGCAGGTGGCCACAGCATCCTTCTTCCCATCGAAGATCGGTGGGTTACATCCCTTGAAGGACTTGTAATCACAACCCTTCAGTTTCCCAGACATAGAATCACTGCTCTTTGTCTCGACGATCACAACATCCTCATCTTCCTTAGAGCTTTCCTTGGTTCCCTCGGACTTGTCCTTCAGAGTATCCTTCAGTGCCTTAGCAATCAAGGCTGGTAGCTTCTCATCCATGATCTTGTAGACCTCATCAGAAATATCCTTCACTATAATAGGCTCTAGAGTGAACTCTTCTTCATTCTCTGGTTGCTCGTTGTGCTCGTGGTCGTCCTCATTGACGGGTTCTTCATCCTCGACACGTGGTTCTTCGGGTTTCTGTGGTTGCTTACGTGGTCTACCCTTTTGTCCAGCCATCTAACTATCTACAGGATGCAACAATTGATGAGTTAGTACAGGAGTCAGTTTAGCACGAAATAAGCTTTGTAAATCGTTAATGACGTTGATCAAGTGCTATTAACCATTTACCCAACTCATAGGCTCTAAACGTTTCCCATCCCATCTCTTCAATGTGCATGACACTTACTACATACATAACCTTACATCTAACCCTTAACTCATACATAAACATTCAGCTCGTGGCATCCGTTCATCCGTGTTTGGCAATCCGCGTCACTTAATCCCATTCTCAGTTTAAGTCTTGGCATTTGAGATGCCAAGATCTCTCAAACTATGGCTCTGATACCAACTTGTGAGGCCCCGAAACCGGGCACCTCACAGAGGTTGGTTTTCATCATAACACATAGCTCTTAAACTAAAACTTTCATAATCATGCAGCGGAAATGTAAACGTAGTTTGATAAACAGAATTCAATAAGGTGTCTGTATCAAAATCATATCGAATTACCAAAACCAATGGATCGTCTGGATTGATGCCCGAGCTCCATGCTTTCTCTTATCATAGCTTTAACCTGACATACATGCTAAATCAAGTCAGCTTACGCTGGTGAGTTCTAGTTTTTCATAAAACATCATAATCGTTTAGTGAGTTAAACATTTTAACATGAAAGCGTCATATCATACACATAAACCATAACACATAACCATGTCATCATCATAGCCATATAACCATCTTCATCATCGTAGCCATATAACCATCGTCATCATCAAACCACTGTCTCCAACATGAGCAGTGGGCTTATGCCGGCACAAGGCTCCATGTTTATAGTCCGATCGACTCTTACCATGTTTATAGCCCAATCGGCTCTTACCATGTTTATAGCCCGATCGGCTCTTACCATGTTTATAGCCCGATCGGCTCTTACCATGTTTATAGCCCGATCGGCTCTTACCATGTTTATAGCCCGGTCGGCTCTCTGTTTATAGCCTGATCGGCTCCGTGTTTATAGCCCGATCGGCTCTTGCCATGTTTATAGTCCGATCGACTCTCATGTTTATAGTCCGGTCGACTCTGTGTTTATAGCCCGATCGGCTGTTCATATCCTGATATGTTCAGGTCATCGTCAATACTTACTAGTACTGGTGCTAGTACATCGTGCATACATATCCTATAACATGTATAGGAATTCATCATAACATTCTATCATCACATACCTAGCATGCAAGCATCATAACATATTATCATACATCATGGCATCATGTAATGCTAGCATCATTTCCTCATTCATACATCATGGCATCATATTTTCGTATCATGCTAGCATATAATCATCATTCAACATTCATGCATCCTAGTATTCTAAGACCTCGTCATAGCATCTATTAACTATTGTCTTAGTTAACATCATAATGCATGCTCTCATTGACCTGTTATGTCATCATAACTCATTTACCATGCACGTATCATACCTTAGCATATTTCCAGACACATTTCATCATAAGTAATACAAATTCATACATACATCATCATGGCATAACATCATTCATAAATCATCACAACATAATCACATAACATAACAATAAGCATGCATGCCAGCCCAAAACAGTAAGTGTAAATAGGGCGTCTAGAACTCACCTGATAGTAGACCCTTGTTTTCCTTAGCTGAACTCCTTAGCTAGGGCTTAGGAACCTACATCAGTTACATCATCTCATTACATCATGTTCTTAGACTTAGAATTTATTCAAGTCCTCATAGCCTACTAGTCCCCCTTACTAATTTCCAAGTTCTCGAAACTTAGCTAAGTATTCGAAACACTTGAAGTCCATTAGGTTCCCATGTACACGAAATTTCAGAGTTCACGAAATGGCTGGTGCTTGGGACCATCATCTGTATTCGAAATAACTAGTGTATTTGAAATACCCAGTGTATTCGAAGTAGCATGCACACGAAATGGTCCTTGTACCCGAAATGCCATGTACTCGAAATACCTATTGTACTCGAAATAACATGTATGATTTCAAGTACCCTCTGTTCATGATTTCGTGTACGCATCATTTCGTCATAAAACATCTCAGAAAATTCATCTAAGGCTATGGGGAGCTAGTTCTAGGTTCCTTAGGTTGTTACCAACGTATTGGAACCTCAAAGTTACGAACTTTATGCATAAAGGTGTGAGCTTTATGCATAAGTTCACTCTTTGTTTAACCATCCTAACTTTTGTATAAAAATCCTAACTTTTCAGTTTGGATCACTTACTTGAGGTTAAAGGATCACTCCTGTAGATTCTCGTGTGTATCCTCGTATGTTTGATCAACCAAAGCTCGATCCTTGAAGTTTCTTGGTCCCGACTTCGTGTACTCGAGAGAGAACGTGCTTCTAGCCAAAGGTTAGCACGTTTCCCAAGGCCCTACTATTTATAGGCAGTGTCCTGTACCCGAAATTGTAAATTTCGAATACTATGGTTTTTCGAGAACTACTGTACTCGAAATCCCATTTCGAGTACACAACTTCGAGGCCTAAACTTAGTTATTTTTCGTCCCTTTTTCTAGCAAGTTAATCGTTCGTTACGCATTCGTAAGTTCAAATAACTTGTATTAGAAAATTTGGGGTGTTACACCTGTTTTAACATAAATTTGGGAACCGAGAACCGGACTGTTTATTAGAAACTGGTTCCGGGTAACACGGGTTTCACGGTTTGGTTTTCGCGGGTTTCGCGGGTTTGGACCTGTTTACTGTAAAAGCAACCAGTTAAAACATAACATCAAAGACCTGTATGAAAAAAAATAGAGAAATGGTTCGTGTACTTGGTGCTAATGTTTGGAACGTGAATATGACATAATTCCATATATGATAATATCACAAACATTTAAAAAATGTTTTTAAACATTCAAGTTAGTGTCTGCTGATGATGAATTGAATTGAAAAATAAAAATCACGTTTGAAAACTTGAAGTTGGATAGTCACTCTGGGTCGAATAAGTTGTCGTCTGGGATTATGAAATCTCAATTCTCAATTAGAAACTAGCTTGTATAGGTAGGTATTTTTAATTTTCCTAAAAAAACTAGGTTAAAAAAACCGGTCCGGGTTTCACGGGTAACCCGCGGGTTAAAATCCGGAACCGGACCGAAACCGATTGAACCCCATAAACATAACCGAAACCCGAACCTTCTTTTATAAACATGTACCCAAACCTGTTTTCGCGGTTCGGGTCTTCGGTTCTCGCGGTCCGGAACGTTTAATGCACACTCCTACCTCCAAAACCTTTCTCTTTATGATTTTGAATTTTCTCTCTCAAATTTGATCTCATATTTTAATGACTAAGAATTCTTCTTAACCTTTTTAGGATAAGAAAAATATTTAGTTGAGCCTAAAACTATTATACAAGTTTCTTGTATGATAATAATACATAATTCTTAAATTTTTAATAATTATATAACACAACTAAATTATTATTTCATATAAATGGCAAAAATAACAACTAAAATAAACAATAAATACATTTACAATCTAAAAATAGTTACGTATTACCTATATATATATAAACCAACGTCGGTGGCCAGCCGACGTGGATTTTTTTTCTTTTTTTTTCCCTTTTTCTTCTTTATATTTTTATTAAATATTTTAATTGCATTTTCCTTTTAATTAATTCATCATTTTTTAACCTAATCTTTTTATCTTTAACCTTTTTTTTTTCATATTCTCCCATCTTTTTCCCAACTATTTTTAATAATCTCTTTTTTTTTCACTTTTTTTTTCCAGTTGCAACTGATCTTTAGACTTTAAATATTCATCATATGATTTCAGAGTTAAAACTCCTTAAATCTCAAAAAAATGTTTGCAAATATTACTTTAACTTCCTCAAATTTCTAATTTACCTGTTTTGTTACTTAACTAAAAATAAAATTTTCTTACGTCCGTGTGTACTTCTGGAGTGCTTTCCTTTCTAAATGAACCGCTTCAAAATACGATTGTTGATCAAAGCGCTTCAAAAGGTTGCAACGATATTACGACCGCAGGCCGCAACAAAGGGGGTCTCAAACTTGAATTAAGTCAAAATTTAGACTTTTGACCCTGAACTTTGAACTCTTATTTTTAAAGCCCCCTCATACTTTACTCACATATTTTTAATATTCACATATTTTATTTGTAATTATTTCACAAACTATTTACCTAATAAAAATATTTAAATAATACTAATAATTAAATAATAATAATTAAATATTTCTAAACAGAGAATGATAATAGTAATTGAGAAACATAACTTTTTTATGGTTTAGTTTTATAAATTAACAATTTGTGTTTTGAGTTCATATTCCTTAGGAGTATACTATCAAAATCGAATACTCATTAGTCCAATCCAACACATTTATAACAACTACATTTTAAAATTTAAAGTTTACCTTTGCACTCAATATCAAAATTTTTATGTTTAACTTTTAAACTTTTATGCTCTATCCCTAGACTTCGTAGAGCGTCGATTTGACCCTCCTTAAGTTTGTAGAGTTAAAAGTTTATTTATACACTTAATATTAAAACTTTTATGATTAACACTTATAATTTTACGTTCCATTCATAAATTTTGTAAGACATCACTTAAAAGTCTATCTCTATATGTTTTTAGTTGATAGTATAAATTTAATTACTAACCGTTATGACGCCGCCGCAACATGCGGCGGGTCAAAATACTAGTCCAAAAATAGTTATTAACATAGACATTCTTTTAAAATTTTATTTTGTCGTGACTTGTGTTTTGTGTTCAAGATGGATCCACGTGTCTCAATTATTTTCAGTGGTTGGAATTGTGCCATGTTTTGTTTCTTTTCTTTTTCATTTTATTTTTTATGAATTTTAGAAATTTTCAATTTTCTAATTAGACTTTTGTAGCTATGCCTGTGAGAAAATTAAGCTTGGTTTTAAAAAAAAATTGTTTGTAAATAAGTTGAGCCGGCTCATCTCGTTTCAAAATCATGTTCCTATTTTTGCTCGAGTTCGGCTCTTTAACTCAAATAGCTTGACTCTTTGATTAGGCTCATAGCTCAACTTTATATATGCCCATATATATAATATATTTGGCTCGAGTTCGGCTCTTTAGATAAAATAGTTTGACTCTTCGATTAGGCTCATAGCTCAACTTTATATATATATATATGTGTGTGTGTGTGTTTCTTATATGTTTGTGTGCATATATATTATACTACACATGTATAATATATATGTATTACACATATATATAATATGTGTGTGTTTGTAAAGAAAAAATAAACCGTCTTGTAACTCGCATATGGCTCAGTGGCGTACCCACCTTGAAGCTTGGGTGGGCAGCCGCCCTCTTTGAAAATTTTTTTTCAGTAGTATATATATGTAAAAATCCTGACCGACTCCCTTAATATTTTGCAATCGCCCCCCTTAAATTTGCATAATCGGAATTATGATGAGAATTTAAGTGATAGTTTTTCTTGTTTTTTTGAAGAAAAGTTGACTAAAAAGTCTCCATATATATTGTTTTTGATTTATTTGTAAAAACAAAATCTCGTGGAGAACAATTTTAGAATTGTTGTATTTTTATATATGAAAGTTAGTCTAATTGTCTTTTTTCCTAACATAACCCGACCCGACCTGAACAGAAGAGAAAAAATCTAATATATAGTGATACTTAAACGACCTTAAAAATTTTCGCCCCTTATGAAAAAAATTTCTGGGTCCGCCACTGATATGACTCGAGCTTTCTTATGAACTACGTTTAAAGTAGACTTTAAAGCTTGATAAAAAAACAAGTTGGCTCGACTTGAAAATCTACGAAGCAATATTTGGTACATTGCTTAAGTTCGGAAGTAAAACCTATAAATCTATAATAAAATACTAGAAGCGTCTGAAATTGGCATGTGATGTATAAGTGTACAACATGTCTACCATTAAAGACACGCGGTCTAGTTTCTACTTTCCACCAACCCCACACGCAACTTTTATATATTTTCATAAAAAAAAAAAAAATTCAAAAGCTAAATTAAATATATTAAAAAAAATAATAATAATAAAAGAAATCTCAGTTTGAGAAAGTTGGAATAAAGCAAATGTTATCGTTATTAAAATGAGATAAAAAATCGACTCAAAAGATTAAATATTGAAAAGATTATTTATCTTTTTGACGGAAAATAAATCCGAGACCTCTATTAGAAAAAAAAAATTATTCAATATTCTAAAATATTATCCTGAAGGAGAATCAACGGATTAAATAACTTGTTGAAAAATTTAGAGTTCATCATCACAAGCGATTTCATCCCAAAAACATTTCAATATAGATGTTGGATTTATATAATTTTGTATATCAAAATTTTTGAGTCATATGAGTCCATGAAGGCAAATATGGCTCTAACAAACTCCTTTGATAAAAACCTGTATATATATAATAGAGTAAATTACGGTTTTGGTTCTTTTGGTTTAAGTGTTTTAAATATTTCGGTCAAAAATAAAATTTTCTATCAATTCATCCCCTGTGGTTTAGACAACTAACGTTTTTGGCCCCCTACCATAGTTAGGTTTTGGGCCAAAACCGATAGTTGTGTAAACCACATGGACTGAAATGATAAAAAATTCTATTTTAAGCCAAAATAGTTAAAACACTTAAACCATATGAGCGAAAACCGTAATTTACTCTATATAATATTCATATATAGCGTTAATAAGTCAGTTAAATTGTCAAAGGGCTTTGGTCTAGTAGTATTAAAGTGTTGTATGAAGCTAAGTCTTAATGAGGGTTTAGATCTTGTTGTTGATAAAAATTTGTAATTTAAAAAATAAAATTGAAGTGCCATTATTAGTAAGCAACTTGTAGAAATATATGGCTAGTTATTCAGCTTAATTTCAATCACCAAGTTATCTATATAGAACATTACTATTTTTATACAACTCTTTAAATGCAATTAGAGCCACAAAAACCCTAGCTTGCATAAAAAAGATACTAAAATTTAGTTAAGATTATCATTTCAATTACATGTGGTGTGTAGTTATTGTCTTTGATAAGGCATACAGTCTCCGCGATGGTGGCCTAGTGGTAAGGGAGTAGGAACCCATAATGGAGGTCTAGGGTTCAAAACCTGGCATTTACCTCCCTCATGTTGACCGTGAGACCGGTCGGTGAGAGGCGTCTAATGGCGGCGTTCACCATTTTGATAAGGCATATAAGGCTATATAATAATTTATGGTGTATGTAGTTTACTAGTCTATAAAAAAGGAGGATTGCATGTTTAAATGTAAAAATCAGTTGTTAATTAATGCAAATTATGCATAATCATGTAATATTTGTATGGGACTAACGTGCATATGGATTTAAACCCCGCTAGTGACACGTGTCTCATTCTAATGACTTCACATCATTTGTACGATAATTTTGCAGGTTTAACTTTTTTTTTTTTACCAACGGCTTTTGTCAGTTTAACTAAGCCTTGTGTATACGTTTGGGTGTTGAGAAAACTTGGCATTGTCTCAATGGTACCCCAAGATTCTTTCAAATGTGATATCTTGGGTTCAAATCTCTCCTGCAGCAAAAAATGGGTTTGAGGGGGGTCAAGGGTTTTCCCTGTGGGATTTCCTCTTGGGGTGGTTGTGGTGGCTCATGGGAGGTCCAGGTAACTAGACCTTGGTGACATGGCCTGGAAAAAGTAAGTTCACACGATTGACACATTCGCCGTTCAAAAAAAATAAGTAAGTTCCCATCAATTTTATTAAAGTCATTAATGTTTTTTGTTTCTTTAATTCACCTAGGTATCATCTATTCTTCTAATCTTGCATGAGTACCAAATTACCATGTTGCCATTTATTAATTTTGTTAATCAGATAGATAAACCTATTTAAGTAAAAAAAAAAAAACGTCATTCCTCCAAAAGTTATGTTACTCACTTGAGCAATTCTAGACTCAAGAGGGATGGTTTCTTCGAACGATTCATTCTTTAAACTACACCAATGGATTGATTCATTACACTAAAGTTTTAAATTCTTTTTAACAACAAATGTTCAGTCACTCGAGATCAACCTAACAACTAAATCATCCTTTCACGTGAAGAACAAAACATAATGGCCCATGACCAATGCTGGTAAATTGAACTTTTTAATTGATTATGGAACCTTCACTATTCTTGGTCATGTGTTGTCATCGTCTTTCTAGTCATTGCTTGTATTTTAAGCCTGCCGATTTCTTTGGATTTGATTCATAGTTTTGGATTGAAATCCATGATTCAGTTGATATGGTTTATGATTTAAAAGTATTTAATTTGTGTTTGTAAATTGCTGGAATTTGCAAAAACCAAATATTTCTGCTTTATTTTTGTTGAATTTCTCTCATTGGTATTTGATTTTGATTCAAAATCCATGATTTTAATGATGGATTTGAGTTTTGAAACTTATTTCAAATGGTTTTTTTTGGAATTTGAAAAACATGCAAATATACAAGGTTGAAGATCCTTGTATCACCAAAGAATACACCTAAATTATTGTTCATATCTATCAAACACACATTAACTTCAACATGTTCATCCAGGTCACATGATCACACAACTATACAATGTTTTCGAGCTTAGTCAACAAAAAATGAGCTAGCACGAGAGGTAGATACAAATGAGTTACTATTAGTTGAAGACGAGCCTAGAAATTAGGAAGAAGCTTCAAAAAATAAAAATATGGACTGAGACTATTAAAGCAGAACCAAACTCGCTAAATTAAAAACAATATATAAAAATAGAAAAAGAATAATTAAAGGGGGATCTTTTGATACATAAACTAATGTTTGCTATGTCATTTGAATGGATGACATTAGATTGAGTAGATCTTTATGAATAAACCAACAAAATTACTAAAGGACATAAATTTTATGTTTTCTTTTGTTTTGTTTGTTCCTAAGTTTGTTTAACTTCTTAGACGTACAATTTATAATTTTATTTTACTTTACTCTTAAAGGGGAGTTTGTTAGAACATTTTATATGTAACTAAAATGTTAAATAAAAATATTAGGTCACAGGAATATTAGTCTAAAGAAGACCAGAAGGTCTAATTTGACGACCGGGGTGGTTTAGGTTCTGGAATTCCATCTCTAGTTGGGTCTTTCGGTTCGAAGGTTATAAAACGTGGTACGGGTTCATCTCTCTTGACCAGTTCAGGTTCAAGGGAGGAGCAATTTAGACTGGCCTTAATTCGTTTAGAAAATAAAAAGTTTTGGAGTCATTACCACAAGCTTGGGTAGCATTTCTATAGGTCAACAGAAAATGCACATAACTAGACTACTTGTGCTGCTGTGCAGACTCTCAACGGATAGGGCTGCAAATAAGTAACAACATTTTATGTCGATGATGGACAGAATCTGGTTAACCGATTTTTTATGTCTCAAGCATGGTTGAAGAAATCATCAGGTGCTGTTAGGTTGGATTAGCAAATAATAAGAAAATAATTTAAAAAACGTATATGTGTGTCAAATATCATAAGTTTATTAATATTTATAAAAAAAAAAGTGATATAGATGCATAATTATATAAAATTTTGGTTTCTAATTCTGCAAAATATTCGCATCAATTGATGAAACCATCCATAGCCAATTTCAATTGTACCTTATCCGAGACTTAGAAATAAAAACGGAATTATGAAAAATCTTTACATTCTACATAAAATTTTAAAACCGCCATATGCTTCCTCTAGAGTAGCAAGTGTGACATGCATTTCCAACGATAAAATTTCAAAGTCCTAATAATGTTTTCATAACCAAACTAAACATTAAATCAGATGTCTTGTTGTTCGCTGGTCGTATTAGTTTGACGGGATTCAAGAACTAGATGTATCATAAATGCTTAAAAAATACCAAAAAAATAATAAAATTTTAAAGAGTAAATTACGGTTTTGGCCTCTGTGGTTTAAGTGTTTTAACTATTTTGGCCCAAAATAGAATTTTCTATCAATTTAGCCCCTGTGATTTAGACAACTATCGATTTTGGCCCCTCAAACTTAACTATTATAACGGTTTTGACCCAAAATTTAAGTATGGTTGGGGGCCAAAAACGTTAGTTTTTATAAACCACAGGGGCTGAATTGATAAAGATTCTATTTTGGCCTGAAATAGTTAAAACACTTAAACCATATGGGCCAAAATCGTAATTTACTCAATTTTAAAACATTTAACGATTCATAATAAATGTTTCAATAAACACAATCATGCTTTAAAAAAATATAGTTTAGTTTTAATGTTTTATCTTTTTGATTTTATAGGAAAAATTTGATCTGACCATTGTCTGGTTCATCAGTTCAACCAGTCAGACCAGTAAACGTTAGTTCAACTGAGAAAGTTACGAACACCTCAATACAAATAAAATGGCATTTAATGGCATACAAAAAGTGCCTTAAAAACTAAAAAGTGCCACTAGAAACCCTTTGAAGATTGTGTGGCACACAAAAAAAGTGTCACTAGAAGTGGTGACGCTAAAACCTTTTAGGTCACTTTTTCATTGTGCTGCACAAAGTTTTTTGACTTTTAGTGACACTTTTTTTTCTGTCACAAAATAAAAAGAAACTTTTATAGCACAATTTTTGTGCCACTAAAAATTAATCTTAGTCACATATTAATATTAGTTTTAGTGGCCCTTTTATTTTGCAATAGTATAAGCACACATTTAAATGCTCAAATTTTGTGCCGGTAAAAACCACATTGAGAGGCCCCGAGTCCCGGGAGTCCCCTAGGTTGGCAAAACATCAAACACATAGTCCTTAAACCATAATTACATTACTATAGCAGCAGAATTTAAGGTGATGGCATAAAATAATGTACACATACTAAACAAACGTTAACACATAACCCACACTTCTAATAGTTCTATAATATAGCCAGTCTATGCCAGGGTAGTCCTCAAGGTATGCCATGAGCCATCCTACTATTCTTTCTCAAACTATTTAACCTGATATGCATGTGAAACAAGTCAGTTATATGCTGGTGAGTTCTAAGTTAAATTTTTTTGAAAAACTTTTATTCATTCACATAACGTAATTCAAATACATAACATACATGTCATCATAACGTAAATATATTTCATACACATCATCATAACATCAATCATTTTGTGCAGAAAATTTAGCCTCAACTGTTGACCCGAAGTCAACAGACTTGTGCAGCACAAGACACCTCAACTGACGACCCGGAGTCGACAGGCTTGTATAAATACAAGACACCTCAACTGCCAACCTGAAGTTGACAGGCTCATACATGTATAAGACTTCCTCAACTGGTGACACACAGTCAACATGCTTGTGTTTCCACAAGACTCTTTAACTATCAACCCGAAGTTGACAGCTCATACCGGTACAAGACTTCTTTACATAACAATCATTCACATAACACTACTTTACATATATCATTCATTTCCATAACATCATTCATTCATACATAACATGGTTTAATTTAAACCATCATAATCATAAACACTTTTCTGTACCGCAGTGCTCAAATTTTGCCCAACCGCAGCCGGGACTTCAAAACCACATTTCCTACTCGACCTCGGTCGAGACTTTCAAAATCATTTCTTTCTCAACCGCAGTTGAGACTTAACACATTCTTTACATCTTATCCGAGATTTTCAAAATCATTTACTTCTCAACTGCAGTTGAGACTTAAAACATTCTTTACTTGACCAAAGTCATAAAATAGCTTTATAACATGCATATCAACCCAAAATGATAAAACATTTAAAATAGGGCTATAAAGAACTCACCTTAACTTAGTAAGGCACAATCTGCTAGCTTTTCTTTCTTTCCTTACTTTCTCACGTTCAGATTGATATCCTATTAATATGGATATATTATCATGATTATAACCTTATCATGAAGATGCTCAAATTTACGATGACCGCTCGGAACTTCGGCCTGTCGCAACTTTCATTCGGAGCTTTGTTTCGAAATTTCGCTTACACTCATTTTGATCATTTTTATCTCTGCATTCTTGTTATGCTTAGAGATTACTTATTTGCTCGGCTTAGATACGTGTATTCTCTTATTTAATTATTTCGTTTTAGGGTTTTGCTAAACTTACTGTATAACAACATTGGTTTAAGGCAAACAGAAGCACATACATATTATACCCTCATAAAACTCAAGAAGATTTGATCATTATCTAGATGTAATTGGGATCCAACCGAACCAAGTTCATGTTCATCATACAAAATCAAAACTCTATCTAAATATATATGGTGTTGGTATCTTTAATCAATCAAGACTAAACTAACACAAGATGAGAATCATGAACACATACATTAACGATGTGTGTAGTTAATATTAATCAGTCTGATCAATTCTTCCTGATTCCCTTCTCTGCTCATAAAACCCGGAAGTTGATCAGAAAGAACTTGCAATTCTTCATTGTTTGAGAAGATCTGGAAACTCATCGTTTACGAATTGATATGTATATAGTTTTGAGTCGGTTGAATTGAAAAATATCTTGTAGATAAACGTCAGACTTGTTTGAATTTCCAACATGAATTTATTTAGAAGTTTCAATTAGGCCCTTGGACTTTGAAGTCCTATTTTTAAAACCCCTTCTACTTTGCTCACATATTTTTAATATTCACGAGCTTATATCATGTTCGTACTTTATCATATAACGGTCCCGCTTATATTAATTTGATCGTAATCACTTCGGGAACGTTCATAAAAATTTCGAACCCAAACGGTCACAGAAATTTTGCACGTTATTAATATGCTTTATAACGTGTCCATACATTATCAGATATTTTTATCGTTTATATCATTTTGATCGTAATTACTTTACAAACGTTTGTATAAATTTTGGACATAAACGGTTACAGAAATTTCGCACGTTTATTAAAAAGGTTACAAAATTTTTGGTTGTTACACACATATAGTTGTATAACACATTGTTACAAAGACACATTATTTTACAATATAAATATAAAATAAAAATTGAACAACATTGTAAATAATAACATTAAAAATTTGATCCGAAACATAATACAAAAAATGTCAAAAGCAATGTGATAAGCAACATCTTTCGGTTTTCAAACGTTTACACGTCACACATAATTTAATCATTGATGAACATTTCACTGCCATATGACTTAGCTCGAAACTTCTCATGATGTCAACCCTACCATCATCAACCATATAAAGAAGCATTAGTAATTTATGCATATCAAAAGCTCTCACTGTATACACACACACACATATACAATATTAGTAAACACGCGTGATGCAACAGTGGCGACTGATTTCCATTTTGCTACATATAACACCCTATTTCTAAAAAGTAATTTTGAAAAGTGCGAATTCATAGTCCCATATTTTTTTAAAGGCCTTATTTTGGACCAGTTTCCCCATGAGTTCCGTATCTAGTCCGATTTTAACATTAGTCCTAATTAAGGGCTTTGTAAGAATCTTCTCATCTTGTGACATTTGTCCATTATTAACAATCGAACAACAATCATACCTATTAAGTCTCACTTGCAAGATGATTATTTGTAAGATTAAGAAAAGTTATAATGTAGGAAAACATTACCTCTATACCTTGGAAAATAGATTGTTTTTAGAGAGACCACATAGGTAAAAACACAAGCATGCATAATTGTGACATTCGGTATTTTTACGAACAATGATCCGTAATGGTTAGTGTACTAAACTTGATTTATTTAATGCGTTAAATATTTAATATTTATTATTAAATTAATGTTGATTAAAATTCTAGCACAGAGTGTTATTTAAATGCATGGATTTGCATTTGGTGAAATTTCGAGTTTTCTGTACCGTTCGGCGGTGTTTTAACGAGCGTTGGTGACGACTCGATTAACGGATTTAGTAGATATGCTTGGTTTAGCATAAAATGATAAATCATAAATGTATAAATTAAGTTAACGATGAAAACCGTGAATTTTGGTGCAAACTGTTAATTTTACTGACAACCGACTTTATCTGCATTTTAGCTGGGCAAAATGGAACTAATTATTCAAATAATATTTAAGGATATTATTTTTGACTAGAAAGTGATCGTTTTAGTACGATTAAATATTCTATTAATTTTAGAATAAAAATCGGATTTTTATCAAATTTTCGGTACAAAGTTTATACACCGTAGGACTCAGAATATACCAGTTTTTATCTGTGTTTTGTCTAAACTAAGTGAAAGTAAGACAAGTGTCTTACACATGTCATAAAAAGGTGAAAGAATATCCCTTTAAATCTTGTGAAATCCCATGATATCTTCAAACCCCACAACTACAAGCAACCACATTCATTCTCTTTCTCTCACCGTCACACCTCTCTCTCTCTCTACCTACACCACCATTTTCTTCACTTTCTAATCTTCATCTTGTTGGATTTGTTGAGTCCTTGGAGTTTTGAAAGAATTTTTGAGCAAGAAACCATCAATTTCAAACACCTTAAGGTAAGCATTCTTTATTATATGGGTTTTTATAAAAGTTGGTTCACCGACATAAAAGTTTGATTCAAATGAGTTTTAAAGATGAAAATGAAGATGTGTGTAAAAGTGTGTGTGTGTATGAATGTGTGTGTGTGGGTCGTAAAAACATACATACATATATGTATGTGTGTGACGTGAAGGTATACACACACACATGGATGTGTGTGTGTAGCAATGCATGTACATATGGGTGTATATGAATCTATAAAAATATACATGCATATATACATGGATGAGTTTGATGGTGATTTTAATCACATCCATGAACATATATGTATATATATGTATGTATAAGTGGGTTTTGTTGACATGCATGTATGTATGTATATGTAAGCATAATGTTGATTTTACATACATGTATGGATGTATACATGATTTGATTGTAGATGCATGCATGTGTATGTATACATACGAATGTATGTATAGGTATGTATGTATGATTATTTCAAGTAAAAATATGCATAAGGATAATGTATATATACACAAGTATATACTAGTCGGAAACCCGCGCGATGCGGCGGCGGTGACTACAATTTACAATGGGTTACTCGTTTTATATTAGTTTATGAACACTTGCATGATATACTGTATAACATGTCTTCTAGTTTTCTTACTATGACCAATTGTGTGTCAAAAAATAGAAATAGAGTCATCATAAATGAGATTACTAACAAACACTAAATAAAATAGAATTGAACATTAAAATCATCATAGCAATTCAATAAATAAACAACAAAATAAGATTATTACCGAAACATTTAATGAAAGAACATAGGGTTTACTTGTAACTAAGTAAGAAAAGAACAACACAACTATAGTGTTGCTGCAAATAGAGATATAATATACTTTCCCCTTTAATTAATGGGTCCAACTATTGAACTGTATTATTCAATACAGCTCATAAAAGCCAATACTACAAATTTCAAGATGAGGCAAATATCCACAATGAATCATATTTAAATATTTTAATTCAAAGAAAGATTGGTATATGAAAAGAGAGATCCACATTTGAAATTCAATTGTTGCACGCTCATAGTTTATAATATTCACATGTATTTTTGCTCTCCTAGGAACCGCCTACCTATTAGAAACCTGTAGAAAAAGCTCCATTACATGTGTTGAAAGTTGATCTTGAGTTCCAATAGTTGCAAAAACACAACCTGAAACAATACAAAGCACTAAACAAATCAAATTACAACAAATACTAATGCTAGATTGTATAAAAACATCATACACCAAAGCAATAGATTACTTACCAACTTCAAGCCTGCATATAGTCTTTCTACCGCTTTGAATGCTTAGATATATGCAAACATCTGAAAAAAAATGCCACACAATAACTCAAAACACAACTCAACTATATCACTTGATGTTCAAGAAATTTCCAACCAATACCAGATATATAAACTGGCCTCAAGGTTTTAGAAAAAAGTGAGAAACTCATATGCAATCTGAACTTGCAAGTAATATTTCAAAATCACATGTATGAACAAGTACAAATATATGTTTAGAATAAGTATCTTACTACAACAAAAACAAAATGATATTATTCCTTTGAATACCAACAAAAGTAATCATCTAAAAAGGATTCAAAACTTATAAAGAAAGGGAGATAAAGGGAAATAAAACTATTTTTTCACTGGGCAATAGTTTTTTTTTTTGAATGGGTTGGTACGACGACACCCAAGAGGGTGTTTTTCCACATTTGTAGATGCATACTTGCCTGGAATGGTCTGTCCTTCACCTAATCAACAAACAGGGAACTGGAGAGGGAAACATACCATGCAATGATGCAAGGGCTCTTCAAAAATGATTACTATGTATTTATGAATAACTGAAACATTATAAAATTATCTTTTATTCATGACATACCTGATAAACCTTCAATTCATGGGGAAGGGAAACATACATGATAAACCTTCAATAGATGCACTCTTCCCCAACAAAAGCCTATTTGCAAGATCCTTTTTATAGAATGCCTCAAACTCATCTTTACCCTGCATAAAAATACAACCCATATAGATGAAGGTTTTACGTGAAATAAAAGATAACAACACATATCATGCAATGATGCAAGGGCTCTTCAAAAATGTTGTAATTTTTTATGTACATGTATGAATCTTAACAGAACCAATACTTTGTCAAGAGTTCCCTCCAGGTTTCCCACAAAACGGCAGCTGATGACTTGATTCGTTCCTCAAACTCATTCTACCTATTACTTTTTATCCTCAAGCATCTTGTTATACTCATGCTATGAGTATTATTACTTGTTGATTCTTCATTAACTTTTCGTTCAATTTCAACAATAAAGCCAATAGCAACACAGTTAATAGTACTTGTCTTTTTTAATTTTCTTCTCTCCCTTTTTTTAGTATCATTATTAATTCAGGATTCGTCTTCTTCGTTTTCTCATCCTGAACTTCTACAATCTCATCGGTTGAAATTTTTTCCAACCGAGCACGATTCTCAGCATCAATCTCGCTCTCCATACTTGTAGAATCATGTTCAACACCTGCTGCATGAAGAAAATGGGATGTTGTGTTCTTTGAGTTGATAGTTAAATGTATACCATTGCCTAAAATAAATGAAACACATTCATAGAACTAAAAGTAAGTGGAACACATAAATCACCTAAAAAATTGCTAAAAAGAATAGAGATGTGAAGAAATCAAATGAACTTGTAACAAATTGTAACAATAATAGATTCTAGATGCTAGTTGAGAAACAGCAAATTATTAAATTTGCTAGCAAACTAACAAAAAAATTCTTGAAGGATAAAAAACATGTTGTTGATCAAATTTAATCAAAGACTTGAGGAAATTTTAGCTGTTATTAGAAAACCAAGGTCCCAAGCACTTCAAAATTAAGTCAATCAACAATCAATTTAATCAAGAAAATCACTTAATGTGTGCATCAAAAACCCAAAAAAATTAATCAGGCTTTACGCGATAACTTAGATTGCCTACAAATAAACCAACCAAAAACAAAATCGAATGGTACAAGCCAAAAAAATCAACCTAACCAACCCCAGCCAAAGAAAGCAGACTACTTAAAATAACCGCAAGTAACACCAACCGAGATTCAAGCCCTAACACATCACACCATGTCACACCCCCAAATTTCAACTAACGGAATCATACCGTTTGGGACGTGACAAACCAGGATCTCAGATCATTAGACATAGCGAAGACCTCTATATGCTTTTCAAACATAACTTTGGTCTAAATTGAAAAATTCAGAGTTTTAAACATTGCAGAAACGTTTGTAAAAAGTAAAACAATTCAATGTTTGCAAAATGTAAATTACAATTATAATGTCTCAAATATTCAAATCCAAAACAACTGTAATGTAAAATATGCATGAGACTAGATCTCCTAGTCCATGCTTGCTTGTTCTTGTACATTAGTGTCCTGAGAAAACATGTAAATCAAGTCAACACAAAGGTTGGTGCATACACAGGTTTGAATAGTCACAAATGTTTGAAACAACTGTTTGAAATGAACTGTTTACAGATAACATAATCACACATGCATAGTCATGATAGCTAGTCATTTGTACTATTTACATAAGCGGTCGACACCGAAGCTGACTGTTAGAATGTAATTTGCCTTTCCACTATTGTCTAGCACAAACAATAGTAATGTTTGAATTGGCTAGTCAAACACTTGCGTATACCTACATATACCAAGTGAGGTTTGTCAAACCTAATAGATCTATCTTCAACTACCACGCTTTGCACTACGGCAAACTAAACGGTTCGATATGTAAGGACTTGTAATGCTATGTTCGCACTTATCGTAAATAGCTAACTCATGCAAGTAATATACATCTAAAATGTTTGTTTGCACATGTTTTCTCCCCCAAAACAGTTAAAATAAGAAAAGGGGTCGTGTACGCACCTTTGAATGCAGTAAAATGATCAAACACACGTGAAATCGCGTAGATAATCCTCTACAAAGAATCTGTGTTATAATAATACGTTGTGTTATTCTGAATGTCAAATCGTGTTTGAAATCACATACGTGTCAACACACATATGTTAGAATGTTTGAAATGTACATAGAAAAGTATGCGTGACTTTGTATTCGGTTGTTTAAATTGTTTAAGTATATATGATTTCATTAAACACGCGTAATTATACGCGACGATAATTTCATTGTAAAAATATAGATTTTATTATTCTAATACGTTCGGAATTGAATTCTGGTTCCAACGCAAGTCGAACGGACCAAATCGGAGTTAAAATGAAGAAGTTATGACAAAATACCACAATTGGTTTTAAAATCAAAAACCAGCAGGAGCATGGGTCGAACCCTTGACCTCCTTGACTGAACAGATACAACCAACCAGTTGCTCTACTTCTGCAATTGTAAATGACTTTGGTTTTAAATAGTTTTAACAACAGTTAGCCCGGTTCCCCTTTGTTTATGAAACCGAACCATATGGCTCCCCAATTGACCCACAATTCGACTAAGTTCGATCCCCATACCATAGGGTTACTGTTCCAGAAATCTAACCGAGTCTCTAGGTGATTTTAATTTGAGTTTTGGTCTCGTTTAAATGATCAAATCGTTGTTAATCGACCCCAATTCAAACTCGTTCACACACAATTCAAATCAAATAAATTGATTACTAAAAAGTCTTGAATTCATAGGGTTCTCATTTAACCATCAATTTCGAAGCTTTCAAGATTAATCAATTTGAATATCATGTTCGGTTGGACCAAAACCCCCAAACCGATTTACCTTATGAACCCTAGAATTCGATTTCATGCAATTCGATATTGTTTTATGAAATTAATATATAGTTTTCAGTAGAATAGGAATTCCGAACCTTTCTGTAAGGTTTAATTTAACTGTCTAATTCGATTGAAACGAAACCCCCAAAATAATTTGAAATATGAACCCTAGAACTCGAAATCTTAGGATTCGTTTTTAAAACCTGAATTAAACATAGGGGTTTCGATTAGTAGGCTCATATGAAATTGTAGGTACATTTAATTTAATTTTTGAATGCGTTTGGATTGAAAACCCCAAAACGGTTTCTAGTTAGAACCCTAGAATTTGAAATCAATTAATTCGAAATTGTGATATGAAATTGATATATGGTTTTCGTTTAACATGTTATCACGAAACTGATAGTGTGAATCAATTTGATTTTTGAATTCCTTTACATTGAAACCCCCAATTCGGTTTAAATGAGTAACCCTAGAACTTAAAATCCTATATTTTGATGTTTAAAGCCGAAATTGAGATAGGATTACTCTTAGTCGGCATGTTTAGTTCGTGTATGGATCGATGGTTACCTGATTTGATGTCTGATTGATGAAAATCAACTTTAGGCTTGAATGCAGCTACCCCACGATCGGATTCTTCTCTCTAGAGCTCTTGGGATCGAATTGTTGTATGAAAACAACCCTAAAGGAGCCGACTAGAGTTTCTGGGTGTTTAGTTTCGTGAATTGTGATCAAATTTTGTGAGTTTGATAACCACTAGTGACGGTTTCACTTTGTGGTTCATTAATTCGTTTAATTCGAACATTAATAGGTTAATAACTGATAACAATGGTTGGTAATCATCAGTATAAGTTATTTGAGTGATTAACTCGTTTCAAAATTGCTTTTTAACATGAAATTCGAGTTTCAATTGCTAAACAATTCGAATTTTGACTTTAATAGTCAAAATTGACCATTCATTATAGTTTTTAACATTCATTCTTCTAATTTAAATGTTTTATAACTTATTTTGTAAATTTAACCCTAATAATTTGATTTCGTATAATTTCATCTCATTTCCGTTAGTTTCCGGCTAACGGTGTTAACCGGAAATGCTGGATTGTCACACACCAAATTACTAACCTTCAATAGGCGGAATCGATGGCAACAATCTAACCTAACTTTAACTTCAGAGAACCCCATGTGAAAAGCTGTTTTAAAAGGCAGTTGCCTCCCTAGATCCAAAACTGCAATCGTCAATTCTATCATCTTCATCAGAGACATATACTTCATTGAAGAGGTTGGATGTGTATGGGAGAAAATAAACCTATGACAACTAGAACATACCAATAAGTCAGCGACAGAGTGTCGATTTACTAAGAAAGAACATACCTTACAATGCACCAAAATATGTCCATATTGCAACCCCAAAACACAAGTGGTTGCAGCCATTAATGATCTAAAAATATAGTAATCACCATGTTTAAATCTCATCTAAACTTGGCCTCCTTGAAAGGACTTTGAAATGATATGAGAGGCTTCATGGCTCTTTGGGAATCTGAGAGAAATGGAGGAGAAAGCGAATTTGAATTTTGAAATGAATTTTAGGGTTTTAGCTCTGTGTTTATCAACTCATGTTTTTTGCAATATAGATTGTACATTAGGCATATAGGGTTGTACAACTCTTAAAATTAAGAGTTTTGGTAAATTACATTTCTATCCTTCCAATATGCATTATATAGTAGTATAGATATGGTAGAAAACATGACAAGCATGCATGGGTATGTATGTAACTTTTAATATAACTATTGAATTTTAAAAATAATAATAATGATTGTTATTTTATGAAATATATTAGATCTGATCTAAAGTTGTAATATGCTTAAAAATATAAATATTTTTGTGGTAAATGAATAAAGAATGGTTAGATAACTTAGCCATAATTTTTATTACTTTAAAATGGATGTTTTGATAAGATAAAAACTATAAAAAAATAGAGTTTTCTATAAAAATAATTTGGAACATGTTGTGCAACTATAAAAATAAATTTTATAACATATTTAAAGTATAAAATCAAGTGGTTTTAGAATTGTAATGACATAACGATTATTGAGAACCGAAAATACACGTTTTCGGCAATTTTTAACATATAAAAAGAATCATTTTATGAATCTGATTTTGATCAGAAAATATATAAGTTTTTATGATAAAAATATATAAATTTTAATATATAAGTGTTGTAAGAAAAGTAGAAAATGAGGTACTTAAAAATTATGTCTAAAAATGGCGTAAAAATGTCGTTTTAACGCAAAATTTCGGCATAAATTTGTGAGTGATTTTAAATAGAAAATTTAGAGTAAAAATAAGTATAAAAATACTTATTTTGAAGTATTATAAGTCACTTAAGTCATAATGCATGTTGATGTGTTTGTATGTTGCGTTGTTGGTTTTGTCGGTAAATACGATAAAATTGTCATTTTTGATAAGTTATTATAAATAATTAAGTTTAGAGTTAAAATAGATTTTTAACAAGATAACTTAATTATTTGGATATAATATGACTTAAAAACGTTAATTTATGATTCATAATAACTAAATTCAAGTCACCAACGGGTCGTTTGTGTGAAATTTGTTTTCCCTTTGTGGAATGTGTTTAAGTCTAGTTAAGTTGGGTGAACAACTTACATGATGGGCTTGCGTTTAAACTTTTAATGTGTCCCTTGGGTTTTAGGACGCTAGTGAGAACAGTCGGGTTATTTGGAATCTTTGTTGCTAGCAGGAACGCATTGAGGTGAGTTTCACGGCCCCTTTTTAACTATGTTTTGGTTTTTGATAAACCGGGGGAGAAACATACCGGGAAAAGAAATGTTTGTTTTTGTAATGTAATTGTTTGTGTGGTATGTGACTTTGATAGCTCTTGAGTAAGTGCAGTTGGGCATGATTCTTGTGGATTTGTTCTCGAGTTTTTTTGTGCATGGATAATTTTTGTGCCCGCAGTCGTAATCATTAGTCTCGGGGGAGAGACCGCAGGATATATTGATAGATTTATCAGGTTTGACAACCCAATCCCCGACCAGGTGTCATGGTCTGTGAGTAACGGGAGCAATATATGTTGAGGGGTGTTCGCACATTGGTTTTGGTTTGATTATGAGCCCATGGTGTCTATCGTATCGTAGGACCTAGCTAGTCTACGATGAGTTCACTAGCACAACAATATGGCATTACATTCTTTTCCATGATTATTGATTAAATGTTTTATTATGAAAACTTGTGAACTCACCAACTTGTTTGGTTGACACTTGTTTTTAAATTGGTATGTTTCTCATGTAAGTAGCATTGCTGTTTGGGGAAAGGAAAAACCCGTTCTTAAAAGCGAGCGTACTTGAGATATTTATCTGGGACCGGTTATCGAATTGTTGAAACTGATATATTATAAACTGGATGTTGAACTTGTAATTATCGATGAGTTCTATAATTAAATATCCATGTTTTATTTTAAATCGTTCGCTTAACTTATGCTTTTGTTATTTACTGTTGACACTAAGACTCTGTTAAGACTTCCGCTGCAGGTCGGGGTGTGACAGTAATCAAGCAAAATACTAAAATATGAAGATAAAAAGTTACTAATACAAGCAAAATAGTAACATGATAAATAACAACATATATAAATCGTAAGACACAATATCATAAAAATATAGATGGGTTTGGATCATTTGAGTTGCCCCTTAGTCATAATCATAAATGTGGGGGTGTCTAAACCAAAATGTTGTCATAGAGATGGATTAAACATACAACAGAGCTCAAGTGTGTAGAATACAATGAAACACGTATTATTAGGAGTGAACCAATGTTGTCATATCCTTACATTTCACCTCATAGAAGATTAATTAAGTGCAAGCACATTAATGTGCCATTTTCCTTGTTTTCAATACCAATACCAAGATTCAAATATGTGGATTGAGTGAAAGTTGTGTAATTAAAGATAAAAAAACAAGATCAATGCTAGAAATTACATCAATTGCAACATCCAATAGAACTTAATTAGTGTTAGTATAGTTGTTTTCAATATCGAGACTTGATTGCAATTCATATGAGATGGGATCAAAGTTGATGACAACTTCTCGTCTATTGTATCTATGGCAGCCTTGTCATAAGCCTCAAAAGATTGAAACAATGACAATATAACAATATAGGTCAAATAATGAATCAAAAGAAGTTTGCAAAAAGAAGAAAAACTTGTATGTTAACCTAAAAGCTTCAGTTTCATTATCAAACAATCCAAGGTAAATATACCTATGTTCAATCACAATAGAATGTAACATATGAATAAACACAATATCATAAAGCGACTTACAATCATGGTTTTAGATACCGGATTAGACCGGGAACCAGTGGGTTAACTGGCCCAAAATAAGCTTGTGAACTACCTTCAACCAAACTGGCCAGTTGAGGCAGTTCACCAGTCGGACCAGATTTCTGTTTTTGATTTTATTATTTTTAACTGAAATTCAATGAATGAAACATTAAGACCAAATCATTTTTTTTAACATGATTATGTTTGATTAAATGTGTTATTAATTGTATAATGTTTTTAGAGTATTACATCTACAGGATTTTCTTAAAGAGTTATACTAACTTGGAAGATGGTTTTATCATAGCTTTATTTTAGTTCTTTTAAGTTTTTTTTTAAAATTACAAGAGATGTTTTTGAAGAAATAATATAAACATTAATGGTGATTGATGAAAGGGGTCATGGAAGGCCTACTTCCCCTCCCCATGTTAATACTAAATGCAACAAGAAGGCAATACTGCAAGATAGGAATAAACTCTTCATACTAAAACCATGTGTAGACCTCAAGGTAGATAGAGGTGGGCAAAAAACCCAGAACATAACCAGTTTCTCAGAGAAATCGTAATCGGAACCTGAATTACCATAACCGGTTCCACCTTTACCCAACCAAAACCGGAACCAGAATTGGCCAAAACCCTATGAAAACCGGTCAAAAACCCGACTCAACCCGGAACAGGTTCTTGACATTGTTGACCAAAACCATAACCGGTTTGTGCACCTCTAAAGGTAGAGAGGAAAAGATGTAGAGAGGAAAGGAAAGAAAAAACACCCCACACTAAGACCATGTGAAGACAACAAGAAAACAAGGAAAGAAAGGAACAACCTCTTCATGTTAAAACCATGTGGAAAAACACTCTAAACATTTGCCCAATAGTACCATGGATTCAAGTTTAAAGCAAATACAATGCACAATTGTCAAAGAAACCAAAGAGACTAATCAAAATCTATAGTATGAATTAATAAAGATGACAGACGATGAGGAGAAGTTTTCCTTTTCAGCTAAACACAAACAATTGTCTCATTTGGGAATGAGTGGATGCAACCATGAAAAGTAGAGGTGAACAAAAAAACCGGTTTAGGTTTACAAATCGGTTTCCAAACCGGTATTCCATAGCATCCAAACCGGTTCCCAAACCGGTCTGAACCGCCGATTTGGTATAGGTTTGACATCCTCATCTCTCAAACCGGTTTTGACCATCCGTTGACCAAACCGGACCGGTTCCTAAGCCGAACCGGTTTGGTAAAAAAAACCCGATTTGAGAAGCCCTAATGAAAAGGTACTACATGAACCTATTAAGTCATAGATTCACTGTTAGCCTTAATACATAAATTGGACAAGTGAATGGATTAGTACCTTAGTGGGTCAAATGGGTCAAGATTTAGTATGTTATGTTTTAGTATTATTGGGCTTGGAACATGTGTAAATAAAGTCCAGTACGTTTTATATGTATTAGGTTAATGTTTGTGTTGGTCAAAGTCAACAAGATGGGAAGTTAATTAACTGTGATTAACAGTTAATTAACTGTCTAATGACGGTTAAGTAATTGTCTTCTTGTGTGTATAAATAGGAGTCCATGAGTCTGTAAAATGTATCCAACATTCGTATATATCATAATCAAGTTGTGTATATTGTATTTTACAGATCTTTTATACTTACATTATGGAAGCCACAAACACACCATGTTGGTGTGCAGCGAAACATCAGAAGCCTGGGCAACAGTGGCATCAGAGCCAGAGAAGGACGAAGGCAGCGACCAAGGGGGTGTTCGTGATAAGGGTTTCGGTGGTTCTGCCTGTGTTCAAAGATGTAACAGGTTGTTCAAGGGAAACCAAGTTCAGGGCGCAATCAAGAGGAGTGATTCAAAGCCAAGTGAAAGCAATCATTCAAGGATTTGCGAAACTGAGACTTGGTAATGGCAGGAGGCCATGTAACATGGCTGTTACAAGAGGTTTGAAACAGGGGAAGGTGCAAAAATCAAGAGAAATCGTGAACAAGGCCTTGGGGTATGTCAAAAGAAGAAGACTCAATCCATACAGAAGATTGAAGAGGGCTAGGTGTTTCACATGCAAGGAATGTGGCCATGTGTTTACAAGTTGTCCCAACAAAGCAGTAGGTAATCATGTTGATTCTCTTTTTGTTTTAGATAATGAAAACGAATTCGTCGTTGTTGGAACCGAGAACATGGGTTGGGATGACATTTGGTATGTAAGTAAGACTAATGTAAAGCACCACTCGAGTATACGAGAAAGTTTTGTGAAATTTCAATCATGTTATGGGATTGAAACTAGAACAAATCATCCTGTTGATTTAACAATAAATGGAATTGGAGAGGTTAAGATCATGTTAAATGGGAAGGATACCATAATCTCTTGTGTTTCATATGTACGGGGTTATGGAAGGAATGTTCTTAGTTTTGAACATCTCTTGTGGTAAGGTTTCAAAGTGAAATTCATGGGTGAAAAGTGTGAAATACACTATATGTTTGATCATGGGGCTAAAACAAAAGATATTGATTTGAATAAAGTAACTCATGAAAGTTTAGATCAAGAGATGGTTATTGAAAGCAAAGAAAATAAGTTAAACTCCTATTTAGATGGTCATTATGAATATTTGTTTAATAAGATGATGAACTTTAAAGGAATTGAAGATGTAAAGGGAAAAGAAAAGATTTCTAAATGTGTTAAAGTAAATTCCTTAAGTTCTATGGTTGAATTTCTTGATTCTCTTGAAAACAACAAAGAAACCTTCAAAGTTTGCTTTGACAATATGTTGAAATGCTTTTATAAGAAGCAACTAAGGCTTGAAGAGGAATTAGATTTGCCACCAAACTTAGATGGGTATGATATTGAGATGATGCATTTCTACTTAATTGTGAAATACATGGGAGGCTATGAGAAAGTCACAAAAGAGAAAAGGTGGCTTGTTGTTGTGGATAGGATGGGTCTCCTAGTGTATATGGTAAGAAGGGTAGAACTATGTTATATGAAGTATTTTGGCATTCTAGATTCCTACTACAAAACCATGAAAGATGAAGGAGTTGGAACAAGCAAGACAATAAAGGAAGGTATAGAGGCTGTTGTGACTATGGGACAATTCGGATCAAAGATCAAAAATGAAAGGAAATGGGTAAGAAGGAATGTGAGTGCATTTAGAAGTTGGCCCTACATATGTGGACCAAGTTATGTGAATGATGGATCAAAGAACTTCTCAAAAGAACTCATTGATGATGAATTCGAAGATTGTGAAAAGGAGTCAATTGGTGACAATGAAACTGATTCAAGGATGGAAGCTGATTATAAGGATGGACTAAAGACTGCAGGTGCATATTTGAAAGGTGCAGGGACTGATCCGAAAGATGCAGATGCAGAACCAGATGCTGCAGAAACTAGTTTGAAGACTGGAAAAATTGAAACCAACACTGCAGGTGCATTGGCGCATGCAGGAGCTGATATGGAGTCCAAAAAGGCTGGAAAAGAAGCTGAATTTGAAAATGGTGATAGTGAAGACTCAAGTAGTGATGATTTTATCATCATCACAAACAAAGATAGAAGAGGATTATTGAAGGCTTGATCAATTTATGTATTAGGGGGTGATTGTTAACCTTAATACATAAATTAGACAAGTGAATGGATTAGTACCTTAGTGGGTCAAATGGGTCAAGTTTTAGTATGTTATGTTTTAGTATTATTGGGCTTACAACATGTGTAAATAAAGTCCAGTACGTTTTATATGTATTAGGTTAATGTTTGTGTGTTGGTCAAAGTCAACAAGATGGGAAGTTAATTAACTGTCTTCTTGTGTGTATAAATAGGAGTCCATGAGTCTGTAAAATGTATCCAACATTCGTATATATCAGAATCAAGTTGTGTATATTGTGTTTTACAAATCTTTTATACTTACATTATGGAAGCCACAAACACACCATGTTGGTGTGCAGCGAAACATCAGAAGCCTGGGCAACATTCACTTGTAGAATACTTAATTAAGGCATCAAGGTTTTTATAAATAGGACATGAGATCAACACATTCTAAATTATCCTATTCTTAACTTCTTGTAATGTTTTGCAATTAAGAAAAGTGAAGTATTTCAATCTTCTCCTAAAGGCCTAAACATAATATCATACATGGGAGGAGATGATCTTTCCCACCTTGTAAAATTCAGTACGACTTCATTGGTTTAATTTTTGGATAACGTTATAAAAATATTACCGACTTTTACAACTGTTTAATTTAATTAAGTTATTAAATTTTTATTTTTTTTCAATTTAATTAGTTATCTAAGTAATATGATAACACACACACACATATTTAACTGTTTAACATGTTAAAGTGTTGATGTGGGGTGTGTGTGTAATACTGTATGTATGTATGTATGTATGTATGTATGTATGTATGTATGTATGTATGTATGTATGTATGTATGTGTGTATATATATATATATATATTGTATCTTGTGTAAACTCAATTTTAGAGAAGAAACCATTAAATTCTATATGGACACTCCATTTGTAATCTTGAAAATAAATATGTAATTTACATTAAATCACATTCATATTCATTTGTTTATTTAAAACTCAATTTTTTATTTAACTTTAATAAGAAACACATATTTATGTATCCCTATATGCATATATACATGTGTGGAGAAAAGTTCATAAGAAAATTCCTTATTTTGGAGAAAACTAAGAAAACTCATACTAATCATAAATTTAAAAAAAATTCATATTTTTTTATAATAAAGTAAAAAATGTCATAACGAAATTTAATTTTAATAAAGACTTGTAAATTATGAAGTTACAATATGTAACTCAAAACGTTTCGCATGTAACTCATAAAATTACATGTATGTAAGTAGTATGTATAGCATACAAGTTACACAAATGTAATAACATGAAATGCATATATTTTTTAATTTTTTTCCTTTTTTACATTTCTTACCTTATAATAAAAAGAAATAAAAAAAACAATTACTATTAGTAATGATTGTAATTGGTTTAAAAATGATGGTTTTCTTAAGAACCATCCCCTACATGTGTATATTTATACAGTTATAAACACTTATCTCTCTCTCTCTATATATATATATATGTGTGTGTGTGTGTATACACACATATACAAATATATATAAATGTGCATGCATGTGTATATATACATATTGCATAAATGCACGTATACGTATACAAATATTTGTGTGTACATATAGCACTACAAAAAAAGTGTCATTTAATGACATACAAAAAGTGGCACAACAAATAAAAAAGAAAGTGTCTAAAAAAACTCTTTCTATAGGGATTGTATCGTATGATAACCTAATGTTGTAGAGTTAACTCTTAATATCTAATATGGTCATTTATTTCAAATCCTGAAAATAAAAGTGTGACCCATTTTTTATTTAATTATAATGTGAGTCACACATTTATTTTCAAGATTTAAAATGACAATAGAATAAATTAGATGAAGTTATCATATGATACCATCCCTATATGTGTATGTGTGTGTATATATAAGTTTATTGAAATTTGAAATATAACCAACTTTTCTATATGTTCTAATTTAGCCACTTAACTTTTAGATAATGTGTTAATCCTATATATTTTATCCAGATAAACATGTAGAACATATATGAATAACACATTCTCTATAAATTATTTATAAGTTAAATAATTAATTAAATTGAAACAAAAGAAAATATTTAATTGATTTAATTAAAGCAATAATAAATGTTGGTTATTTTTTTTTATTAAGTTTTGTTTAGCTTTTGAAGCAACAAATAGCTGGAGTGGCATTTACTAAATGCATGTAACTTTGGAGTTTTTATCCTGTTAGATATATATTTCACTGAATTTGAGAAACAAAGATCTGAAAATCATACCTAATACTTTCGTTCTTGTTCTTCTTTGATTAACCAACATAGTAACACTTTTTTCTCATTTTATAAATGTCAGAATTTAAAGATTGAAACATTTTAGATTATAATATTTAAAATATAATATTTACTAAATGCTAACAAATACTAATGAACTTGAACTCTAAACATCAAACAACATAAAAAAGTCCATATATATGAAATTAGCTAATGTTTCATAATTAAATTCCACTCATGTTCTCCTTGGACTACAAAGAAAAGACCCTCTTGTAAACCTTTCAGCACGGCTACCTAAAGAAGATAAAGATAAAGATGAAGACGATGAAGATCTTGAATCATAAAAATCCCATCCCATAAACTCAGCATCAGAATCTCCATCAAAGTAATTAGTTGCATGCTTATTAAACATCGTATGTCGTCGTCTTTGATCATATGTTTGTAACCTAAACTTCTTGCTTAACCTCTTCCAAGACCAAAACCTCCAAGACAACAAGTTCTTTGAGCCACCATCATCAATAACTTTGGGGAGAGGAAGGGCTAAGCTTTGCACCGCTGGTGGTGGTGTTGGTGGCGGAATAGCCTCAACTCGTGGTGGGTTCAATGGTGTTCCTGGTTGCGTCTCCCATTTAAAGGGCACCCCTTCATTGGTTGTGTTTTGATAGTAAATTCGTGACGATTGGCCAACTGATGAATCTCTTGCAAGAATCTTGCTTATGTAAAATTCTTCTCCTTTAAGAATAGAAAATAGGGTTTGGTTATTTTGAAAATCTTGAGTGTCCATTTTTGGCTTGTGTCTTGGGCAATTGTTTCAAATGCTTTGTGATAAATTTGATATAAGATTGATCATGTTTGTCTATTTATAGATGATTATTAGAGTGCAAATCAAGTTTCTGTGTTAAAGGGATTTTTATTTATTTAATTAATTAAGTTATAAAAAAATGGGGCCCGGATGGTTGATTTACTTCAGTAGGGTCTGGTTATTATCGCTTAATTTTACGTGCAAAGTATGCGAAGTGGTTGCGTAATTATCAATTATCCCATACTTTTAATAAAATTTGCATGATAAAAATCGCTAGGGTTAATTTGGCGGTTTGACATTTCATTTTGGTACTTTGGTAGGTTTAATTAACCATGGTTTGAAAATATGATATATTGCTGTTAAAGCTGATTTAAAATCCTCATATTTTCTTAAAAAATTAAAAACACACTTAATACACATTGATTAACGTAAAAGATTTATTCTCAAACAATATAAAAGTAATATTTAACTAATATTTATTGCATTTTGCTTATTGAATCAGCCGACGACCATACCCTTGAGTAATGGAGGGAGGGTACCCCTTTACTTGCAAAGTAGCATTTGAGTCACGCTTGACTTTAGGAGGAGAGGGGTTGACTTTCGTGGGCATATATGATATATGAAGTTGACCAAGTTTTGGTTCACATGTATGACAAATACATGCATGTTCCGACTTTTTGCATCTTTACTTCCATAACAAACAAACGGCTAAAAATATATGCATATACTTTATATGTGGTTTTTATTTAGGGATGTTCATCGATTCGGATAACGAGTTATTCAAATCAGATTATTCGGATTTGAATTTTTTTTTTTTTTGCCTATCCGAAACCCGACTTGAATATCAAAATATACTATCAGACCCAAAAAACACGAATAACCCGGAAAACATTGATGCTTACATCAGAATAACCCGAACAACCTACCCGAAACCCAACTCGAATCTAATATCATATTATCTAATCCGAACTAGAATTCAAACGAGTTTTTTTCAGGTTTCGAATACGAGTCGAATTTTGGATTTTTTTGAGTTTCGGTTATTTTGAAGACCCCATATTTCTATTTCCACTTTTCTATCTTCCTTTTCCCAGAAATTATAAATTATATTTCATAATAACATGTATTTGCTATTGAACATTAGTATTTAACATGTAGAATACAAGTTTTTAACTAACGAATATTATATCAATTGTTTCACATGATATATACCATGAGATTAATTACGATAAACAGATGGGATCATATGATTGTTTGACATGTTTCGTTACTATAAAGTTGTATCAATAAGTTAAATAAGTTTTGATTTATATTCTTAAACTATTAATATAAATCAAATAATTTAAGAATATAAAACACATATGATGTATCCAACTTTACCCTACACGTGTGTGTATGAAGTTGTTTCCTACAGTTAAGATCACAAAGCAACAACTTTATAAGTTGCTTCAAAGCTCACCATCAAACCACATTCTTGCAATACTTGTATCAAGATGGCGGATTCACGGTTAATCATTGCTTCATGATTGTAGCACATATATAAGACTAGCTACATAAATAAGATGGAATATGTCAAAAGGCTGGTGACATGAATTACTATTACTACGTAACACATACTAGAAAATTAGACGAATCCAGGTTTGAACCAATAGCAGGAATCAGCATCATGTGAAATTATACACCCTGAAAGTCCATATAATCAGATCAATACATATGAATTTGACCCACATTATGATAAAGCATCATCATATGTAATCAATAAAAAATCATAATATCAAATATATCCATTTTTAAATTATGAAATTTATACCCCTCTTGTACACTTGTGTTAGTGAAGTGTGAGAAAGAGAATAGTATAATGATCATTAAAAATTGCATTTGATAAACTTAGTACATATGAATTTTATGTACTTTAAATGGGCATGTTAATCTTAATTAGGGTTAAATAAATATAATATTAGAAACATTTGACTGGCTTAACATAAAACATGGATAATTTATAGCAAATCCACATTTCCATGAAATGCCCACCCTCTAATTCCATGAAATTTTTTTAGCAGATTCATGTTTTGAACTGTTACTTGAATCTGAAGCAAATCCACATTTTGGTTTGGTTTTCATGATTAGAGAATTGGAGGAGCTTTTTCCTATTTTTCCAAAAAAGATTAAAGTGGATAACAAATTCAAGTTCTATTATCTATATATATATATTTTTATTTTAAGAAACTAATCTTCACCAAATAAATCATTCTTTGTAGATGAGATCTTAGAAGTGAAAACAAATGTTTACCTCAGCAGCTGATGATATGATAGAATCTCTTTCAGAATTCAAATGACCACTCAGTCTCCTACAAAAAGTTTGTACTGTTGATATCACTTTTTGGTAAATTAATTGATCAAATGTAAGAACTGTAACTTTGACTCGTTTATCATCACCAGCTCAAACAGGTTGTCGTTGAAAGTCATTTTTGACGCATAAATATTCTAACTTATAATATTTAAAATAATGTCATCTTTTTTATTATGTTTAACACGATGATTATTTAATCATACCGCATTATCTGTATTTGACCCAAAGCTGTTTTGACTGTTAACTCGCCCACCCGACTGTCCACTTTGTTCCTACTGATCAAATGTAACAAAGTACCTCGGTTTCTCGGACTTAGCAAGGTGTTTAGACATGATAGATGCCTGTAAAGAGAAAAATTGCATAAAAAACACTCGATCAATTACATATACTTTGATTATTTATTGCTGTTTATTCAAAAAGTTGCAGACAACTGTATGAGTTTATTAAATTAGACTTGAAACAGGTCAAACGTCACCAAAAGTGCATCAACTATTTAATTTTAACTTTAACAAGATCACATCAATAGACAATAGGATCACCAAATATAGAGGTGCTATTTTTTGACCCTTAACAAAATGGTCAATTTGGAATATGTTTCATCTATAAGGGGTCACACAGGCGGACATTCATCCGAAGTGTATTCGTATAAACTATAGAACCCTTTGTTAAAAAGTTTAGATCATTAGTGTAACGGAAGAATTTTTCTATTAATCGTCAACATATTAATTATCTATTTTAACTATTTAAATAAAATGTCCAAAAAAGTATCTATAGGTCAACCCATCTCTATCCCACCCATTGCTTAACAACACAAAAATACCCACCTAATCCACCCATTTTTCAACCTTTAACACCTTGCTTTTAAAAAATGTGCCTAGGCGCAAGGCGACCTACGGTGCAAGGCTCCTCGCTTTATGTGACTCAAGGCGCATGTTGTACATAAAGCGCACAAAAAGCGCGATTTTTTTTTTAAATCTCAGTGAGGCACACGCTTCTTGTAGATTGTATATGTAGGTAATTGATACATTAAATCATATATCAACCTTATTTATAACTATATTGTATAGAAAAAAAAAATGCGAACACCCTGCGCCTCGCGTACGAAAAGCCCACCGCTTATGCGCTTTGGTTTTAGACTTTGTCTCCTCAGTGCGCTTCTCGCTTTTTTAAAACCAAGTTTAACACAAACTTTTACATGTATATAGAATTAGAAACTTCATAAACATACAAGCTTCAGATCCCAGAGACTTTTGAGAGCCAATAACCTACTTTTCGACTTTAAGACTAATACTTTCTCGATTGCGTAATAATCATAAGATTTGACCATATACTGCTATTACTCTATTAGAAGTTGTTGAGTGCACATTCCCAAATCTATCCTTGCAAATTAACTAAAAAGCAAATTTCCTAAACCAAATTCAATCACATTTCCTAGTGAGGGAGTGGACACGAACCATCTACTTATAAAAGAAAAACAGATAACAAACAAAAATAAAAGAAAGTGGGTGGTTCAATTTTTGTGATTTGGGGTATATATTTTCTCAAAATCTAAGTTAAGTAATTGCAGAACAAAGATGTCAAGACTCAAAAGGCAAATTGATTAATGCCAACTGAAGTTAAACTAAAATTACCAAATAAATAAAATTCTATATTAAATAATCTGTATTAAAAATACCTGCTCTTGGATAATACTTCTTGCTTCAACAAGTTGAGCTTCTAACTCTAGTTCTCTCTCAGTTGCTTCTGAAGTGACTTCAGCTTCTTTTTGTGCATCTTGTAGCTGACCCATGCGTTCCTTCATAGTGGAAATCAAAAATTTTTAGATGAGTCATTTAGCTTGTTTATATAAAAACGAGGGTCAATTCATGTAGCATTTTATTGAATACAAGTCAGATGTGTAAAATTATCTAAAAGTGAACAGGTCAAACGAGTTATATGGGTCAAAATTTGAATACTTACCATGTCCTATGTTATTTATTAAAAACACACTTCATGTAATTATTTTAATCATGTCATTCTTGTAATCACATTAACAGATTTGGCAACTGCAAAAATACAAAAAAATGAATAAAATAGTTTTGGCAAGCCAAACATTATCCCAACAACAACAACAGGCGTACCCAGTAAAATCCCACTTAGAGTGGGGTCTGGGGGGAAAGATAAAGACATACCTTACCCCTATTTACAAGTAGAATAGAGAGGCTGCTTCGGTAGAGTCCCCAGGCTCAAAAAACAGATTTTTGTTTTTAACAGTTTTTCTTTTCTTTTCTTTTTTTTATACACAAAACAGAACATGCAACCACAACCAAAAGCATGAAGTACACAAAGTACCAACAAGAAAACACCAACGATTTAAACGGACATGTAAACATTAAAACGTGTAAGTTATGTAAGAAAAAGCTAACACCCAAACCACCCTCCCGCAAATAAGCAAATAACACATATAAACACATATCAATAAATCCCAAATCATCAAACAGACACGTATCCGAACATTCATATAACACATAACAACCCACCACCCCGCAAACATTCCAATAACACATATCATAAAACCCAGCCGACGACCCCTATGTCAAGAAAACACCAACGATTTAAACTGACATGTAAACATTAAAACGTGTAAGTCATGTAAGAAAAAGCTAACACCCAAACCACCCTCCCGCAAATAAGCAAATAACACATATGAATAAATCCCAAATCAGCAAACAGGCACGTATCCGAACATTCATATAACACATATAACACATAACAACCCACCACCCCGCAAACATTCCAATAACACAAATACCACATATCATAAAACCCAACCCATCAAACAGACACAACAACAACCGACGACCCCTATGTCAAGAAACCTATGAAAGGGCATATATATCTTGCTCCTTTATTCTACGTCTCCACTGACTCCTATCATAGATCATGTCCTCCGAGAGGTGTAGCGCTGCCAAATCCTGTCTTACCTGCTCATCCCATGTCAACCTGGGTCGTCCCCTTCCTCTTTTCCCCTCCACCGTGATCAACTCTGTTCTTCTTACAGGCGCCGACTGGCTTCTTCTCCTGACATGTCCAAACCATCTCAATCTTCCTTCCCTAACTTTGTCCGAGATGCATGCTACTCTCAATCTCTCCCTGATGACTTCATTCCTTATTCTGTCGATCCGTTTGTGCCCAGACATCCATCTTAACATTCTCATCTCTGCTGTCTCCAACTTTCTAGCCTGAATCTTCTTTATTGGCCAACAATCGCTTCCATACATCATGGCCGGTCAGACTGCAACCTTATAGAATTTGCCTTTTAGTTTTTCTGGGAATCTCTTGTCGCATAGAATGCTTGTGGCTGCTCTCCACCTGTTCCAACCTGCCTGGACGCGGTGGGCTACATCACAATCAATGTATCCGTCACGCTGGACGAACGATCCCAGGTATTTAAACCTTGTTGTCTTTGGCACCTCTTGGTCTCCAATAGTGAAATGGTTATCGTCGTCGACACTACCACTAAAGTTACAGTATAGATACTTGGTCTTTGACCTACTGATGCGCAGGCCTTTATTCTCTAGGGCGAATCTCCACTCTTCTAGCCTCGCATTTAGATCCTCTTTGTTTTCTGCCATTAGTAAGATATCATCAGCAAAAAGCATGCACCATGGAATGTCTTGCTAAATAGACTTCGACAACTCATCTAGAATAACTGCAAAGAGGAACGGGCTAAGTGCCGAACCTTGGTGTAGACCCACCTCGACTGGGAAGGGATCTGTCTCTCCCACTGGTGCTCTAACACTGGTTTTAGCACCTGTGTATGTGTCTCTTATCAACTCTATATACCTCCAAGGGATACTTCTTCTCTCCAGGCTATCCCAAATCACCTAGCGTGGCACACTATCATATGCTTTCTCCAAATCAATGAACACCATGTGTAAATCTCTCTTCTTCTCTCTATATCTCTCCATCATCCTTCTCAGGCGTGGCACACTATCATATGCTTTCTCCAACCCATTATCCCAACCTATATATAAAATACCAATTTTGACCCGAATCCATTTGTACCATCACCCCACCTTCATGTTTTAAAACCAATCCTAATCACAGTATCCATAATGAATAGAGGACGAGAAAAGTAACATGGAACTACCTTTATTGAAGCCACCTTGTTTCGAAGAAATGCTTCTATTTGATCTCTGCCCATATGAAATGGTAGGTCAAAGACATCCTGAAATTGATAAATTCAGTTTATGCTTATCATATTACTAAATAGCTTTTCACAAAAAGAGGTATCAATGTGGAATATCCTTAGATATTGACTCATACCGTCCTGCCACCCAATGGGGATTGTGAAGGGTCAATGTCTCTTTCATTTACTGGGGAAGGATGCTTCGAAGAACCATTTGGTGCATTCAAAAAGTCCCGCATATCCACCTATAAACCATTATGCATGTAAAAATTGTGCCACACATGATACTAGTTTCTCATAATGATATAAATGTAAATGTCCTAAAAGAAATATGTCAGAGAGGTTTTAATTTTATTTAGCGCTTTTTTGAAGCAGGCAAAACCAGATCTAAATTGTGAGGTTGGTGGTTCTTAGCCATTGTTGCAACATCGTTTAAATTATAGTACTTTTAGAGTTTTAGTCAAAATTGTTGGTTCCATTTTTTAGTTGTTCATAAGTTTAGCCATGTTATAATGATTAAACCATCCACACAACTCTATAATGTGCACTAGCAAAATAGTTGTCTATTCAATATTTTCAGCATGATTCGAACAGATATTAATTGAGACCACTGTTTATTATGATTTGTGTCCCGATATTAACTGAGCATATTCCAATATTAAGGGGATATATATGTGGCAATAGTATAGTCTAAGATACTTCGAACTTTTTTTGATGATGGTTCCAGACTAACTTTTGGGATTATTTACATGATTCCTGATTTAAGATTTTCTCTTTTGTTAAATGAGTTTTTACATTTATAATCAGTTCACTAACTAGGCATCTAAAAAAACTGGGTTATATAAATTTTTGGTTTTTACATAGTATACAAATGTCCTCAATCATTTGTCCCAGATGGGATAATTTAGTAATTTCTGCACCTCAAGGTTATGAAAAGAGGGCCTTTGTCCTGGTTTGGTCATCTGGTAACTCGAAACCAGTTAGGCAAGTCAAAATGCTGACTTGGCATGCTGATGCCTCTTTTGTTGACTATTTGGCATTTTTTATTATTTAAAAATGTTGACATTGCTTCCTATTGGCAATGCACCGGGAGTTGCCAACAGATAGATCATACACTAGCTCATTTTCTTTCCGTTCGTGAAAAGGTGAACTTCTATCGAACCTCGTATCAAAAAATTGAGTTTATTCTAGAGATCAACTTGCAAATATACCTGATAATGCACTGCAAAGTTCTCACATACTCTATAATTCTATGTGATAAACTAGGCATTTTAGATATTTATAGTCCAACTTATGGAATGTCCAATTATAGGCTTGAAAGGCCAATCATGTTATTATTCTACATAATTTCTAGGTACTTTCTGTAATGTTGGTCCTCATCCATTTGTGTGAACCATACATATGGTGTTTCACTCTGAATAAGAGATATTAGTAACATCTCTATTAAAATTGCTTATAATACCTATTATATTATTTTCTGTGTTCCCTCTCCCTTTCATTGATTTCTTTATTGTTATAAGTGGGCATTTGGCATTTCCATTTTGTTCATATTGACAAGTAAATCCATGCTAAGATCATCCCTGGTTTAACTATCAATAATTAAACAAGCAAAGATAACTCTAAGCTCATGAAAGAAGCTATTTGTACTAAGCTTCAGGCATAAAAAGGTAAGATAGAGGGACTTGGTGACTATACTATACTAAATCCATATTGATTTAGTATTTTCATAAATCTAACCAAAATCAGTATCTTTGTAATAAGAACTACGACACACCTGCATTGAACGTAACAATGCCCTTAGATCAGAATTTTCAGTAACCAATTCTTGATTTTTTGCCTCATATGCATCCACCTATAATAGCATATGGACATATGAGTAAATATAATTTAAAGCAACGAAAAAAGTAGATATATAACTATTATATACAATCTTTTTATAGAAATCGTTGTCAGCTTTTTTTCCATTCCACGTCCCTCGTTGTCTCCCTTCTTTCTGTGGTTAAGGAATACTATAGTAAGATATCTCACAATTTCAATTCATAAATGTTCAAAACTAGTTTGACATTGACCATTTACCTGAAGTAAATTCATAATTTCCATGCCTGATCTAGATTCCTTTTTTTTCTCCATCATAACTTGATTTAGTCGCTCCTGCAAAGAAAGATAATTGCTCCAAGATTTGTTACCACTTACGTTACTCAAAACATACAAGAATAATGCATTATGAGAGCATCATACCTGCAACTTGATGTACTCTTTTTCCTTTTTCTTCATCTCATGTATCTGTTGGGTTTTGACTTGCTTTTGAAAGATGACATGTTGAAGATGGGGATTTATTTACAAAAGAAACAAAACAAGAAGAGAAAAATACAAAAGGTAGATGTCTAAAAATGTACCTGATTTCCGATAACCATCTTTTGATATTCATCTCTTTCCTGCTGCAACTTCTCAATTTGAGCCTTAAGACCAGCTTTTGCTTTAGCTTCCTGATCATACGAAATATAAGCAAGCAAATAAGGATATAATCCAATATTAATATGCACACACATCCACACACACACATGCTTACCGTCCGTGTAATAGTTGCTATTTCCCTATCTTTAGCTGACAACTGTGACTCCAGCCTCTCTACTTTAGCCTCTAATCTTGATATGTCTGATGAAAGTCTGCAAGAAAACCCAAAAACTAACACCATGGACTAAAATATTAAAACCAAAACATCAATGAACACTATTTTACAAGAGAAGATAAAAGCTAATTTTAGTTTTACAATATAGCATTTTTGGTAAGGGCCCCTTTTGCGGTGCATGCATATAACATATATACGCGTCAGCCCTCAAGGAGCAAAAGTAAAATGACACTAATTTTTACATAATTTTACTTAATTTTTTAAAAATAACGTTAAAATGGTTGGGTTGGTCTGTTAATCAGACATCCAGAGCCGAGGTCTCATTGCAAGTAGTCTCTCTATTCCTACTTGGTAAAGGTAAGGCTATCTACATCGTACCCTCTTCAGACCCTACCTTAACTTTGCTAATGGTGGGATATAGTGAGTACGATGTTAAGGATGATGAATTGATGAATATAGCATTTTTGGCTTTCTGCTTCCAGTTGCATAAAATTAGTTCCATCCACATTGTTTTCCAGGTGTTCACTATATCGTTGCAAAATTTTGGCAGTTTGCACTTGCTACATTTATGGCATTGTTACAGTTTCATATAAGCTACCAAAGTGTATAGCCAAGCAATCATAATTTCAAGTCCACAAGTAGTTTTAATTGCAACCCGGTCAAAATAATGAAGAAAACTAACAGAAATTTATTTTATAAAATTCTGCTACATGTGATACCACATGAAAAACTGAACAAGAACCAATTATCCACACCAGCATGTCAACACTTCAATAAAATGCATAAATTACGAAAATCCCAGTGGTTGGTAATGCTTAATTGTTGATAATTGATATTATACCTAAAGTAATTCAAGGGATTCCAAATGCCTCATATGGCAATATGAAAATCGTCCATACCAGGATAAGAGACACACTACGGGTTTTGTAAATTCACAGGACTCTTCTTTCTTAGATAATACATGAGACAATAGATTGGTCTTTCTGCTTAGGATAAATTTGCACCAGATTTAATTTCAGGACTTCACAGATTCACTTTCCTATTGTAACTTCACCACAATTTCACAAGATAACCGACCAACTGCCCCATGAAAATTGACATACTTGTAGCAACAAAAACCTCACCGTTGCCTCTGATCATTAGTAGATTCTCGAAATTCAATATCACGTTGCCTCTGCTGTAACAGTGAGTATATACAATTGCAAGTCCGAGCAATTGAAACCTAAACAAAAAGATACACTAAATACATTAAAAAATAATAATAATAACTCAAACAACAAAATCATACATAAAGGCAAAAATCCCAAACCGGATCAGTTGCAAACAGATCCAGAGAAGCTGGAAATCCAAATGTGACTAGAGTCTGGTTCAAATACTTGGTACAATGATCCAAATTTTCAACATCAGCAAACGTGTACTCGCTACAAAATTGGACGGTAAATCTTACAAAAATGCGAAACCCTAATCGTAGCAAAAGTAAAGTAAAAACGATGAAGCATTACCTAGCTCCAAAGCTGGACTGTATAGATTACAGATCGAGCGAACGGATTCACGGAAAACAGACAAATAAGCATGAGAAGTTGGAAAAAGCATGAAGATGAATGAATTTACATCTAAAAGATGAGATACCGTACTCCGAGATCAAAATTCGTAGCGTCAGTTGAAGCCATTATTGCGATGAGGATCTTCAGTACAGCAGCGAGAGAGAGTGAGAAGCGTTTGAAGTCTACTGTGAATGGTGATAGATCGATGAGGACGATGGTTGCTTTTGATGTGATAAAGATCAAACGGTTTGGGAGTTTGAAAATTGAGTTGCACAAAGTAACCGTGAATATTTTATGAGTATCTTTAACATTTACATTTAATTAATGTTTTGAAACGAACAAACTTAGTTAATATATTTTTGCTTTCTAGCACGATTTGGAGGAGAAATACACAAATCTTAACCCAATCTCAGTTAGGATAGAGGGGTTGTTTCGAATAAATCTCCGGCTTAAAGTTATTCTTTAAATTTAACCATCTCAACACTAACATCAATTTCATAAAATAAGTAAAATAATGTTAAAATAATTAAAGTCTTTGAATCACCTAATAAAGTTTGTTTTTTCTTTAATGATCTTTTAAGTGATGAATTAAAACGTGAAAATCAGTCTTTTATATAATACTAGGTTATAGACCCGTGTAGTACACGAGTTTGTGAATAAAAGATAATGTGATATTATAATTATGTCTTTATGAATTTATGTAATTAAAATAATTTTATTATATCTTTTTAAATTTACATGATTATATTAATACTAATAATATTAGTTATACCTTTTTTTATAGAAAAACTTTAAAGATAAAAATTTATAAAAAAGTGTTCTTAAAACATATATATATATATATATATATATTAAACATAGATGTATTAAACATTTACAAAGGTTAAATATTTGAATTTTAAATTATTTTTTCAAAATAACATAATACATATTTTTCAAAGACGTTTTATAAAAAATGAAAAAATTTATTTTTATAATTTAATCATATTATTTGCTAAGTTAAATAAAATTATTAATATTTAATAGGAGAGAAAAGATAAAAAAATCAAAATTTAATAAAAACATGGCATAGAATATTTATGATGAGAGAGAGGTGAGAAAAAAATCTTTAAGTGGCCTAGAATGGTGACATGTGGCATATCAAAACTTTTATTTATTATATAGTAGTATAGATAAAGTATAAGGAAAGGATTAAATAAAAGAAATCACTAAAAAGGTTAAAAAGTGTTTCTAACACCCTAAAATCGACCCAAACGAACTTTAATTTAACTCATTTCTACGGCATTGATACAGTCTCATCGAATCCTACAATATTAGTTTTTTTTATTTTAACTTTAACAACTACTTTTACAGTTTAGGTTTAAGCCTTCGTTTTTAGCATTTAGGTTTATCTTTAGGTTTAAGATTTATTTTAAGATTTTTTTGTTTTAGTATTAAGTTTTGTTGCTTATGGTTTAAGGTTTGAGGTTTAGGTTCGGTAGGTCGGTTCCAATGATTTAAAAATGAGTTTAATTGGAGTTTGTTTGTGTCGGTTTTTGAGTTTTTAAAAATCATCTTTTGCCTTCTTAGGCAAAAAATTACTTTTTAAGATAACATTTCCCTATAAGTATATATGGCAATGTTATGTATACTAGATCGCAAAACTATCAAGTCTCTCCTCGGCTTTTGTTGACTTTTTAACAAGTTATCTCACCTTGTTTAAACGTTCATAACTTTTACATACGAAATGATTTTTTGAAAAAAAAATAATATATCATAAAAACGAGCATTTTTTATCTTCAAAATTAGTATAATATTGCTATAGAAAAAAATTTAATTCATTGTGTATTTTGTACAAATTATTGTGTCTTTTAGATTTATGCTCAATGTTGTGTTTTCCTGAACATTTTAAGACACAATGATGTCGCATAATACATGATGTCTAACAAGGTTGACACAATGACAAGTATGAATAATACAATGATTTTTAAAAGTCACAATTATTTGTAATAAAGACACAGTGACGAGTATGAACAATTTTGTACATGTCATTGTGTATTTTGTTTAGGGCATTATGTCTTTTGTACATGTCATTGTGTCTTTTATGTTTCTTCTCAATGTTGTGTTTTCATGAATAATTTAAAACACAATGATGTTGCATAATACATGATGTTAAGCAATGATGACACAATGATGAGTATGAACAACACAATGTTAGTTAAAAAAAGACACAATTACATGTAAAAAAGACGCAATGACAAGTATGAACAATTTTGCACAGGTCATTGTGTGTTTGTTATAGATTATTTTGTCTTTTATACATGTCATTGTGTCTTTTGTATTTCTGCTCAATGTTGTGTAATCTTGAACAATTTAAGACACAATGATTTTGCATAATACATAACGTTAAGCAAGAATAACATAATGACGCATATGAATAACACAATAATCTTTAAAAAAGACACAATTATCTGCAAAAAGACACGATTACCTATAAGAAAAACACAAAAAAAAAAAAGATAATTATACACAAGCATTTAAGAAAGATACAATGACGATAATTAGACACAACGAGCTGAAAAAATTTCATTTTTATATCAAATTTATACTCATTTTAAAGATAAAAAAATATTCGTTGTTATGACATATTATTTTTTAAAAAATAATATCATATATAAAAGTTATGAACGTTTAAAAAATGTGCGGGGAAAGTGGTTATGACTAAATTAACATCTAACAATTTTTCCCTCTAAAATTTTAAAATGTTCATCTTAAATTTGATCTCATGATCTAATGATTAATAATCTTTCTTAATCTTTTTAGGATAAGAAAACTAGTTACTTGAATATAATTTTATATACATATACATATATATAGGGAAGGGATCATATAATAACCCAATGTAATTAAGGTAACACATAAACCCTACCTTAACCCTTGATATAATATAAAATATATTAGATTCCAAATTGATGGTTAAGATTAGATTAGAGACAAAATTGTAAAAGTACATTATGTCTCTCTGTGTTAGACACTTTTTTCAAAAACCAAATGTGTAACATCAGTGCCGGAAACGCCACCGGAACAGTGATATGATCAGTAAGTGAACAGTAATCAGGTACGAACTTTACGTAATTCAGTGTATTTCATAATTCATGTCGAGTATCATTATCATTTTATGTTATCATAATGCAAGTTCAGAATCATTTCAGAAACGAAACTCAGAACAGTGATTCATCAGTCAGATAATTATCTGGCATCACAGAACCATCATGTGATTATGTGTTAGGATTTTATTATGTATAAACGTATGTGAGGCTTTACAGAATAAAACAACAACGGATGTCGTTACGTGAATGCTAAACTGACAGATTATTCGTATAGGTGACGATCTGTACGAATACACCTGAAAGTTTAACGTTCTGAATGATGTCTAATAATTAGAAAACCATATTGAAAAACATAGTTATTGTCGTGTTCGTACGGGTGACGATCTGAACGAACGCGCGCAACAACTACGCGATTCAATTTAAATAGTAAATTAATTATTTATGAAAACTTTAAAACGAATAAAAGATATTTAGTTAATTTATTAGGAATCACAACCTAAAATGATTTTATAGATTCTATTGTAAAAAACGAGTCGTTTCGTTACGAAAACGACGAAAAACCGACGCTTTTACGCAAAATCACGCGAACCCGAACGAACCCGGGTATTTCCTTATCACTTAATGTAGCATTTATGGCCACACCAAACATCACCAACCAGCCATTTCATCTTCAATCTCGTTCATCTCACTCTCTCTATACCCTCTCACTAGAAACTCAACATCTCTCTAAGATTTCATCACCATTTCTTCACGAAATTGAACCATTTTGGTGTCTAAACGACCACCATCACTTGTAGATCGTGAAAGTACAACCGATCTAGACCTTGGTCCAGCTGATTTGAGGTAAAAGATCAAGTTTCGTTCGTTTTTTTAAGGTTTTTGGAACCCTTATGAGCGGCCACCCTTAGATAGGGTTCTAGACCACTTCAACCCTTAGGATTCACACTACATCACCATACAATAGTGTAGGAACACACCTTAACTCATTGTAGATTTATTAGCTCGAGAAGACACCCATCGAACTGGTTCGGCCGTATGAAGGCATCAGGCGGCCGAATGGCTAGGCCATAGCCACGACAGGCTCTTTCGGCCGAATGGCCAGACCTTCTTCTGGTAACACCCATTCGACTGGACCAGTACTCATTCGTGGTTCACCCTACCATTCTGTCGGACCACTCAATCGACCATGTCCCATTCGCTCGGCATGTTCAGTCGGCCACCCCTCTCATTCGGCTTAAGCTCATTCGATCTGTTTTCATTCGGCCGAGCATCTTGCGAATGGAGCCCTTCGTCCAAGCACTCATTCGACAGCCATTCATTAGGCCTAGGCCTGGTTCGGTTGATACATCATTCGGCTAGTCCTCATTCGATCGGTAGCTCCTTCGACCAACCCAACTCCATTCAGCCATCCTTCTCCCAGTCGGCCAATGTTATTCGGTTGAGTCTTCATTCGTTAAAACCTATTCGGTCAAGGCTGTTTATGTTGAGTGATGAATCGCATGGGGGTTAGCAAGTATGTGGGTGCATGGGAATATGCATTAGGGTTTTGTATCCATGAAAACTCAACTTTGAGGTTTAATATAGAAATTCTTTCAAGAAAACATGGGGTAGGATTCTTTAAAACATGAAATCTCATAACCAAAGGAAATCATAGAAACATTTGAGAAATCATAAGGGATCCAAATGATAACCGAAGTTGTTGGGTGTTGATTTAATTCCTAACACCTAGCATTAGAAAAAGCTATAAAGATATACAACTAATCTAGATGGTTTTCATAAACTATCAAGGTCTAGTTAATCAAGGAACTGACACAAAATCGTTTAAAGATTCAAAGTCGAGTAATGGGCCCGAGGTTGGCCCAATGGGCTTAATCTAAGCTCATAGTGTAACTTATATTCATCTTGTAAATAACTATGTTTTAGTAAATGAAATGATTTATAAACTTTGTGAAACTACAATAAATGATGTTTTTCTAAACCCTTAATATAAAATGGATTAACTTAAAGACGTTTTAATTAAAGACTTTAAACGAATAATCGTGGGATAAGGGTTGCTAACGGGTAATAAGATAGTCTAGTTAGATGGAATCTTAGAAACACATTAGTAGTACAGGACACTTAGTTGCACATCGAGACCAAACCTTAGAAGCGTCTATTATAAATACTTATTATATTCGAATTCTCTTAAAACAACTCAGGTACTGAAGACACTTAGGTTACAAACAACGAGCGCGCATTTTGTGGTAATCAATACAGAGCAACACATTTGAGTTCATTGCCCCTTTTCTAAACCTTTTGTTTTAAAACGCGGGGCTGAGAAGCATGTGTAAACTGTTTTAATTAAATTGTTTACTTTAATGCTTTATTTATTATATGTTGTATATATATGGATACTTGTTCATAATCCTAGACTTCTGTTTAGGAAATCTCTATGCTGAATTAACTAACAAGTTAATTAAATTACTCTTAGGAGAAATACCTAAATTCTACAACTCTAAAGAAACCCTTAGTCCATCGAGTTCAAATTCAAGAATCCAAATTCAAAGTGAAATCGAAAGAACCAAATCTAAAGATCAAATGCAAAGGAATCTAATCCAGTGTGTGATCAGAAAACTAAGGATCCTAATCAAAATATATAATCATCGTGAAATCGTGGAATTCTAAAGATCAGAAATCAAGTGAATCATGGGAATCATAACCGTGTGTTAATCATTGAAATAATGAAATCATTATGACATGATGAAATCATTAATACCTAAAGTAAGGTGAGTTGTCAGTTGTATGTAAATCGAGACCACGTGTAACACACGGAAAGTCCCGTCACAGTAGTAGACTCTTGTAGTCAAGCTACATGGGCAATAACTTAAACTATTGGATGAAATCAAGGAAATCAAGAAGATCATAAAGCAACGAATATCCTACAGTAGACCAGTAGGTCAAGCTGATATGGGCAAATCATGAAAGTCCCGATGCATACAGGTAGACTCCTTGTGAGTCATACCTGATATGGGCCACGTGTGAGAGGGTACAACTTGGACAACCACCAACAACTACGTCTAATTGATTGAGTCAAATAAGGCCCAATCATCATGTCTTAGTTGTAATTAAATGATTATTTATTAATTTATTTAACCATTTAATGTTATGTTTCTACAACTGTTTTTGGGAAATCATGAAGACATGGTGAACCCAGGAAATCAGAGGATTTCAAATTGTGGAAATCAAGTCTTTTACATAGAAGTGAGTGTAGGTAAGAATGCTTAATTATCATTAATATCAATGTCCTATGCGGCTTAGTATGTGGTGGGATGGCGTCTGGGCGGGTCGTACGCTCGACTTAGGGGTATGCCCTATACATAAGCATACCGAGCTGTATGATACAGGTGATGTTAATGAGGTTAAGGTTGTTACCGAAGAGGTTATCAATGTTATCATGTGTTTCAAACTGTTATACATAGTGCTTTCAATCTCAGATGATCATAGAAGAGAATGGTAGGTAAAATGCTTAATTATCATTAACACCAATGTCCTATGTGGCTTAGTATGTGGTGGGATGGCGTCTGGGCGGGTTGTAGGCTCGACTCAGGGGTATGCCCTATACATAAGCATACCGAGCTGGATGATACAGGTGATGTTAATGAGGTTAAGGTTTTGCCTAAAAGGTTCACAAATCTATTTTACAATAACTAAAATACATGGACTCACCAACCATGTGTTGACTTGATCTTTTTGCATGACTTCTCAGGCGACGAACAAGTCAATTAAGAAGTCATTACTTTTGGACTAGGACTTCGGATAGAAGACTTAGTATTTTGAACCTGCATATTTTTGGAAACATCATTAGACAATATATTTTGTATATCTTGTGTAAATACAAGATAGAAATTTATGATCTTGATGGTAGATTTACATTGTTAAATTATAAACCATACTGATGTAATTAACTTTGTAATTCTATTCTATTTAGCATTTCTCATTTATATCATGTGCATTGTAAACAATCTGATCATCACGATTATCACTCACGATATCGCGCCCCGGGAACCTTCCGCCCGACGGGGACTCCGATCCAACCCCGCCGGCTCGGGGTGTGACAAAATGCATCACATCTAAGTACATTACTTCTCTCTCTGCATGCTACAATGGAACATCACAGTGAAACACTTCTCTATCATTTTTAATACTTCAATTTACAAATAAATTAAAAAACGTCATTTGCTTTTAAAAATATTATTGTTTAAAAACTTCTTTAATAGTATGTTTTATTTTACAAAAAATTATATTTAAGATAACATATTTTTTACATAAATTTTATTTTTTTGAAAATAAAATATTTCTCACTTTAAAAATTTTCGGTTTTAGAAAATTTCGTATGTATAAATAAATTTAAGTGTGTTTTATAATAAAAAGATAAATAATATATTAGTTATTAATATTATAATCATTTAATAAAAGAAAAAAATATTTAATAAGAGAGAAGATTGTTATTTAACAGGAGAAAGAATTAAGTGGAATAATAAAAAATTGACAAGTGTCACTAGTGGTGTAAGAAGATGACAAGTGACAATAGTGTTGTAAATAGGTGACAAGTGACAAAATATTTACTCTTTTATTAGATAGTATAGATATAAATATAGATTTTCTATTTATCTAAATTGTAATCGAGTAATTGAATAATTGATTATTTAATTTAAATATATGCTACATTTGTTTGCATAATTGTATTTGTTTAAGTGGTTATATTTTAGTTTTTTACTGGATTATATTTAAATCTGAACACATTGTTGTTATTTTTTTCTCTTTTTTTTCTTTTTTTTTTCTTCTTTTGGAGTGGTTTTAAAACCGCTTCAAAAAACATGCCTTATTTTTTAGAATAATTTTTTGTGGTGTGGTTGAAACCGATCCATAAAAACAACATAAACACCATAAAAATATATTTTGTATTAATGAATAAAGAATGACTTTCAAGGTCTTTTTAAGACACCCCATGCTCAAATTAGATTGGAGGCCGAATCAGAGTATGGGTTGTTCAGAAAAACCGAAAAACCGATAATTGAACCGTATCCGTTAGCAAAAAAACCGAAACGAATTCTGAATTTGGTTTTCGGTTTGGTTCATAACCATATCCGCGTTCCGAATTCGGTTGACAGCTCGGTTATCGGTTTTAATTTTTTTAATTCGGTTTGTTCGGTTTATTTGGTTAATCGATTAAACCGAATTCATATTTAAAATTATTATTTTTATTAATAATATATAAGGTTGAATTCGCTTTATTCGATTTTTAACCGGTTTATTTGGTTTTAATCGGTTTGTTCGTTGAATTAGGTTTGTTGGTTCTAACCGAAATCGAATCGAATTGAGGATAGCCATTTCCCAAATTCGGTTCGGTTGACGGTTAGAGAAAAAAATTTGAAAACCCATTAAACAGAACCGATGAACACCCCTAAATCAGTATATAATTAGTATGTGATAAGCTTTAATATATTAAAAAAACATAAAAGATGAGTTATGTTTAACTAAATATCCTTCTTATCCATCAGATAATGAAATCAAATTTAAGAAGTATAATTCAATATTTTAAATAAAAAAGTTGTTAAAAGATAATTTAGTCATTACCATTTTTCTCGTAAATTTTTAAACGTTCATAACTTTTACATACAATATTTTTTTAAATATATAATAAAAATGAGCATTTTTTTATTTTTAAAATAAGTATAGTGGTGTTATAAAAAATGAAATTTTTTCAATTCATTGTGTCTAATTATCGTTTTTTAAACGTTTGTGTATAATTATTATTTTTTTGTTTTTTACAAGTAAGTGTTTTTTTACACGCAATTGTGTCTATTTTAAAGATCATTGTGTTATTTATACCCGTCATTGTGTCATTTAACATTATGAATTCTGCAACGTCATTGTGTATCTTAAATTGTTCAGAAAAATAAAACATTGAGCAGAAACACAAAAAGACACAATCACCTGTATGAAAGACATAATGTCCTGTATAAAAGAGACAATGACATATACAAAATTGTTAATATTTGTCATTGTGTATTTTTTACAGCTAATTATTTCTATTTTAAAACTCTTTGTGTTATTCATACTCATCATTGTGTCATTCTTGATTGACATGATGTATTTTACAACATCATTGTGTCTTAAATTGTTTATAAAAACACAACATTGAGCAAGAAACAAAAAAAAAATACAATGATATGTATAAAAGACACAATGCCCTATACAAAAGACTAAATGAACTGTACAAAAATAAAAATAATAAAACAAATTTCTTTCTATAGCAACATTATACTAATTTTGAAAATAAAAAATGCTCGTTTTTATGGTAATTTTTTTCAAAAAATAATTTTGCATATAAAAGTTATGAATATTTAAAGAATGTAAGAGCGCTTGATAAAAAGTAAACAGAAGTAGTTATTAATAAAATACCTTTCAACAAACATAATTCAATCATAATCATTGATCATTGATCTAATGGTTAAAGATCATTGTTATACTTTTTTGGATAACAAGTTTATTTAGTTAAACGGTTAAACCTAACCCGATAAAAGATATGCATGTATTAATTAAATATTTAATTTATATAATTTTTTTCCAGCTATTTTCTTTATTTGATTTCATATATACTAAGAGTGTTAAAAAAATCCGTATCTGAATCCGAATTCAAAATATCTGAAAATCTAAATCCGAAATATCCGAAAAGTTCGGATGTCCGGATACCTATTTTGAAAATTTTCGGAGATTTCGGATATCTAATATTTTCCGGATATTTCAGATATTTTGGATAATTTTTCAGATATTCGGATATTCGGGTATCCGAAACATTTTTTTTAATTTGATTTTTTTATGGGTTCACATATCCAAATCCGTATCTGAAATTTCGGATATCTGAAGTTTTGGATTCGGATTCTAATACTAAAATTCACTATCCGAAATTTTCAGACATCCGGTCACCAAATATCCGAAAATGAACACCCATAATATATACTAACTATTTAATGTTTATTTTATTTATTTAATCTCATGTAATACATGAATTTTAACTTAATAGTAATGTAAAAGAGGTAAATTTTAAAAATCAAAATGGTGTCTTGGATACCCACGTTATTTCGGAAACAAATATAGTTGACACAACTGGGTTTTCAAACCGGATTTTCGTCATTCACGCAACTGAGTTTTCAACAAACCCTCTCTCAACCCAATCATGAAACAGATTTCTGTCTCCTGATGTCGTGCTCTAGACATAAGAAACTCAGAAAAAGAAGAAAAAGGAAAGAGAGTGAAAGTGACTGATGAGACCGGACCGAGTAGCGGTCAAACGACACTGAAACCGTGGCTCACGACGAATAAACTATGCTTGGAAAATGTTATATCGATCATTCCGAGAACAAAACCAAAGGTAAAATACTATTTTTATTTGTTTCAACCTTATTATAATTGAAATCTTTTTAATGCTTTGTTGGTAATACCGCAAAAGCGTGGAAATTTTTGGAAAAAAATAACCATTAGTTGGCACGAGATGATGTGATTTACCGATCACGAATACCGCAGATGTCATCAACTTAATTCTAAATGGAAGGATATGAGCGCGAAGTTGAAGAGGTTCAGTGTCATCTATAGCAACTGTGCCGACAACAGAAAAAGTGGTATGAACGATGAGAACGTGTTAAAGTGGGCGGGGAAGGAATATCCACTCAAGACTAACTACCAAACTTTCATGTTTGGGTTGCTATAAAAGACTTACCAAAGTTTCGCGTTTTCTGTCAAGACTCTAAAGAGGGCCAAAGTTCCTCAAAAATAACTAAAAATTCTAAGACGAACGCTTATTTGCCGGGGGGTTCGGATGCCCATACAAATTACGCGGTTAACCTTGAGCAAAACGAGAAAGACGATGAATTCGACAAATATCGTTGAGTAGTATTTTTATTTGCATTGTAACGTTTTTTTTCTTCAATTTTTATGTGATTCATTTAATTTAATGTTAACGTTTTTATTTTATTATTCTTTTTAACAATTAATTTACAACTTAAAAAATGAATAATTAAAATTATACAGTGGCAATGATGTGGTACAGTAAAAAATATTTTTTTAATGGGATGGTCACTATGGATTTTAAGGATTTTATTGGCGTGACGATGTGCTAGAAAATAGCGTAATTTATTATGAAAGTTAATATAAAATATGTTTACGTTTAATGCTATTTTGATATAGAGAATTAAATCTGTAATTTTATACAAATGTAAGGACGTTTTTATAATTTTGTATAAATGAAAAGAATATCAAATCCAATGTTTTAAAAACTGGTATTTTAGGTGCACCGGATGGTTCAACTGGACACGCTAATTAACCATAGAATTTTATAAAAATACAACTTATACTTAAATAAGTTTGCAAAAAGTATACAATTTAATCCAAAAACAATTCAAAAAGTACTCAAATTCATCCAAAACAATCTAAAATGTACTCAAAATCTAGTATTTTTTTTTTGAAAAAAAGTGTATAATATGATTAAGACATTGGTGTGTTAAACGCATCAAGTTCACGATCGCTTAAAAGCCGAAATTTTGTGTTATTTTGAAACCGAAAATACCGGTAAAACCGGCGGCACGATTGATCGAACAAACCTGCATAATACCGGAATGTTTCGTATCAGATTAGTAAGCGGCAGACGGTTGAACCGGTTTTTAAAACATTGATAAAATCTCATAAAAGAATTGAAAAATATTAGTGGTGGGAGGAACCGAGGAAGATTGGAGAAAAGGCTGCAAAAGGAAATGATGCAAAGGGATAACACCATTATGAAATAGCTTTCCGTTGTTTGGTTTAGACTCCAAATAAGGCAACTACCGTGCAGTCAAAGTTGGTCAAAGGTTTTGTCCATAATCTAGTACATGCCGACAGCTATAAAGCAAACAACACATACACTTCCATCCAAAACTTATTATTATTTTTATCCAAAACTTATTAATATTTTTATGTAGCTCGTTCCATCCAAAACTTATTATTATTTTTATCCAAAACTTATTAATATTTTTATGTAGCTCGATACAGTGATATTTAAGATGAGATTTTAATCGTTCTTTTAAATTAACGTTCGGAGGCGTACACCTAAGCATACCTAAATATATCTTACAAGTGTAAACCCCTGACTATGCCTTAACAAATATTTCTCGGTCTGAATTTGAACCCCGTGAACTCTAAGACTTAACCCAATGGTCAAGCCGCCCGGCCAGCGGCATCTTCCCCGCCGCGGCATATAGCGGGAACACCGCCCCCTGCATCGCGGCCCCCGCCCAAACCCTTCCCACGGCCCCCGCTCCCCGTTGTGTATCTTGAAACATGATTGGTTGATTTCAAAAATAGTGGGCCCCACTATTTTTTAACGGTTATAATTTAAAAAAAAATTATAATAAAATCAATCTTTATATAAATCACTCATTTCAACCATTTTACACACTCATTTTCATTCAAAACTCTCTTAATTTTTATACATTTTTTTATAAAAATGTCATCATCCTCTACGGTGTTCTCATCTTCTGATAGCGAGGGTACTGATCTTTTTATCTCGGCTTTGTCTACCATGGCTCAAGAAAACGCTTCTCAGATTCCTCGGCCTATAATTAGAAGAATTCAGATTAATCGAGACAGGGAAGCGGGGCATGATCTGTTGATGCGTCATTATTTTGGGCCCGAACCGTTGTATAAAGAGAAGTTGTTCAAGAGGCGTTTCCGGATGCAACGACCTCTATTTGAACGTATCGTGAACGATCTGGAGGTTGCGGATACTTATTTTCAATTGAGATGGGATGCTCGCGGCAAGCGAGGATTTACACCGTTACAAAAGTGTACGTCGGCTATTCGACAATTGGCATACGGGAGTACGGCAGACTTAATGGACGACTATTTACAGATGTCAGACAGCACTTTCAGAGAGTGCCTTTATAATTTCTGTAAGAATATCCGTCGACTCTATGGTCCTAAATATTTGCGCAAACCAAATTATAATGATGTTATGAATTTGTATGAACACCATGAAAATTATCATGGGTTTCCCGGTATGCTTGGTAGTATTGATTGGATGCACTGGGTGTGACAGTTGCATACGAGAATTTACGTCATCAATGATGTGAGCACATTTGATCGTTATAGAAATCCATGTTGATTTAATAATTGTAATTATTACAGGTTGATAGTAGGTGAGAAATGATGAACGTGGGTGAAAACCGTGTTCAAAACGGAGTCCTGGATTGTCCGGAATCGAAAAACGAAGAAAAATCACTAAGTGTTGGTCGATTGGACTCATCGCGGTACGCGGAGGTGGGCTTGAGGGTTCTCCGCGGTACGCGATGCTTGGCAAATATCTAAGATTTCTCCGGATTTCTTCGCGGTACGCGAAGCCTTTTTGGGCTTCTGGTCGCGGTACGCGACGGATGTGGCGGTGCAGAAATCTGATCTACTTCATCAGATTTCATGCAAGAAAAATTTTTATTTCTTCTTGCTTCTGCTTCGTTTCCAGGCGAAAACACACACATAAACCACCATCCAAACTCAATTTTCAAGCTTTCTGAACGCAAGGATCGCACCAGGGATCATCATAACAAGTTCTGATCGTGGTTTTAAAGTCAGAAATCCGTCTGATTAGGTAATGATCCGTTTAAACTTTCTAGTTTGATTTTGATTGATTAGATCTTGATTTTGAACGTAATGACATAGTTATGATTGTTGATTATTGCCTAGATGATGGCTAGGATTGATTATAAACGAAGAACACGAAGTTCTAACGGTTAAATCCTTGTTTTGATCCGTTGTGATGCCCGGTTTGCATGAAATCATACCCATGATTATAATGGTTTAAACCATTTGATTATAACAATGTAGGTGATTAGTTTGATTAATCTTTGAAATGCAAAGGTTAAATCCAAGTATTTCAAACTAATCATAATCATTAACATACTCATTGGAATGATTATCTGATGTTGTGATAACAGTCAGATTAGTATGTTAAATCTGGTTATTTAACCTATTCTAATGCTACATTGTGATATTTCATGATATTTGGGTAATCAATAATAAGGATTAATCATTTCTAAGCCATTAAATTATCTAGAAACTGTTTTAGCATTACAATCAACAACATTAACTATCTGATAATCAGAGATTATTCTGATTAATCTAGAGTGTCATCAGCTTTGTGTTAGGAATCTAATGCAATGTAGGTTCCTACATTATCATACATTGTATGATATGACATTAAATTAATTAATTATATAATTAATATCGAGTTGATGATTTACTAAGCAATGTCTTTGACATTGAACGTTCAGAAGGATCTAATCAGTAAACTAGAACATAAATAACTTATTAAAGATAACTAAATGCAGAATCATCTCTGTACTATCAGTTTGGTGATACACTGCTACCATATTATCATCAGGTGAGTTTCGTACAACCCCTTTTTATTTTTAATCTTTTATAAACATCGGGGTAACACTGCAAACTGTTGACTGAATATATGATATGATTCAATGATATCTGTGTGATTTCATTAGACTTTTGTGGGATTTCATGGGATTTTGCCTGTAGACTGACACTATCATAGACTTGAAAGTCCTCATTTTTGAACTGTATCTAGTGAACCCATGTGTGGCCGAGCAGAAAACATTGATAGTACTATTGGTTGACACCCCATTCGCTGGGAGGATTGCATCTCCCCTTGTTGTGAATGTTTGTTATCTGTTTCCTGAACTTCTTAATGGTGTGATAGACATTAAGATAATGAGGCACTAAGATATGTACCGACGGGTAATATCTTGAGAACTGAACTAGACGTCCGAAAGGAACTAGATACAGGTCCCATGGTTATCCAGAACTGAACTTTTGAGAACGTGCTTATCATATCATATTGTTTTAATTTAAACTGTTGATCTCACCAGCTTTGTGCTGACGTTTCAAACTCAAACCTTTTTGCAGGTAAACCATAGTAGCCGGTGAGAATGCACTTTTGGAACAATTGCACTTTAATAATTAGTATTGTAATTAAATAAATGTAGCTTTAATGTGATTATTATTGCGACACCCTTGTAATGTATTTACTTTAAGTTAATCTGTGTGCTTATGATATTGGTTCAAGTAAGTCACCCCTCACCTCGGAGACATCACCACTATGCTTCCGCAACCGGTTCAGTGACGTCAGACTGTACACGAGGTGACGAGGGGTGGGGGTGTGACAGGGTGGTATCAGAGCCACAGGTTATAGAGAATTAGGTTGACTTAGAAACCTAGACTATAACCATAGGCTCGTATAGTTACACAGAGAGCACCGAACATTAATATTGAACAAAACTTGTTTTGAACTAAGCCAGATAATCAGGTGGTACAAACTACAGTTTTGACTGGCCAGCACAACTGTAATTTGCAACACGTGTGCATTCTAGTTTATTTTAATTCAAGCAGAACCTTAATAACTATAAAGACGAATAGCTGCTCTAAGATAGGAGAGAGCATCATATCATGTTCATATTAAATATTGTTATTTAATATTTATGTCATGATACTGATTAGAAATTTTTTTATTGTACTAGTGATGGCTGATCGAGGAGAACAGCATGTTCATCAGCGAGTCCCACATGTGATGAGGGATGATACTCCGAGCTCTAGCTCAGCACCGGATTCAGATCCTTCAGAGGCATCGACTGCAGCCTCACGGGCTCCATCTGTAGTGCCACAGGCACAACCAGCATTACCACATTCACCATTAGAGCCTAGACCAGTTACACCACCACCACCAGCACTTCCTATTATACCTAGTCCACCTCACTTACCTCCGGTTGATCCCGTTGCGGATCGGATGCAGAGTATATCACCTCCTAGGGTACCCGTTTGGGACGGGTTGCGACGTATGCGGGGTCAGGCCCGCAAGACCACAGGATTACCTCCCCGGAAGCAGTTGGCTTTCAGGGATGAGTTTCACGCTGTACATGAGGTAGGAGAGTCCTCACAGCAGGCGGAGTTTAGGGCACAGCTTCGCCAGGTGACCTTAGATCTTCAGGGGACTCGACTAGAGTTACAGGAGTCTCGTGCTATTGGGGAAGATACACGTACCACTGTGTTCGAGATACTCTCATCTCATCTGTTGTTGATGGAACAGATGAATGCACTGGATGCTGGCTCGCAAGCTTGGCGGGCTATGATCGAGGAGAGGATGAGGAGAACCGTGATTCAGGGGATGATAGCTGCATTTTGGCAGCGAGTGATAGTGATGAGAGGAGTGATGTTGGGAGTGCTAGAGGGTATGAGCTTAGAGGCTAGGTTATTATGTGTGGCTATAGGGTTGGTCATTATAGCCATGGTGTTGGACGGATTATGGTATTTTCTGCGGTGAGGGCTGATCAGGGGACCGAGCAGTTATGATCTTGTTGTACATATGGTGTGATATAGAGTGATCAGTAGTTATGAGAGCGGGATATTTTGGTATAAATAGATCCCGAGTTTGTGAGTTGTAGTGTATGATGTTGTTGGTTTAGAGTATTATGACTTTTGGTTGTATCGAAACTTGGTATGTATAAAACTATGGTACTGTAATATATGGGTGTTTTTGTATATATGTTGTACAATGAACTTTGTGTGTAACTATAATTAATTTTTCTGTGTGAGAACATGACTGTGTACTAATGTATCCATATGAGAACATGTCGAACTAAAATATATATTTCGCTGAAATACAGTACGGGAACAATACTGTATGCGAATATATCGAACTAAAAATATATTTTGCTGAAATACAGTACGGGAGCAATACTGTATGTAAATATATTTGTTACTTTAAGTACAGTACGAGAGCATACTGTACGAGAACATGTCTGAATTGTGAACGTCTAATTGTGAATGTGTCTGTAACTAAAGTACAGTACGAGAGCCATACTGTACGAGAACATGTCTGAATTGTGAACGTGTCTAATTGTGAATGTGTCTGTAACTAAAGTACAGTACGAGAGCCATACTGTACGAGAACATGTCTAAATTGAGAACGTGCCTGAATTGTGAATGTGTCTGGAACTAAAGTACAGTACGAGAGCCATACTGTACGAGAACATATCTATAGTCTGTATGAGAACTTAATGTATGAACTGAGAACATATTAGAGAACTTGTCTGAGAACATGTCCTAGTCCTGTATGAACATATCTTTAAAAACATGTGTTGCAATGCAATGAGCTGGGTAAGACTCTAACATGTTTTTGAAATAACAGGACTAAGTATAACTACGAACAATTGTGTGATCTGTGTGTAATGTGAACATGTCTGGACTGAATTTATGTAGTTATACTGTATTCTTATAATCACCTTTTAATACAACTTTTCAGTGTAACTGAATGGGATTGTATTTATGTGATAGAACGGGTTATATCTTTAATGTTCTTGAACTGACCTGAGTTTTGTCTGCTTGTAAGCAGAATAATGGCTCCTAAACGAGGTCGACCAGCTAAGAGAGCTACTCAGAACATTACAAACCCTGAACCGAATCAAATTCCATCTCTGAATGTTGACTCAAATCCGGATCCGCATGTTAATCCGGAAGCGAACGTAGTTCCACCTGGGAACTTGGAAACGCATACTACTCCACCAGTGAACCCTGGAGCAGGCATTGTTCCACCTGCTGGTACAAGCGGATCTGAAACAAATGAGGCTATGATAGCTCGCATTGTGCGTGAACAACTATCTGCTTGTGGTGTTCTGACACAACACCAACCACATATCACTGCAGGTTCTGGTGGGGAACACGATCATGTTGAACATAATGCTACTGGTGGTCACGTTGAAACTCATACCACTACCGGTACAACTACTATTGTTCCTGATCCACCTCGACAGGGATGTACTTACAAGTATTTTGCTTCCTGTAACCCTCCTACTTTTACTGGCAAAGAAGGAGCGGCTGGTCTAATAAGGTGGATTGAGGAATGGAAACTAAGCTCAAAATCAGTCAGTGTTTGGAGGAGCATAAGGTGTCTTATGCTGCCTGTTCTTTGAAAGATTCTGCTTTGACCTGGTGGAATACCCAGGCCAAGACTTTGGGTTCAGCCACAGTTGACTCGATGGGCTGGAACGATTTCAAAACTCTGATTAGATCAGAGTACTACTGCCCATCACTGAAATTCAAAAACTCCAGGAGGAATTCTGGAATCACTCTATGATCGGTGCTGATTGTCTTGCTTACACCGATCGTTTTCATGAACTTACTTGTTTACTTCCCGACATGTTTCCTACGGAAGCCGCTTTAATCGAGAAGTACATTAAGGGTCTGATTCCTCAGATACGAGGAATGGTGACTGCTGCTGAACCTACAACCCTGAAACATACGATTCTTTTGACCACTAAGCTTACCAATGAGGCGGTAAGGAGTGGTACTCTGTCTTTGAAACCTCAGACGGTTCATAGTCGTAGTGATGTCGGTACCTCGAATGTGTCAAAAGGTACCAAACGAAAGTGGTTTGGCAAAACCAAGGCGAAGGCTCCGGCTGAGATCACCCAGAGCAAGCCAACTGTGAAAAACTATGGTGCAAATGTTCCTGAGAGGAAAACTTATACTGGGCAGGCGCCCAAATGCAATAAGTGTCCACTACATCACACGGGACCATGTCCTGTTTGTCTGAACTGTAACCGAGTTGGACATTATGCTAAATATTGCAACTTTCCTGCTCGCTCAGACACCAAACCAAGCACCACGACAAACCACTCAAACCAACCGGTCATGTTACAAATGTGGAAGCCCTGATCATCTCATACGAAACTGTCCGAACAATAACACCAATCCGGGAACTGAAGCTAGGGGGAGAGCTTTTCAGATTGGTGCGACCGAGGCGAGACATGATGCAAATATTGTTACTGGTACGTTTCTTCTTAATAATCTATACGCATCAGTTTTGTTTGACACAGGAGCGGATAAGAGCTTTATCTCTCCTGAATTTGCATCATTAATTTCATTGCCTACGGTAGATCTAGAAACTCCTTATGTTATTGAACTTGCTAATGCAAGTTGATCAAAACTAACAGTGTTATTCAAGGATGTTCCTTGAATTTGAATGATCATCTTTTCAAAATTGATTTACTTCCTATTGAGCTTGGGAGCTTTGATGTTGTTGTTGGTATGGACTGGCTTTCTAATAACCAAGCGGAAGTTGTCTGTCAAAACAAGGTGATCCGTATTCCATTACCTAACGGTAATACACTGATAGTTCAAGGAGAACGAGCTGGTAGAAAACTTGGTATCATATCTTGTATGCGAGCTCAGAAGTTCTTAAGGAAAGGTTGTTATGCTTTCCTAGCACATGTGACTGAGCACAATTCTTCACCCAAACAAATCACAGATATCCCAGTAGTCAAGGATTTTTCTGAAGTTTTTCCTGAGGACATATCAGGATTACCCCCAGTGAGACAAGTTGAATTTCGAATCGACTTGATTCCAGGTGCAGCACCTGTTGCTAAAGCCCCGTATCGGCTTGCACCATCCGAAATGCAAGAACTTTCAGGTCAATTGCAAGAACTGTTAGACAAAGGTTTTATCAGACCTAGTTTCTCACCCTGGGGAGCACCTATTCTTTTTGTGAAAAAGAAGGATGGTTCATTCAGAATGTGTATTGACTACAGGGAACTCAATAAACTGACAATCAAGAACCGTTATCCACTACCTCGTATCGATGATCTGTTTGATCAACTACAAGGTGCTACTTATTTTTCAAAAATCGATTTGAGATCTGGATATCATCAGTTACGTATTCATGATGATGACATTCCTAAAACTGCTTTTTCAGAACTCGATACGGACATTACGAATTTCTAGTAATGCCGTTTGGTTTAACAAATGCACCAGCAGTTTTCATGGATCTGATGAATCGAGTATGTAGACCTTATCTGGATAAATTGTGATTGTGTTTATTGATGATATTCTTATTTATTCTCGAAATCAACAAGAACATGCTCAACACTTGAAATTAATTCTAGAACTTTTGGCACGTGAAAAATTATATGCCAAATTCTCCAAGTGTGAGTTCTGGTTACGAGAAGTTCAATTTCTTGGTCATGTAGTAAATCAAAACGGTATTCAAGTGGATCCCAGTAAGATTCAGGCGGTGAAACAATGGGAGACACCACGAACCCCGACTGAAATACGTCAATTCTTGGGTTGGCAGGTTATTATCGCCGGTTTATCAAGAACTTTTCAAAGATAGCCTTGCCACTGACTACATTGACACAGAAAAATCAACCGTTTGTATGGATTCTCAACAGGAGGAGGCGTTCCAACTGTTGAAACACAAACTCTGCAACGCACCTATCTTGGCACTACCGGAAGGTACTGATAACTTCACAGTGTATTGTGATGCTTCTTGTCAAGGTCTTGGGTGTGTTTTAATGCAGAACGATAAAGTAATTGCTTACGCTTCTCGACAACTGAAAGTACATGAGAAGAACTATATACCACTCATGATCTAGAACTTGGTGCGGTAGTGTTTGCACTCAAGATTTGGAGACACTATTTGTACGGAACTAGGTGTATTATATACACTGATCACAAAAGTCTCCAACACATTCTAGATCAGAAAATGTTGAACATGCGACAGAGGCGATGGGTTGAACTGTTGAACGATTACGACTGTGAGATTCGTTATCACCCAGGCAAAGCAAATGTTGTAGCTGATGCTTTAAGTCGCAAGGAACGAGTCAAGCCTTTACGTGTGAAAGCGTTAGGTATGACTATTCAAACCAGTCTAATTCCTCAAATCAAAGACGCTCAGCAACAAGCTTTACAAGCAACGAACTATTCTGCTGCTGAGGGATTGAGAGGATTAGATAAGAAACTCTACAAAAGCGATGGACTGTTGTATTTCAAAGACCGAATGTGGGTTCCTCTATTCGGTAACTCTCGAACAATTATCTTGGATGAGGCGCACAAATCCAGGTATTCTATTCATCCAGGTGCTGATAAAATGTATAAAGATCTTAAAGACTTTTATGGTGGCCTGGAATGAAGAAACAAATAGCTGAATACGTGGATCGATGTCTAACATGTCTCAAAGTTAAGGCTGAACATCAACGACCTTCTGGGTTATTGCAACAACCTGAGATTCCCATGTGGAAATGGGATCAGATCTCTATGGATTTCATTACTAAATTACCCAGAACATCACGTAATCATGACTCTATATGGGTTATCGTTGATCGCCTTACGAAATCTGCGCATTTCTTACCCATCCGAGAAGATTATTCTATGGATCGACTCGCTAAACTTTATGTTAATGAGATTGTATCTCGACATGGAGTACCGATCTCTATCATTTCTGACAGAGATAGTCGATTTATGTCACGATTTTGGCAAACTCTTCAGAATGCTCTGGGCACTCAAATCAATATGAGCACTGCTTATCATCCTCAAACAGACGGGCAGACTGAACGAACAAATCAAACTCTTGAGGATATGCTTAGAAGTTGTGTGATTGATTTTGGAGGTAGCTGGGATATTCATCTTCCACTTGTTGAATTCTCATACAATAACAGCTACCATACTAGTATTCAATGCGCTCCATTCGAAGCACTTTATGGACGCAAGTGTAGATCACCTATCTGTTGGTCAGAGGTAGGTGAAAGTCAAATCATAGGCCCAGAATTCATTCAGGAAACAACTGATAAGATCGCACTCATTCAGGAACGAATCAAAAGCTGCTCGCGATCGTCAAAAGAGTTATGCTGATAATCGCCGTAGACCACTCGAATTTCAAGTAGGTGATCGAGTAATGTTGAAAGTGTCACCTTGGAAAGGCATTTTCAGATTCGGAAAGAGAGGTAAACTTTCACCAAGATTTGTAGGACCATTCAAAATTCTTGAACGAATTGGGTCAGTAGCCTACAGACTTGAATTACCTCCTGAACTCGGTAACATTCACGATGTCTTTCATGTATCCAATCTGAAAAAGTGTTTAATTGATGAATCATTGATCGTACCTCTAGAAGAGATTCATATTGATGAAAAACTTCAGTTCAGTGAAGAACCAGTAGAGGTAATGGATCGAGAAATGAAAGTGTTGAAACGTAGTCTATACCAATCGTTAAAGTACGATGGAACTCGCAACGTGGACCTGATATACGTGGGAACGTGAAGATCAAATGAAGTTAAATATCCACATCTATTCTCATAAACGATTGTCATAATGTAAGTCTTCACTAAATTTCGGGACGAAATTTCTCTAACAGGAGGAGACTGTGACAGTTGCATACGAGAATTTACGTCATCAATGATGTGAGCACATTTGATCGTTATAGAAATCCATGTTGATTTAATAATTGTAATTATTACAGGTTGATAGTAGGTGAGAAATGATGAACGTGGGTGAAAACCGTGTTCAAAACGGAGTCCTGGATTGTCCGGAATCGAAAAACGAAGAAAAATCACTAAGTGTTGGTCGATTGGACTCATCGCGGTACGCGGAGGTGGGCTTGAGGGTTCTCCGCGGTACGCGATGCTTGGCAAATATCTAGATCTCCGGATTTCTTCGCGGTACGCGAAGCCTTTTGGGCTTCTGGTCGCGGTACGCGACGGATGTGGCGGTGCAGAAATCTGATCTACTTCATCAGATTTCATGCAAGAAAAATTTTTTATTTCTTCTGCTTCTGCTTCGTTTCCAGACGAAAACACACACATAAACCATCCAAACTCATTTTCAAGCTTTCTGAACGCAAGGATCGCACCAGGGATCATCATAACAAGTTCTGATCGTGGTTTTAAAGTCAGAAATCCGTCTGATTAGGTAATGATCCGTTTAAACTTCTAGTTTGATTTTGATTGATTAGATCTTGATTTTGAACGTAATGACATAGTTAGGATTGTTGATTATTGCCTAGATGATGGCTAGGATTGATTATAAACGAAGAACACGAAGTTCTAACGGTTAAATCCTTGTTTTGATCCGTTGTAATGCCCGGTTTGCATGAAATCATACCCATGATTATAATGGTTTAAACCATTTGATTATAACAATGTAGGTGATTAGTTTGATTAATCTTTGAAATGCAAAGGTTAAATCCAAGTATTTCAAACTAATCATAATCATTAACATACTCATTGGAATGATTATCTGATGTTTGTGATAACAGTCAGATTAGTATGTTAAATCTGGTTATTTAACCTATTCTAATGCTACATTGTGATATTTCATGATATTTGGGTAATCAATAATAAGGATTATCATTTCTAAGCCATTAAATTATCTAGAAACTGTTTTAGCATTACAATCAACAACATTAACTATCTGATTAATCAGAGATTATTCTGATTAATCTAGAGTGTCATCAGCTTTGTGTTAGGAATCTAATGCAATGTAGGTTCCTACATTATCATACATTGTATGATATGACATTAAATTAATTAATTATATAATTAATATCGAGTTGATGATTTACTAAGCAATGTCTTTGACATTGAACGTTCAGAAGGATCTAATCAGTAAACTAGAACATAAATAACTTATTAAAGATAACTAAATGCAGAATCATCTCTGTACTATCAGTTTGGTGATACACTGCTACCATATTATCATCAGGTGAGTTTCGTACAACCCCTTTTTATTTTTAATCTTTTATAAACATCGGGGTAACACTGCAAACTGTTGACTGAATATATGATATGATTCAATGATATCTGTGTGATTTCATTAGACTTTTGTGGGATTTCATGGGATTTTGCCTGTAGACTGACACTATCATGGACTGAAAGTCCTCATTTTTGAACTGTATCTAGTGAACCCATGTGTGGCCGAGCAGAAAACATTGATAGTACTATTGGTTGACACCCCATTCGCTGGGAGGATTGCATCTCCCCTTGTGTGAATGTTTGTTATCTGTTTCCTGAACTTCTTAATGGTGTGATAGACATTAAGATAATGAGGCACTAAGATATGTACCGACGGGTAATATCTTGAGAACTGAACTAGACGTCCGAAAGGAACTAGATACAGGTCCCATGGTTATCCAGAACTGAACTTTTGAGAACGTGCTTATCATATCATATTGTTTTAATTAAACTGTCGATCTCACCAGCTTTGTGCTGACGTTTCAAACTCAAACCTTTTTGCAGGTAAACCATAGTAGCCGGTGAGAATGCACTTTTGAGTTATTGCACTTTAATAATAGTATTGTAATTAAATAAATATAGTTTTAATGTGATTGTGATTGCGACACCCCTGGTAATGTATTTACTTTAAGTTAATCTGTGTGCTTATGATATTGGTTCAAGTAAGTCACCCCTCACCTCGGAGACATCACCACTATGCTTCCGCAACCGGTTCAGTGACGTCAGACCAACGAGGTGACGAGGGGTGGGGGTGTGACAGGGTGGTATCAGAGCCACAGGTTATAGAGAATTAGGTTGACTTAGAACCTAGACTATAACCATAGGCTCGTATAGTTACACAGAGAGCACCGAACATTAATATTGAACAAAACTTGTTTTGAATTAAGCCAGAATAATCAGGTGGTACAAATACAGTTTGACTGGCCAGCACAACTGTAATTTGCAACACGTGTGCATTCTAGTTTATTTTAATTCAAGCAGAACCTTAATAACTTAAAGACGAATAGTTGCTCTAAGATAGGAGAGAGCATCATATCATGTTCATATTAAATATTGTTATTTAATATTTATGTCATGATACTGATTAGAATTTTTTTATTGTACTAGTGATGGCTGATCGAGGAGAACAGCATGTTCATCAGCGAGTCCACATTGATGAGGGATGATACTCCGAGCTCTAGCTCAGCACCGGATTCAGATCCTTCAGAGGCATCGACTGCACCTCACGGGCTCCATCTGTAGTGCCACAGGCACAACCAGCTTACCACATTCACCATTAGAGCCTAGACCAGTTACACCACCACCACCAGCACTTCCTATTATACCTAGTCCACCTCACTTACCTCCGGTTGATCCCGTTGCGGATCGGATGCAAGTATATCACCTCCTAGGTACCCGTTTGGGACGGGTTGCGACGTATGCGGGGTCAGGCCCGCAAGACCACAGGATTACCTCCCCGGAGCAGTGGCTTTCAGGGATGAGTTTCACGCTGTACATGAGGTAGGAGAGTCCTCACACAGCAGGCGGAGTTTAGGGCACAGCTTCGCCAGGTGACCTTAGATCTTCAGGGGACTCGACTAGAGTTACAGGAGTCTCGTGCTATTGGGGAAGATACACGTACCACTGTGTTCGAGATACTCTCATCTCATCTGTTGTTGATGGAACAGATGAATGCACTGGATGCTGGCTCGCAAGCTTGGCGGCTATGATCGAGGAGAGGATGAGGAGAACCGTGATTCAGGGGATGATAGCTGCATTTTGGCAGCGAGTGATAGTGATGAGAGGAGTGATGTTGGGAGTGCTAGAGGGTATGAGCTTAGAGGCTAGGTTATTATGTGTGGCTATAGGGTTGGTCATTATAGCCATGGTGTTGGACGGATTATGGTATTTTCTGCGGTGAGGGCTGATCAGGGGACCAGCAGTTTGATCTTGTTGTACATATGGTGTGATATAGAGTGATCAGTAGTTATGAGAGCGGGATATTTTGGTATAAATAGATCCCGAGTTTGTGAGTGTAGTGTATGATGTTGTTGGTTTAGAGTATTATGACTTTGGTTGTATCGAAACTTGGTATGTATAAAACTATGGTACTGTAATATATGGGTGTTTTTGTATATATGTTTTACAATGAACTTTGTGTGTAACTATAATTAATTTTTCTGTGTGAAACATACGTGTACGAATGTTCCATATGAGAACATGTCAACTAAATATATATTTCGCTGAAATACAGTACGGGAACAATACTGTATGCGAATTATCGACTGAAAATATATTTGCTGAAATAATACTATTACTAAAATAAAAAATATATTAAACTGCAAATACAGTACGGAGCAATACTGTATGCAATATATTGTTATTTAAGTACAGTACGAGAGCATACTGTACGAGAATGTCTGAATTGTGAACGTCTAATTGTGATGTGTCTGTAACTAAAGTACAGTACGAGAGCCATACTGTACGAGAACATGTCTGAATTGTGAACGTGTCTAATTGTGAATGTGTCTGTAACTAAAGTACAGTACGAGAGCCATACTGTACGAGAACATGTCTAAATTGAGAACGTGCCTGAATTGTGAATGTGTCTGGAACTAAAGTACAGTACGAGAGCCATACTGTACGAGAACATATCTATAGTCTGTATGAGAACTTAATGTATGAACTGAGAACATATTAGAGAACTTGTCTGAGAACATGTCCTAGTCCTGTATGAACATATCTTTAAAAACATGTGTTGCAATGCAATGAGCTGGGTAAGACTCTAACATGTTTTTGAAATAACAGGACTAAGTATAACTACGAACAATTGTGTGATCTGTGTGTAATGTGAACATGTCTGGACTGAATTTATGTAGTTATACTGTATTCTTATAATCACCTTTTAATACAACTTTTCAGTGTAACTGAATGGGATTGTATTTATGTGATAGAACGGGTTATATCTTTAATGTTCTTGAACTGACCTGAGTTTTGTCTGCTTGTAAGCAGAATAATGGCTCCTAAACGAGGTCGACCAGCTAAGAGAGCTACTCAGAACATTACAAACCCTGAACCGAATCAAATTCCATCTCTGAATGTTGACTCAAATCCGGATCCGCATGTTAATCCGGAAGCGAACGTAGTTCCACCTGGGAACTTGGAAACGCATACTACTCCACCAGTGAACCCTGGAGCAGGCATTGTTCCACCTGCTGGTACAAGCGGATCTGAAACAAATGAGGCTATGATAGCTCGCATTGTGCGTGAACAACTATCTGCTTGTGGTGTTCTGACACAACACCAACACATATCACTGCAGGTTCTGGTGGGGAACACGATCATGTTGAACATAATGCTACTGGTGGTCACGTTGAAACTCATACCACTACCGGTACAACTACTATTGTTCCTGATCCACCTCGACAGGGATGTACTTACAAGTATTTTGCTTCCTGTAACCCTCCTACTTTTACTGGCAAAGAAGGAGCGGCTGGTCTAATAAGGTGGATTGAGGAAATGGAAACTAAGCTCAAAATCAGTCAGTGTTTGGAGGAGCATAAGGTGTCTTATGCTGCCTGTTCTTTGAAAGATTCTGCTTTGACCTGGTGGAATACCCAGGCCAAGACTTTGGGTTCAGCCACAGTTGACTCGATGGGCTGGAACGATTTCAAAACTCTGATTAGATCAGAGTACTGCCCAATCACTGAAATTCAAAAACTCCAGGAGGAATTCTGGAATCACTCTATGATCGGTGCTGATTGTCTTGCTTACACCGATCGGTTTCATGAACTCACTTGTCTACTTCCCGATATGTTTCCTACGGAAGCCGCTTTAATCGAGAAGTACATTAAGGGTCTGATTCCTCAGATACGAGGAATGGTAACTGCTGCTGAACCTACAACCCTGAAACATACGATTCTTTTGACCACTAAGCTTACCAATGAGGCGGTAAGGAGTGGTACTCTGTCTTTGAAACCTCAGACGATTCATAGTCGTAGTGATGTCGGTACCTCGAATGTGTCAAAAGGTACCAAACGAAAGTGGTTTGGCAAAACCAAGGCGAAGGCTCCGGCTGAGATCACCCAGAGCAAGCCAACTGTGAAGAACTATGGTGCAAATGTTCCTGAGAGGAAAACTTATACTGGGCAGGCGCCCAAATGCAATAAGTGTCCACTCCATCACACGGGACCATGTCCTGTTTGTCTGAACTGTAACCGAGTTGGACATTATGCTAAATATTGCAACTTTCCTGCTCAGACACCAAACCAAGCACCACGACAAACCACTCAAACCAACCGGTCATGTTACAAATGTGGAAGCCCTGATCATCTCATACGAAACTGTCCGAACAATAACACCAATCCGGGAACTGAAGCTAGGGGGAGAGCTTTTCAGATTGGTGCGACCGAGGCGAGACATGATGCAAATATTGTTACTGGTACGTTTCTTCTTAATAATCTATACGCATCAGTTTTGTTTGACACAGGAGCGGATAAGAGCTTTATCTCTCCTGAATTTGCATCATTAATTTCATTGCCTACGGTAGATCTAGAAACTCCTTATGTTATTGAACTTGCTAACGGCAAGTTGATCAAAACTAACAGTGTTATTCAAGGATGTTCCTTGAATCTAAATGATCATCTTTTCAAAATTGATTTACTTCCTATTGAGCTTGGGAGCTTTGATGTTGTTGTTGGTATGGACTGGCTTTCTAATAACCAAGCGGAAGTTGTCTGTCAAAACAAGGTGATCCGTATTCCATTACCTAACGGTAATACACTGATAGTTCAAGGAGAACGAGCTGGTAGAAAACTTGGTATCATATCTTGTATGCGAGCTCAGAAGTTCTTAAGGAAAGGTTGTTATGCTTTCCTAGCACATGTGACTGAGCACAATTCTTCATCTAAACAAATCACAGATATCCCAGTAGTCAAGGATTTTTCTGAAGTTTTTCCTGAGGACATATCAGGATTACCCCCAGTGAGACAAGTTGAATTTCGAATCGACTTGATTCCAGGTGCAACACCTGTTGCTAAAGCCCCGTATCGGCTTGCACCATCCGAAATGCAAGAACTTTCAGGTCAATTGCAAGAACTGTTAGACAAAGGTTTTATCAGACCTAGTTTCTCACCCTGGGGAGCACCTATTCTTTTTGTGAAAAAGAAGGATGGTTCATTCAGAATGTGTATTGACTACAGGGAACTCAATAAACTGACAATCAAGAACCGTTATCCACTACCTCGTATCGATGATCTGTTTGATCAACTACAAGGTGCTACTTATTTTTCAAAAATCGATTTGAGATCTGGATATCATCAGTTACGTATTCATGATGATGACATTCCTAAAACTGCTTTCAGAACTCGATACGGACATTACGAATTTCTAGTAATGCCGTTTGGTTTAACAAATGCACCAGCAGTTTTCATGGATCTGATGAATCGAGTATGTAGACCTTATCTGGATAAATTTGTGATTGTGTTTATTGATGATATTCTTATTTATTCTCGAAATCAACAAGAACATGCTCAACACTTGAAATTAATTCTAGAACTTTTGGCACGTGAAAAATTATATGCCAAATTCTCCAAGTGTGAGTTCTGGTTACGAGAAGTTCAATTTCTTGGTCATGTAGTAAATCAAAACGGTATTCAAGTGGATCCCAGTAAGATTCAGGCGGTGAAACAGTGGGAGACACCACGAACCCCGACTGAAATACGTCAATTCTTGGGGTTGGCAGGTTATTATCGCCGGTTTATTAAGAACTTTTCAAAGATAGCCTTGCCACTGACTACATTGACACAGAAAAATCAACCGTTTGTATGGAATTCTCAACAGGAGGAGGCGTTCCAACTGTTGAAACACAAACTCTGCAACGCACCTATCTTGGCACTACCGGAAGGTATTGATAACTTCACAGTGTATTGTGATGCTTCTTGTCAAGGTCTTGGATGTGTTTTAATGCAGAACGACAAAGTAATTGCTTACGCTTCTCGACAACTGAAAGTACATGAGAAGAACTATACCACTCATGATCTAGAACTTGGTGCGGTAGTGTTTGCACTCAAGATTTGGAGACACTATTTGTACGGAACTAGGTGTATTATATACACTGATCACAAAAGTCTCCAACACATTCTAGATCAGAAAATGTTGAACATGCGACAGAGGCGATGGGTTGAACTGTTGAACGATTACGACTGTGAGATTCGTTATCACCCAGGCAAAGCAAATGTTGTAGCTGATGCTTTAAGTCGCAAGGAACGAGTCAAGCCTTTACGTGTGAAAGCGTTAGGTATGACTATTCAAACCAGTCTAATTCCTCAAATCAAAGACGCTCAGCAACAAGCTTTACAAGCAACGAACTATTCTGCTGAGGGATTGAGAGGATTAGATAAGAAACTCAATACTAAGGCTGATGGACTGTTGTATTTCAAGGACCGAATGTGGATTCCTCTATTCGGTAACTCTCGAACAGTTATCTTGGATGAGGCGCACAAATCCAGGTATTCTATTCATCCAGGTGCTGACAAAATGTATAAAGATCTTAAAGACTTTTATTGGTGGCCTGGAATGAAGAAACAAATAGCTGAATACGTGGATCGATGTCTAACATGTCTCAAAGTTAAGACTGAACATCAACGACCTTCTGGGTTATTGCAACAACCTGAGATTCCCATGTGGAAATGGGATCAGATCTCTATGGATTTCATTACTAAATTACCCAGAACATCACGTAATCATGACTCTATATGGGTTATCGTTGATCGCCTTACGAAATCTGCGCATTTCTTACCTATCCGAGAAGATTATTCTATGGATCGACTCGCTAAACTTTATGTTAATGAGATTGTATCTCGACATGGAGTACCGATCTCTATCATTTCTGACAGAGATAGTCGATTTATGTCACGATTTTGGCAAACTCTTCAGAATGCTCTGGGCACTCAAATCAATATGAGCACTGCTTATCATCCTCAAACAGACGGGCAGACTGAACGAACAAATCAAACTCTTGAGGATATGCTTAGAAGTTGTGTGATTGATTTTGGAGGTAGCTGGGATATTCATCTTCCACTTGTTGAATTCTCATACAATAACAGCTACCATACTAGTATTCAATGCGCTCCATTCGAAGCACTTTATGGACGCAAGTGTAGATCACCTATCTGTTGGTCAGAGGTAGGTGAAAGTCAAATCATAGGCCCAGAATTCATTCAGGAAACAACTGATAAGATCGCACTCATTCAGGAACGAATCAAAGCTGCTCGCGATCGTCAAAAGAGTTATGCTGATAATCGCCGTAGACCACTCGAATTTCAAGTAGGTGATCGAGTAATGTTGAAAGTGTCACCTTGGAAAGGCATTTTCAGATTCGGAAAGAGAGGTAAACTTTCACCAAGATTTGTAGGACCATTCAAAATTCTTGAACGAATTGGGTCAGTAGCCTACAGACTTGAATTACCTCCTGAACTCGGTAACATTCACGATGTCTTTCATGTATCCAATCTGAAAAAGTGTTTAATTGATGAATCATTGATCGTACCTCTAGAAGAGATTCATATTGATGAAAAACTTCAGTTCAGTGAAGAACCAGTAGAGGTAATGGATCGAGAAATGAAAGTGTTGAAACGTGGTCGTATACCAATCGTTAAAGTACGATGGAACTCGCAACGTGGACCTGAGTATACGTGGGAACGTGAAGATCAAATGAAGTTAAAATATCCACATCTATTCTCATAAACGATTGTCATAATGTAAGTCTTCACTAAATTTCGGGACGAAATTTCTCTAACAGGAGGAGACTGTGACAGTTGCATACGAGAATTTACGTCATCAATGATGTGAGCACATTTGATCGTTATAGAAATCCATGTTGATTTAATAATTGTAATTATTACAGGTTGATAGTAGGTGAGAAATGATGAACGTGGGTGAAAACCGTGTTCAAAACGGAGTCCTGGATTGTCCGGAATCGAAAAACGAAGAAAAATCACTAAGTGTTGGTCGATTGGACTCATCGCGGTACGCGGAGGTGGGCTTGAGGGTTCTCCGCGGTACGCGATGCTTGGCAAATATCTAAGATTTCTCCGGATTTCTTCGCGGTACGCGAAGCCTTTTTGGGCTTCTGGTCGCGGTACGCGACGGATGTGGCGGTGCAGAAATCTGATCTACTTCATCAGATTTCATGCAAGAAAAATTTTTATTTCTTCTTGCTTCTGCTTCGTTTCCAGGCGAAAACACACACATAAACCACCATCCAAACTCAATTTTCAAGCTTTCTGAACGCAAGGATCGCACCAGGGATCATCATAACAAGTTCTGATCGTGGTTTTAAAGTCAGAAATCCGTCTGATTAGGTAATGATCCGTTTAAACTTTCTAGTTTGATTTTGATTGATTAGATCTTGATTTTGAACGTAATGACATAGTTAGGATTGTTGATTATTGCCTAGATGATGGCTAGGATTGATTATAAACGAAGAACACGAAGTTCTAACGGTTAAATCCTTGTTTTGATCCGTTGTGATGCCCGGTTTGCATGAAATCATACCCATGATTATAATGGTTTAAACCATTTGATTATAACAATGTAGGTGATTAGTTTGATTAATCTTTGAAATGCAAAGGTTAAATCCAAGTATTTCAAACTAATCATAATCATTAACATACTCATTGGAATGATTATCTGATGTTTGTGATAACAGTCAGATTAGTATGTTAAATCTGGTTATTTAACCTATTCTAATGCTACATTGTGATATTTCATGATATTTGGGTAATCAATAATAAGGATTAATCATTTCTAAGCCATTAAATTATCTAGAAACTGTTTTAGCATTACAATCAACAACATTAACTATCTGATTAATCAGAGATTATTCTGATTAATCTAGAGTGTCATCAGCTTTGTGTTAGGAATCTAATGCAATGTAGGTTCCTACATTATCATACATTGTATGATATGACATTAAATTAATTAATTATATAATTAATATCGAGTTGATGATTTACTAAGCAATGTCTTTGACATTGAACGTTCAGAAGGATCTAATCAGTAAACTAGAACATAAATAACTTATTAAAGATAACTAAATGCAGAATCATCTCTGTACTATCAGTTTGGTGATACACTGCTACCATATTATCATCAGGTGAGTTTCGTACAACCCCTTTTTATTTTTAATCTTTTATAAACATCGGGGTAACACTGCAAACTGTTGACTGAATATATGATATGATTCAATGATATCTGTGTGATTTCATTAGACTTTTGTGGGATTTCATGGGATTTTGCCTGTAGACTGACACTATCATAGACTTGAAAGTCCTCATTTTTGAACTGTATCTAGTGAACCCATGTGTGGCCGAGCAGAAAACATTGATAGTACTATTGGTTGACACCCCATTCGCTGGGAGGATTGCATCTCCCCTTGTGTGAATGTTTGTTATCTGTTTCCTGAACTTCTTAATGGTGTGATAGACATTAAGATAATGAGGCACTAAGATATGTACCGACGGGTAATATCTTGAGAACTGAACTAGACGTCCGAAAGGAACTAGATACAGGTCCCATGGTTATCCAGAACTGAACTTTTGAGAACGTGCTTATCATATCATATTGTTTTAATTTAAACTGTTGATCTCACCAGCTTTGTGCTGACGTTTCAAACTCAAACCTTTTTGCAGGTAAACCATAGTAGCCGGTGAGAATGCACTTTTGGAACAATTGCACTTTAATAATTAGTATTGTAATTAAATAAATGTAGCTTTAATGTGATTATTATTGCGACACCCTTGTAATGTATTTACTTTAAGTTAATCTGTGTGCTTATGATATTGGTTCAAGTAAGTCACCCCTCACCTCGGAGACATCACCACTATGCTTCCGCAACCGGTTCAGTGACGTCAGGCTGTACGTGAGGTGACGAGGGGTGGGGGTGTGACACTGGGATTGGGAAAATTGTCCGGTTGCATGGAGAGGACAATTTATGAGAGGCGATCACGGACGCCCCTCGATTATTCTTGAAGCAGTTTGTTCACAGGATTTATGGATCTGGCATGCATATTTTGGCATGCCTGGTGCGAATAACGACCTAAACGTTCTAAACTCGTCGCCGTTACTCAATGATATGGAAAACGGTGTGTTTCCACAATCATCGTTTTTTTGTAACGATAACGAGTACGCTCACGGTTATTATCTTGCTGACGGGATTTACCCAGAATGGCCGGTTTTTATGCAAACAATAACATGTCCAACAACCTTTAAATGGAAAAGGTTTCAAGTAGCACAAGAGGATGCAAGGAAGGATATTGAACGGGTTTTTGTTGTTCTTAAAAAAAGATTTCATATTATAAAAAATCCGGCTAGAGCATGGCATCCTAAAAAAATTAGATCCGTTATGTATGCATGTATCATAATACACAATATGATACTTGAATGTGAGGGCAAGTCTATTAGCCTGTTTGTTCCCGATGAAGACGAACCGCCATCTCCTTTTGACATTGATGACCCGCGTAGAGATAACCAAATTTTGGCGTTGCGAAACAAAAGCATTCACGAGTCATTAAAAGCCGATTTGGTCGAACATATCGAAAGGGTTCGAACCGATATTGTCGTTCGTAGCATCTAAGCCGACTAGTATATTTTTAATATGTTATTGTTTTTTTAATGTAATGTGTGTTTTTTTTTGTAAAATATTTAATTATTTTTAAATTAGAGTAATGTTTTTTATTTAATTTTAATTGTTGATGACGTGGAATAGTGGGGAAGAGTTTTCAGTGGGGTGACCATTGTGAGTGTTTAAGGTTTTCAGTGGGGTGATGACGTGGCATGAAATTTCAGTGAGGAAGGGTTTTCAGTGAGGTGACCGCTGTGGATAGTCTAATAGAAAAGTTGAGTACAAACCATTAGTTATTTTCATTCGTGGCTGTCATTAACAAATTAATATGGATTTAAAAATAACTATTCTATATTTGTTCCCAATGACACTCGTACTTTTCGACTAAATGACTGTAAAAACCTTAAGTGTTGTTTGAACAAAAACTATTTTATATTATTATTTATGTAACTGTTTTGATTTCTATGCAAAAAAAAAAAAAAAACTAAATTTTAAATCATTTTTTAAATTAAATGCTGTAGTGAATAGAAAATTTTATAAGACTTAAATCGATTAATATATTAAAAACTACCACATGTTACAAAAAAGGAGTAATTTATTTTTTTAAATTCACTTAATTTTATCAATTTTAGTTTTGTATAACTTCTATATCACATCAATATCAGATAAGTTGTCACGTATGATTTTTTTTTTTAAAAAAAATTCGTGTATAGAGATAGATATTTTGTGTTGTCACGTCCTTAAATTTCTCTTTTTTTCTTCTTCTTTTTGTCGGTGCATTATTTGCTTCTTTAAACTAATATAATTTAATATTATTTTTAATTATTTGTTTGATTCAATTAGACAAATACACAAATTAATCAAAATTGTATATAATTTAATTTTTTTGCAAAAAGGAAATAATGAAAAGACATGGATATAGGAAACATGTTCTTTAACTTTTCAAGGGTTGTCAGTAAAAATAAAAAAAGGAAACCTAAAAGAAACAAAGCAAAAGAAAAATAATATAATAATTAAAAAAAAAAAGCATAAAAACATAACACCCTAATTTAAAGATACAAAGTACATAGTGTTGATACCATCTTTCTGTTAACCCCAACCCCCCCCCCCCCCCCCCCCCCTTCAATTCAAATCATTCAATTCCAAAAATAGGTGTCTCAATTATAACTGATAGATTTTGCTTGGCAGGTTGATAAGAGTGAAAAGACTGTTCTATCCAGTTTCCATAACTGGATCCATTCAAACCTACAGGGGTACCCACAGGAATTGATGATGAGGTACTTAAAGCAACTGTACCACCATTATTGTTCTCTTGTTGAATCAACCCTCCACCATTGTAGTACCCATTGTTGTTTGCACTTGAAAGGTATGGATATTTTGTACATTGGTAGTTTTGGTTGTACCCTAAAACCGTCGAATCCCAGCAATCCGTTGACGGATCGTTTTTCTTTGGCAACGCGAAGCTAAGGATGCTTGAATGTGTCGGTTGCTCGGTGGTCGAGGTGGGATGTTGACTAGTGTTAGGTGGTGGTTGGTCGGTTGTGATCTTGGATTTACTACACATGCCACCAATTGGGAGGGTTTTGTTGGCGATCATGTTCACGTCGTATCGGCTCATATCGAAGTTCGTGACGGCGTTCAACCCTCGGAATTTGATCGCGGCAATGTCGTATGCCTCGGCCGCTGCTTCTTGTGTACCTGAGTTAAAAAACCCAAATTTACCTTCTCAGTTAGTGGTGATTTTTATCTTATAGGTTTTTTGATAGTCTTTTATTGATTTCAATTAAGATATTACATGTGAATCACTTAGAAGCTGGAACGACTGTATGTTTTATTATTAAAACGCCTCCGATTCAGGCAGTCAATCACTTAATTATTAAGCTTTAAACATGTTCTAAATGATTGAAACATTTTACTAACTCATCACTTCATGAAACAAACAACTTCTTAAACATGTTACTGATAAAAATAATTAATAATATGATCAAAAGAACTCACTAAAGGTTCCGAGATAAAGATCTTTGTTTCCAGCTACTCTCCCTATTCTTGCTTGCCATCGTCCATGTTGATGATGCCTGCATTTAAAATCAACAACGTTACTTATAAAACAAACACAAATTACATTTGACTACTTTCTTAAATGGAAGAAACAAATATTAATCAAATTAATTTATTAAATAAAAAAAAATACATACCCACTAAATTTATACTTCTGAGTGGGGTCTGGTAAAATTAATTTATTAAAAAAAATGTATAATTAATGACCAGCATATATATTACCTTGTGACACCTCTATAAATAGAGGCTCCTCTAGAAAACCCACTACTTTTCCTGCAATTATATGAATTAGATTCTATCAACGTGCAGAATCAAATGAGACGGTAACCCTACTGACAAAATGAGCATAATGCAATCTTTTAAAAAAACCTTTCAAAACTTGATGAATTATAAATCTAGCAAAAAGGTTGTATTTTCTAATGCAAACGTTGCATTATCTAATAAAAAGGTTGATTGACGTATAATACAACTTCATCTCTAATAAAAGATTGCTTTAGACATAACACAATGCTTTTCAAGCCTTGTTGATACATTTTACCATAGCTCGCTGCATTAGCTTCATTTTATTGTAGCTTTGAGCGCGATCAAATATATACCTTCTAAGTGAAGCAACAAATTCTTGCCTAGTCATGTTCTTCATTTCTTCAAGCTCTTTCCCATAATTGGAGACCTAAGTTATTCAAAATTTATGTTAATTAAACATGGTCAGTTTGATGTATGAAACTCAGGCTCAAGCTCGTTTAAGTTTTGTTTCATTTGAGCTTTTAGTAATCTCATCTCATATAGCTCAGAGCAGCTTGGCTCGTTTACGCCCTAAATAGGCATGGATGCAAGGGTTAGGGAGGGAATAGACCCCAATAGGACCGCATGATCAAATGTTAAAACGTACTATTTTTAAATATTTTTACTTAATTTTGAAACAAAAAAGGATACAAATCTAATTATAAAGGAGCACAAATCTGTTTACAAGAGCATAAACTTAATTACAAAAGGGCAGTGGATGTGAATTGATTATTTAATGAAAACTGTGTTTTCATATATTTTATACGATAACTGACTTGTGATGTAATTTTGAAATTATAAATTTAAGCAATTTTTTTAAATACTTTTAACGTGTTTGTTTGGTGGTTTCAACTAACCCAACACGATTTTTACCCAAACCCATTTTTACCGACACAATTTTGTCCATCGTAAAAAAAATTTATGGATCTGTCAGTGGCCTTAAACATTTAAGGTTCTGATTTTCTCCCTGATCCAATCCTTAACTCTTAACATCAAATAAATTACAAATAAATACATAAAATTAAGTAAAAGGTGGTACCGAAAAATTTGTGGTGGTTGTCGGACCCCAGTACTTGAGGGCTGCAAGATCATAAGCTCGAGCTGCTTTGTCTTCCTTATCGTATCCACCTGATTGTTTAAGATTATTAGATCATGTGATTTGTTAATATTTCATTCTTGATTTCTAGTTTGAGGTACATACAGGTAATTTATTAAACTTAGGCACCAAAAATGAAAAACTAGCAAACCACAAGTAACATCTCGATAGTTTAATCTATTATATATTATAAATATAAGTAATATAATAAATTAATATTTATTTACAAAGTTATTAAAATCATTTTTTGATGAGAAAACAAGTCTCGATGAGACGATGAGCCTATCATCCCTGGAAATGACACATGAGAGAATCTGTTGCACATTGTCATAAGAAACTTTTGACCATTTTGAATAATCTCAAGAAGAAAACTGACAAAGGGTCCATTGTGATTTGTGAGCAACAATTTCTAGAACATTTGGAACATTTCATTTCCGAGTAGGTCACCAACTTTCGGCAACTGAGAGCTAACTCCTCTAAGTGCCGGAAGGTCAGGTCATAAGATAGAATTTCCTATCTCTCTTTGATTGTGTAACGCCTGAATCGTTTTCGATAAATAATAAAGAGAATGACCATTCATAAATAATTTAAAAATGATATTAATATTTATACTCTTATCAAATTAACCGCATCATATGAATATTACTTTTAGCATATTATTTAAATATATTTTAATATTAAAAAAAATTAAAAAGTGATGTTACCTCATCCTTTAAAAAAAACTGATATATTAAAATATTTAAATTTAAATACATTGCATGTAGATAATAATTTAAAAAAGAAAAGAAATAAAAGCTGATCGAAGACGGACAACTTACCCAAGTAAACTGAAGATTCAGTCATCCATCCATACATGCATGCAACAAATACAAAAGCAAAAATAAATATATAAATAAAAAAAAGATAACAATCAATGATAGCGCACGTTAGCATAAACCGCCATATATACGTGTTACTGGTTAGCCATGGCAGGTAGCAAACGCCCGCTGTTTTTTGAAATCAAAAAATCTTGGCCGTTGATGGGTTTTGTTGTTTTCATTGGGATATGAACATATATCTACGAATCAATTAAATAAGGGCTCCATCTCGATTGACTCGAATCTTTGGTTTCTTTAACGGCGCACGTTATGCGGTGCATGATAGTATTATATATATATTTGTTTACCTTGTCTTCCTTTCCTACTTTGCCCTTCTCTTCTGCAACTGTTATCCCATAAATGAGCTTCATATCTTCCCGTCCATCTATGCCTTTAAAAACAAAATAATAATAATAATAATAATAATAGCAATTGGGTGAGATATTTACACACCCAACTTTATTTTAACACATTACCATAACTATACGTATCGTATACTCTATATGATACGTATAACCATCAAACAAATACAGTGATTCGAGAATGATTGATCTTCTATATGCTTCGTTTCGTATATGACCTATAAAAGCATGCATGTAATTGTCCTTGTACACGTACAAAGAGATTGGATGGTGCGAGAATGTTAGGATTATTTAAATGATTTTAATTATAAAATAAAAAACATATTTATAATCATATTCTTAAAATCAACTTATTTTCAATAGGATTTAGACCATTAATATAATCTTACACTTAAATGGAAACCCTCATCTCACAATATAGATTAGGATTATTTAAATGATTTTAATTTATAATCTTAATTACGCTGAAATCTAAATCATAAACTTGTTTTTAAGTTTGTTTTCAATAGAATTTAAACCCTCCATGTATAGATTATTAACAAATAATATAAAAAAAATAAGAACAACCAATAAGATTTTTATTTTTTCAAAAACTATAAACATAACTTTTTGCATAATTTATGAAATAATTGTACAAATTAATTAATTAAATAATGAAAAATAAACTTTCTAATATATTAAAACAATTAACTTGATGATCATGTACCTAATAAAAACTGTTGATTCCCATTTTACCTTGTAACACCACGGTAAATGGACGTTCGTTGGCCGAACGTATCAAACGCTTTCTTCGTCGGAGAACTGTCGTGCTGCGGCGGTATCGGAGCCACCTCCGCTAGCTGGCTGTCGTCGTTGTTCGGAACCCCAGAAAGCAAGCTCCCAGCTGCGGCAATCTTCTTCAACTCGGAATCATAAACTGACTGCATGGAAGCCTGTGATTCATCTGGAAAATGACTTCCAACGGAGCCACAACCGCCGAGGAAATCAGCCAGTTTTGGGCTGCCGTCGGCGAGAATCGACAGGCCATGATGCAGGCTGGTTGCTGTTGTTCCGGTGATATCATCTGTAAAAGATGAAATAGCAAAATTATATAAAATATAAATACTGTTGATTTATAGATTTTGTGGAGTTTGGAAGAGAAGACATACGGTGGTGGTGTGGATTTTGGAAGAGGGTATTGGATAGAGAGAATGGACGCCAGTTGCTGTTTGGATTCTGATGATGATACTCAGAAGAATCCATGTTCATAGTTTTCTTGATAAGTGTGTGTGTGTGTGAGTGAGCTTAAGTATGTTATTTTTTTATTTTTTATTTTTAGTTTGTATTTGAGTTCTATCCCTTAGAACGTTGCTAATGTAACCTATGATGTCTTATCTTAGTGATAAGATGGAGGTATGAGAGAGTGATAGAAGACCCAGGTCATGGGTTCGATTCTTGATCCCACCCGGTTTTACTGGCCTTTCATCGTCGTGCCTTTGGGCGGGTGTTTGGGTCGGGCTTTCCCCGGGAATTGGTGGCTAGTGGACTAGGGGCTCCGTCCGTCTGAACTAGTGGCCAGCTTGGGCATCCTTTAGCCATTGAGGGCCACGTACGGAGTACCCGGCAGTTGATTAGTTGGTCGCTCAAAAAAAAAAGAACGTTGCTAATGTAGTTTTATCCAGGGTATTCGTGGTCCAGTTTATACCGTTTTTAATTGGAACTGTAAATGAAGTCGTTAATAACGGTTTTTGAATAATGAAAATTAAAACCGAACTATTTAAAATAAAACCAAACCAAGTGGAACTGTTGTTTGGTTCCGGTTTGATTTACGGTTTGATCTTTTAATCCCGTTAAAAATAAAATCGAATCAAACCAAACCTTTATGGTTTAAGACAAATTAATTACACGAGTAAATTGCCGTTTTACTCCCTGTGGTTTGGATGAATTTGGCATTTTCATTCAAATTCTTAAATTTTGCCAATTTGCCATTATAGTTTGTGTTTTATTGCCATTTTACTCCACCTGGTTAACTCCATCCAATTACCTAGTTAACTTTTAAGGGTATTTGTGTCAATTACATTAAACCTTAAAATTAAAAAAATAAAAAAAAAATAGTTGCACACCTCATAATATGATAATCCCCTCCAAAGCTCCCTGCCCCCTCGTTCTCTACCTAAAGCATCATACCTTTGCCAGAGCTATGTCATCGTTTTTGTGAGTCGCCCCGTTGAAACTTGTGGTGAAGAATTGAATAAGCATGTTGTTGATTGCAACATTCGGTGAGTAGTTTGTATCTATACAATTGATAATTTGGTCTTTGGATTGGAAACTGGATAATTCGACGGCCATTTAAATTAACTTATATTGTCTCAAATTGATTATGTGTGCTAAACAAGGTTGCAAAAGTCGCTAGGCGCTCCCAGGTCGGAATAGTTCCTTGGAGCGAGTAATCGGGCAGTACTCGGGCCTAGGCGGGGAGTACTCGGGTAATACTCAAAAACTACTCAGACTCGGAACTCCTTGGAGCGAGTACTCGGGGAGTACTCAGCCTTGGAGGCCGACTTTTGCAACAGTGGTGTGACACCCGGCAATTTCAGGTAAATTGCAACTTTTACATTCTTTACATTTCACATTCATACTTGTTGCATTTCATTTAATTATGTTTAATCAGATGAGCTGAACACAAACAGCTACTGCGAAACGATAGTTCGTGGAACTATCGAATCGTACATTGCACATTGGTTTTGGAAACCAAGTATGGCAAACGCAACACTAACACAAAACAATAATTCGGGGAATTATTGAATTGTGCATTTGACGTTAATTATGATTAATCAAGCGTGCAAATATTTCGTAAAACACGAACACAAACGATCACCGATAATTCGAGGAATTATCGAAACACACACGAGTCTTACGGACGTTGGTGAACAAACCATTGAACACTAATAAAAGTTCAAACGATGCTAAACGATGAGTTATAAGTGTGAAATAATCGAAAAACGAGCCGAAACGACGAAATTGGACTTATTGGGCTTGCCTGGAGGCCCAGGCGGTACGCCCAGACCCAACACCCCTAGCCTGGCGATGCGCGCGAGACGAAGAACTCAGCCGGACACATTTTGCATCCGCGCGGTACGCCTGATGTCGAAGTGTCACGCCAGGCGATACGCCTGACAGACCCAGATATCAAAACTAAATTTACACTCAACCTATCTCATTTCTCATCATTCCTATCCTCTTTCCTTGGCTATAAAACCCCATTCTCGAGCCAATACCTTTGTATCACCACCATTTCACCAAGAAAACCTCCATTGATGAGCTTGAAAGCCATTGTTGAAGCTTCTTGAAGGTTTGAAGCTTGGAAGTGAAGCTTGGAGGCTTGTTCTCATCAACACCACCACTTGAACCTCATAGGAGATCATTCCCAGAAGGTTTTGGAGCTGCCAAATCCTAGATCCGATATCATCTCAGTGTTTTAGAACATCTAAGGTAGCTTTACATGTTTATTCATAGTTAGATCTTCATGTATTGGGTAAAAACCCACATGTATGAAGATCCACTCACATGCAACTCCGATCCGCTCACATACACGAAATTTAATGGGGCTAGAATGTTTATTGATGTATTTTGAAGTAGATTGATGATAGAAATCATCTAGGATTGAGTCTTGTTGATTTGATGATGATTTGGGAGAACTTGCCATAAAAGGAAACTTTTATGTTGCATATGGTAGATTTGTGATGATCTAGACATGTTAGACATGTCTAGATATTATTAAATGTATATTGGAGTGTTTAGAAACACATTGGGATATTTGATTTTGTTAAAAACATGGTTTTGTGTAAACTTACTATAAATAGAAACTTTTGTAAATCTAAAAAGGGCTTTTGATGTTTTTGAAAGATTTAATGAACTTTGATTCTTGAAATATGTTTAAAAATGATTTCTAAACATATTGGGAACTTCGTTTTGTGAAAACAAGCTTTTAAACGGATGCTTTCCAAATAAGGAAACTTTATTTGGGCAAAACGGCATAAATAGTGATTTATGCGCAAACAACATGTTTTAAGAGTTTAAATGTATTTTGTAAACATATTGGAAGTCATTAACTTTATGGGATTTCATAACCACACCTTCCTAAATTAGAAACTTTCTAAAAATGGTAACTTACGCAATAAGAGTCCTAGCGTGCATTTTGGTGTCTTATGTGCATTAAGGCACATAAACACAACAATCGTGTCACCAACAATTCGTCGAGTCTCACTAGTCAACACACACACACACACTCGGTTGAGCACACCAACATTTGGAGTTGTATGAGATACAACACACCACAAAACACATACTCACACCTATATGGTTATAGGTGCCTACTAGCAGGATTGCTAGCATTCGCAGACGCGAACACACAAACACACCGGAACTGCTAATCAGGTGAGTTCACGGCCCCTTTTTACTTTTTCTACCTTTGGGGGAGAAAACATTGCATGATAAACTGTTTTTGGAAAACAACTTATTTCACTTATGTATGGACATGCTTTATCACTATATGTATATGTGTGGACCACATCACAACTAAAAGTCCTCGCGATACTCCACGGACCGTTAGTAGCGCGTAGCGCCTAGCGTGGTAATCTTGAATAGTACTATTTGGGCCTGACAAGCCCCACCCATCGCGCCTGGGAGGCTAACCCGACTGGAGGTCGGAATGGGTGCAATATTGACCAACACTTTGCCATTGTCTGGTGATGGACATGGCGGGAGGCACAACTGTCAGCTTCGGTACGACCCCGCATATAATATAACTGTATTGACTAGCTATCAATCGATACTGCATTGTAATGATACATAGATAACAACACTTACTTTAAACATTGGATGTTTACTGCTTATGATAAACCTGTGCTCTCACCAACCTTTGTGTTGACCCTTTTACTCGCATGTTTTCTCAGGTAACTAAGACACGCGCACAAGGATTAGGATGCTAGGCTGGAGTCGCATGCATCTGCTTAAATGTCTTAGTATATTTTGAGAACATATATCTATTAGACATGTTATGTAATATTAAACACCTTTTAACGCTTCCGCAAACTGAAATCTTATGTTTTGTTTTAAACCGTTTATGAATGCTTCCGTTAATCATGGATTTTAAATCTGTTTTGGATAACTCATACTTTACTTCCGCAACTCTGATATTACTAAACTGTTTTATCCAAATTTTTGGATGTACGTATATAACCAGACATATAGGTCTCGCATGTTGCGTGACCGGAGACTGCGATCCTGACAATCTGCCGTCGCTCGCGCCCCAGAAGGGACGAGATTTCTCGGGGTGCGACAGATTGGTATCAGAGACCTCCGGTTATTGCGAATTAGGTTTGCATTTAGTGAACTTAGTCTATAACCACTAGTCTCCACACAACACTTAGTAATTAGTATTGTGATACTTGCACACATGAGGCATCTTTATGCACTACGTTCATCACCGCATATGACTACCCATGACGGGGAGAGTCGATAGCTCTACATGTTCTTAACAGTACCTACCGCACACACTACATTAGTCATTGGACAAACACTAACACTCATTCTTGCTATGAAGATCATGGCTGGAAGACGTGGAGGACGCAGGAATGCAGGCGGACGTGGAAACATGAATCTAACGCAAGCTGAGCTGAACGCACTCATTAATGAGCGAGTTGAAGAGGTACTTGCTGCACGGGACGCTGCCCGCAATCAAAATCCACTGAACCAAGGTGATGAATCTGTTCACTTTCATCTTGCACTCGTTTCCAATTCAACACGTTTGCCCGATACCTAATTCAACTTTATTCTCTGCATATCACAGGAGCAAATCCTAACCCTCCTCTCTGCACGTTCAAGATGTTTCTGGACTGCAAACCTCACTCATTCAGCGGCACTGAGGGAGCCGTTGGGCTATTACGTTGGATCGAAAAGGCGGAATCAGCCTTTGCTATGAGCAACTGCAGGAATGATGACAGGGTCAAGTTCGCTGCAGGGACATTTGAGGGAGCTGCCCTCACATGGTGGAATGCTAATGTGCAAAACCTAGGGCTCGATGCAGCCAACGCCCTACCTTGGGATGACTTTAAGAGGATGCTGAACCGCGAATACTGTCCTCGCGGTGAAGTGCAGAAACTGGAAACGGAATTCTGGAACCATAAGATGATTGGTTCCGAGGTCGAGGCTTACACAGCTCGATCGTATGAGCTGGCACACTTGTGTCCGAAAATGGCAACCCCACCCTTCAAACATATAGAGAAGTATATTGATGGATTGCCACCTCAGATCCAAGGAATGGTACTCTCTGCTGACCCCATCACCATGCAACAAGCCGTGCGACTAACCCACAAGCTCACTGACTCGGCAGTCGCACAAGGACTCTTACCACCCCGTGGTGCTGTAACCACAACCAATGACAAGAACAAACGCAAATGGGATGACACCCTGAGCAAGACTTCCACTCTCCAACCACCACCACAGCAACGTAAGCTTGGTTCATCTCAAGCCTATGCACCACCCATCCCAACCAACCAAAGCTCAGGAACCTACGCTGGCAAGCACCCCAAGTGCAACAAATGCAACTTACACCATGTTTTGGGGCAATGTGGTTCCATCCGATGCCAACGGTGTGGCAAAGGTGGGCATCTTGCCAAAGACTGCAGGGGTGAGCTACTTGTAAAGACCCCACAGCCACAACAGCCACAACTTGAAGCACCAAAGGGCTGCTTCGAATGTGGAAAACCAGGGCACTTCAAGAGGGACTGCCCGCATCTGAAGAACAACAATAACGGGAACAACAACGGTCCGAAGGGACGAGCCTTCGTGATCGGGGCAAAGGAGGCCAGAAAAGATCCCAACCTTGCAACTGGTACGTATCTCTTAAACGATAATTATGCATCTGTGTTGTTTGATACTGGAGCTGAGAAAAGTTTTATATCTAAGGATTTTAGTGAGATACTTGCCATTACCCCGACACCCTTAGATATTGAATACACAGTAGAGCTAGCTGATGGTAAATTAATTGTGACTAAGCATATTTTGAAAGAATGCACATTAGAGCTAGCAGGCCATAAATTTAAGATTGACCTCATGCCGGTTACACTAGGCAGTTTTGATGTCGTAGTGGGCATGGATTGGTTGTCTGAAAACCAGGCTGAAATCATTTGCCATGACAAGGTTGTGCACATACCTCTCCCTGGCGGAGAAACTCTAAATATCAAGGGCGAAAGGAGTGACACTCCTCTGAACATCATCTCGTGCATGAAAGCTCACAAATGCTTACGAAAGGGATACACAGCCATTCTGGCACTTATCACTGACAAGATTGAAGAGGAGAAGAGAATCGAAGATATCCCAGTCGTATGCGACTATTCCGACGTATTCCCTGAGGATCTACTAGGACTACCACCACCTTGACAAGTGGAGTTCCGCATAGACCTTGTGCCGGGAGCAACGCCTATTGCACGAGCACCATATCGACTTGCACCTTCGGAAATGCAAGAACTGTCCAATCAACTGCAAGAGCTGTTGGACAAGGGATTCATTAGACCAAGCTTCTCACCCTGGGGAGCTCCGGTCCTATTCGTGAAGAAGAAGGATGGCACGTTTCGCATGTGTATTGACTACCGTGAGTTGAACAAAGTGACAATCAAGAACCGTTACCCCTTACCTCGCATTGATGATTTGTTCGATCAACTGCAAGGATCGAGTTATTATTCTAAGATCGATCTGCGATCTGGATACCATCAGTTGAGGGTTCAGGAGGAAGATATACCCAAGACTGCTTTTCGCACTCGGTATGGCCATTATGAGTTTCTGGTTATGCCGTTTGGGTTGACAAACGCACCCGCAATATTTATAGATCTGATGAATAGAGTGTGCAAACCATACCTCGACAAGTTCATCATTGTCTTTATTGATGATATCCTCATTTACTCGAAAACTCAGGAAAAACACAAAGAGCATCTTCAATTGGCTCTTGAACTGCTACGGAAAGAGAAGCTGTACGCTAAACTCTCAAAGTGCGACTTCTGGATTCGAGAAGTCCATTTCTTGGGACATGTTAATGAACAAGGGATTCATGTGGATAAATCTAAGATAGAGGCGATCAAGAACTGGGAAGCACCAAAGACCCCAACTGAGGTGCGACAATTCCTAGGATTGGCCGGCTATTATCGACGATTTATTGAAGGATTTTCAAAGATAGCCCAACCCCTTACAGCCTTAACCCATAAGGACAAGAAGTATCTCTGGTCTGACAAACAAGAAGCTGCATTCCAACTTCTCAAGCAGAAGCTCTGTAGTGCACCTATCCTATCCCTTCCCGATGGAACAGATGACTTTGTAGTATATTGCGATGCCTCGATACAAGGACTCGGCTGTGTGCTGATGCAGCGAGAGAAGGTGATCGCATATGCTTCTCGACAACTGAAAGTCCATGAGAAGAACTACACCACCCACGACTTAGAACTTAGAGCCGTGGTATTTGCACTCAAGATCTGGAGACACTACCTGTATGGTACAAGGTGTACGATATACACTGATCACAAGAGTCTCCAGCACATATTCGACCAGAAGGAACTGAATATGCGACAGCGTCGCTGGCTCGAACTCCTAAATGACTATGAGTGCGCTATCAAGTATCACCCGGGGAAGGCCAATGTGGTGGCCGATGCCCTAAGCCGGAAAAACACATCGAAACCCAAGAGGGTACGAGCTTTACAGCTTACCATCCATCCTAACCTCCCTGAGCAGTTGCGAATTGCCCAAGAGAAGGCACTTAAACCGGAAAACCTAGTGGCAGAATCACTAAGAGGAATGGAACAACACCTTAAAGTAAAAGCTGATGGTTTACAATATTTCATGGAACGTGTATGGGTTCCACATTACGGGAACTTACGAGACCTTGTGATGGACGAGGCTCATAAATCTCGGTATTCCATTCACCCTGGATTTGATAAGATGTATCACGATCTGAAGATACTCTACTGGTGGCCACACATGAAAGCCGACATCGCCACCTATGTAGGCAAATGCTTGACCTGTGCCAAAGTAAAGATCGAGTACCAGAAACCCTCTGGATTACTCACACAACCTGAGATCCCTATGTGGAAATGGGAACAAATATCCATGGATTTCATCACCAAATTACCCCGTACTTCTAGTGGATGTGACACTATCTGGGTGATTGTTGATCGACTGACTAAATCAGCACATTTCCTTGCGATCAAGGAAAATGACAAGATGGAAAAACTAGCCAGAATCTATGTCAAGGAAGTGGTCTCGCGACATGGAGTGCCGATCTCCATCATTTCAGATCGAGACGCCAGATTCACTTCTAATTTCTGGAAATCATTGCAAAAGTCACTTGGCACACGGTTGGATATGAGTACAGCATACCACCCACAAACTGATGGCCAAAGTGAACGCACAATACAAACTCTTGAAGATATGCTACGAGCGTGCGTAGTGGACTTCGGTAACAACTGGGAGACTCACCTACCGTTGGTGGAGTTTTCTTACAACAACAGTTACGACACCAGCATCAAGGCAGCGCCTTTTGAGGCACTCTATGGCAGGAAATGCCGATCACCCATCTGTTGGGCGGAAGTGGGCGACAGTCAGCTCACTGGCCCGGAACTCGTGCATGAAACAACAGAGAAAATCGTGCAAATCAGAAACCGCATGGCAGCAGCTCGAGATCGTCAAAAGAGCTATGTTGACAAACGCCGAAAGCCTCTGGAATTTCAGGTAGGAGACAAAGTCCTTCTGAAAGTCTCACCCTGGAAAGGCGTCATTCGTTTTGGTAAACGAGGCAAACTAAACCCACGGTATATTGGACCTTTCGAGATCCTGAAGAGGATTGGTCCGGTGGCATACCAACTCAACCTACCAGCCGAACTCGACGGAGTTCACAACGTGTTTCACGTCTCAAACTTGAAAAAGTGTCTATCTAATGAAACACTTGTAGTTCCACTGGATGAGATCCAGGTGGATGAACAACTACGGTTCGTGGAAGAGCCGGTAGAGATCATGGACCGTGAGGTCAAACAACTCAAACAGAGCAAGATTCCGATTGTTAAAGTCCGATGGAACTCGAAACGCGGACCTGAATTCACGTGGGAGCGTGAAGATCAGATGATGCGCAAATATCCCCATCTCTTCAAACAGAAAACGTCGAACGCCGACAACAACAAATAAATTTCGGGACGAAATTCCTTTCAACAAGGGGATGATGTGACAACCAGAAAATTTTTGTTTCTCAAACACTTTTGCTTCTCAAACACTACCAACAACAACCAAATTTCGGGACGAAATTTCTTTCAACAAGGGGATGATGTGACACCCGGCAATTTCAGGTAAATTGCAACTTTTACATTCTTTACATTTCACATTCATACTTGTTGCATTTCATTTAATTATGTTTAATCAGATGAGCTGAACACAAATAGCTACTGCGAAACGATAGTTCGTGGAACTATCGAATCGTACATTGCACATTGGTTTTGGAAACCAAGTATGGCAAACGCAACACTAACACAAAACAATAATTATGGGAATTATTGAATTGTGCATTTGACGTTAATTATGATTAATCAAGCGTGCAAATATTTCGTAAAACACGAACACAAACGATCACCGATAATTCGAGGAATTATCGAAACACACACGAGTCTTACGGACGTTGGTGAACAAACCATTGAACAGTAATAAAAGTTCAAACGATGCTAAACGATGAGTTATAAGTATGAAATAATCGAAAAACGAGCCGAAACGACGAAATTGGACTTATTGGGCTTGCCTGGAGGCCCAGGCGGTACGCCCAGACCCAACACCCCTAGCCTGGCGATGCGCGCGAGACGAAGAACTCAGCCGGACACATTTTGCATCCGCGCGGTACACCTGATGTCGAAGTGTCACGCCAGGCGATACGCCTGACAGACCCAGATATCAAAACTAAATTTACACTCAACCTATCTCATTTCTCATCATTCCTATCCTCTTTCCTTGGCTATAAAACCCCATTCTCGAGCCAATACCTTTGTATCACCACCATTTCACCAAGAAAACCTCCATTGATGAGCTTGAAAGCCATTGTTGAAGCTTCTTGAAGGTTTGAAGCTTGGAAGTGAAGCTTGGAGGCTTGTTCTCATCAACACCACCACTTGAACCTCATAGGAGATCATTCCCAGAAGGTTTTGGAGCTGCCAAATCCTAGATCCGATATCATCTCAGTGTTTTAGAACATCTAAGGTAGCTTTACATGTTTATTCATAGTTAGATCTTCATGTATTGGGTAAAAACCCACATGTATGAAGATCCACTCACATGCAACTCCGATCCGCTCACATACACGAAATTTTAATGGGGCTAGAATGTTTATTGATGTATTTTGAAGTAGATTGATGATAGAAATCATCTAGGATTGAGTCTTGTTGATTTGATGATGATTTGGGAGAACTTGCCATAAAAGGAAACTTTTATGTTGCATATGGTAGATTTGTGATGATCTAGACATGTTAGACATGTCTAGATATTATTAAATGTATATTGGAGTGTTTAGAAACACATTGGGATATTTGATTTTGTTAAAAACATGGTTTTGTGTAAACTTACTATAAATAGAAACTTTTGTAAATCTAAAAAGGGCTTTTGATGTTTTTGAAAGATTTAATGAACTTTGATTCTTGAAATATGTTTAAAAATGATTTCTAAACATATTGGGAACTTCGTTTTGTGAAAACAAGCTTTTAAACGGATGCTTTCCAAATAAGGAAACTTTATTTGGGCAAAACTGCATAAATAGTGATTTATGCGCAAACAACATGTTTTAAGAGTTTAAATGTATTTTGTAAACATATTGGAAGTCATTAACTTTATGGGATTTCATAACCACACCTTCCTAAATTAGAAACTTTCTAAAAATGGTAACTTACGCAATAAGAGTCCTAGCGTGCATTTTGGTGTCTTATGTGCATTAAGGCACATAAACACAACAATCGTGTCACCAACAATTCGTCGAGTCTCACTAGTCAACACACACACACACACTCGGTTGAGCACACCAACATTTGGAGTTGTATGAGATACAACACACCACAAAACACATACTCACACCTATATGGTTATAGGTGCCTACTAGCAGGATTGCTAGCATTCGCAGACGCGAACACACAAACACAACGGAACTGCTAATCAGGTGAGTTCACGGCCCCTTTTTACTTTTTCTACCTTTGGGGGAGAAAACATTGCATGATAAACTGTTTTTGGAAAACAACTTATTTCACTTATGTATGGACATGCTTTATCACTATATGTATATGTGTGGACCACATCACAACTAAAAGTCCTCGCGATACTCCACGGACCGTTAGTAGCGCGTAGCGCCTAGCGTGGTAATCTTGAATAGTACTATTTGGGCCTGACAAGCCCCACCCATCGCGCCTGGGAGGCTAACCCGACTGGAGGTCGGAATGGGTGCAATATTGACCAACACTTTGCCATTGTCTGGTGATGGACATGGCGGGAGGCACAACTGTCAGCTTCGGTACGACCCCGCATATAATATAACTGTATTGACTAGCTATCAATCGATACTGCATTGTAATGATACATAGATAACAACTCTTACTTTAAACATTGGATGTTTACTGCTTATGATAAACCTGTGCTCTCACCAACCTTTGTGTTGACCCTTTTACTCGCATGTTTTCTCAGGTAACTAAGACACGCGCACAAGGATTAGGATGCTAGGCTGGAGTCGCATGCATCTGCTTAAATGTCTTAGTATATTTTGAGAACATATATCTATTAGACATGTTATGTAATATTAAACACCTTTTAACGCTTCCGCAAACTGAAATCTTATGTTTTGTTTTAAACCGTTTATGAATGCTTCCGTTAATCATGGATTTTAAATCTGTTTTGGATAACTCATACTTTACTTCCGTAACTCTGATATTACTAAACTGTTTTATCCAAATTTTTGGATGTACGTATATAACCAGACATATAGGTCTCGCATGTTGCGTGACCGGAGACTGCGATCCTGACAATCTGCCGCCGCTCGCGCCCCAGAAGGGACGAGATTTCTCGGGGTGCGACAAGTGGTGCTGAATACGGAACCTTTGTTGTTCATCCGATAGCTACCTCTTTGCTTGAAAGGTAAGCCATTGAGACTATATGATTAGTAAATCCTATGTTGATTTTTGAAGTTTGTAACATTTAAGCAGAGATGAAATGTAGAAAAGGTTTAAAGGAATAAAACCCTAGTTATTATCCCAAAATTACCTCCGTGTTTTAAAGAAATCAATGGCCATAAACACAAACAAACAAGCCTGCTTATATGAAGTATAATCTCATTGATTGATTCCTCCCAACTAAATTCAACAATGGAAGAATGCAATCGAAGCTCCTCTTAATTTGTAATGTGGAAGGTATACACTGAACTGTCATTGCACCTAGCAATCATGGGCCAGTAATTGTTAGTGCATATTTGTAATTGTTTGCTATTCAAAAGTTGTATTTATTTTGATTTTGTAAAGGTTCGTTTAATGTTTGTCAAGGTTCGTTTGGCCCACGAACCTAGGCAGGTTCGGCGAACCTATTGTATTGATAGGTTCGGCGAACCTATAACATTGAGAAGGTTCGACGAACCTTTTGGTTTGTTTTCTTAGGTTTGCTCAGCGAACCTTAGGGTTCGGCTGACAAACCTAATGTTCGCTGGTCTGTAATATAAATAGAAGTTGTGTTTGTTATTTTCAGTAGAACTTTGGGATAGATCTGCTGATTTTCTCTGTGTGAGAAGTTTGTAATTCTGAGTGAATTTTGTTATCATTTGTTGATAATCAAAGAAGTGTTTATTGATTTGCTTGTGTTCTTGACTTTTATACATATTGAATATGGATTCCGCACATAGTTAATAGTTTGTAGAGCTTGTGATTCGATCCTGAAAGGTTTTACCAAACCAACAGTGGTATCAGAGCTTTTGGTGAAGTTCTACACTACAAATTCAAGGATTTCAAGCAATTGAAGCATTAAAGATATGAAGATCATCAATGGCTACTTTCTACTTTCTTCTTGATTGATTTTCTGGTGTTTGAGACATTTTTCTTCATTAATTGTTGCTGAATTACAACAATTGAAGTTTTGGAAGTGTTTTGGTAGAGATTTGGAAGGATTTCTTGAAGTTTTGGATGATTTCCCGCTCAAAAATTTCAAAATCTGCATTACAGGTTCATGGGACGAACCTGTGACTTGCTGAAGACAAAGGTTCGCTGTTATTCTGGTTTTTCAGAGAGTTCGCTGAAAGTTCGGCATAGGTTCGGCTATAGTTCAGCATAGGTTTGGCTATAGTTCGGCAAAGGTTCGACAAAGATTTAATCAAGGTTCGGCAAGTTTGGGTGATAGTTTGGCAGAGGTTCGCTACTTACTGTTCATAGTTCGGCTGAGGGTTCGGTTGAACTAAAGGTTCGCCAGTTTCAGAGTTTGTCTGTGCAAAGGTTCGTGAGTTTCAAGGTTCGTTGTTCAAAGGTTCGCTGCTCAAAGGTTCGTTGCTCAGAAGACAAATTTTATCCATAGATTCGGCTGAGGTTCGTCTGAAGGTTCGGCTGATACAAAATTTTGTCTAGAGGTTCGGCTGAGGTTCGTTTGAGGTTCGGCTAGGGTTATTTTGAAAAAGGTTTGCTGCTATCATTTCTGAAATCATGTCTGACATGTACACGGCAATGGCAAGTCAAAATTCCAAACTTCAGAGTATCTTAATCAGTGAAACTGAAGTAGGAAGTACAAACAAGGTGCCAAAGCTACTAGATCTAGCTGATTATGACAACTGGAAAGGAAGATTTGAAACTCATCTTAATGGCACAGATACAAATTTATGGGAACGGATCTTATCTCCTTATGAGAGACCAAGGGTAGTTGGAACAGATTTGTATAAACTTTTGGAAAGGCTAGATGTAGATGAGAGGAAAAAATATGACTCGGAGAAGAAAGCTTACTGGTTATTGAGTCAAGCTATTCCAAATCAAATTCTGCACCAGTTTGATGAACACAAAACTGCTTATAGTCTGTGGAATGCATTAAAGGCAAGAGTTGAAGGAAACACCAATCTGAAGAAAATGAAAACTACCGATATCAGAAAAGAGTTTGAGAATTTCAATATCATCGGGAATGAAACTTTGGATGCCTTGATTACCAGATATAGACATCTGTCGACTGAAGTTAGGAAATATGGCATTGAGTACACAGAAGATAAGCAGATTGATTGTTTGGCTGATGCGTTACCAGATAAGTGGAACTCTTTGGTGCTCATATTGAGAGAAAATCTACCTAGTTTGACATTGGTAGAATTTATTCAGAAATTGGAAGAACAAGAAATGAAGGACAAACGTAAAGCGAGACGTGTAAATGTTACACAAGATCCTTCACTGTATGGTGGTTCAGTTACTACACCACCTGCAGCATCTGCCAAGATTCAGACTGCTTTTGTGTCTAGGACTTCTGAATCTACTCAGAGTTCTTCTGTACCTTCAAGTTCTAGTTCACATTGTTCGATTAATGAGAAAAATTCTGAATCTACATCACCACCAGTACAGCTTAATACTTCAAATTTGGGAAAAGTAACAGTTGAAGCAGTGAAAGATCACATGTCTATTTTATCATGTGTAGTGAGTGCATATGATGAGCAGGTAGCTGGAAGAATTGGAAATGCCAATTTGACTTTTGAAGATTATGCTCAGATAGATGAGGATGAGATGGAATTGATTGATACTCAGTGGGCTCTAGCAAGTGTTATTCGAAGAATAAATCGTTACGAGAAGAAAACTGGGAAGAAATTCACTTTTGACCGAAATACAAAGTTTGGATTTAATCCAAAATCTACACAGTGTTATAACTGTGGTGAACATAGTCATTTTGCAAGAGAATGCAAGAATCCCAAGAAGCAAGGCAATCTGAATCCGTTCAAGCCAAGAGAAGAGAATCAGAAAAAGAAAGAAAAGACTGAAGAATCATCTTCTAAAGCTCTTGTTAGCCAAGCTGATGAAGGTTATGATTGGGGTGTCAAGTATGATGATCTTATGGGGGCGTTCATGGCTTCTTTGGAAGATGAATCAGGAAAAGGAAAGGAGAAGATTGTTGAGATGACTGAGGTACAAACTGATTTGTATGAGATGATAGATCGACTCAAAGTGATGAATTCTCAGTTAACTTCTGATCTGAGAGTATGCACAGAAGCTAACAAAAAGTTGATTGCAAAAGAAAAATCTTTTGATAAGAAGATAATTGATCTTAGCAAAGAAAATGAAGATTTGAAGATAAAAGTTTTGCAAAACAATCATGCTGTGTCTGTGCATATTGACGCAGTTCAGATGTTAAAAGTGGAATTATCGGCAGCTAAAGCTGAAGCTGAATTACACAAGGGCAAGCTGGAAAAGTACCACAATTCTGCTTATGTCATTGATTACTTTGCTACAATGCAAAGATCTTCAAATGATACTTCTGGTATTGGTTTTCATGCTGTGCCACATCCTCCTAGTTATATATCAAGACCACAACTCGAACCTGATTTGGAAGTTAATTCAACTTCATTAAAGAAGATTGTGTCTGATCATGTAACTGAGGATGATGAGAGTGTATCATCTCATGAAAGTGATTTTGTTGATCATGATGCTCCTATCATTGAGGACATTACTGATTCAGAATATCCAGCAGAGATTCTGAAAATGATTGGTCGTCAAGTCAAAAGTGTAGAGAAAAAGAGTCAAGTGGTTCAGAAACCAAAATCTGAAGTAAAATCAACTGGGAAAATAGTGGTTCAACAAAAGACTGTTTCCAAACCAGATTTCAAAGTCAAAACTTCTTCTAGTCTTAAACCAATTGTGTTTGTTAAGTCTTCGATTACACAGAATGGAGAGTCGAGTATTTCTTTACAAAAACAAAAGGGTGCTTTTGGTAAAGTGGATAAGAAGATTGTCAAAAGTGTTGACAAGGGTAATCAGAATGGGGTTGGAAACAAGGGAACTTCAAAGAATTTTCAAAAGAATGTTAAAATCAAAGTCACTGATTTGAAGAAGAAGATTTTATCCACATCTGTAGCATCTAAATCTTTGGATTCATCTAAGAGGTGTGATGAAAAGCCAAAGAAGATGTCATCAAGAAAATGCTACAAATGTGGGAAACTGGGTCATGTCATTGCTGAATGTGATATGGACAATTATAACAGATTTCATACATTTACTCCAAGAGAAACACGAAAGTGTTTCACTTGTGGAGGAAAAGGGCATATTTCTGTTAATTGTCCAAATCATAAGGTCAAGAAGAAAACTTTGGTTAATGACAGTCGTGTAATACATACAAGTGGGAACACTAGGAGGGTAAAGCCTAGTGAGGAAGAGATGAAAATTCTCAGAAAATTTGATCCTGAATGTGTCTGGGTTAAGGATGAAAAATTTCAGAAAAAACAAGTTTTTGATAATCAATTAAAAGGTAAAAGAGTAAATGTTAATTCAAAATTTTGTTGGAAATCCAGATACAGGTCAGGTGATAGTTTTGGTGTGAGAAATGATGAATACTTGGAAGATGGCTCTTCAAGTAGTTCATCAAGATTGAACGGCAGGAGGCTGTTCAGGGAGACTCAACGTCGGAATGGCGGGAGTCATCCCTTTTGATTCTGATCATATTTTGTTTTAATTTATGGTGTAGGTGGCATTCACGGGCCATATCAATAGTCGATGGATTGTTGATAGTGGATGCTCCAGGCACATGACGGGAGAGATCAGTTTGTTAAGAGATTTTCAGGAGATGAATGGTTGTTATGTTAACTTTGCAGGAGATAAAGGTGGTCAAATTACTGGAAGTGGTAGTTTGACTAATGGTAAAGTTTCCTTTGATAATGTAAACTACTGCAAAGAGTTAACTAATAATTTGTTGAGTGTGTCTCAGATAAGCGATAAAGGATATAAAGTTTTGTTTGATGAAAAGAAGTGCTATGTGCTCAAGCAAGGAATTCAAATTCCTGAAGACTAGATTTTAATGACTGCTGACAGGTGTAAAGATTTGTTTGTTTTAGACATGGCAAAGGCGGAGACAGTTAACAAAGTTGAGACTTGTTTGGTGTCAAAGGCCACAGAACAGGATACTCGGTCGTGGCACAGGAGAACGGGTCACATACACATCAGAAAGATGAATCATCTTGTACACAATCACTTGGTTGATGGTGTACCGGTTAAACATTTCAAATTACCTGATGTGTGTGTTTCGTGTAAGAAAGGCAAACAGAAAAGGAGGTCACATAAGACTAAAACTGTTTTTGCTATTGATAAACCTCTAGAACTTCTTCACATGGATCTGTTTGGACCAATTAATGTGAAGAGTATTGGGGGTGAATCATATTGTTTTGTAGTGACCGATGATTTTTCTAGATTTTCATGGGTTATGTTCTTAAAATTTAAATCTGAAACTTATGAAAATTTTGTTCTGCTTGTAAACAGGTTGGAGACTTTGTACAAATTGAGAGTTAGGCGGGTTCGATCAGACAATGGGACAGAATTTAAGAATCAAAACATGGAAGTACTTTGTGATTCAAAGGGCATTCAGCAGCAATACAGTGCACCGTATGAACCGCAAATGAACGGTGTTGCTGAGAGAAAGAATCGTACTTTGATTGAGTCTGCTAGGACAATGCTTGCTGATTCAAAGCTGCCCATTACATTCTGGAGTGAAGCTGTAGCGACTGCCTGTTTTACTCTCAACCGAGTGCTGATTGTCAAGAGACATAATAAGACTTGCTATGAACTTCTTCAGAATCGAAAACCTAATTTGGAACACTTGGAACCTTTTGGGGCTCCATGTACTATGCTTAAGAAAGATGCTAAATTCAACTCTAAAGTTGAAGAAGGTTTCTTTCTTAGGTATAGCCTACCCAATAAACGTGTGTTTAACAAACGCACGGGTGTTGTGGAACTCTGGTATAATGTGGATGTTCAACGACATACACCTATACCAGAAGGCAAAGGTCCAAATTGGTTATTTGATTATGATAAATTATTTGAGTCTTTTAATTTGTCTCCTTATGTTACTGATGATGAAATTTCCTTGCATATGTTATACGATTTACAAAATTCTGAAGATACAGGTATTTCTCATCCAGCTGAAGATACTCATCCAACAGGGGAAGGCTCTTCAAAAGCTGTTAATGATGACTGGTCATCGGAGGATGATCAGGATATTTTTGAAAATGCTGTTTCTCAAAATCAAGATGAAGATCAGAACATCACAAATCTTGATCATGGTGTTGGAGTCCCGCAAGTGCCAGTGTCCAGAGTACATGTGAATCACCCTGTGAAGCAGATCATTGGAGATCTGTCTGTTGGAGTACAGACAAGGCGACAAATTACAAATGAGGAGAGTTTGTATGTCGAGTTGGAGCGTAATCATGGAACTCAAGAGTTATGGATGCATTCTGCATTCATTTCTCAGATTGAGTTTAAATCTGTAACTGAAGCTCTGCGTGAGCCTGCCTGGGTGGAGGCCATGCAAGAGGAGCTTAATCAGTTTCAGAAACTGGGAGTTTGGCATTTGGTAGATTTGCCAAAAGGTGAAAAGAAGATTGGCACTAGGTGGGTGTTGAAATGTAAGAGAGACGATAGAGGCGTAATTGTTCGAAACAAGGCGCGTTTGGTTGTCCAAGGGTTCAAGCAAATAGAAGGAATTGATTATGATGAGGTTTTTGCACCTATGGCGCGGCTTGAAGCAATTAGATTATTTCTATCTTTTGCTGCCCACAAGAAGTTCAAAGTGTTCCAGTTGGATGTTAAGTCTGCATTTCTTTATGGATCATTGAAGGAGACAGTATATGTTTGTCAGCCACCGGGCTTTGAGGATCCTATCCACCGGGATCAGGTTTATATCCTCAACAAAGCACTGTATGGTCTTCATCAAGCTCCTCGAGCTTGGTATGAGACCTTCTCGACTCACCTTATTGAACACGGGTTCAATAGGGGTCAGATAGACAAAACTCTGTTTTATCGGGAAAAGGGCAAGGACATTCTCCTTGTTCAGATCTATGTGGATGACATCATATTTGGATCTACCGATGAGCAGATGTGTTTAGAATTTAAGCAGGTTATGATTGAGAAGTTTGAGATGAGTGCTATGTCTGACATCAAATTCTTTTTGGGTTTACAAATTGATCAGTCTGATGATGGTATATTCATTCATCAGACCAAATACATTCAAGATGTGCTAAAACGGTTTAGCATGGTTGATTGTAAACCCATTTCCACGCCTATTCAGCCCAATCATGGGATTGAGCCTGATATTAAGGGGGAGCTAATCGATGCTACATTATATCGTGGAATGATAGGGAGCTTGATGTATTTGACAGCCTCAAGACCAGATATTGTCTTTGCTACAAGTATCTGTGCTCGCTATCAATCAAAGCCCAAAGTTTCTCATCTGATTGCAGTCAAGAGGATTTTACGTTATCTGAAGGGTACACCAAACACCGGTTTGTGGTATCCTAAGGATGATAACTATACCTTCCATGCTTATAGTGATTCAGACTATGGAGGATGCAAGACTGATTCCAAATCAACTACTGGTGGTGCTCAGTTTTTGGGAGATAGATTAGTCTCATGGCAGTGTAAAAAGCAGACATCTGTTGCTACATCTACATGTGAAGCTGAATATGTAGCTGCTGCCAGTTGTTGTTCCCAAGTCTTGTGGATACAACAACAAATGAGAGACTATGGATTGAACTTTCTATTTACCCCGATTCATGTAGATAATGAGGCTGCCATTGCAATTACCAAGAATCCAGTGTATCATTCACGTTCCAAACACATTGATATTCGATTTCATTTCATACGCGATTGCTATGAAAAGAAATTGATTGATGTGGTGAAAATACACACAAACGAGCAAAGGGCAGATCTTCTCACCAAGGCCTTTGACAAACAACGTTTTGAGTATTTACTCAAATTGAATGGGATAAGGGTCATGGGTGAGGTAATCAAGAATCAATTTTCTTTCGAATCATTTTTTATTGAATTAACATCAGATTTTTTTTATTTTTGCTTTAGTGTTTTTGTTTTTAGGGGGAGAAAATTTTGAAAAATACAAAAACATTAAAAAAATAAAAAAATATAAAAACATAAAAAATTCAAAATCTGAGAAACTGATTTGATCTAATGAGAAATGATAGTACATTATTTACATTTGGAAATATATCTGTATGTGTTATTAAAATTTAATGAATTTTTACAAGTATTAAGTATGATATGAAAGTAGGTTTATAACTTAGTCAGGATAAGTTTAGACAAAGTTTTTGATTATAGTTTATAATAAACAGGTGCTTTGAATGCAGTACTTAGTTTTGTCCTGAAAGAGTGGTAATTTTTCTGACAAAATGTTCTTAAACAAAAAGTCAAAGTACTAGTTTGATCATGTGTTTAATTTTCAAAAGAAAATTCTGATTTTGTTTTTCTTTATTTTAGTTTAAAGCTGGAACTTTCTTTGTGTATACTTACGTATCGACCTGATTGTTATAGCTTTAAACAATTCAAATTTGTTTTCTTGGTTCTGATTAAGTTTTAGACAATCTCTGTGAATATGAAAATATCGAACTGATTGTTAAACACTTAATCTTAAATTATAGTTTTGTTCATTTTCTGGATCATTTGAGCATACGTAAGTATCAACCTTGATTCCAAGATTTTGAACAACTTCAAATTGTTTTATATTTTGTTATTTTCAAAAAGAAATTCTGCTTTATTTTTGTGCATGATCAGATTAGTTAAAATTGATATTATAAGTTTGGGAACATTTATGTTTGTTTAATTATTCACAAATCGGGGATGTGTTCAAGTAAATGGTTTATTATAAAGTGTTTTCATAATTTTGTTTTAAACTGATTTCTTGACTAAGTAATAAATTTAAAAGGATAAGTATACTGACAATCATCTTAAACTTGTAATTTTCAGATAACATTCGAAATAATTCATACAGATGTGTTGAAAATTGTAAAATAATATGATCTCATGTCAGGATCTTTCTCATACAAAAAGATTTTATTTTTTTAGGGTAGTTCTTTTGATAATATTGTAGTTTAGTTGTTCTAAAATTTGAAAAAATTCCAAAAAGATTTTAATTTTGTTCATCTGATGTTAAATCAATAATTTTTGATTATTTGTTTGACTTTGGAACAATTAAATATGAATTAGTTTTGAAATTAAAAGAAAAATCAAGTTTTGGAAAAGGTTCGTCTGGTGAAGGTTTGATCAGGTTCGCTGAAAGGGTTCGTTGGTACGGTTCGCCATATAGGTTCGCTAGCTAGGTGTGTAGCTAGGTTCGCTGAAATGGTTTGTAAGAAAGGTTCGTGGAAATGGTTCGTTGAGAATGGTTCGTTGCTAAATGGTTCGTTGAAAAAGGTTCGTTACCATGGTTCGCTGTAAAGGTTCGTGAGGTATAAATATAGGGTTCGCGAAAATGGTTCGTCACTTTCATCTGTTTCACAGACAACGAACCCTGAAGAAGAAATTTTTCGATTTTCGATCTTGAACCTTCTAGAATTTTTCATTGTTATCATTAGATTCAGAATTATCTTGTGAACATTTATAGGTAGAAATCTTTGAATTTGACCGGCTAATTTGAGAGATTTGAGCGATTTTAGAAGATTTTTGATTGAACCTGTAAATTGACTTAAAACTGGTTAAAATCTAAAAATTGAACAAACCATCTTCATTAAAGTTGTTCATCGGCATGTTTTGAACTTGGGTGTTAAATTTTATCATCAAATTCAAAGTTTTGAAATTTTGATTTCAAATCTGGAAATGGTTCGCTGGTTGAACAGGTTCGTGTGAATGAACAAAGGTTCGCCGAACCTTGAAGGTTCGTTTAAGTCTAATAGGTTCGTGGCGAACCTCTGAATTTCAAATCAACCGAACCTTTTGGTCAAGGTTCGTTTGACCAACAGGTTCGTGTGATATAAGGTTCGTTCACATAAAGGTTCGTTGAAAAGGTTTGTTTGATTAACAGGTTCGTCTGAATTAGGTTCACCTAGCATTAGGTTCGTCTAAGAAGGATAGGTTCGCTGATCTACTTAGAAATTTTTTAATTTTTTTCATTTTTGTTAATGTTTGATTAATTTTTGTTTCTAATTGTTTTTATTTCTATTTGTAGAAATGGCAAACCTAGTATTTGGAGACAAACATAATGTTTGTGCTTACTTGGATCCTACAACAAAGAACGGTCAAGATTTCAGACCGATGATCGAGTTTCTTAGAAGATCAAGGATTTATTATGCTATCTCCAATTCATGCCAGATATATAGATCTCATATACAGAGCTTCTGGGGATCAGCTCGAGTGATTTCTGTTGATGAAGACTATGTCATTGATGCGAATGTGCTTGGACAAGCAATTCGTATATCAGAGGCTGACATAAGAAGAGTGCTACAGTTTGGAGGTGAACCTGAAGGTGTAACTCTCATTCCTGAGAGGTGCATCAAAGGTTGTTTTCTTCGCATACGTTATTTTGGAGTTTATAACTCCATTTCTGTGAAGAAGGGAAAGCTGCCTCTCCAATACAAATTTCTAGCTCATGTTCTACTTCACTGCCTTAGCATGAGGAAAGGCACGTTTGATAAGTAGAGGGATTTTATGCGATCTGCCATGGTTGCTTTTATATTGAACAAACAGTTCAATTTCTCCGGCATGATCTTCCGATATATGTGTGACAATGTGACGAAGGCTAAGGTTAGATTCTACAAGTATCCTAGGTTTGTACAGATGCTTATTGATGAGAGGATGCCTGAAGGCATGTTACCCAGAGAAACAGGAGATCTTCTAAAACTCAAACATATGACTGATTCCAGCTTGGGTTAGGTCAGAGTTTATCAGAGAACTGGTGATGCTGTTCTGGAAAAAGATTTGATTGGTCACTGTGCCAGGGCAAATTATATTGCACCTGAGAATGATGCATGGAGGCATGATGAGTCAGATTCTGATAATGAAGATATTGCAGCAAATGATGATCAAGCACCACCTCCACCCCAACCAAGGCAACAACCAAGGAAGACTACTGGTCAATCATCTCGATCTACTCCTCAAGCCAAATCATCCCAAGGACAGAGTTCTCAAGAACCTTTGGAGGTTGATGTGTCTGAGATGCAGACAGAAACTACTGTTGCTGGTGATGATGAAAGTGAATCTTCTGACACAGAGTCAGAGTATGAAATGGTTCAGGAAGGGAACCAGATGGTGAGGAGACTGAAGAGGAAGTTTGTTGAAAAGGCTGCAGAAGAAAGGGAAGAAAAAAATGATCCTATCTTTATACCTGATGAGCCTGAGTCCTCGAAGCCAAAAAAGATGAAGAGAATGGCCAAGAGAGGGCCTTATGAGAAGAAAAAGACTAAGACTGCTAAGACCACTGTGTATTCATCTGTGATTTCTAATTTAGTTCCTACTTCTGTTTCTCCGATTGTTACTTCATCGGTTTCAGTTTCTTTTATTCATGCATCTACTTTACAAACTCCTGAGTTTGTAAATGTAGCTACATTTATACCTTCTTTTGTACAGACCACTACAGTTACCATTTCTTTACCAGTGACTTCTATTCCTCAGGATTCAATTTCTAGAGATGATTTGTTTTCAGGACTTGATGATTTGGGAGACATCAACTTTACTGATTATGATGATTCAGAGATTAAAAGAAGATTTTCTGCTTTGACAAAAGAATTTGAAGAGTATAGGAAGGAAAAGGAACAGAATGTTTCTGATAAACCATCTTCTTCTTCTACTGAGCTTGATGAGATTAAAGCTCAAATGACTTTGATGATGAAGTGGAGAGAGGAGGATATGGTTGAGAAAAAGAAGATGCAAGACAAAATTTCTGAGTTGGATTTCTTCATCAAGCTACAATCTGAAGATATAGTTGATTTGAAGAATGAGAATACTGAGTTGAGATTCAAGATCAAAGATTTGGAATCAAAGGTTACAAAGTCTGAAGCTTCTAGTTCAAAAGTTGAGAAAGTGGTGGTTGATGTAGATGAAGAGGAAGAGAAGGTGGAAGATGAAGAAGAAGAAGAGGTTGACTATGGAGATACTGATATAGATGAACATCCTGATGATTTTGATGGTGGTGGTGATAATGGGGCAAATGGTGGTGCTGGTGGAGTTGCTGGAAGTGATATTGGATTAGATAGTGTGACTGGAGCTATAATTGTCTATACTCCTTCCAAGTTTGCTAAGGATGCTGTTCCGATTACTTATGTATCTTCAGATAAGGCAAAGGATTGTACTTATGTAGAATTTGAAGATTTGGATTCAATAGAATATCCTGAAAGGATTCTTGATTATTCCTTGCCTACTTTTCTTGATTTATTTAAAATGCATTCTAATATAGATCTGCAGAGAAATATTGTTGAAGTTCAAGTTTATCAAGAAAGAGAAGAAGGAGAAATTATGGATGATTATTCAGTTCAAGATTATCAGAATTTATTTGATGATGATGATGATGAATTGAGTTTTGATTTTGAAGAAGATGAAGATACTGATCTTTCTGATTTTGATAAGGATGTTATTGATGAAGAGTTGTTGAATTTGAATACAATGAAGAAAATTTTTGAAGCTGGAAGTATGTCAAGTTATACTTTGAATCCAATTAGAGTGAAGACAAATATGGATTTATGGAATGAGATTCAAGATGAGACTAAGTACATAATTGATAATCTTCATGTATTCAAGATAATGAAAGACAGTATAGAAGACAAAAATCCAGAGAATTTGTCCAAACAAGTCAAGAAATTCAAGATTGGCTCTACATCTAAAATGATTGGAAATATTATTAGTTATGGTTATTATCATGATATTTCAGGAAGTTTACCAGGTAAAGGATGCTATGTTGTTAAAAGATCTGATGGTTGTCAATATTTTGGTAAAGCTTCGGATCTGATGACTCTTCCAACATTTGAATGTAAAAATTTTTCACGATTAAAGATGATAAAGCCAATTCAAACTAGACATAATGAGATCTTTGAGAGTTTGTTAAAGAAAGATGCAAGACATGGATGGAGTTTGTTATCTCCTCAGTTCAGAGAAAGATTCAAAAGTTATGTGAAGCCAACCGTGTACAAAAGGCCAAGGCTCAGGAAAGTTGAACAGGATTGGAATCCGTATTTCAAGTTCTGGTTTTATAATGAAAGAACATCTGAAGGTGTGATTGTATTGAAGCAAGATGAAGACTGGAGGGTGATTCGGATGCTTGATCCTATTTGGATTGTTAATTGTTCAAGAGATGATATTATTTTGCTTGATTCAGCTCAGATATATGCTGAAGATGGATTTCATGATTATGGTGTGAGTTTTAAAGACATGGCAATTCAATATCAAACCATTGCACGAATGTGTTTTACTTTGCGTATACATTCTGGTTGCAATTGGAATGATGTGAATTATCTTTATACTGAGTTGATGCAATTGCAAAAGGAGAGAGATGAAAGGGTTGCTAAGATTGAAGCTGAAAGACTTGCAAAGATTCCACGCTCAGTTGTTATACGAGCGGTGGATAATGTGGTGACTGAAGATGTTGGAGAATCAAGTGGCGTTAAGGACAAAGTTGCAGATCAAGAATGAAGATTTTGATAGCAAACATTTAGGGGGAGTTTGTTAGTGCATATTTGTAATTGTTTGCTATTCAAAAGTTGTATTTATTTTGATTTTGTAAAGGTTCGTTTAATGTTTGTCAAGGTTCGTTTGGCCCACGAACCTAGGCAGGTTCGGCGAATCTATTGTGTTGATAGGTTCGGCGAACCTATAACATTGAGAAGGTTCGACGAACCTTTTGGTTTGTTTTCTTAGGTTTGCTCAGCGAACCTTAGGGTTCGGCTGACGAACCCAAGGTTCGCTGGTCTGTAATATAAATAGAAGTTGTGTTTGTTATTTTCAGTAGAACTTTGGGATAGATCTGCTGATTTTCTCTGTGTGAGAAGTTTGTAATTCTGAGTGAATTTTGTTATCATTTGTTGATAATCAAAGAAGTGTTTATTGATTTGCTTGTGTTCTTGACTTTTATACATATTGAATATGGATTCCGCACATAGTTAATAGTTTGTAGAGCCTGTGATTCGATCCTGAAAGGTTTCACCAAACCAACAGTAATCCATTCATATAATCTTCTATAGTTAGTCCGTGTCTTCAACAACCCTAAGTTGGCTTTTGCTTCAAGTCCTTTATGGCGATTTAGGGTAGATAACGAAGGGACGTCAACATGTTACGAAGCTCCAGTCTGGCGGTCAACTTGATGCGGGAGAGGCATGAGTGCAACTATTTTTTATTTTTTATTTTTTATCTTTTTGGGTTTAGTGTTATTGACACAAATACCCTTAAAGATAACTAGGTAATTGGATGGAGTTAACAAGATGGAGTAAAATGGCAATAATACACAAACTATAATGTCAAATTGGCAAAATTGAAGAATTTGGATGAAAATGCCAAATTCAACCAAACCATAGTGAACAAAACGACAATTTACTCTAATTACACAGAGTCCAAATGTATTTTTTATAAACGATGAATAAATTATGAACTTAATTTATACACACATTAACCGAAAAGTCACCGAACCAAATTAACTGATAACCGAACAGTCACCGAACCGAATTAACTGATAACCGAAATTAACCGACGGTTATAGTTAAGGTTTTTTGATTAACCGATAAATTGGTTATGGTTATGGTTAAAGGTGTCCCATAACCGAACCGAACCGTTACAACCTTTTATCCCTTGTAGCTTGTGTGTTTCTCCCATAACTCCTTCTCCAAATTCTAGTGAACAAGTCTCCAAATTGTTAGGTACAAGAATTTGATCATATACTGTTTTTTCGTGTTATTGCATTGCATGTTGAATTGATTAATTAACCAAAATTAACTAAAACCGATCGAAAACCGGTCTTATTACCAATTAACCATGTTCATTTAGTTCGAATTTTAACTTGAATTTAGGCATGGTTAATTAACTGAAATTAACCAAAACCGATCCTAAACCGCCCTTATAACCGGTTAACCAAAATCGAAGTTCGGTTATAGTTAAGGAAATCTCATAACCGAAGTTAGCGGTTATGGTTATGGTTAAGGGTGAAAACCGAACCGAACCGCGATTTGCACTCCCCTACATACATGTATATACATATAGGGGTTTTTACATATTCATCCCCTAACTTGTAAAATTGCATATTTTCCAAATCATGATTTAAGAGCATTGTACATTATGCATTGAAAATTTATACCTTGGGAAAAATATGTAATTTTTCAACTTAGTAGGGGAAGATATGTAATTCTTCCATATATGTATGTATGTAGGTAGGTACGTCTATATTTATATATGCACACGCACACACATAGGGTACACTCAAGTTTTTTATGACCGATTTTTGATGAAAATCGTAAACGAAACCGTTTATTACAGTTTTAAACTTTTGAAACTGATCGACCAAATGTTTGAAAAAATCAAGCGTGAAATCAAACCGATAACCAGTTTGGACGGTTTAATGGTTTCGAACCGGACAGTAAACACCCGTAGTTTTATGTGCTTGGATGGTTGTAGTTTTTTTTTTTTAACAAATCATGACACTACCTTACAAACCCTCTCTATTTTCTTCTCTTCGCATCACCTAAAAAAATTAACTGCATTGAAGGGAATTGAGACGGGAAATTACTAAATGATCACAAATGTTACAATCAAACCCACAATTGTATTGATTTGTGTTTGATTGCAATAAAAGACCTTACAAAGTTACAAGCACAATAAAATTAAGTTGGAGACATTCAAAACAAATCACAATAAAAGTTGGAGACAATCCAAACCTTTTTCTAAACGGTTTTGACACTAATTCTTGTAATGCTTAATGAACATGACATACAATAAGTTCTCTATTCAAATGAAAGTAATTATAGACTAAACACTTGATATAGAATATTTACGAATTGTCGTCATGAATAACAGTTCTTGCACATGGGTACTTGCACACGTGTCATTAAAGGCTTGAAACCTAATCTGGTATATAAGACCAGGTGTCGACTTATTAGTAGATATTTACATCATATGATATTTAAATCAAATCTTTATTACCAAGATTGACCAAACTTAGTATCCGGTGTGTCACATGATATAGAGATAAATATATAATTAAAATGCCCAATTAATATCTTCATGTTCATTAATTAAGAACCAATATAATGTTACCTTATTATAATTATTTTAAACACTTTTGTACTTAAAAGGATAGTGGTTTTTTTTTTTTTTAACCAAAAGTATAGTAAGGTAGCTAGGAAGTAGTTTGATTGGTTACAAACGTTATAGTTATACACAAGTCCTCTAACAACCATCAAGTGATGTAGCTTCACCCTATTTTAGCTCATTCAAACATTTTAACCTTAAATGAGAAATGTTATCTTCTTTAACCCATAAGCACTAGGAGGTGGTTTATTTGGTTAGCAATTATCAAACACTAACGACTTCCAACGTGCGTTCATCAACTTAGAGTCCACCCGAAAGGTGAACCCACGATGGTTATGAAAATATTCCGCTCCAACCCATTAGAAGCCATAAGGTGAACCTGCAGATGCTCCTTCCTCGCTTTAAAAAATTCATCTAAATAATTTTAATCCATAAACCAAAACAAGGATTGAAACATTTTTCAAGATTCCTAAACTTGTTAATTTTTTAATGCATTAGCAAACACGGATATGTGTACAAATTAGAAAGTCGATTCATTCTTGTGAGAAACATTGTAAAAAAGAAATTACAAAGTACATTCATTCTCTTGAATGGTTTTAGAGGATGGCGGAAAATTAAAGCGAGAGCGGAATCAAAACAAAAATACATATAAAAGTTTTTAGCGTATCGACTGAAAAATTAATACTGATAGGTCGCAATTGCCCATACTAAGCTTCGACCCTTTATGGATGTTATGCGCGCTTGTGAAAGCAGGAAAAGTGAATCCAAAGCAACATTGCAGGTGTTTAAAAGCAACAAAAACCGCTACGTGGGTAGGCTCTTGTTCGCGTGGAGGCTATTGAGTGGTGCACAAAAGCAAATGCATGTTTCCTTTTTATTTTTTTTATTTTTTTTGTTTTTTTTTTATTTACATAATCTGCAGATTTAAAAATATATACAGAATAAAGTTAAAGAAAATAGAAACAAAAAAAAATAAAATTCCTTCCTTGAGTTTGTACTGTAAAATGTAGAATGTGGACTATGCTAAACACTCGTACGTTCAAATAATATGTTTAAAATTTTCGGATGATTAATCTTACTATCAAAATTTGTATTTAAAATAATAAAAAAATATAACTCATTTTTATTGCAATAACTCAGTTAACCCCGCCAAAATGATGTCAAATATTGAATCTTTTTATTAAAGTCATTGTAACACATTTGGAACATTTTCTTCTTTTATAAATTTGTGTAAATTCATCATTGTTTAGAAAGGTAACATTGTTTTAAGCTTTTGACTTATAACATTGTAACTGTTTTAGACGCATAACTTACAACGATGTTACCTATTAAACGGTGATGAATTTACACAAACTCATAAAAGAAGAAAGTTTTTTAAATTTGTTACAATAATGTTAAAAAATCAAAAATTTGGCTTGATCTTGCAGAAGTTATTTGAGTTATTGCACTAAGAGTGAATTATTATTACTTCCATCCCCTATATATAAATATTTATATGTGTGTATATAATCAGGTTTTCGCAATTAAGATGAGTTAACAATGAATCATTACCCTATGCATGCATACATACCTACATACATACATTAAATGAGTAAGTTTCCCATCATACATGTCACCGTCAAATACACGTGGATTAAGTTGTTTTTATGTTTTTTTACTTCAAAATTATTTTATGTACAATTTTAGTTAAAGAATTCTTAAACAATACATAAGACAATTTTTACATAAAATTTATTTTATTAACAATTTTTTGCTAAGAATTGTTAACCCTGATAGTCTCATACATAAGCGGTTTTTACTTAAAATTTATTTTATAAATGATTTTATCTAAAGAATTGTAAAATTTGATTCATATGACTATTTTGTAACTAGGTATCCTACTCTCATCAATTATACATGGCACAAACAATGCATATATAAATTTCCACATGTCGCTTGTCTACTTAAATTTGGTTTGTATTAAACATCGCGCAAAGAGGCTTAATGGTTAATAATAACCAAATTTAAGCATAGAACTTCATAGGAACGCAGGGACGGAGGATAGTGAAGGCCCATGATCGAGGTCGCACCCTCTTCCCTCCTCCCCATACCGTTTTTCTTTCCCTAGTGTAACTTTACGCGTTTTTCGTCTAAAAATGTAATACGTATTGAGTCTGGCCACCTCAGATTTATGAGTCTGGCCTCTTGACCCCACGTATATTAAGCCAACCTCCGCCACTGATTGAATGCATAAACTTTTACACCTTTAATTGTAAACAAGACGATTATGTATATGTGTATTTTACACTCTCTTTCTATAGCTTGTTATATCTACTTAGCACGGCATACAAAATTAGTTGCACATATACATTCCTTATAGAAAAAGTGTGACTTATACATTAAAAATTAATAGCAGGTTGTGTTTGAAGAAAAACTTGGGTACCTTGAATTTGCATTCTCTAATGTAATGTTTCTCTTATTTGCATATTTGTTAATAATTTCAGAAATTCTTGTTATGTTTTTTGCATAAGATGGAGTCATCATGCCAAGTTCATTTTCCAGTGAAGCTAAATCCTATAATAATTAAAACCAAAAATTAAACCATTAATTAGTAGCCTTACAAAATGACAACTTTTCATGAAGATAGACTATTCTTAGAACATCATCTATATAATCTCACTAGTTCTAAACACTTGTTACGTTTTCCCAAAGTTTGAAAAAGTTTGAAAATTTTAAAAAGTTAATTTATTCGACTTTAAAAGTTCAGTTTAAAATGTGAAAGTTTAATAGTCGTTTAAAAAGTTAAAACAATATTTTGACCTTATGAAATGATGAACGTAGGAGTTATATAACCCTTTTTAACTAAAGACTTTAAAGCTAACTACCTTAGAATCTGCAATATGGGATGAATATTGAGAACCCCTATAATTGAGAATACCCTGAAAAAATGAAAAAAAAATGTAAAAAAAGTTATTATTATTATTTTTTTTACAGTTTTATAACATTTTTAGAGTCATTTTTATAAAAAAAAATGAAAAAAATGCCCACTAGTTTTAAAAAGTAATAATTTGTAAACGATATAACATACATGTAACACATCTGTACATGCCTGAAAAATGAATTACGTCTATGTTACATCGTTTACAAATTATTTTTTTTTAAATTTTAGTTGTCATTTTTCTTTAATATTTTCTTAATAAAAATAACCCTAATAAGGTTACAAAACTATAAAAAAATAAAAAAAAACCTTTTTTTTCTACATAGGATTTTTAAAGATTTTTCAACTCAAAGAGGTTTCCAATTTATACATCTCCTATATCTATATCTACATATGTACGTACGTACGTATGTGGGATGGTCAACATACAAAGGACAAAAGCAGTGAGAAGCGCAGGAAGCCACTAGAATTTGATATGTGTCATCTGGGTAAGGGTAAAATTGTTTGTATAAAATCACAGACCATGTTATATAAAATCACGAACAGTCATTTAACACGTGTAATCAAGAACAGACTAGATAATCATTGATAGTGATGTAAACATGCCGAGCCGATCTCAAGGTCGTTAAGACTCGAGCTTGGCATATTTTGACTAAATAAGGCACAGCTCGAGCTCCATATATGTATAGGATATGGTTCAAATAAGAATCATTCATAATTGTGTTAACCCAATAACTCAAATCCAATGGTTTAAAAATTCCTGATTTTTTAAGATGTTGCCATGTGTCACCATATACTTTTTAATTTTTTTTGAACGACATTTGATCTCAACGTGTGAACCATTGATTTCCAGGTCATGTCACCAAGGTCTAGTTCCCATGACCTCCGTTGAGACCCCACCACCACCCTAGGAGGAAACCGCACCGGAAAACCCCCTGACCTCCCAAGGACCCCTATTTCTCCTTGGGAGGGATTTGAACCCGTGACCTCCCATAGGGGAAGCCAAGGGGGTAACCATTAGGCTAGAAGCCCTTGGTTTTCGTCATTTCACTTAATATAAAGAAAGTCAGATTTAATAAGAGAGTAAATCCATCCATTTTCATTTTTTTAAATCAAAGTTTTCACCTTGATTTTTATACACTTATAACTTTTTTATACTATGTTATTTTTTTATAAAACAATTATACCATTAAACTCGTCATATTTTTCTCGTTAATTCCATTATAGTCATACGAATTTTTTTTGAATTCTTTTTGAGCATTCGTAATTACACCAACATAACGAGCAATAAATATAATAATTTTCTCTTATTTTTCAAAAACTTTTTATCTTTAAAATTTTCTCCCCTCATCTTAAATATACATTACAAATTTATTATTTATTATAAAAATTAGTTCATTAATATTTGAAAAAATTAATAACACTTTGAAAAAATCCAGCTCCTTACATCAGTGTAATTACGAAGATTTTGAACATTTTTTTAAACAATCAATCAAAATGAGTTAATAGGTTACCACAATTGGAGTGGTATACCAATGGAACAATCCCCAATATATGTAGGGCGTGCGGGTTGCAATGATAGAAGTACTGATTATATTTAAACACTCACATCGTTTGGAATGTCTAACTATATCATGCAATCCTATAACGAAATTGAGCTCGTTGATAAACACAAAACGTTAATTTCCTTTTTATCAAATTAAAACTTTTTAGGGTTTAAAACTTGATGAACTTTCTTAGTAAAATTAATAAAGTGGCCAATTTTATTAATAAACTAAAAGTATTCGAAAACAATTTCCGGATTTGAGATCAAGAATAACATAACCAGATCATTCAAATATTAAATCACATAAACGTTTCACATAAGGTTCAAATCAAACCAATAAAACCCTAGTGTCAGAATTTATAGTTGATTAGCCAGACATGATGATCAAATCAAACAAAACTATTAAAAATTAGGTATAATTACATATATCCCCCTCTTTTGAGGTCTAATTACATATATACCCAACTAAAAAATTTAATTACATATATCCCCCTTTTTTGAGGTCTAATTACATATATACCCAACTAAAAAATTTAAATACATATATACCCAACTTTACTCTCTTTACACTAGGAGTGTTCAAAAAATATGAAATCTGAAAAAATCCGAAATCCGAATCGTATCCGAAACCCGAAAAACCGATCCGAATTAAAGATTCGGATAGATTCGGATCGGATATACGTTTTCTGAATTCGCATCGGATATCGGATATACAAGATCCTCTTTATTCGGATCGGATATCCGAATTCAATCGGATTATTCGGATGAAAAAATTAAGTTTATTCGGGTTTTTCGGATTATTCGGATCGGATAAAAAATTTTCAAATTCGGATCGGGTCGGTTTCGGATAAGGTCTTAAAATTTTCAAATCCGAATAACCTGAATAAACAGTTATCCGATCCGATGAACACCCCTACTTTACACGTTGTAACCCTTTGACTGTAAACATACATAAACACTACATTTGTTACGGCTCCAACTCCGTCAATTAAAAACGAAAAAAAAAAGACACGAAAAAAGAAGAAGCAAAAACACTAAAAAAGGGTAAAAAACGTAAAATAGGGGTATATTTAAAGCAAGGGTAAAATATGTATAATAATTTTTTTTGAAGTAAGAGTAAAACAATAATTCTTTAATTCATTTTAGTTAAAATGGGTATATTTGAAATTTTTAAAATTTGAGAAGGGGATATATGTAATTAAAATTTTGGATTGGATATATATGTAATAGATGGAATTTATAGGAGGATATATGTAATTAAAATTTTGGATTGGGTATATATGTAATAAATGAAATTTATAGGAGGATATATGTAATTGGCCCTAAAAATTAAAACAAGAGAAAAAACTACCTTGACGTCGTCTAAGCCTAAAAATCCCTTTGCTCCTCTCTTTTTCTGCCATCAAAGCCTCCCCCCAAAATAATTGTCGTTAGCCGAAACCTGATTTTTTCCCCTTTCAAAACTAATCTCCTTTCTTTTTGGTTCTCTTTTTATTTATTTTTTTTCAAGCATATCCTTTCATAATAAGATTATAAGAAAAAAATAAAATAAATATTCTAGATTTTAGGATTCTTCCTCTATTCTTAACATAAACTCAACACGGTCAAGTCAACTTGTATTCTTAACTTTGGCTCGGTCGAATCTGGTTTATGTCAAAAATTTCCTTCAATCTCAAAATTTCAGCTTTTGTTCTTTTAGCTGGTCTCCAAATCTTCCTCCTATATTATGTTGACTTTAGCACCCGCTTCACGCTATAAATTTAACAAAAACAATACAAAGTAGACTCCATTCCACCAAAACCAGTATTTTCCCAAAATAAACAAATATGTCCATGATGTATGCAGAATATATGTAAAAATAGATGCGAAAAAAGTGATAAAATGTGACTAAAAATGCAGCTAACAGGGGCGAAAACTCAACGTGATCAAAAGCTTTTTATTCGGATCATTTATTCGGGTCAAGTCGACCGATATGTCTCGGTTAGTTGTGTTAAATATTCTAATCATTTATTCAAGTCAAGTAAGTTAAACAATAAAAAAAAATGTCTAATAATTATCATTATACGTGAAAAAAAACTAAAACAGTGAATACGAAGAATTGCAATTCCGCTTGACGACCTTTTAAGAGTTTTGAATTGTTCGACGACCAGTGGCGGACCCAGGATTTCTTTTCATGGGGGGCGAAAATTTTTTAAGCTTGTTTAAGTATCGTTATATAATATTTTTTTCTTTTCTGTTTAGTTCGACCGGGTCGGGTCGGGTCGGGTCCAGCCATGCTCAAAAAAGACAATCAGACCAAATTTCATATATAAAAACATAATGAAAATACAATTAATCTAAAGTTGTTCTCTACGAGTTTTTATTTTTTGAAATCTATCCAAAACATCGTGTAAAGACACTTTCCTAAGTAATTCTTTCTCTACAAAAAAATACAACTGTCATTTAAATTTTCGTCACCAATCCGGAAGTCTTCTTTTATCAACTTCATTGAAATCATACGGGTATATCTCAGATAATCTTAGTATCTTAGGAATGTCAAACCCACAGAAATTATCACAAGGACTCAAACTACTCAAACAAACAAGTAAGTCGGATGTTATCTCATTAAAACGATTCCCAAACTCTTGTATTTGCATATCTAGAACCACATTGAAGCAATCATACTCAAGTAGTGACGATATGTGATATTTGTTTTTTGTCTTGACGACTTTGGGTTAATGTATTCACCATTCATGTTCACCACTTCAAGTTCATGTTTCTCATAGAAAAGGTTAACTTTGTCAAAGAACTCATTAAAACCCTCCATTAAAAAGTATATGAATTTTATATAATAATTACACCCGACAATTTTAACCCAAGACAAGGGAAATGGGTTGGTTTTGGTGAATAAATATTGTATTTGGGTAGAAATGGATAGCACCATAACATAGAATAAGTTGAGATGAGTAACTCCTTAATACAATGCGGGTCAAGATGGGTCTCTTAGAAACTATGCAAATAAAATGGATTCAAATCATTAATAATATGTTTGATGAAAAAATTATTTGAAAATTATTTAAATGGGTTTGTGGTTTAGTTATTAAAATTAATATTGGATCTAGTTTTAAATTGTGTTTAAATCATTAATTGGGTCTTTTCCAATTGGTTTTATGTGACAACTCAAAATTCTCAGGTTAGAATCATAACTCGAAGATGAAGAGGATGAGTATAAGCGAAATCGCGAAACGAGGCTTCGATTTCAAGATACAATGAATCGAATATAGCAATTGATAAGAGGTCAAATATTTTGAACTCTTTAGGTCTTGAGATTATAACCATTGGAAAGAGCTCGAAAAATCGTGAACGTAGGCGAAAACCGTGCGCAAAACGGAGTTCGTATGCTCCCGGAATCGCGATACGAAGATTTAGTCGAAAAATGGACGAATTACCTTAGGAGGTACGCCCAGTGCCACACGATGACACGGGGCGATGCGCCCGACGACCACGGAAATATCTGGAATTAGCCACGGACCGCGCGGTACGCCCCAGACCATCGTTTGGCTTGGGGCTATGCGCCTGGGGCCAGAAAATTCGGAAATTTGGTTAAAAAGTCAAGATTTCATCCTCATCATCATTTTTTATCTTCTCAATGACGAAACCACTCATCACATTCGAAAATTCATCATCCAACCCCTCAAATCTCTGGTTTAAAGCCTCTGGAACGCTTAGATCGCATCCGGGAACGTTTATACGAGTCCAGATCGTTGTTTTACCCGCAGAACTCCTTCAGAATAGGTAACGGTTCACTTTAACCTTCTAGTTTGGTAATGATTGATTAAATCTTGTTTTTGAACGTAATGATATAGTTAGGGTTGTTGATTATTGCCTAGATGATGGCTAGGATTGATTATAAATGACAAACTCGAACTGTTAACGGGTAAATCCTTGTTTTGAGCCGTTGTAATGCCCAGTTTGCATGAAATCATAACAATGGTTATAATGGTTTAAACCATTTGATTGTGACAACGTATGTGATTAGTTTGATTAATCTTTGACATGAAAGGTTAAATCCAAGTATTTTAAACTAATCACAATCATTAACATACTCACTGGAACGAGTATCTGATGTTTAAGATAACAGTCAGATTGGTATGTTAAACATGGTTATTAAACCTATTCCAATGTCACATTGTGATATTTCATGATATTGGGATAATCAATAACAAGGATTAATCATTCCTAAGCCATTAATCTATCTAGGAACTGTTTCATCATCATAATCAACAACATTAACTATTTGGTTAATCTGAGATTATCCCGATTAATCAAGTGTGTCATCATCCTAGTATTAGGAACCTGAATCAGCATAGGTTCCTACATTATCATACATCGTATGATATTACATTAAAATAAATAATTAAATACTAAACATTGGTTTGATGACTGTTAAGGCAACGTCTTGGACATTGGACGTTCAGAAAGATTTAATCAGTAAGTTAGAACATAAATAACTCAGTAAACATAAATAAATGCATAATCACTCTATTACTAGCAGTTGTGTGATTTTCTGCTATTTGTGAGTTATCAGGTGAGTTTCGTACAACCCCTTTTCTTTTTACTGTTTTATAAACATCGGGGTAACTCTGTAAACTGTTTTCGGAACATATGATATGCATCACTGATATCTGTGTGATTTCATGTGATTTTTGTGTGATTTCATGGGATTTTGCTGTTAGTAACTCTATCACAGTATCAAAAGTCCTCATTCGTGAACTGTATCTAGTGAACCCATGTGCGGCCGAACAGGAACCATTGATAGTACTATTGGCTGACAACCCATTTGCTGGGAGGATTGCATCTCCCCTGGTGTGAATGTTTGGTACCTGTTTCCATTACAACTTCTTAATGTTAGTGATAGACATTAAGACAATGAGGCATCAAGATACTTACTGACGGGTAGTGTCTTTACAGAACAAAAACAAGAACGTCCGAAAGGAACTAGATACGGGTCCCATGGTTATCCAGAACTGAACATTTTGAGAACATACTTATCATATCATATTGTTGTAAATTGAACTGTCGAACTCACCAGCTTTGTGCTGACGTTTCACATTTAAACCTTTTTGCAGGAAGACAGTGATCGCAGGTGAGAACTCACTTTTGGAACACTTGTAGTTGAATAAATTAGTCATGTAATAAACTTAGTTTGAGCAATGTAATATTGAATGTAATTACGAAACCCTTTGTAATGTATTTATTCTAAGTTAATCTGTGTGCTGTGATATCGGTTCAAGTAAGTCACACCTCATCTCTGAGACATCACCACTATGCTTCCGCAACCTTCTCAGGGTAACGTATGACATCATCTCAGGTGAGGAGAGGTGGGGGTGTGACATTTTATTAACCAAATGCTTAGAAATAAAAAATGAAAGGGGGCAATTCCAAAATTTTATGGGGGGCGGTTGCAAAATTTTATGGGGGACGGTCGGGATTTTAACATATATATACTACTAAAAATTTTTTTTAAGGTGGGCGGCTGCCCCCCGGCCTTGGCTATAGGTACGCCACTGTCGACGACCATGATATATTGATTCAATCTAAAAACCTAAATATCTAAACAACCAAAATCACTAAATTAATGTATAATATTACACCAAATAGACTAAATATTCTACACTAAAAAAAACTAAAAAAAAATACAAATTCAGTACCAAACAATAGCAATTAACATCCGCTATTCTGATATTCAAATTCAATAGAGATGAAATTGGAACAAGCTGGATAGGAGGGCAAATAAAAATTCTGCAAAAAAAAATTGCCTTACTTAAGAGCTGTAGACAGTGGTGACTCGGTGAGCCACTGAGTCGTAATCATGAGCGCTGAGAAGCTTGGAGGTTGGACGCCGGAGGGAGGCAGAGACGAAAGAGGGAAGTAGTGACAATCGTGAGTGTGACTCGGGACCGAGCGTTGACCGCGTTATATTTTAATTAAATGTGAAAATGAATATTTTTTAAAATGTAATTGGTTTACAAATTTTTCTTAACTATATGTAAATCTAATTCGTGTTAATTTTTTTATACGAGGTAGGGGACGAAACCATTATTTTTTAAAACAAAAACACCTTACGGTCCAAAAATTAAATTACTGGCGGAAAAAAGGGGCGGTCGCCCCTCCCAGCCCCAACATAGCTTTGTCCTTGATTGGGTTAACTAGTCTACTAAACATGAAATCTAAAATGGCTTTTTATTTTTGGGTTGGGTTATGTTGCCTCATATGGTCTTTTTGAATCCCCCAGCCCACTAAAAAAGAAAAAAAATCAAATAGAACCTTGTTAATGTTTGTTAAATGTTTAGCTTGTTTACAAATACAAACCGAACGAAAATTCTTGTTATATTTGTTTATTAAGAAATTGACTTTATTCACGATCGGTTCACAAGCGTAAATGAACTTATGTTGTTTAGAAAATAATAATTAACATTATTAGCCACAAGCATTAGACTAAATCATATTACATAAAAATTTAAAATTTTTAAAAAGATTTAAAATTCGAATGACTTGTAGGTCCCGATTTCACCACGTCGGATCTCTAAATCAAAAATTTAACAAACGAACCACTTTGGGATGGGCAGAGTCCAAACCGAAGATTAATCGAATAAGAATTTTTTGTAGATAAAGATAATTAATCAATCACGGCACATGGTTATCATTAAACGAAACTAAATCATCTTGTACAATGATGATTAAAGAAAATAAGAAAAACAATAACTCTCTAAGTTTCAGCTCTCTCTGCTCAACTCCAAGTCTATCTAAAAATAAAATAGAAACACATAAAAATTTATATTAAAGTTTCACGGCCCAAGCTAGCCCAATGAGAATCCACAACCAACCGATAACTCATAAATAACACCGTGAACTATTCCGAGAACCATTATATTAAGCGAGAACCTTGCTTTCTCGGTATTCAATTATCCAAAACCGTAAATCACCGAACTACTCCGATAATTGTGTAAGTCTCAAATCTAGGTGCTTGCATGACTAATTTCTATTTTAAATATAAAAGTACAAATAAGCATTAAAATTTAAAATATAAAGCACAATTAGTGGATGAACATAAACTAATAAACGTAGATGAACATTCAAGAACATATTATCAAACGTTCATGAACATAAATAAACAAACATGAATTTCGTTCATGTATGTTTATTTTGATAAACAAGCAAAATTTTGATAATGTTCATTTTATTTAATAAAGAAACAAACGTTAAATAAATATCCCGTTGAATGGTTCAAAAATTATTCGTTAAACATTCGATTTCTTTACAACTCTAGTAACGTATATGTCAGGGGTTTGTAACAATAGTATCAAATGTGAAATACAAAGAGATAATTATGGATTTCAATATTTAAAAACTCTATTTCTTCTACAATAATCCCATGACTATATTTGCGTCATTGACGACGGCTGGTTGTGAGTTGTAGACTTTTAACGTTCCTACAAATGACTTAAATGTTATTGATGGTGATCTAACTTTTTCTTATTTATTTATGTCTTCATTAATCACATAAATTCATAAAGAAGTAGTTTCAAGATTTACGTGTAGAAAAGATTTATAAATTTAATATTTTTTTATTTTTCAACTTACTCTATTTTTTAATTACGATTAAATTAAGACTTTATTTGAGTAGCCAACGTTATTATAAAGTGGGCATGTATCTAATGTAAAGAAAATTATATATAATTATATTTATGTATATATAAAATTTACTATGAAAATTATATAGAGCCAACTAAACGAGCAACATGCAAGTGTACCGTTGTTCATGCTTGGTTTGTTTACAAACCGAATCAAGCCGAACCGATCGCTTTTCAACCGAGCATAGTTTCAAACATTTTTCAAGCGACGTTGAGCGAATTTTGAGTGTTGGGCAATTTGAACAACCCTACAAAAAAAAAAGAAAAAAAATAAAAGAAAATAATAGGTGATAGTATTCTTAAAGTTGCAAATTTTTAGTATATATCTAATAATATGTTCATTTTATGCGGTTCTTGTTTATAGATTCAATAAAATATGTTATTTTTTAATTTTTATCATATCTTTAATGGGGTACTTGATTTTGTACCAATGAAAATGCTAAATGATGTATATAAACCAAACAAGTCCTACAAGAATATGTTGACTTCTGACATAACATCGGATATGATGTGACGAGGATCCTTTTTGTTAAATTTACATTTGACATGTTACAGGAAGAATTATACATATGAAAGTAACGTTATTAAATAAAACTTGTAATTCTAGCCAATTACATGGTTGTATTTGATCAGGATGACTTGAAGTTATAAGATTGACAAGTAACTATTTAATAATATACATTAAATTACTATGATAACACCTTAATTTGTGATCTTTTTTCATGCCTTTTGTGGTTAAAATGAACTTAAACGAAACATATTATTGAATATATATTGTGTTTAATAAACATTAGGAGCAGATTGTTTATTAATTTAATCAATTAAAATAATCAAAGAACCAATGTTGTAAAATCGTTAGACGTTAGTAGGATGGTTGTATATCTGCTATGAATTAATCAGGATTAAACAAAATTTTCTTTGTAATACTTGAAAATTAAAATAAATATAATTTATGTATAATTTTTCAAAAAGTGTAATTTTGCAAATACTTCAAATAGCTTGACCAATTTTGATCAAGAAGACTCAAAAAATTAGCCTTTGACTGTTTAGTTCGATTTTTGCCGGACTGATTTTTGTTCCACTAGCCTGATTTTTGTCCAAGTAGCCCTATATTTAATAAACTTGTCTGACTGCCTAGTAATACTATCAATTTTATGAAATTTTAAGGTTGTCAGCCATCGTTGATTAATTATCGGGCGGATCTGATTTTTCCGGTACTTGAAATAACAAATAATTAAAATTCACTCGTATAGATGAAAATCATTGATGATGACGACAATGACGATGTTATGTGATGGATAAACTAGTTATTATAGGGTGTTTTGTTTCTCTAATCATTCATTAATGAGTACTTAAAAGAGCAAGAGACTTTTCATGGTTAAATCCATCAAGTAATTACAATGTTAGTAAAGACTTTCCTTTTAATTTGGCCAAGGGTCATTTGTTAACATTTAAATCATTAAGTACTGAATGTTTAAGATGTATGAATGGTTAAGAGGGTCTGAACCATGAAATGTTGAACCGGTTAAAACCATTTGTTTTAGAGTTTGAATGGAAAATAAAAAAAAACACTTTTTATAAAAATAAACCCTAAAAAATCAAACCCCTCCCTCAGTCAACCTAGCCACCGCAACCCCACCCTCCGCCACAGCCCCAGCCTCTGCCGCAACCCCTCCACCGTTGCAGCCACAGTCGTAGTCTCCCACAACCACATCGATATCCCACAACTATGGTTGCAACCTCCCACAACCACGTTGATCTCCCACAACCACGTCGATCTCCCACCGTCGCAGCCACGATCGTAGGCAACAGATGAAGCCGGCGACATATGAGTGTGGCGATGATGACGAAGCCGACGGTCGGAGGTGAAGTGTTAAGGTCGGTCAGAGGTGAGGCGACAATTGGCGGAGGGATCGTGACGACGGGGTTCAGATGGGGTGATGGGCGGCGACTGGCAAAGGGATGGTGGTAATGTGACGGATGGACGACGACTGGCAGAGGGACGGTCGGAGGTGAGGCAGACACAATTGAAGTCACGGTCGGAGGTGAGTTTTTTTTTTTCATTCATACTTGTGTTCAAGTCTGAATCATTCAGACCTCCATTCAGATGATTTCATTCCATCCATATGTGTTTTTTTGTTGAAACAAACGGTCTAAATCTGAACTATTCAGATTTAGACTCATTTAGATGCTACCAAACAACCCGATCCATAAGACCATATTTATGCAAGTATATATATGACATTCTTTCATTTGGTCTAGTGCTTATTTATAATGAACAATTCTTAAGTTTCATCAATTCAATTGCATTAAAAAATTGTTCCATTCATTTCATAAATCCATACATTTTGTGGCAGTTTCCAAAAATTCGATTATGGATCATCAAGAGATCAACAAAATACATCAATTTATAAGATTTTAGTTGCCGTTAAAAAAAAATGATTTTAGTTTTCTAAATTGAAATCGAAGACATTTAAAATTTAGATGCTATCGATTTCAAAACAAAACAATAAATTCCCTTCAATCAGTTTAGCGATTGTATTATACTGTTAATTTGTTTCATTCACAACAGAGTTGGGATGTGAAAGTTAATCATCTGTTCTGATAATCTTGACTCATACCAAGATAAATAAGTAGATGTGACCAATTATTATATTTTTGTTTAAAATATGTAATATTATAACATATAACGAGTTAAAATAGGTAACATCTTTACACAATGTGGTCAATATGTGTAACTTAAACATTATTAATATAATATAATGGATTCAGATATTAAAGTATGGGTGTTCAAGAAAACCGTAAACGAACCGTATTGGTAACTGAAAAAATCGAACCACATTTGTAACTGAAAAAAACTGAACTGTATTCGTAACTGCAAACAACCGAACCATATTCTGAATTCGGTTGTCAGTTCGGTTCCTAACCGTATCCGAATTTTTGTTTTTGGTTCGGTTATCATTCCAATTTTTTTTTGAATTTAGTTTGTTTAGTTAACTGATTAAACCGAATTCAGATTTAAATTTATTATTTTATTAATATTTTATATGGTTGAATTTGGTTTATTTGGCTCGGTTTATTCAATTTTTACCGGTTTATTTGGTTTGATAATCGGTTAATTCGATTGTATTCGTTTTATTCGGATGAGTTCATTCGATTTTTAATCGGTTTTTTGGTCTTTAATCGGTTTATTCTGTTTAATCGAAACTGAACCAAACCACTTCTCAAATTCGGTTCGGATTTTGGATAGGAAAAAAACTAAAAACCAATTAAACCGAACTAAATAGACTATTAACTGAATCTTTATATGCATATATATCATAATTTTGTGCCTCTTAAAAAAATGGGCCTGGGACGGAGGTTAGGTTTGCCCCTCCCTCCCTCGACGGTCCATGGACGTTTTTAAACTTTGATGTTATATATTTCTTATGTAAATTTTTTATATATAATATGTATTTTTTTTTTAATTTTGAGCCCCCTAAATTGTTGAACCCGGGGCGGTCGCCCACCTCGCCCGCCCATAGGGTCTGCCTTGTTTAGTAAGGTTTTTAACGATCCGAGCATAAGCTTGGGCACTTTTTAGTCAAAACAAGCCGAACTCAAGTCTTAACGAGTCTCGTTCATTTCGACTTATTTACACCTGTAATTGTTTCCAGCCAAACTGATGATCTTGAGACCCTAGCAATCGTACATGATCGAAGGAATTCAAACTCATGTTTTCAAATTCCTTGTCAACTTTTCTTATTCTAATCGGAAAAGTCTTCGTCAACAGTTAATTTTGAGAAGCCCCTCCCTTAGGCCCTAGACCTGACCCACAATTCAACTTATCTCTCGAGCCCTAATGAGAAAAAAATATAGGGTAAACGATGATCCATTAAATTGGTTTGGATGAGATTTTGTGCTTAGGCTAAACCCTTGATTTAAATGGATTTGACCGTTTGACACTTGTGATATTTACACTCAAGATGTCTAATTTGATGAAAGTTAATATCTTAAGAGACCAAAGTGTAATAATGATGGTAATGATTTAGGAGTTTGTTTGCCCTCATTTTATAACGTACGTGTATTTATTCTTCTTTCTATCTAAGACCATGGGGTATGCCCCTTGGTTGGAGCCACTCCACCTAGGCGTCACATAGACATCCACCAACACCACCCACTTAACCACTTGTGGTGGAAATGTCAAGTGGTTGGAAATGCCAAAGGTTGGAAGGAAGCAACTGTAAAATAATTAATTGGGTCAAACGGTAACCAAGTGTGGCCACAGCCACGCCCAACCCACTCACGCCCAAGGGGGGCGGTGTACCACGCCCAAACCAGCCCCAACCACGCCTCCACCATAGGGCACACCACATGCTTTAATGGGATTCTCCACCCTAATCACATAGAGATCAATCAAGAATAACACCAAGAAAAAAATAATCAAAATCCATCAAACGGGCAAACAAGACTCTTAATCTTAGCATCACCGTGGCTTTATCATATACTCCAAAGATTAAATCATCTTCTACAGATAAGTGTTCATATCATTAATTTTATGTGGTTGATTAACTTGGGAGTTTGTACTAATATCATAAAAGGCCAAGTTTTTTTCTTCAATCATAATTCATGTTTCCTCCAACATGATCAAGTACGAAGGTTTTTATGATACTATTTAGGATAGTTATTTTTTAGGGTGTGTTTTTGTTTATTTGTATTGTTTTTTCTTGATGATTATATTTTCATAGTGTTGTTTAGGATATTATTTTAACGTATTAGTGTTATTAATGTTATTTTTATTTCTTTCATATTTTTATTTTGATGTATCTAACATGTTACTAGTTTTGTTGGTGGCATGATAAGTTTTTGATGATGTTTAAAAAGCCTAAAAGTAAAATTGAACTGCAACAACATAATAATTTTGTAGACACTAGTTGCCAATAAGAGCACTCTACCAGTCTGATTGGCGTGCCAACTTTATTTATTATAATTATAATAATAATTATTATTATGCATATGTATTATTGATGCAATTCTTTACTCCTCATATGCCACACCCACTACAATACTCCAATTTATGAAAAGATAATTTAAAAATAGACCACCTATAGCTCACATCAATTTTTGGAGCTAGTTGTGGTCCTTATATATATGTAAATTACATTTTTGCCCTTACTATAAAAACCATAAAATAAACTGCCACCTTTCATGTCACCTCACCAACAACCTATTAATATTTAATTCTTCACTTCACTCGTGTGATATTTCTTATATGGCCTTTTTTTAATTAGACACATGACTTTTATATTTTAACACCTCAGCGGTTTGATACTGGTCTTATGGGTCAGTACAGGTCGTATAGAGTACAGACAAATATTTCATAGAATGTCTTGGATTCAGTGAAACATTCTTTAGGACAAACCGTACTGACCAGTATGACCCGTACTGGCCTTAACTTATTTTACAAGCAACTTTTTCAAACCAGTGTTTCACTTGATACGGCCCGTACTGTGCAGTACGGGCCGTCTTAAAATTATTTATTTTATTTAAACTTGATTTACGTATTTAAATAATTTTTAACAATATATATTTACTATGTGAACTTTTGAACGATATACGTCTATTATGTTAATTAAACGTCGTAATTTTGTTACATTATCATTTTAAACGATATTAATTATTAACGAAATCATTTTAACTAAATATTTCATTTTATAATTAGTTTGTTTACGTTAATTTAAATAATTTAAACGTTATAAATTTGTCGCGTAATTATTAAATAAAACAACACAAACAGAAATAAAACAACACAACCAGAAACAATACAAATAAAGAAAGAAACATACATATATACACAACATGAGTTTTACAGACAAGAAAACAAAATACAAAAACATAAACTAAACTACGAACCTCCAGATGGTCCAACGGAGGATTCGTCGTCTGCATAGACGCGTGGCTCCGGGAACGGTGGAAGATGTGACCCGTCTCGTCGCGTCAAACGCATGCTTTGACGCGACCGTCTACTGGACCATATCCTCGAGTCGATCGAGACGTCGCTCGACGCATGTCTCCCACGCGGCCCTACGACGAGTGTCCTGCAAAATCTCGTCGCACTAGGCTGCAACACGGTGCAACAACGCCTAGAGCGGCTCGGTCAGGCGCACCGCACGGTAGACGTGCGGTGGATGCTGCGGCGGTGGGTCCTCGAGTGGTGGTGATCGAACCGGATCCTCCCGAATCGGATCGGGCTCCGCCATCGCCATCGCCTGGTGCTTATGCTGCTGCTGTGGGATGACGGGGAGCTGGGCTGGTTGAAACGGGCGGCCGTCGGATCCAATAAACCGTAATCCTAGACCCGGGATGTCGACGACAAGTTTCATGTTCAGGAGCATCCGGCGATCGAGCTTACGAGACTCGATCGTCGGCAGATCCTGAAGTAAATGAAACATGCCTCTACAGTGTGCGAGGTGGGTGACAAAGACGCCTCCCCACAGTGTCCCGCGCTCCTGTCGATGGTATAAGGAGGCGTAGTATAAGGCAAAACACCGTGTAAGGTTGCACGGCCTGCTAGTCATGAGTGAGTGAAGATAGAACAAATCCGTCGTCGTCACCCACTCCTGGCTCTGTCCGCGACCTGAGATCGTTGTCATGATGCTCCGATGGATGTATCGAATCAGAGGATCTCTGATGGTCGACGCCCGTAATCGGTGGCCGGTGAACGACATGTCAGAGATCTGCAGCCACCAAGCCCTCATCACTCCATCCTAACCCTGCGTCAACCCCTGGGTGAATGCGTCAGTCACGGTCTCCGGCTCGTAGTATATACCTAAAAGCACGGCGAACCGCTCGATCGGCATCTCCATGTGCTGTCCGCATAACGAGAACTCAATGTCAGGAGGAAGCTCCTCGTCCTCCTGCTTAGGAATTGCAGCCTGGTGAGCTCTGTATCGAAAGGTCGATAGAAATTCCACGGTGATCAGCCTGTATGTCGGCACATCAGCCGTATCGAATAAACGACTCCACGGTGCGTCCTTGCCTAGGATAGCTCGAGCCCGCTCTGCCTGACCGGCATATGCTAAAACTCCCCAATCTATGCAACGTGGCGTCGCCACGCTTATGTGTACAATACGACGGCACCTGATCGCTGGCGCCGTATTAGGCTCGAACTGCAGCCACTCGTGTTGCGAGAGCTCTAACAACTCGGCAGCGTCGTCGTCATGGTGTGGAATATCGGCCTCTATCTTAATCAGTAAGTAAAAGCTGAAAAACGAAATCCGAGCTAACGTTAAAAAATAACCGTCCAATACGGGTCGTACAGATCAAGACGACCCGTATTGGTGTTGGCCGTCTAAAACAAAACCAGGACGTCTTAGTGCAAGACGGCTCGTACTGGTTAAGACGGCCCGTCTTGGCCATACCAGGCCAAAATTAGGTCGTCTGTCCAAGACAGCCCGTACTGGTCAAGACGGGCCCAGTCTGTTTTGGCCATACTAGGCCAAAACCAGGTCGTCTGTCTAAGACGGCCCGTACTGGCCTAGACGGCCCGTACTGGTCAAGATGTCTCGTCTTGGCCTACCAGGCCAAAAGTCACCTTCTTTATTTGTTGAACAATACGGGCCGTACTGGTTAAGACGGCTCGTCTTGTTCTTTGTCTGGTTCAAATTTGAATGAACAATACGGGCTGTACTGATCAAGATGACACGTCTTGTTCATATTTCGAAACTTTTAAATCCAAAAAAACAGCCCCTAGATCATTTTTTAGCAACTAAAACACATATATTCATAATCTACGAAGCAAAATACGTACCTGGTGTTGAAAGCTTGAAGATCAAGACGGGGTGTATAGGCCAATATGAGAGAGTTTGTGAGTGTTTTGTGTGTGATAAAACTGAAAATGAAACTGAAATTCAAGTATAAGCTAGAACAGTACAGGCCGTACTGTTCAAACTTAAATTTTTTTTGCATATACACAAATAATTCATTTTTATTACATTTAATCAAAGAATTTGTTGTTTACATTTACACGTCTATGTAGTCGACCAACTTATTTGCATCTATAAATCTTCGATATTCTTGTTGCTTGTCACGATATATGAACTCCCAGTTGGATGCGGCATTACGTCGATAACGTTTCCCTATAGGATTTACCATTGGCATTGGATAATCTCCTTGTAATGTAACATTAATGAAATGGTTGCCAAGATGAACTACTGATACGACGTTATGTCTCATGAAACTATTAGCAGATGTCCACAAAGGGAAAATGGTTTGAGTACCTCGATTGCTGAAAAGGTGAACGATTACACCAAATCTTTGAGCAATTACTAAGCCTGTGTGAGGCATAAACATCCAATGTTCGCTAGGAGCAGGTGCAATCTGTTGCCAATTTATTGTGTTGCGTAGTACATCATAAGATCCTAGGTCGTAGGAGTTAAACACATATTTGCACAGATCTGCGTTGAAATCCAATTCTTGCAAGAGTTGTTGTCAAATAAATGCCCAACGATTTTCATCGAATCCTAAACCCACGGCTACAGAACGAAAACTACAATTACCATCTGGCTCGACATCTTGTATGTTTAACACGTAAGGTTGAAATATAGGAAGGATGTGACGACCGAAGCGATAAACATTGTTTTCTGGCTTCATGTTACGTGGAAAATGGAATTCGTTTCGACTTTGCGAGTCCGATGGTGGCATTCCTTTTGATACCGATGTGGAACGAATGCGTCGAAATACGGGTTTCTGACTCTTCTCGGTCACAGCTGTAAACGAACTATACCTCGAAGGTTCAAATGTACTTTCTTAGAATGCTAAACTATCTTTAACAACGTCTTGCTCTTTTTGTTTCTGTGCCTTTAAAGTTGGACGACCACGTGTATCTTTTATAACAAAAGGCGTCTTTTTGTCGCTTTTATTTGGAAATACCTGCGACAGAACCTTCTTTATTAGACTTTTTTTTTATCTCAAGAGGTTTGGAATTTATTTTTTCTGTAACCAAACCCATTTGTACTATAACATCAATTTCTTCTTCTTCTTCTAATAGTGTTGGGTTAGTTGTGTTCAGCTTTTTCCAAAATACGCTTATCTCAGAAAGCGGTATCTTCGTATCTGCATAATTTATAATTAAAAATAATATACCAGTAACTACGTGTGAAACATGTAAGATTTACATTTACTATTACGAACTTGTGTTTAAGTATTTTGATATATGACAAGCGCACGGCAACCCACAACTCGTCCAAAGCTGGTGGCCACACGTCATATTTGAGTCGCGCATAACTCTTATTTTATCTTTTTCCTCGACCAACAAATCAAGAGCTTTATGGGACACCTTTCCTCGAAGTTTATCAAATATTGGTAGTTTATGATGACCCATAGTTTTAATCAAGCTCGTTTCAAAATCGTGATTCATTTTTACCTCTTGTGATTGCACGATTTCATTTATGAAACCGACAAGGGAGGCAAGCGTGTTGTTTGTTGATCTAAGGTATCTTTTTAGGTTTGAATGCTGACTTTCCACACGGTTTGTTGTACGTTGACCAACCGGATGCCGTCAACTAATCAGGTACGAAACACTCTGGTATTCAGCTTTTAAGCGATCGTGAACTTGATGCGTTTAACACGCCAATGTCATAATCCTGTTATATACTTTAATTTAAAAAATGTTATTAGAATTTGAGTACTTTTAGATTGTTTTGAATTGTTTTTTGGATGAATTTGTATACTTTTTGGAAACTTATTTGAGTATAAGTTGTATTTTTATAGAATTCCATGGTTAATTGGTATGTTCGGTTGAACCACTCGGTACACCACGGTTCAACCGGTTGAACCATTTTTGAGTCAAATCCGGTGCACCTAAAATACCGGTTTTTAAAACATTGATTATTACATATGTAGCACTAGAATTGGTTTAATTTAGTGTGACACGTGACACAGTAGTCCAAACACAGACAATTGAATGATAATTCGGTGAATTATCGGAAACGCACACATGTGTCTTGAATTAACGAACTTTGGTGAAACATCGAACGATTCATGTAATTGAACAACAATTGAACACTATGTGAACAAATAACGAACAAAATCAATACAAAAGTCGAGAAACGATAAGTGATAACGAAAAACGACTTAAACAAACAAAAATGGGCCATTAGGCTAGCCCAAGACTCTTCGTGGTACGCTACGGACCCAGGTGAGATCACTGGCGGTACAAGAAGATGGACGACATTTTTGAATTCAGCCGAATTTCTTCACGGTACGCCACGACCAATCATTTCCATCTCGACGGTATGCGACATGTCTTGGTGGAGAACCCGACGCTTTTGTCCCTGGTGGTACGCCAGGAAGCCCGGAGGAGCCTCTTGGCGGTACGCGAAGCTTTCTAGCAGCTTAAAACTTTATAAAAACCCAACCCATCTCATTTATTCACTTTCGCATCATTTCTTTCGACTGAAAAATATCTCCGCGACCATAAAGCTTCTGCTAACACCGCTCACCACCACCAGAAGCTATCAAGAGCTATTCTTGAACCTTGTTGAAGACTTGGAGCCAAGAGGAGCTTGGGAGAGCTAACCACCATCACCATCACTCTACATCAAGTGAAGAACCACCATCAACCCTTCTACAGCTATTACTTTACCAATCTAGCTCGAATCTTAGCTCTAAGAACTCATTGAGGTACTCACTCATAACCATTTTAGCTCAAAACACCAAATATCACACATGCATCCATTTTTACACACATGCAACATCATCTATGACACATGCACGACATATAATGCTTGTAAACTTGTATCTATGATTTTAATCTACTGATTTGTGAGATTTGATCTTCTATTATGAATGTTGTTGTTATTTGGTATTTTATGATGATGATTTGTGCATGTTACTATATTTAGTAACTTCTGATTTGGGTAAAATAATGATAAATGATGTTTTAGGTATATTATGTATGTTGATATGATGATTCTTACATAAGAATGATGTTGTGAACAAGTTAACTAGGTAAATCTATTGAAAGGGGAAATTTTGATATGTGTTACTGTATATAGTAACTTTAAAAATACAAGATGTTGCTAGATGATGTTCTAGGCATGATAAATGGTGTCAAATGGTATTTTGTGATAGTTGAAATGTTTATTGATGTATTGGTTTGATTTGGTTGATAAAATGGATAATTATGTTCATAAGTTACTATATAAGGAAACTTTTATCATAGAAACATGACATGCATGCAAGTTTTAAGTCATGTTTAAGTAACTTGATGATGATAATGTTTACATCAACATATTTGTGTAGCTTGATTTTGATTAGATTGAGTTTATGACTAACTTACTATATATGGTAACTTTGTATTTGAGGTTTTTGCTAGTAATGTAGAAATTAACTTGTTAAATGGTTAAATATGATTAAGAATATCATATTTTGATAATGTATAAGATGTAGAATGATTTTTGTTGATAAAAATATGGAAAATGTAGTAACCTACTATTAATAGCAACCATAATTTGGGGATTTTGTAAAATAGGGTCTATTAACATGGTTAAAGGGTGTAATATGCTTTTAAATGGTATATTGTGATGAAATGAAGGAGTTTGCATGCTTGAATGATTCAACATATGTCAAATATAGGAACTTGTTATATTTAGAAACTTTGACTACTTAAAAAGGATTTATGTGTTAAATAATAACTTGTGACAATGTGTTATGTGATAACATAATCACTTAGGGAATACAAGTATGCTAAAATGTTAAAATGTGATTTTATACAAACTTACTTAATATAGAAACTTGCCTAAAATAGAAACCCGCCAAAAATGGAAACATGCTATAAATAGTAAGTTATCCGTCGAACGTAATTTATGTATTTACGTGTATTACATGATACTTAACACACGTTAAATGAACGATAATAAACTAATGAGTCACCAACGGGTCGCTGAGTTAACACGGTCAACCACAGTCAAACATGGTCATGCACGACAAGTTAGAGTTGTTTGGACACAAACATGGTCTAGTGAGGCCAACATAAACACGAACACGAACACGACAGTGAACATGAACTCACAATACATGTGTGATATAGGTGACAGATAAAGACAAACCGTTCACGGTAACGACAAACAACTACAAACTCAGGTGAGTTTACAGCCCCATTTTCTATTTTAACTGTTTTACTTTAAAATTAAGGGTGAGAATACATTGCAAACAACTTTTAGATGTATGACTCGTATATTGTGAACAATTTTTTGAGTGTGCTTATATCGTAACAAAGTCCTCACAAAACCTTACCGTTAGTTAAACACAAACGAGGCACTATTGGATAGTACTACTAGGTAAATACATGTGTAATACACAGGTTAAACAAATAAAATTTAAAATTATTTATTTTAAATAACATCTTACATATTTTTCAAAGAGTTTCTACAAAAAAAAACTATGACTTATGATGTAATAATTTTATTTGTTAAACTGAATAAAATTGTTATTATTTAATAGAAGAGAAATAAGAAAAATCAAAATATAATAAAAGATGATTTACAAACAATTAATATGAGAGAGAAGCGGGAAAACTAATTTTTATGTTGTCTACAATGGTGACATGTGTCACATCAAAACCTTTATTTACTATATAGTATAGATTGGGTCTGACAAACCCTGTTAGACTGGCGGTCAGGACGAACGTAATATCGACCTATGCCATAGTTTTTACCATAGACTTAACGGATGCATCTAACAGTCTAGTTTCGGTAAAGGTGCATCACATACACTCGAGACCTATGATTTACAACTTAACATACCCAGTATATATCTCGTTAACTGTTTTACTTTTACTTAAACCTGCGAACAACCCAACTTTATGTTGACATATTTTTAGCATGTATTCTCAGGTAATTGAATGCATGAGGCTAGGACGCACATGGAGTCTAAGGAAGAGGATCCTGCATGCATATTTACTTATTTCAAATACAATTTATGTTATTATGTATTGTAAACAATGTAGTGTCTTTCTATGATTTCCACTGCTTAAACTTACAAATTTCGTGCTTAACATTAAAACTATTTTGACCATTAGTAATACAACGACGTATTTTCAAAAGCATATAGAGTCGTTCTATATGACCAGACCTTCTAATCATGCCACGTCACACCCAACGGCTTGAAGCCGTCAGTGGTAATTTTGGGTGTGGCACACAAATAAAAAAATTACATCAAAATGAGAATATACTTAAATCAATGTGACATATGATCATCTATGATTATTTGATTAATAAAATGGAATTGCTTATTCATGGTCACTTATTTATCATGCAATAGTTCCGATCTTCATCACCACCAACAATATACTCTTTGTTTGTTTTCTTCTCGTTAAATAAGTTTAAAAATATTGATATATATGTTAATTGTTAGACAAAACTAAAAATCGGTTGGGTTTTTTCAGGTTTTGAAATATGAAAAACCAAAACCACACCAAAAAATTCGGTTTTGTTTTTCTTTTGGTTTGGTATTTTGATTATTCGTTCAGTTTAGTTTTTTAGGTTAATTTAGTTACGGTTCGGCATTTTTGCTCACCCTTAATTTATAAGACAACTTATGTTGGCCGTGGGACCGGTCGATGAGAGGTGCCTAATGGTGTCTATAAGAGCAATCGCTTTATCCTCATGTATAGAGGTAATATTTGCCTATACCTCATTATTTTATGAATAAAAGTAATGTTTACTTGGTATGATTATTGTTATTTAATTTTTTTAACAATAAATAAATACCCTTATCTAATCTTGATTTTAAATTCAAAATAAAACTTACTTGTTTCTTTAGTACCTTCAATGGTTCCTATCCCCGTCATGTTCCTTTGATTATTTATTTAGCAATCCCAAAGTTGCTTTTTTATTTGAGCAAATAATTCTTATTTTCGTAAAATAAAACTAAGCAACCTTCAATTCGAATTAACAAAAGCAATGTCTCCTTCTGGTAAAAATCAAAAAGGAGATAGGATTGTCTCTAACAAAATTTGAACTTCTTACATTAAGCATAAAGGGAAGAGGCTTTAAGCGTTCTTTTCCCAAGTGAACTCTCATGAAACTTGAATATCGAGATAGCTTTAAGTGTATTATTTTGAAATTGGACATAAGTTATCTTAAAATTAATCAGTTTTATTACGTTCTTATAATAGTATCGGATTTTTCACTAGACATTTATTAATACACTTTAACCTCAAGAAACAAAGGAAATGATGTAGTAGTTAAAGTAGCGAACAAACAATCTAAAAATTTCAACTTTAAACCTCACTAGAGACACTTTAACATTTCATATATCTCTTTTGAGAAGGCATAAGGACTACTATCAAAGTAATTCCACTACTTAAGGAGCCAAGATTCCATCTTCACCATGGAGTTATTCTAGATTTGAAGTTTGTTAAAAGAGGGTATAAAGGCAGGATGAAAGTCTATGTACAATGGGAAGACTGAAGACATTTTTATCTTGTTGGCAATATGGGGAGGAGCTAATTCAACAATATTTTCCTACATATTTTCCATCGTCATCATCATCGTCATCGTCCTCGTTGTCGTCGTTGTTTTTATTCTAAATATTATTATTGTTATTGTCGTCATTGTCATCATCATCATTATTATTATAAGGGGATGATCAAATGTTAACTCATGTTTATTGTGTTAACCGAATAACTATATCTTATTAGTTTGGGACGCACACTAAAGTAAATTTAAAGGTGTAGGCTTTTTCTTTTTATTTTAATTAATGTATAGCCCACTTACATTAATTGAAAAAATAAGAAAAAAAACCTATACCCTTAGATACACTTTAATGTGGCCCTATAGTAATTAGATGTAGTTATTCGGTTATCACAACAAGGAAGGATTAACATTCGAACCATCCCCTATATATATATATTTATAATTAAAGTTCATGAAAATGAATAGTAGTTATATATATATATATATTATTAAATAGTACATACATACATACATACATACATACATACATACATACATACATACATACATACATACATACATACATACATACATACATACATACATACATACATACATACATACATATTATTAGGGAGATGATCAAAAAATTAACTATTTTTTATTGCGTTAACCGAATAACCACATCTTATTACTTTGGGATCCACATTAAAGTAAATATAAAGGTATAGGTTTTTTCTTGTTTTATAATTAATGTAATTAATGTATGTACCACTTACATTAATAAAAAAAGAAGAAAAACATACATCTTTAGATTTATTTTAATGTGGACCCCAAATTAATAAGATGTAGTTATTCGGTTAAAGCAATAAACATGGGTTAACAAAGGAATCACACCCTATATTATTAAATGATACATACATACATACATACATACATACATACATACATACATACATACATACATACATACATACATACATACATACATACATACATACATACATACATACATACATACATACATACATACATACATACATATATGGGATGGTAACATTGTTAACCCACCTTAATTGTGGTAACCTAAATTACTCTCACAAGATCAACCTAAATCTTTGGTTTTTTTCTTGACCTTTATTACACTAGTGTAAGACTATGTTATTTTATGTCTATGAGCTAATTCACGAGTGTATGCGAAATTTCACTAGTGTAAAGTTTTGACATTTTTTCGTAACATTTAAAATTTGTCAAAAATTTAGAATAGTGCAATTTCGCTTACGCTCGTGAATTAGCTCATACACATAAAAGAACATAGTCTTGTACATGTATAATCAATGTCATAAAAAAAATGGGGTTGATCTTGTGAAAGTTATTTGTATTACCACAATCAAGGAGGGTTATTATTTGAACCAAATCTTATATATATATATATATATATGTATATATATAGGGGTTTTATCATATAAAAACCCAATCTTAAAGATAACAATATTAAACTATATGTAAGCTATTTATTTGAAATCTTGAAAATAAATATATGGTAAAAATTAAACCTGAATAAAAAATTGGGTTGTGAATATACAGTTCATTTTTAATGTGGGTTAATGTGGACCACATATTTATTTTCAAGATTCCAAATCAGTGGCTCACATAGGGTTTAAGAATTTTTTTCTTCTTTAGAATTGAGTTTTTATAGGATTCAATTCCTAATATATATATAAATATAAAATAATGATGCATCGTAAAATAAAAATTAATGCATAGTTATCTGATTCATGTAGTGACGTTTTGATAATTTACACTTGGATCATCAGAAGTTTTTTTACATGAAAAGTAGTAAACAAATAAATGGTACTAAATTTGAGAGATTTTTTTTAAATATATGAGTTTTTATTAAATTTGAGATAATTGCTTAAAGATTTTGGTTTTTGTTTTAATTGATCAAACGATTGGTGGGCGGCAAGAAGGATTTTGAGAGTAATTTTTTCTATTATTTTTGTAACATATTTTTGAGGATTTTGTATGATTTTATATTTTTCTATTATTTTTGTAACATATTTGATTTTGCTATGTAACTAAATTTTACCTTAATTTAATAAATTTTCTATGTAATGTGCATTTCGAAGGTAAATTAACATAATAAGACATAACAAACACAACAAACAAACCTAATAAATTTTCACTTTTAAATAAGATTTAAAAAAAAGATCAAAACAAAACTTATTTTTATATTAATACTAGCTTATTGACCCCGTGTATTATACGGGCTGAATCATAAAATTATATTAAACAATACGAATTAGCAATTAAGAAATAAAAATTGTAAAATGATTTTTTGTGATAACCTTTTGTTTAAAAATTTTTAGAATGAAGTTAATTAAAAATAAATATTAATTACAAAATGATGATAGATTTAAGAATCATAAAAATTTGAAATCATTCATAAAATATAATTATCATCATTTTTTTAATTAGAATTTAAAATTTGTGTATTGAGTTTCTTGATAATTTAATTAAAAATTTTTTGAATTTCAAAATTATTGATCAAAAATGGGAAGTTGGATATGATTAGATTTTAATTAGTATTTAAAGTAAAAAATAAATACCATTTTTTTAAATTAGGAAGTTTGACTTGATTACATTTATTAAATTTAATTTATTTTTAAAATATTAAGGATTAATATAATAATGACAAGTGACATCAATTGCAATTTGTCCACTCATTTAATGACATGTGGCATGTGGTTTAACCAGAAAACGACAAGTGGCGGAATGTTATTCTTTTATTGTATAGAAGTATAGATAAGATAGAAAATCTGTTTCAAAATTGACCCGTCAAAGGTAAATGAACGTGAACCTCAAAGGAACAGTAGTTAATACATAATTTCTCTGCACACGTAGAACACTATACGCCACGTACTAAACATCGTACAAACAGTACTGACACCTCTGCACAATGATGTGATGTTATACGCCACATATAGTACTCTACATGGCGTATAAAGGACAACAATATGAGTGGAACAGGCTAGTGTCTGACATGATTTAACATCTATACACCACGTATAGTACTATAGGTGGTGTATAAAAAGACAATAATTGGTTTTAGAGTCTGTTGATTGTACTGAAAAGGGCCTTATACACTACGTATAGTTATATACGACACGTATAAAAATTTTGAAACTCACACCCCGTACAAATAACGAAATGACGTAAGATTCCGTAAATTATATATGTATAACGAACGTATGAACGAACGTTTATAATTCATTTGCATTTTTCTTCCTACGAATTCCCTATTTGAATTCTTTCAATTGTTTGTTGTATTCATATAATGTCATTTTGGGACGTTAATTTCTACTTTGGAGACGACAAGATAGAACAGGATTCTGTCGGTCGATCTTATCATGGTGACAGTAGACCTCAAGAGTTGCCTGATTTAAACAAGGAACCCAACGTTCAATCATACAACGCGAATAGGATTCCCGATTTAAATGAAGATCCTTGCGTTGAATCTTTTCATAGTTACGAAAACCAACAAGAATTTGGATGGGAAAGTCAGCCTTCATACAGGCATGAAGAAAATGATGTATATTCAGAACCACAAAATAGCGGGCATGATTATTTTGACGGGGGCCATCATGATAAAGTGTTTTGGGATACCAATAAGGAATTTATGTGTCATGATGAGTTGGTTGCATGGGTGAAAAGCAGAGCGGTTGACAATGGTTATAATTGTAAAGAAGGTATGGCTTGTTGTGATCGTAGTGGCGAACGCAAGACCGTTGCGACGCGTAGACGCTATGGCAGCAAGAAAATTGGCTGTCCATTTAAACTGGTTGGCGTTTACAACGAAAAGCGTCTTGTTTGGCAGTTAGAGGTCCGAAATGACGAGCATAACCATGAGGCTGCTCAACATCTTGAGGGGCATCCATTTGTAAGAAGGTTGTCTCAAGATGAACATAAGATGGTGGGACAGCTAACAGAACAACATATGGACCCGCGTAATATTTTGTCAACTATCAAGAAGCAAAACCCTGATAATGTTTCTGTAATCAGGGACATATACAACGCTCACCAGAAAATAAAAAATGAAAAGAAAGTAGGTACCACTCTGATGCAGGTTCTGGAAAACCTACTGCATTGTAAGAACATGAAGAGAATTACTTGTGGGTGTTGCAAAATCTGAAAGAAATGTTAGACTAGTGTATGGAGCCTCGTGTAATAATAACAGACCGAAATCTTGCACTGATGAATGCGTGTAAGCTAGTATTTCCTGACGCATGTAGGTGCTTATGCAGGTGGCACATAAGCGAAAACATTACTAAACACTGCAAGACAAGTTTTTCTAACAGTGATTGGAACTAATTCCGCCATATGTGGACGACATTGTGTGAGTCTTCATCTGAGGACATTTATCAATACAATTATAACAAGCTATACGAACAGCTAACCAAAGACAAACGACATCGTAAGTTTTTACACATACATACATACATATATAATATATACACTAATTATGTGGTTACGTTCTGTTTCAGGCGTTTTAAATTATTTAAAGCAAAAATGGTTGAATAGTTACAAAAGAAATATTTGCATCTGCTTGGACCAACAAAAACCGGAACTTCGGTCAACATACAACCAACAGAGTCAAAAGTCAGCACGCGAACTTAAAACGATATTTAAAAAAACCAAATAGTTCGCTTGCCACACTTGTCGGCTTTGTTGACGAAGTTGTAAATTCACAAGAGGTTAACATAAACCACGGTTTCGAAACAAGCAAGGTGAAAACTATGAGTCATCACAAAGCAGCGTTGTTTGATTACCTTCGAGGTAAGGTTTCACACAAGGCTCTTGATCTGCTTGTTGCTGAAAAAAGCAAGATACAGGTGTTGCGGACCGGGCGTCATTCATGTAACTGGCAACTTTTCACCAGTTGTGGCTTGCCGTGTGCTTGTCGTCTGTCAAAATATGAAAATACAGGTAAAGAGATAAACGTCTTTCAATATCATTATAGTAAATGTCTTTCATTTGATAAAAATTTTGATAATCAATTTTGTTTCAGATACCAAAATTCCACTTACTGCAGTAGATATATTCTGGACAAAACTTGATACTCGTCCGTTATTTTTAGACAAAGACGAAATTAATGTTGAAGAACAGTTACAAGCCGTGAAACAACAAATAATGACACAACAGACTGAAGTGAAAAAAAGTATGATGAAAAAAATATTGGCTACAACTTTTCCCTGGAAAAGTGATAAGAAACCGCCTATTCAAATAGACGTTCGTGGACGTCCTAGTTCTAAAGCGCAGCAACAAAAGAAACATGACTCACAACACAGCGTCATTGATCAACCCAGACATAGTTCTTACACATATTCCAAGGTGAAAGATCAGAATGCCTCACTACAGCATAGTCGGTCAACATCTTCAAGAGGGAAATCTAAAGCAAAAAATGATCCTATACAATTATCACAAGAGTCTGCTTCATTCCAATTGGTCGTTGAAAACGAAAGTATCTGAAATTGTAACATATTTAAAAGTTTTATACCAGATTCGTTTCACGGTCACATTTCACGCATACTGGACGTAATGCCCGACGGCAACTGCAGTTTCCGAGCTATTGCCGTGGGTTTAGGTTTTGATGAAAATATGTGGCTTTACATTCGACAACAACTGTTAGACGAGATGGATACACATAGAGATGCGTACTGGGTTGATATTTGAAAATATACAAGAGGGCATGTATAAAAGAATTTTTAACAGCATTAACTGGCAGCAAGTTCAAGCTGCACTATTCCGACATTGGATATTAATGCCTTACACCGGGATTCTGATTGCTCAAAAGTTTGGTGTGATTGTTCACCTAATAAATATAAAAAGCTCTCAGACATATTTTCCGTTGTGGATACGCGCGGAGAGTGAAGCCTTCAACCCTCGTCAAGTCGTGTCGTTCGTATTTGCTCACAACAATCATGTCGTCAACATCAAGTTGGAAGGAGATGATCTGATGCCATCAGTAAGTGGGGTTTGAAATAAGTATCACATACCAAATGCTTCTTCTTAGGACTATATGTATAGACAATGTATACAACAATTCGTAGAAATACGTTGCGAAAAAGGAGAAGTCGGTTATATTGATTTATTTTAAATGTAATGTATTTAACACGAAATGTATAGACACGAAATGTTAAAATATAACCTCTTAGTCTTTTGGCTGTTTAATATGTACAATTGTTCTTTCAGTCTCGTATCGTTGTCTTCTAGGGCAACACGTTTTCAGAGCCTTTCAATCGGTTCAACGCGGCCTCCTCCTGATTGCTCAAAATTTTTTTTAAATTATTTTTTAAAAACTTGTATGCAACGTACTGATCCCTACATGGCGTACAGGGTGGAGTATGGCCTGTAGTATAGCCATACTCCACCCTGTACGCCACGTAGGGACCTCTACGTGGCGTACATGTGTAGAGTATCAGTTTCATGATTACAAAGGATCTGTACGCAGCGTACTGATCCCTACGTGGCGTACAGGGTGGAGTATGGGTGTAGTAAATCCATACTACTCTGTACGCCACGTAGGGATCTTTATGACACGTACGGGCCCTATAAAACCCCTTGATCGGGTGTACGCCTCCCAAACCACCACCATATACGCCATTCGAGCTCTCAACCCACTCAACCTTCATATCGAGCCATACGAGTCCGGATTCGAGCCAAAGTTGTTAGGATCTTCTTTTTACGCATTATAGGTAAGTTTTTATCGCTTTTTAACCGTTAGAATGGGTTAGATTGCCACGGGAAAGGGTTGGGGGACGTAGGTTAGTCTGAACGACGAACAGTATGCCACGTACAGCCCTGTACGTGGCGTACTGTTCGTCCCCAATTCATAAGAATAAGAACTGTACGCCACGTACACCCATGTACATGGCGTAATGTTCATCTCAGTTTTTAATGTATGGTTTTAGACCTGTACACCACGTACAGGGTTCTGCGTGGCGTACCAGGTGGAGTATGGCCTGTAGTATAGCCATACTCCACCCTGTACGCCACGTAAAGTCCATTCTGGCCTATACTGGGAGCCAGAGACTGTTACCCTGCTGTACACAGCGGGGATTACTGAGATTGATGACACCACCTTGCATGCATGGTGGCCTTATATTGCTGAGGATCCTTTTGTAGGGACCAAGGCGAGAGTGAGTCGCATCCGCGACCCCCTCATTCGATATATGCACCGGCTGATTGCCACGTCGATTGCAGGACGTGGCAGAAGCTATGAGTGGTGCACGTTGCAGGATTTATTTTATTTGTACTGCCTCATCACCAGCCGTACATGCCAGCTTGCGCACTGCCTTGCCGAGTACTTCGCGACGTATTACCACTGGCAGCAGCGCAGAGCCATATTTGGCGATGCCTATATCACCATTATAGGTCGAGCACTGGGTCATCTGCACCAGGACACTCTCGAGGAGCTGTTTGATCCTGTGGATCCAGTCAGACTCGATCGCCGGACGCTCTTCAGTATGAAGATCGTCTGGGATTTTCCTGGTGTAGGTCTCCGGTTCTCCCTTGTACAGGGAGTGATATGGGTCCCTCCCCTTACAGGTGATGGACGTAGACGGGGGTGTGGGAGTTGGACAGGGAGGTGAGGGTGTTGCTGGTGAGGGGGACCACGGTGGTCTGGATGGTGATGGTGAGGGTGGCGGTGGCGAGGGAGGCGGGGGTGATGAGGAGGGTGGAAGGGAGACGGAGGCGATCACTACGTCCCGTAGCATCCGCCGCGGAGATACCATACGGTGAGGCTTCCAGAACGCCTCGAGACGATACTGCAGGATATTTCTGCACGATCCAGGGAGCATGATCGCATCCTGGCTCGGCAGAATAAGATGCTGCGGTGGCTGATCGATCACGAGATCGAGAGGTCAACGCAGGCTGATATTGAGCCTCCTCCCCTTCCGCCATCACCTCCCCACGATCCATAGTTATATTTTGTTGGATCGGGTTGTTTATTCTAAACAACACTTCACAAGTATTTCTCTCTTTCAATCTAACAGATGCGGAATGTCTGTTAGAAGGATCTCTCAAACATTGAATGGTGAATAAATCTTTGGATAACAATAAGAACACAAGAACGTTTTCAAGCTCAAAGATATATTTCTCTCAAAGTTTTAAAAGTGTTATGAACAGACAAGCACACAACACACACAAGCACACCTAAACAGGTTTACAATGAGAGGTTATATAGCTAAGGCTACAACTGCATACACGTAGGAATACAGTTGGGTATACTAGACAATACATGTAGTAAAGCTTATTCTAGTATATGGAGTGTCTTAACATGTTAAGACACTTACTTACAATCATTACAAATATAGACATTGAATTTACAAAGACTAGCTAAATACAAAAGGTATTTAATGTTGTTGATATTCAAGGCTTTAGATAATCTTTTGCATTTAATGCAGCTACGGAGAAGTAAGGTGTTGTATTTGAATTTAGGTATGTTGATCCTTGTTGTTCTCAGACCATCATGTCTGTTGTCAGTACCTTTTATACTATAAAAGTGCTCAGCTACAGTCTTTGTCTTTGGTGCAGAAGAGAATCTTCGGAAGCTGTTAGTCTTCGGAAGCTTTAGTTCTTCGGAAGCTTTATGTCTTCATAAGCTTTGAAGCTTTAACTCTTAAGTGTTGGCCTTCCAAAGTGTTTGTCTTGTACAGTCTTCAGCAGGAGTGAGTTACTCTTCGGAAGCAATGTTGCTTCCGAAAAGGAACTCCTTCCTTCCGAAGGCTATTTGTCTTTGTAGACCTTTATACTTATACAAAATTGAAGTTTGGTGAGCATCAGCCTTTATTAGTCTTTACAGTCTCCCCCTGGCTGATGCTACCAAAACATCCTATGGGATTCTCTTTACAAACTTTTCTCCCCTCAGGACCTGAGCCCTTGCCTTTACCCACTTGACACCGACTCTCCCATCTGATCCATTGTCTGGATTTTCAAGTGGTAGTCTTTCCAAGTCAAAGAAGGCTGAGCCAGCACCATCAATTTTGTCAAATACAAAACCTTTATTCCTCCATTTATCTGATAAAGAGTGAACTCCTTGTGAAGTGCATTGAAGCTCCACTTTATTATAGGAATGTAGGTATGATGATGCATCAAATCATAGAGGTTTCTTGCTTGATCTTTAAGCGTTGTATCATCTGGAGTGGCTTTTGGTCTTGATCCTGAGGGATCTGCTTCTGGCTCATATTCAGGGGAGTTGGCAGTAGTTCTTCTTTTCTTTCTAGCTATGCTCTTTCTTCTTCTGAATCTGGGTTTTTCCTGAGCAGTAGCTTGACTCCTCTGATCTCTGGCCTGCTGTTCTTCCACATTTGAGCCCACTGCTGCATCTGTTGTTGCAGTGGCAGTGGACCAGCATCCTCAGCTGTTGAGGGCTCTTTTCTCCTCTCATCAGCCTTTGATTGTCTCTCAGGATCAGGGTTTGTTGATTGTTGCTTCCTTGCAGTCTCTTTACCCTTTTTGATCTTGATCACTGAAGAGATTGGCATGTTGTCCACAAAAGGACTTGATGGAGGAGAGGCTGGTTCTTCCTTAGGGTTTTGGGGAAACATGTTGGGGAACATGGCCTTTGTTGCCTCCCCACACATGACTTCTTCTCCTTTTCTGATTCCAACACCAGAAAGGGGAATTTCAATTGCAGCTCCTCCCCCTAGACCTAAGCCTCTAATTAGGCTTGCCCTTTGAGCCTGCATCTACTCAATTGAAAGTAACTCACCTCTTGCTATCTTAGCCTTTATATCTCTGATGTGCATATCCTGCTGCTGCACCTTGTCTAGCTCGGCAGCCATCCTAGGCACCGACCAGAGCAAAACTTCATCTATGTCATATCCCTTCTCCTGGAGAAGAGCAAAAAGTCTGATAAGCTCATCATCCAGGGAAATGTTTGGTCGGCCCTTATTCTTCTTTGGTCTCCTCTCCTCTAACTCTGCTTCCTCCTCTGGGGTTAGTTTTCTTTTTCCTTTGTCCATAGATTTGCCCCAGAAGAGATAGATCTTGTAGCCTCACCAACTGGTTCTATAGCCTTACTAGCTGGTTCATTGGCCAGTATCTCCTCCGTGGTGGAATCATCAATGATGATTGGGCCTTTGGAAGCCGCTGCAGCTTCAGAGTTAACCTTAGCATTCACTGCCCCCTCCGGTTGACCAACCACCTTGGGTGATTCCTTAGCAGTATCCACAGAGTGCTCAGGAGTGGAGGAGAGGTGTTCAGCAGCCTCTGTCCCAGAAAGGGACACAGGATCCATGGAGATTGGTTGTTCTTTTTGGGTAGTTTCCTCCATGGCAACCTGGGCAGTAGTCTCAGGAGGAGACTGAGGCTCCATAGAGACATTTGTTGTTGCAGCTTCTTGCACTGTCTCTATGGAAGCCTCTGTTGCCTCAGAAGAGAGGAAGAGGATGTAGTAGAATCATGAAAGTAAGTGCCCAAGAAGTCATCACATTCATTAGTCAGAGTAACTATGGATGGGTTGGCATCTTGTACACCTTCCTCTTCTCTTGCTTCTGGTCCTGACCCTGTTGATTGTACCTTCTCCCCCTTTTTGGTAGCATCAGGCGAGACAAAGGTAGTAGTAGCAGGATCAGGATGGAAGTGTTGAAGGATCATGGGGGGGGGGGGGCGCCTCCTGAGGTCCAAGATGGTGGCTTCTTTGTCTTGGACCTCCTGCCGAAAGGTTGCATCCTCAGCTTCCAAGATCGCTACCCTGGCTTGGAGGGTTGTGATTATAGCCGTCAATTCCTGTAATTTGGTGCCCTCATCCACATGAGTGGAGTCATTGGGCGATGGAGTCCTAAGCCTAGCTCCTGCACCTCCACCACCAGATGTGGTTTCCTAGCACCCTGGATTCCCCTCATTGAGAAGGGCTTCAAAGAAGTCCTCCCCAATGTAGGTTGCTGCAGGTGAGGTCCTAGTGCCTATACCACTGTCCTGAAGATCCAGAATAGGATCTGCAGTAGTGGCAACCTCCTCTGCATTGACCCCTTCAGTACTCCTGGGGACAACCTCTGAAGTTGTAGGCTCTGGGTCAGGAAACCTAGCTTGTAGCTGTGTCACCACTCTCATAAGTGTTTGGGTAGTAGGAGAGAGTGGTTCCTCCACAGCTATAGCAGAGGTTCCTTGAGCCTGGGTGATAGTATGGGTGGGGGGCATTTCTGGGTGATATGAACCTGGAGACTTGGGAGACAGTCTCTGAACTAGTGGAGTTGCTTCATCAGAAGCAGACTCAATAATAGGGGCACCCCTTTGGATATTCTCAGGTATGTTTTGTGACATACACTGAGGGCTATCAGGCTGGTTAAAGGCTGCCACAGGTTCCAGAGGAAGAACTTGTCGAATAACAATAGGTGTGGCTGTCACCTTAGGTGGAACTGTGCCCTTGACAGTTCTTTTCACCTTTTTCTTGATGGGTTTAGATGAAGGGGCCTGAACAGCTGTAGAGAGCTGTGCAGGGGTTCGGCGGCGTTTGTAGGTTATTTTGATGGGGTGGGGAACTGAGATGGAAGGTGTGGGTTCAGCATCTGTGGGTGCAACAGAGCTGTCACCTTCTGGAGTTGGTAACTCCATGGAAGGAAGAAGAGGAGTAAAGTTCCCAGAAAACTGGTTACTCTTCTTCTTCAGTTGAACAAAAACCTTGGAAGTTACCAAGGGGATTTTGTATATATTCCCAGTTAGTGAGAGGACTGAACCTAACTCACCATAAAATATATGCTGCAAAAACCTGGGATACATACAAAATTTCTTTGGTGACGAAATATTGTCAACCAAATTATTGAAAATAAAAGCAGAAAAGTTAAAAAGTTGGTTGAAGATCAAGCCATGAATAGCCGAAGCTAAATCAGAAGGAACTTGATCCCAACCACCTGTCTTATTCGAAAGACAGTGCAAAAATAAATGTATGAGGTACTTATAATTATAGGACACTCTACCCTTCAAATAAGTTGTTGAAGGAAGAGGACCTTAGTACCCCATTGACCAGAAGGTCAATGCTACCCATCCTTAGTGAATGAGACCCTTCCCCTGACATCACAAAGTTGAAGATGTCGAGAGATGGTCTCCACTGTGATAGAAATGAGATGAGCATCAATGGTGGCATTAAGAATCCGACCATTGGGAGATGACGACACAGAACAGGATGCCCAAAATTGTTGGTGATGAGATTCATACACCACGGGCTGAACAGTGAGGGCAAAAAGGTGCCTGCTCCTTCGAAGGAAGGAGATGATCAGAGCAAAATCAGCGTCATTGTCCGCTGATAACTCCGCAGGAAGGTTGTGAGTGGGTCTGAAGGCAAGAAGTTCCATGGGGATTGATGGATTTTAGGTTAGAAATTGAGATAAAATCGATTATAAATGAAGCGGTGAGAGAAGGTGAATGAGCGGGAAACCTTTTATACCTTTCGGATGTTAGTATTTAATATAGAAGCACATTAAATTTTGAGATCCGGAAGTCAGAAAAAGTACTCCTGGAGACAGCTCATTTATTATTCAAAATTTGCTAAGGACAGATTCGATTCCGAGAGAATGAGTCATCGGAAGTAGTTCATGAGACCAAATATGTTCTTCGAAAGATACTGACTTCCGAAGCATACAGATTGATCATCGGAAATGTATCCTCTGAATGCTTAGATATATTCATCAAAAGAAATGTTCTTCGGAAGACATCTTCTTCTGAAAAGTAAGTTCAGAAGATTGAGCTTCCGAAGTAATAATGTATCGGAAGAATAGTACTTTAGAAGATAAATCTCTTCTGAAGTGTGACATCTTCCGACATAAAGAAAGAATAATGCTTCCGAAGACTTAAACTATCTTCTGAGGAGTAATTACTCATTAGAAGATACTTTAAGTTTATTTTCCGAAAAATTATTCATTCCTTTATTTATTCATTTACTCAAAGTTAATCATGCCAATGGCTGTTATTAAATACCTGAATCTTCCTTCATCAAATGCTTTGGTGAAAAGGTCAGCCAAATTGTGTTCTGTATCAACTTTGACACGATGAATCAACTTCTTTTCTGCTCAATCTCTGATGAAGTGATATCTGATATCAATGTGCTTGGTCTTGGAGTGCTTGACAGGATTGTTGGTGATAGAGATTGCTATGGAATTGTCTATCTGTATAGGAGTGTTAAACAACTCTACTCCATAATCCTTCATCTGATTTTGAATCCAAATAACTTGTGCACAGCAGCTAGAAGCAGCCATGTATTCTGCCTCTGCAGTAGAAGTAGAAACACAAGACTGTTTCTTTCATTGCCAAGACACAATTCTGGATCCAAGAAATATACATCCTCCTGATGTGAATTTCTTGCTAATGTTACAACCTCCATAATCACTGTCAGTATAAGCCATGAACTAAAAATCTTCATTTGTAGGATACCACAATCCTAAGCCAGGTGCCCCTTTGAGGTATCTAAAGATTCTTTTCACAGCAAGCATGTGGGAGACTTTGGGATTTGCCTGAAATCTTGCATATAAGCAAGTTGCAAACATTATATCAGGTCTGCTTGCTGTGAGATACATCAAAGAACCAATCATTGCTCTGTATTGGTGTTGATCAACATCCTTGTAACGACCCGTTTTTAGTAATACGAACATGTTTGGAATAATCGTCTATAGAACGATTGTGATTATTAAAAATTTAAAAGTAGGTAAGAAACGATGAACGTGGGAGAGAACCGTGTGTGAAACGGAGTTCCGGATTGTCCGGAATTGCAAAACGACAAAAATACAAAAATATCAAGATCCTGGCTTTCAGGCGGTACGCCTAGCGCCACGCACCCACCCTAGGCGGTACGTGCGGGAGTGCGGAAAACATTTGGGAGCCCCTGTCTCGCGCGGTACGCCTGAGACCAGCCCTCCACGCAGGGCGATGCGCCTGGCGGCTATGGCGGCTGCAGATTGCTTATCTTCGAAGGAATGCACCAAGAAACACATATTTATATCTCTCTCGAGTTTATTCACCATAAACACACACATATACGAATTTTTAGCACCCAACATCGATTTTGAAGCTATCCAGATGTTCGGGTTGAACCGTGGATCGTTTCTACACGTCCAGATCGTTGTATTTCAATCAGAAATCCGTTCGAAAGGGTAGCGTTTTGTTTTATCCTACTGGTTTAATTAGGTGTGGATTAACTATAGTTTTGAGTATTATATAATGATCTGGGATGATCAGAAACGAGTAACTAGATGTTTTAACGGTGAAATCTTGATTTTGATCCGTTATAATGTCCGGTTGTCATGAAACTCATATTATTGAGTATGATAACTAGAAGGATGATTAAATCATGATTATAATAGTTTTGGATCATTCCTTAGAATGACAAATCCAATTCAAGTATTTGATTAAATGTTGAAGTATGAAAGTTGATGATTTTAGCATAAACTGCTAATTATAAATGATGACTTCTTGATATCACACACTAATAAAGGAGATTCAAATAAATTTGAATCAGTATGTATAGGTGTTGGGCGTATGAACTAGTCGTATACGTGTGATGTACCACTAGGTGTTGATAAAGGAAATCAAGTAATGGATTTCAAAATATGAAGTTTTGATAATTTAAATATGATTAAGAACATGTGTAGATTAATTTCTACACATGGGTTGTTGATAAAAGCCTCAACAAGGTTTTGACTAAAAATGAGGAGTGAAACAGGTCAAATGAATTAGATATATAAATAACACAAGTTGTGTGTTCATGTTGTTAAATCTTGTTATATGTGAAAATATAATAGGAAGAGGAGGTGTATCTAGTTCTAGAAGGCCTGAAAAAGAATTGGAGATTGTTGTTAACTCTTCAAATTAAGGTAAGTTACCTATTTGATTGAGCTTGTAGTTGTAGGACGGAGTGAGTCCACACTACAAGTGTTCGTGCATTTAGCATACATGATTAGTTGAATTGATTGAAATGATAATAATGATTGCGGTTATTGTGGTTGAATGATTCACAAGGTGTGTGAACATGTGGTGATCTATAAATGTGTAAATGTTAAATTGGAATTATGCATGCTGATTCACAAGGTGTGTGAACATAAGACATGAAATTCTAATCTATATGATTCACAAGGTGTGTGAACTAATGGTGGATTGGTAATGTGCATGCTGATTCACAAAGTGTGTGAACATAAGACTTGCAATTCCAATATAATTGATTCACAAGGTGTGTGAACGAAAAGGTGATCTACAACTGTGTAGGCATTAAATTGGTAACGTGTATGCTTTGATTCACAAGGTGTGTGAACATAAGATTTGCGATTCCAATGAGGCAGATTCACAAAGTGTGTGAACAAAAGATGTCCTACAAGGGTGTAGTCATTAAAAATTCAAGGGTCAAATTGTTTAATTTTGACTTTTGGGAAATATGATGCACAAATGGATTTTTGTATGCGTATATATGTGATATGTTAAATTATATTGTTTGTGCATAAATGGAAGATTTATTGAGGTATTGGGTGAAAACTACTCGTTAGTAGATCGTTTTGTAAGTGGTTGAATATTGTTGCCAAATTTTATTTGGAACATTAGTAGTGTATCCATATGGTATTATGGAATACACTTGGTGAAAGGGTGGCATAATCTTACTTAGTTCTAATGAACTAATGGTGAATTTAAATGTGGTGTTTACAGGTACAAAGGAGTTAGGTGAGCGGTGATGGTGATCGGGAATCGAACGTGAAGGCTCGTATGATGGTTTTAAACTTTAATAACCAAACAGTTAGGAAACTTTTGTGTAAAAAATATTTTGTGGTATATGTAATCATACATAAACTTTGTTTTAACAAGTGTTAATAGATAGTATGTTTACAGGTGTGTAAAACACGAAAGTTTTTACTGGGACCTAAACGTAAATTATTAAATATTAGTGAAAAATGTTTGGATGTGACATGAAAACGAAAAAGGGTGTCACAATCCTCCCCCTCAGGATCAGGACTAAGAGATGTTGTCTTGGACATTGGAGTTCCCAAGGCTTTGCACTCAGTCAGCTTGAATCTTTCAAGAATGTCCTTGACATATTTTGATTGATTAATAAAAATTCCTGTAGGAGTTTGTTTCACTTGTAATCCAAGAAAAAAAGTGAGTTCTCCCATGGAACTCATTTCAAATTTGGACTTCATTAGTGATTCAAAGTCCTTGTAGAGAGATTTATTTGTAGAACCAACGATAATGTCATCAACATAAATCTGTACTAGCATAATAGGTTGATTGGACTTCTTGAAGAAGAGAGTTTTATCAATGGTTCCTCTCTTAAAATTGTTAGCCAATAGAAAAGAAGATAAAGTTTCATACCACTTTCTGGGAGCTTGATGCAGTCCATAAAGAGCTTTATCAAGCTTACATACATGGTCAGGAAACTTTGGATCTTCAAAACCAGGAGGCTGACACACATACACCTCCTCATCAATTCTTACATACAAAAATGCACTTTTCACATCCATTTGAAAAACCTTGAAGTTCTTGACAGCTGCAAAGGCTAAAAATATTCTGATTACTTCAATTCTTGTGACTGGAGCAAAAACTTCATCATAATCAATGCCTTCTTCCTGTGTATATCCTTGAACCACCAACCTTGCCTTATTCTTGATGACCACTCCCTTGTCATCTTTCTTATTCCTGAACACCCATTTTGTTCCAATGGGATAGTTACCTTTAGGTAAAGGGCAAATCTTCCAAACACCTTGCCTTTCAAATTGAAGAAGCTCCTCCTACATTGCTTCTACCCAACTGTTGTCTTTCAATGCCTCAGCAACTTTCTTTGGTTCTACTTGGGATAGAAAGCAAGAAAACAAACAGATGTTTGCTTCATGCATAGAGCTTCTTGTTTTGACTCCTTCTTCAACATTACCAATGATGTTTTCAACTAGATGGGTGTTATGGATGCGAGTTCTAGGAATTACATCCAACTGGGAAGCTTGATCCAGATCTCTTGACTCAAGGTTAGGAAGTACTACCTCAAGCTGGATTTCTGGCATATCTTGTGGTCTTTGAGATTGGACTGTTGTGGGATCACTTTCTCTGGGAGAAGAAGTTTCCAGAGTGTCTAGAGTTGATTGGACTGTTGAGGGATTCAAATCTTCTTCTTGACTCAATGGAACTGAAGTAGAGTCGCTTAAAGGGACATCATGAGATGTGTTTAGTGTCTCAGACTGAGAGACATCATTATGTGCTGAAGTGGATTCTGCCAAGATTTATCTTGAAGCTATTGGCAGTTCAACACGAAAGTCTTCTTCTCTTGTGAACTGGGAGGAGTCTGTGGTAGTTGACTGTAACTCTAGAACATACTCTTTCACAAGATTAAATGCAGATGTAAAGCTATCAAGATCAAATAGCCAATCAGGACCAGTTCCAAGCTTATTGATAGTATGTTCATTAAACTGAACATTTGCAGATTCTTCAATAATTCTGGAAGCTTTGATGTATACTCTATATGCCTTAGCATGTGAAGAGTACCCAACAAAGCAGCCCTCAGCTGATTTCTCAGCAAACTTGGCTAAGTGATCTTTAATATTCAAGATAGTGCATTGACATCCAAATGGTTTGAGAAATCCAATAAATGGTTTTCACTTATGCCAAATTTCATAAGGAGTCATACCATGTGTCTTAACTACCAATATTATATTTTGGACATAACAGGCAGTGTTGGCTGCTTCTGCCCAAAAAGTTATTGGAAGTTTGGCATCAGACAACATGGTTCTTGCAGCCTCAATTAGTGTCCTATTCCTTCTCTCAGCAACACCATTTTGTTGTGGAGTCCTAGGAGCACTAAATTGTCTTGTGATACCTTTAGATTCACAAAAAGAATTTAAAACATGATTTTTGAATTATGTTCCTTGATCTGATCTGATTATTTTTACATGGTGATCACTTTCATTCTCCACCCTAAGTATGAATGAATTTAGGGTCTCAGCAGTTTCATCCTTGGTACTTAAGAAAAATACCCAGGTATACCGAGAGAAATCATCAGTGATTACCAAGCAATATGACTTTCTACCAAGACTTCTAACACTTGTGGGGCCAAACAAGTCCATGTGGAGTAAATGCAGGACTGTTGTGATTAAATTTATCTCTTTGGCATGATGTAATGATTTGTGTTGCTTACCTTTTAAGCAAGCAACACATTTATCAACACAAATGAATTCCTTTGTTGGTAAACCAGTTACTAAGTTATTTTTGACAAGTTTATTCATAATTTTAAGATTTACATGAAAAAGTCTCCTATGCCAAAGAGATGACTCATCAAGTGAAGCTTTTGAGACAAAGCAACTTATATTACTAAGAGGTATAGTTGTGCTCATGTCTAGCATATACATGTTGTTCCTTCTAGGAGCTCTGAGCAGGATCTGATCATTTGGGACTACAAATCCTGGCTTCAGAACAATGCATTAATGCTTAGTGAACAACATGTTGTGTTTTTGATCACACACCTGTTATACACTCAATAAATTGTAATTTAGTTTCTTTACAAAATGTACATTCTCAAAGCTTACTTTGCCATTTGAAATTGTGCCCCTACCTGTGATGTATCCTCCCACTAGATCACTTCCAAATGCAACAGACCCACCAAAGAACGGTTTATATTTTTGCAGGTGAGTCTTATTGCCTATCATGTGCCTAGAGCAGCCGCTGTCAACAATCCACAAGTTGCTCTTTGATTCTTGCTGCCCCTGCACATGACCAGAAGTGAATTAATTCCTGATGGGAACCCAAGCCCATGTGGTCTTGGGTTTTCCATTAGCATCATTATAAGTAAATTTATGTAACATCATCTTAGGTGGGGCAAATGATGAGTTTGTTGGTTGAACTGGTGGTTGAACAGATGGTTCAGTTATTTCCTTTTTCTTCCATATTTGTTTGACTTTTAATGTTGTCGGAAGAGTTTGCTTCTTTTGACAATCATCAGAAGCACCTTTTGACTTCCCTTCTGATGACTTGGTTTTTGCTGACAGGTTGGGCTTTACTTCCGAAGTTCTTCTTCTTTCGAAGGGAAAATATTTCTTTGGTTTGTAGGAAGCTTTCTTTGCATGTGCTTCCGATGTTCTTTTTCCTTCGGAAGCCTTTCTTTCTTGATCTTTCGAAACATTCTTTTCGGAAGCCTTACTATTCTGATTATCAGAAGTGCTTGCTTCCGATCCTTTCTTTCCGAAACCCTTCTTGTCTTGTTTCTTCTGACTATCAGAAGTACTTGCTTCCGATAATTTGTTTCTTGAGTTTCTTCCTAGTTTTTCAGAAGAACCAGGTGACATGCTCCAATTCTTCTTTCTTCCTTATTTCTCAGAAAACATTCTGCTTCTTGGATTATAGAAGCAATCAGCAGCAAAGTGATTTTTATTGCCACACATCAAACATACAGTTTGATTGTTTGAGAATTGTTGATGCTGATGGTTGTTGAAAGAAGTTGAGCTTTGATTCACAGGAGGTGATGGTTTGGATGTTCCAACAGACTTATTGGCTGGAAGATTTACCTGTTTCCTTTTAACACTAATCTTTCTCTCCTTTGAACTAACCTCTTTTAACTTGTCAAATGGACAAGTAACATAGTCATCTGAGGAGGTACTCCCAGTTTGTATGTTTTTATCTTTGACAAAAACTGATGAATGTTTCTTGGTTTTCTTATTTCTTTATTTATTTTCAAAGCTGGTTTTTCAGTTTCTGAAGTACTGGGAGAAACATCCTCATCTGAGCATTATGAGTTACTTGGGTTTATATCAGAGGGATTATCAGTTTGAGCCACTTTGTGTATGTCCAAATCATCATCATACACAAGGTCAACTACTAGTTTACACCTAATCTCCACTATGGGAGTGTAGGCAGATGGAGGCTCCACTTTGCTACCCAAACCAGCCCCTTTCTTATTTACCAGTTCAGTTATGCTGCTCATTCTGAAAAGCTTTTCATAATTTTCACCTTGACTCAAAAATTTGTCTCTATAAGATTCAGCCAATACAAGTTCAGTCTTGGCAGTGGTTAGTCTTTCTAAAAGATTGTTAATTTGACACTGTTTGTTAATGTCTTCATGTTTTAAGCTAGAAATGCTCTTTTCCATTTCTTCAATCTTTTCTTTGTAATTTCTTTCACATTCAAAAAATTTGCCTTGACTACTTGTAATGACTCAAGTTCATTACAGAGTTGAGAATTTATTCTTTTAAAAACATTTAACTTCTCTAAACATTCAGGTGTGCACATATCTTCAATTACCTTGAATGAAGAAGTTGAATCATTTGCCATCAGAACACTGTTGGAGATAGAAGGATCTTCAGCTTGGAAGCTCCAATCTGCAAAGTCTTGTTCTGCAATGTTTGCACTGTTTGAGCTTGATGGTATTTGAGGTGGTTGCCCAGAAGTTGATGGCTGAGTGCCTGAGGACTTGCATTCCCTAGCAAAGTGCCCTAACTGTTGGCAATTGAAACATTTGAGCTTGGACTTATCAAGACCAAACACAGTCTTCATATTGTGCTTTTTGAACTGCCTTCCAGTTCTTTGGTAGAACTTGTTTGCTCTATAGGAGATCATGGCCATCTGGTAGTTGATGTCCATCTCCTCAAGATCATCTGCAGGAATGCCATCTAAGTCTTCCTGACACAAGTGAAAGTAATTGGTTTCCTCAGCCATGAATTCTCCTTGCCCAGATGTTAAAAGTAGAGTTGGGTTGGAAAACTGGTTTGTGTGTGTGGGTGTTGGAGATGGAGTTTCAGAAAAGCTGACAATGGGTGTGGAGGTAGGGTGGTAGATGGGTTGATAACTCTGGTAAGAAGGATTGTTGATGGGTGCATAGAGTGCTGCTGAACCAGAAGTTATATGAGAGGACTTAGGTTCCTGGTCATCTATTTCCATCTGGTAAGCACTGAGAATACCAAACAGTTCACTCAGCTTTAGCGTCCTTAGATTTTCTATCCTTCGAATAGCCACAGAGTATATATTCCAAGCATGAGGAAGTGATCTAAGAAACTTTCTGATCACATCCTGGTTCTCCATCTTGACACCTGCAGCTACTAACTCATCAACCAGTTGAACGTACCTGAGATATTGAGAAGTCATCTTCTCGTTGTTATGTTGACAGAAGTTCTCAAACTTCTGTTTCAGCATATCTTTCTTGTTCTCTTTAACATCTTCAGAACCTTCATACATCTGCTGTAGAGAATTCCACAGCTCTTGAACAGATTTGCATTTCTTGAATGCATGTATGATTGAGTTAGGGATGGCCATATGCCAGAAAGCCTTCGAGTCCACTTCCATTCTCTTGTAATCTTCATCAGAATAGAGAGCTGGATCCTTTGGTACGGAGCTCCACCAGCACCAGCAGCGGGAACAGTAAGAATGAAAGGCCCTTCAAGAACTGACTTCCATAGTTTGAAGTCTTGGTTCCTGATGAATCCCTCCATCCTAACTTTCCAAGTGTCATAGTCTTCTGGAGTGAACATTGGTGGCTTGTTGAGAGTACCATTTTCTGTATCATGTTTGTTAAGTGCTTCCATTTGAACAAACAAACAGAATGTGAGTTTTGAAGTAGTGAGATTTTAGAAGAAATAAAACTGGTAACTTAAGGATGATTAATCACAAGTTCAAGAGCCTACGCTCTAATACCACTTGTTGGATCGGGTTGTTTATTCTAAACAACATTTCACAAGTATTTCTCTCTTTCAATCTAACAGATGCGGAATGTCTGTTAGAATGATCTCTCAAACACTCAATGGTGAACAAATAATCTTTGAATAACAATAAGAACACAAGAACAGTTTCAAGATCAAAGATATATTTCTCTCAAAGTTTTACAAGTGTTATGAACGGACAAGCACACAACACACACAAGCACATCTAAACAGGTTTACAATGAGGTTATGTAGCTAAGGCTACAACCATATACACATAGGAATACAGTTGGGTATACTAGACAATACATGAAGTAAAGCTTATTCTAGTATATGGAGTGTATTAACAGGCTAAGACACTTACTTACAATCATTACAAATATAGATATTGACTTTACAAAGACTAGCTAAATACAAAAGGCATTTAATGTTGTTGATCTTCAAGGCTTCAGATAATCTTTTGCATTAAATGCAGCTGCGGAGAAGTAAGGTATTGTATCTGACTTTAGGTATGTTGATCCTTGTTGTTCTCAGACCAGCATGTCTGTTGTTAGTACCTTTTGTACTATAAAAGTGCTCAGCTACAGTCTTTGTCAGAGGATAAACCTCGAAAGTCTTTGTCTTTGGTGCAGAAGAGAATCTTCGGAAGCTGTTAGTCTTCGGAAGCATTTAGTTCTTCGGAAGCTTTATGTCTTCATAAGCTTTGAAGCTTAAACTCTTAAGTGTTGGCCTTCCGAAGTTTTTGTCTTGTACAGCCTTCAGCAGGAGTGAGTTACTCTTCGGAAGCAATGTTGCTTCCGAAAAGGAATTCCTTCCTTCCGAAGGCTGTTTGTCTTTGTAGACCTTTATACTTAGACAAAATTGAAGTTTGGTGAGCATTAGCCTTTATTAGTCTTTACATATTACTTTTCATTGTATTGTACAGACACTGTTTATGTAAATATTATGTGATTTGTTTTGATTGGTTGTTAATGTTTAAATTATTACACATAAAAAATGTTAAAATTTATAAAACTAAATTTATAACATTAACAATTTTATTTCAATCAAAAGTTTGAAAAAAAAAATTAGTTTAATCTTATACGTGTCGTATAGATCCCTACTATACGTATAAGATTTCAATGTTGAGATGGGCTACAAACAAGCCATTTATTCAGAAACCTATATGCCACGTACAGAACACTACTTGGCGTACAACACAGAGTTTAATCAGTCAAATCTCAGAATTTAAGGTTGCAGTTGTCAGATGTCGTACGCCACGTAGGGATCTGTACGAGGCGTACGACACGCATAAAAAAAGGTTGCAGGTGGTGCTGTACGTGTTGTAGAGACATGTATGACACGTACAGGAAAATGTGGGGTGTTGAATTAAATGTGGGTTAATGTGGACCGCATATTTATTTTTAAGATTCCAAATCAGTGGCTCACATAGGGTTTAAGGGTCTTTTTCTTTAAGATTGAGTTTTTGTAGGATTCAATCCCTAATATATATATATATATATAAAATAATGATGCATAGTAAAATAAAAATTAATGCATAGTTATCCGATTCATGTAGTGACATTTTAATAACTTAGACTTGGATCATCAGAAGTTTTTTTTACTTGAAAAGTAGTAAACAAAGAAATGGTACTAAATTTGAGAGATTTTTTTTTAAATATATGAGTTTTTATTAAATTTGAGATAATTGCTTAAAGATTTTGGTTTTTGTTTTAGTTGATCAAACGATTGGTGGGCGGCAAGAAGGATTTTGAGAGTAATTTTTTCTATTATTTTTGTAACATACTTTTGAGGATTTTCTATGATTTTATATTTTTCTATTATTTTTGTAACATATTTGATTTTGCTATGTAACTAAATTTTACCTTAATTTAATAAATTTTCTATGTAATGTGCATTTCAAAGGTAAATTAACATAATAAGACATAACAAACACAACAAACATACCTAATAAATTTTCACTTTTAAATAAGATTTAAAAAAAAAAGATTAAAACAAACCTTATTTTTATATTAATACTAGCTTATTGACCCCGTGTATTACACGGGCTGAATCATAAAATTATATTAAACAATACGAATTAGCAATTAAGAAATAAAAATTGTAAAATGATTTTTTGTGATAACCTTTTGTTTTTTAATTTGTAGAATGAAGTTACTTAAAAATAAATATTAATTACAAAATGATGATAGATTTAAGAATCAAAAAAATTTGAAATCATTCATAAAATATAATTATCATCATTATTTTTTCTTTTTTAATTAGAATTTAAAATTTGTGTATTGAGTTTTTTGATAATTTAATTTGAAAATTTTTTGAATTTCAAAATTATTGATCAAAAATGAGAAGTTGGATATGATTAGATTTTAATTAGTATTTAAAGTAAAAAAGAAATACCATTTTTTAAATTAGGAAGTTTGACTTGATTACATTTATTAAATTTAATTTATATTTAAAATATTAAGGATTAATATAATAATGACAAGTGACATCAATTGCAATTTGTCCACTCATTTAATGACATATAGCATGTGGTTTAACCAGAAAACGATAAATGGCGGTGTGTTATTCTTTTATTATATAAAACTAGGATAGTTCCCCGTGTATTACACGGGTTGAATAAAAATATATTAAATAATTATTAATAAAATTTTTAAAACATCTTAAAGGGTTTATTTATATAAAATACGATTGAAATTGAATATAAGTTAAAACTTATAAAGTTTGTTTTTTTACATTTCATTTTAAAAAATCTAGTTTTTAAAAAAACACATTTTTTACAAAATACAGTTTAATACTTGTGTATTATATGAGTTAAAATTTATTTTTAATTGAAATATACTTTGAATATATTATTTAATATGTATGCATTTAATAGGAGAGAGAGGCGGAAAAATTATTGTGAAAATGCTTAAAATTGTGACATGTGTCCACTTTTATTTTTATTTATTAGTATAGATAGATATAGATAAGATAGAAAATACGTTTCAAAATTGACCCGTCAAAGGTAAATGAAAGTGAACCTCAAAGAAGAATAGTTAATACATAATTTCTCAAAAGGAGTTTTGTTTAATTTACTTTATTTATTTCCATAGATATCCCTATGTTAAAGTACGGGTCAGATACTAGCATTATTGTTTTCTTTATAGAGTAACAAAAAGTACCCTCATCTATTAAATCTACTAAATGTCAAGTTTTAATACAAATTTTGTTGTTTAAAATTCAGTTTTTAATTAATTTTGTTTTTAAATCTTCCTTTTTGATTTTTTAATATTTTTATTAAAAAAACCGGTTTTAAAATAATTTTTATTAAATAAACCAGCTTTAAATTAGTTTTTATTTTTAAAAAAGGTTTGTTTAATAAATATTTTGCATTAATAAAAATAGCTTTTAAAAAAATAACGAAAGAGATAATCTGCTCGAATGACATGCCTAAATGGCTAAATCCGTAATCTCCTCACTCTAATTATACCGGTGACAAGCCATAACAAAATGTTTAGCTAGTCTTTATATTTGATTTGAGTAGATTCATTTTCGATTCTCTGGTTTGCTCACTTTTTCTATTTCACTTCAATATTTTAAATCTCACTATTTTTGTTGTTATTGTTTCTCTTTTATTGCAATTTTATTTCCGTGAATATAATTTTTTAGACTAAAGTGACAAAACAAACAAAAATATAAAAATGAAAATGACAATAAAATGCAAACCATAAGTATGAAAATAATGAAATTTAAACTTTTGAATTAAAATAACAAAAGTGACCGAAAACATGGACAAAAATAATAACTTACTCGCTAACATTAAATGAAGGTAATTTTTAATTTTTAAACAACAAAGGAGTAGACCGTCTTGTGATGGTTGCTAGTTTGTTAGATTGGTCTCCACAATATTGGCTTAGTGGTAAGGGGTTGAGAATCTATAATGAAGGTTTCGGGTTTAAAGCCCGACATCACACAATTTCCCCCGTGTCACGTTACTTACATGTCTTACGTTAACCGTAAAATCGGTTGATAAGGAACGCATAATGCTAACAGTGACATTCACGATTTTTTTTTTTTAGTTTGTTAGATTGAAGAGGGGTACGTTGGTGCACCCTTTTTGTCTTCAAAACGCCATGTAGCTGCTTTTATCACTCACGCCAACCAATACCCTCTCTCTATTTAATTTATTTGGATCATTTTTCTTTCTCATCGAATCTCAATCTCACACACACTCACACACACACACACCAGGCGTACCCTTGTTTCAGCTTGAATCAGGTACCAAATAGCATACAATAAGGACCTAATTCCATGGATTCCTTCCTACTTGCCGCACAATTTTCATTGCCCCATCTCTATCTTCATCAATAATCTCTCCATTTAACTTTATTGCTGGATTTACTGTAGTAATGTGGTGATGGGTTACAGTTCTTGATGCACACAACTGCCCTCATCATGGATTCTTGCTCTTTCGAAGGTAATCAATCAATCTGTCAGTTTTCACTGCTTAATTTCATCTTTTCCTTGATGGGTTTTCGATTTCCTGAAATTATTCTTCTGGGGTTTGATTGTTGTTAAACTTATTGGGTGTTATTGTAATAAAGATTTGATTTTTTAATCATTTGATTATAAAAAATATTGTTTTTTTATCCGATGGTTTTGCGAAGAAGTTTCACCTTTTTAATCGGATCTGCGTTTGATATGATAATACTGCATGTTTGTTTTTTATGTCCTCGTGATTCACATCATCTGCCAACTAATAATTCACAGAAATTATTGACCATCCATGTCTCTGTCCACCTTTCTTCTTTTGTGTACGGAAAATTTTATTTTGCACCAACAGATTCAAGATTCACAATAGAACATGAACTAACAAGGTGCCATCAGTATCTACAGAATGTATCTATAACTATATATTTTATCTATAAATCATATGTAGTCCATGATTGTGTTGCAGTTAGTTTTGTGAATATATTATTATGGTATTTAAAATCTTGGTTGATAAGGATCATGAGTTGATCAGTTTTGGCCAATTGGATGAAAGTGATCATGATCTTGTGGAAACATGTAAAAACTACTTGAAATGATTATTGAATGAAATAAATGTAAGTTTACGTGAGCATTCACAGATTTAATCAACCGGTTATCCGATTATGATTTCTTAAAACTCAAGAATCGGTTCCAAACTCTATCGAAACAATCCTTATGTTTGAGCATGGTTTGATTTTGGAGACATTTGAGTTGTTACTTGTTTAGAACCTGCTTGTTAAAGCTTGATGTATTCCTATTTGACTTTATATAAATCAAGAATCTTTATTATGGTCTTCACTACATAATGTTGTCTATTATTATTGTTTTAATGTTATAATAATAACAACTATTATTATATCTTGACTTTGATGGAATTCTTACCAAGAACTTCTCAATTTTACTTTGGTGAAATTGCCATCCTCATCATATATGGCAATGTAACATGTTATTGTGGGTGATGCAAAATTTGCAAGCAGCCCTTCATTTTCCCATTATTTTGTGTATTTAAAGTTCAAATTGAACCAAATAAAAAATTTTGGATAACAAATGATTATTCACAGAATATGGTAAATTGGTTAGGCTGTCTTTATCAGCTTTATGTCAACAATTTTAGATTCATGCTTTGCGGCAACATTTGTTTATTTTATTTTAATTTTCAATATATAATTATGCATAGTACATGAACTTGTGCAATGCATATCACAACTGGCATCAACATAATAATTAAAAAATAATCATTTAATCATACTAGTTGTCTGAAGAAAGTTTTGATTCATGGTGGTTCCCAGTTCCCTGAGACTATGACATAAATATAACAAAATGATTTCACCTGCCTGTTATTTCTTTAACAAGAAAACTTCATTTTTGGTCAACTTTATTATAATCTTGAGTTAAGTCTCCATCTTGTTGGCACTTTTATTTTCTTCAGGATTTGTACTTGATCCATCAAAGTGTAGTAAGTTAAGCATGGAAGAAAAAAGAGAAATCGTCTATGAAGTATCTGAATGGTCTCATGGTGCACCTGAGCTCCTACAATCTTGGAGCCGTCAAGAAATTCTTCAAATTCTTTGTGCTGAGATGGGAAAAGAAAGAAAATATACAGGATTAACAAAACTAAAAATCATTGAACATCTTTTGAAAATTGTTGCCGAAAAAAGATCACAAAATGATATAACCATGAATCATGAATCATCAGAAAGTGATCATCAAAGATCTGCCAAAAGACACAGGAAATCTGATCACCCTAATCGTTTAAATGATGCATCGGATCATAATTATGTTGATTTAGAAGATAATAATGTTAAATTTTGCAAGAATTTGGCTTGTAGAGCTAAGTTAAGTCAAGAGGAGGCATTTTGTAAAAGGTGTTCTTGTTGCATTTGCCATCAGTATGATGACAATAAGGACCCGAGTTTATGGTTAATTTGCAGTTCGGATCCACCGTTTCATGGGATTTCTTGTGGGATGACATGCCATCTTGAATGTGCTTTTAAACATGAAAAGTCAGGAATTCCAAAAGATGGGAGAAATAGAGGACTTGATGGGAGCTTTAGTTGTGTATCATGTGGTAAAGTTAATGATTTACTTGGGTAATTCTCTTTTCATGTTTTATCTATTTTAGTTTCAAGATTCAAATCATGTTGGAGACAGGTGTAGAGTAGATTAGATATGTGTGTGTTTATTGTTCTAATAAAAAAAATTATTATAGCTTCCGTCTCCAATAAGACATCTGGGTGGTTAACGTGTCTGCCCTCTATCCTAGAGGTGCAGGGTTCAAAATCCTACTAAAGGCAGGTGTGGAATAGTTTATATGGGCTTATACGTTTGTTGTTTAAAAAAAAACAATCTGTTTTAGTTTCACTTCTAGATTAGTGGTGAATAGTGGCAAGATTGACGGGTTGGGCAAGTTGTTCAATAGGTTAGAGTTGGAGAGCGTCATCTTTTAGTACTTGTAGAAATGGTTCTTGCTGGTAGGGCTGGGCTATGCACTTGGGTTCATCGGATCAGGCCCAAGCCGTAGCTTAGCACCAACTTTCCTATTTCTTTTTCATGATTCTTCAAATTCATTTTATTTCAAAAGTATTTCTGCAATAGATCTAAAATTCTAAGCATATGCAGATGTTGGAGAAAACAAATGACAATAGCAAGGGACACTAGGCGGGTTGACATCTTGTGTTATCGTGTTTCTTTAAGTCAAAAGCTCTTAACCGGGACCCTCAAGTACCAAAAGCTTCTTGACATTGTAAATGAAGCAATGGAGAAACTTGAGGCAGATGTGGGCCCATTGACTGGCTTGCCAGTCAAACGGGCCAGAGGTATAGTCAACAGGCTTTCTTCAGGGCAAGAGGTTCAAAAACTATGTGCCTTCGCAGTCGAATCCCTAGATTCAGTTCTCTCCAACACGACCTTTGATGGTATAATTTTTACTCCCTCTTTTATATTTGTTTTTAGATATGTTTTTGTTCATTTGATTTTATGCTTTTATCTCCATTCCATAAGAAACGGAGTTTGACTTTTGAAGTCAAACGGACTTGCTCATTGTCGAGCCCGATGACTTTTGAAGTCAACCCAACATGCTCATTGTCAAATCTCATATGGATTTTGTCTACATGTTCCACGTGAAGTTTTCATGTTTATGATAATTGTTATAAATCTCATGTCTTGAGTTTTAACAACCAAATCTTCAGTTTTTTCAGTTGACTTTAAAGCTAGGAAGTAGTTTGCTCGATATTAAAGTTGTATAAATTTTTATCTAAACAAGTTAAATTTGGAAATGCGTCAAAGGGTTTAAAGCGTCCCAAAGATCTTCTAAATCATTTCACCGAAGGAGCATATGATGATTAAATTATTATAAGTTTTATAATCATATTTGATACGATGGTTGTAAAAATCGCGATTCCTCGGCCGATTAATCGCCATTAGTCACTAATCGGGGTGTTCCTGACTAATTTTCCTCAAATCGGCCAATTAATCGCTAGTCGGTCAACGACGGTCAAAATCGGACCTAATCGGTTCTGATCGGTCCAAAAAACGGCCAATTTCCGGCGAATACGAGAGGAAAATGGAAAACATACCTTCGATCTTTGTTGAGAATGACGATCCCGACTTCGATTGACAAGAACGACTTCGATTGACTTCGCCGGAACCCTAATTTGGACTTGGACAACGAAGCAGCGTAGTCGGGCTGTCGGGAGACGGGATTTTTCTGTTTTTTGAAAATCAGAAATGGGCTTTTTTTATTAGATGGGTGGGCTGGGTATTCAAAAAAACAAAATAAATAGCCCATGTGAATTATTTTGATAAAATCTTATATTATTTGCAGACTTATACATAAAGTTTTGTATAAAAATATATATAATTTTTAAAATTTATATATAAAATCTCAATCCGATTAATCCCTAGTCCCCACCTCACCGACTGACTAGCGACTAGCGATTAATCTCTAATCATCAATTTGAAACAAGGTTAAAATCCGGTGTATCACACTAGTCAAGTAAATGAATATTTACTGAACAGGTGGAATTAAAAAAATAGAGGGTTTAATAACAAAAAATTAAATATTACATGGGGAAGAAATAGAATATTAGGGGGTGAAATAAGTGAAATAGGAAACAAAAATATTTGGCTAACAGAAGTGTGACACAAATATGTACTTATAGATCAGGTACAAATTTAAGTTTGACCAAAAGTTTTCAAGGTCAACTTGACCCGTTTTACATGCACTGAAATTTACCCATTTTGACTCACTCCCCAATCCTTCGATTTTGCTACTTCTATAAATGTTGTTAAAGAGTATTCCTCATTTGCATGTTCCAACCTTGCTGATCAAAAAGAGGTATGCAGATGTAGCAGATCCAAGCATCTTGACACCAGTTGTCAAATTTGGAAACATTTTTCCCACATCAATTTCTGTTATTTTGGGTTCCAAAGATCAACCTGTTTCGGATAGTTCAAGGACACATAGGTATATAATGTGGCATCGAAAAGCCGAAGAAACCGATTACCCTGCAAAACCTACATGCACATTGTTTGCGCCAAGTTGTTCCAAGTTCTTACTCTCAGGTTTAACCCCATTAACACACTATTTTCTTAAAGTCGTGCACTTTGAAAACACACGTGAATTAGGAAGCAAAGAAGTTCCATTTCACACGTGCAACGATGACGGAAAAAGCCTGCCAACCAATTCTAGCAGCCTATCAAATCCCTCTTCAGTAGAAGATGAAAACAACAATATTGTTAACAAACAGAAGGACAAAGAGATTGCTGTAAACACTGATGTTGTAAATATCATCAAGAACAGTTCAAGAAGTGATGAAAACAATGAAAAAGATTTTGACCCTTTTGCCCCTACTACTTCTGCTAAATTACCCATCACCCCCTGCAAGACAGAAAGTGTTAAAGATTCAATCTTGGCTAGGAAAACGCGACTAAAATCACTGAACAAGAATGCTGATAACGCATCCGAGGATGAACAGGATGAACCAGACGATCGGGATTTTGGGTACTATGTGAAAGTGATCAGATGGTTGGAATGCGAAGGACATATAGATACCGATTTTAGGAAAAAATTTCTCACTTGGTACAGTTTGAGAGCAAGTCAACAAGAGGTTAGAATAGTCAAAGTGTTTGTGGATACTTTAATGGAGGATGCAGCTTCACTTGCAGGGCAGCTTGTGGATACTTTTTCTGATGTGATTACAAGCAAGAAATGTTCTCCAACAGGGCTTTGCCTCAAGCTTTTCCACTGAATTGAAATTGAAATTGAAATCAAGGTTAGAAAAAGTCTAATCTAAATTATTTATGATTTATAAAACCATTTATATTCTTGATTTAAACTGAAATCATTCAAATTTGATGGTATTATTGCTGGCTAATCAATCCTTATTTAAAATAATTGATGTGAAGAAAATGTGTGTGTAAACATGTTCAATGATTATAAGCTAAATTTGTGAATTTGGTCTGATTGTGTTGTTTTTGAAGCTAATTTTTCAAGTTCAAAATCTTTTTATAAATTTTTATATAAATATATTCATTGGTCAAAGTTTTAGATAATAAGTAAATCTTGTCTTGTTATTACAATAAACAAACATCTTTTTTAACATATCAATTTCTTATACTACTTTGACATGTGTCACTTTCTTAATCTATTATTGTGACGTGTTGTTTTTTATCCTCTCAAACAATTCTCTATCACATTAGATAATAATTACATTCTCTATTTTATTAAATAATGAAAAATCTTCCTTGGAGGCCACCGACCCAATTGTTTGTGATCGTGCTTTACCTGTTTCTTTTGGTTAGTCAGGTATTTTGAGGGGTGGGGAGACCCAGGGGTTTACCACGTACGTGGGTTCCACGGTCATCAAACAATAAAAAAATAGCTATAAATAAATCTATTGACTAATGATATTATGTATCTTTCTCATATAAAAAAAAATCATTTTTAATAAATTTAAAATAAAATCTTTTTCATTAAAAAGCACATTTAAAAAAATTTACAAAGTATAAATTTTATCTAAAAATCAAATTTTAAAAAAATAAGAAATATTTTAAATATGTAATTTTAGAGAAAATAAAAGTTTTATACAAAATAAGTTTTCTTACAAAACAATTTTTACTTAAAATACGTTATATATATATATATATATATAAATATATATATATAAAATTTTAGATTTTAGCGCGTGTAACACATCTAATTTATCCTAGTATAAGTAACAAAATGGTTTCTATAAAACTTGTAAAAAATCTATAAATGGTCAAAATTAAATGAAAAGGTTCATAAAACTTTTAAACCAAGACTTTGTATAGATTTCATAAGTTTATACTAAATTTAGCAAAAATGTTTAATTTAATAATAGAAATGGCCACCATCTTTTCCCCTCACTCCTTTGGGACATCACCATTCCCTGCTTTCACTTTCATATTAGTCTATTTATTGAGGTTTAGACTTTTAGTGTTTATAATAACGTTATATAAGTGGACCTGTTTTATAAGGTTGTTGCATATTTATGTGACTTTATTAGGTGTAAATTTGTTAGTACTATTATGACAAAGACATATGTGCACGTGCATGTACAAGATAAAATAGACAAATTTTACTAGAAACTTGTGAAAAAATGTTCGAATTCATACCAAAAATGTAAAAGCATATAAAAAATTAAATAGTAAACTTCGGAGCTGTCTTAATGGTTCATATTCTTTTAATGATTAAGAGGTAATCTTAGGGTTGAATGATTAAGAAATAACATCAAGAGGTAGCTTCTTAACCATTTAGACTTAAGGTTTTTACTTAACCATTCAAAGGCTATGAACTATTAAGAGGTAGTCATATCAAAATTAAAACAATTGAAAGTGAGTTTTATGAAAGTCACCTACATTCTCTACAAGAAATAATGTTATGTTCATGAGTTTACTTAAAAGAGAAGAAAGAAATCGAAGAAAAGGTGAAACTTTTATTCTTGAGTTTCATTTAACAAAAAAAAGAAAGAAAAATAAAACATGTTGTGCTTTTGAGTTTCATTTAAATAAAGAAAGAGAAGGAAATTAGGCAAAATTCTTTAATTTTCTTTCTTTTTTCTTTTCCATCTATTATTTCCTTAAGTGAACTCGAGAACATGGCGCAACGGCTCACTGATCGGCTAGTATCGCGCTTGTCGGAACCACAAAATCTTCAATGCACGCCAGTGTGAAATATACACAAGACATCCTAATGGAATTACCACATATTACAATACAACACTCACATTAATCATGTAAGCCATTTGCTAGACTAAGAGGTTTTAAACTAACAACGCGACAACTATGTATAATGCAGCGCCAACTATAAGTACCTAATTTGCTACAAAAGGGAACCTACTTGACCCCTTGTGCATATTAAACCCATGGTGGAATCTAAGCTATGGGGAGAGGGTTCACGGGAACCCACTGCGTTCGAGGATTTAGTAGAATTTTTTTGTTATCGAAAGACTTAAAAGGTAAGAAGAGTTCACTAATATTTTAATGATAAATCGTTAATGTAATTTTTCAAGCAGTTTGCCAACTTGAATGAGTAAGTGATCGTTATTAGAAAATTGCATGTATGTTCATATGCTGATTTCCTCTCTATGATATATCACTAAGCGAAATGATATTTATTAGCTGCACCTGTCTTGTAAACTTAGAAATTTCGTTTAGGTTTCGAGGCTTTTCCCTGAACCCCATAAGGGGTAATGCTCTCTTGACCCCTGCCCACTGATTGGTTTGCGACAATGCCACCAATGGCTATGCCCCTTGGACCCTGCCAGAGGTGTTACCCCTAGGACCCTGTAAGGGGGCGCGTGACTCCTGCATGGTTAGGAACTCATAACTCTTAAACAAGCATGTACTCTGCTCCTTCGAAATCTTTAATGGCGACGTATATTTTTCAGGGTTGTAAAAACCGGCCTAGGCGGCGCCTAGGCGCTAGGCGCCCGGATTCCTTCTCGATTTTGCCCTAGGCGGTGCCTAGGTGGCCTAGGTGGCCTTTTTTTTTTGGTTTTTTGGCTTTTTTCGAGTAAAAGTGACCCAGATAAGTGATTATTCGAGACATTTCTCCACCCTAAATACTTAATATGTCTCTAAACCATCAAATCCAGCATCTGAAACATTGAACCCTGCCACTAAATATCGAAATCCATCTATAAACTCAGAATTTTGTGTTTAAGTTTGTAATTTGAAGTACTTGACTTAGTATGTTTAAGTTTATTTTTTAATATATTTGAAGTATTATATTAAATTATTGATATTAGTGTGTGTATATAATAAATATTTGTAAAATTACATATAAAAATTCCAATCCGCCTAGCGCCGATTAATCCCGATTAATCCCTAGGCGGTACCTCACCGCCCGACTAGCGCCTAGCGACTTCTACAACCATGATATATTTTAAAATTATTTACTTAATATATATTGCATTGTTATCACATGATGAAAATTACAAGATTCGAGCAGTCAAACCAGCCCGGAAATTTTTGTCCCTGGTTTTGTCTAATTAAAGCATCCGAAAATAGTGAACCAATTGAAAAAATTTTCTAGATCCGCCACTGATTACACACCACACTACGACCATTGATCCCTCACCCGTAATCCCGGACGTGTCCCCAAACCGAGCAAGCACGTTTTATTTTAAGGAACTTCAGATTTGTTGGTTTTCTTGTTTTGAAAAGGATTTTTCAAATAGTTATTTCTCCTAACAGATAACGTAGGAGAAATGTGGGTTCTAACCCATGCAATGATGTAATTAGTTTGGAGTAGATTATTTAACGAACCTATCAATACGAATAAGCTCAAACGTCAAACAGTTTCTCTTCTAAGATGATACACAATGATCATGTGTATGCTAGGCCAACTCAAAGTATTTTGAGGCTCTAGACACAATTAAAGTCCGAGACCTTTTCAAACTCCTAACAAAATTAAAGTTCAACTCCTAACAAAATTAAAGTTCCATTTCTATATGACATATAATCAACTAAATTATAACTATAAGTTCATGGCTTCCTAGTAAACACAAATCAAAGGTACTCTTTAGTTTTCATTAAGAATTACGGGATTCATCATTCGAGAAGAAGTAGGCTACTCAATAATTTCACATTTCATTTATGTCATAATTGAATAAAAGATTCGTAAAGTCTAAATCAAAATAATATGGAAGACAGAATCGATAAAGTTTTGCTTGATCTTCACTGGAAACTTGAGTAAGTAGTAGATGTTTTTGGAGTTTTCTAGAATCTGAAAGCGAGAACTACTTTCTTTTTCTAAACAAAAAATACAGAAAAATAATGAATGTAAGAATACTTGATTTATAAGGAACAACCCCATACAACTCAATTCGTCTCCTTCGAGTTTGATTCCGTCAAGAATAGAGAAATTAGTGAATCACTGAACATGGCTTCGGATCTTTGAGGTTAACCGCTCGTGTCATCAGAAAGTAAAAATTTGAATGGAATAGAGGAATTAGCATTGTCGAGTTCAAGGACGTATATTGTTTACCTTTGAGCCACCTCTTCGACCTTTCCACAATGGCATTTCGATTCCTGAACAACAAATTTCCTTTCCATTTCCCCATATTTGCTCCGAGGCCATCGTATGTGGTCTATCGTGGGCAAACCGGGTTATTTTGGAACCGGTTTCGGTTCTGGTTCCGGACAACAAAGTCAATAAACGGTTCTGGTTCGGCTTTTTGTCTGGTTCCGGTTCAGGTTTTGCTGGGTAAAGGTGGAATCGGCTCTCCTTTTTTCGGTTCTAGCTTTGGTTTAGGTTGCTGGTTCCGGTTCCGGGTTTTTTGCTCACCTCTGCTACCAGACAACCCTAATCCCAATTCTTGAATGCTTTTTTGCCCGGCTCCTAATTCCATCTCTTAATATGAGGGCTTTTGTTAAATTGAGCCTAAAATCTGCCCATATAACTTTTTAGACGAGGCACTCATATAATTGGAGGTTATAGGCAAAGGCCTAGAAGAAAAACCCCAATGGGCCGTCCTTGTGTAGTTGTGTGTATGATTTACAGTAACATCATGACCATGGTCAGTTGGTCACTGACAGAGGTAGAGGTGGACAAAAAACCTGGAACCGGAAACTGAACCGGAACCGGTTGTATCCAAACTGGTGGGTATGGCCGGTTTCGGATTATCAGAGAAATCGGAACAGGAACCGAAAAAAGCGGAAACAGTTCCATGTTTACCCGACTAAACCCGAACCGGAACCGGTCAAAAACCGGCTGGAACCGGTCAAAAACCGGCTGGAACCAGTCAACAACCGGAACCGAAACAAGAACCGGTTTTTGACTTTGTTGACCGGAACTGGAACCGTTTAGAACTGGAACCTGAACATGTTAAAAAAAAACAGTTTGTCCACCACTAGACAGAGGGGCTATGCTAGCGACATCCTAGGCGGCATGAGAATAGGAGCTTGACGAGGTAGGAGAGTGATCTTTGTGGCAGGCTCATGTCCCACTACAATCGGATGTCATCTGACATTTTTTTTTGAACGGCGAATGTTTCAATCGTGTGAACCAACTGTTTCCAGGCTATGTCACAAAGGTCTAGTTACCTAGACCTCTCATGAGTCACCACAACCACCCCAGGAGGAAACCCCACTGGGAAAACCCCCTGACCCCCCTCAGGCCCCTTTTTCGTTGGGAGAGGTGTTTGAACCCAAGACCTCCCATTTGGAAGAATCCTAGGTACCATTGAGACAATGCCCCTTTGATGTCATCTGACATTTGAGATGCGAATATTGGATTAAGTTCACGACATACAAAACCATTACAAAAGTTGTAATAAGCTATTATATATAGATTCTCATAAGGTCCTTTCAAAATTTCTACCAAACAAGTCATCAAGAATAAAGACCCTTAATAAACATATTATTTTATAAATATAAAAAAAAAGTAACAATTGTCAATATGGATGTATACGCAAAAAATCTTAGTTTACTATGATAACTAGTAACTTAGCTCTCGCATATAAATTACTTAAATAGAAGAAAAAGCTCACCTAAAACTAAATATGGTATGACGGCAACATTGAAAAGTCCTTTGAAAATGTAACAAAAACTTACCCCTAAGACAAAAAAAAAAAAGGTGAACGCCACCATTAGGCATCCCTCATCAACCGGTCCCACGGTCAACATGAGAGAGGTAAATCGCGTGACCCAGGGAAAATTGGGTGGTCCCAGGCTTTGAACCCTAGACCTCCATTATAGATTCACACCCCTTTATCACTAGGCCACCATCGTGAGGACAAGTAATCTACACAAGTAATCTACAGATTGACGTTCTGTTAGAAGTCATTAACCTTAATCTTTTACATTTCCACAAACTCTTATCTTGAAACACATCATCAAAACGGTGTAATTCTCTCAAACCCTGCAAAATTTGCTAATCTCATGTCAGTTTAAGTTTGTCGCTACTTCTCTTCTTTACATTAAATATTTCCACTTGCCATAAATCAAGTCGTCAATTGTCTCTTCTTCACATGTCTAGACAGTTTCAATTTACTGTTTTCTTATTTTATGTGCTATACAAGATATTTAGTTGCAATTGAGCAACACTAATTGTTCACCAGTAGTGGGGTCTTACAGCAATTGCGGGGCCCATTTTTTTAGATAGCCCTAATTTTTTTTAAAAAAATTGTATATATTATATATATTAATTTATTTTATAATAAACACATATAATTTACATTCCAATTTTTTAAATATATTTAACCCAGCTACGAATTTTATAAAAGTTATAAGAAATTTTTTTTTCTTAAACATTTGACACAATAACTCATTACAATTTAAAATTTAGGTCAAAAAAATAAATTAACTCCCTTCATATTTAGTTACAAACTTATTACCAAAAACGCACACACAAGGACCCATTTTTAGTATTCGCACAATCCACCTAATCTTTCCGAGACAACCTTATTGTTCACTCCCTGCAAGTTAGAACTAGCCTTCAAAAATACAAAGGCTACTTTTCAATATCTCGCGTGACGAGAACATGTGAAGTGTCAAATGTGATGACTGACCCACGTACAAGAGTGCTAGGTAATGTGATTTGTACTCTTAACAGTTAACATCCCCTCTTATTTTTGTCTCTTTTCACCTTATGGTCTTAAGTTATGTTTGTAATTAAAGAAGGCTACGACTTAAATAATACTTCATGTATTATATCATCTCTTGTTGATAGATAAAAGAATGTTCAATTGAGAATCAATGTTAGTTAAAAGTGATTATTAATTTAAAAAGAATTATTTAATTTAAAAGTTACGAATTAAAAGTAAAATACAAGCAAACTTACATAGACCGGTAAATTAATCTTATATTTTTAAGTTGGGAAAATGTTATAAAAACATAACCAAGTTTCAATTTTGTTTCAATTAAGTCACTTAAACTTTTTTTTTTGTTCTAATTACATAACTTAAGTTTGTTTTATGTTATAATTATAGATAAATAACCTATATAACAGGTAAAATCAATTCTTATCATCCACAAAAACCTAATTAGAAAACCCATACGTCGTTCACTCTTCCCAAACGAGAGCAGCCTTCATCTTCTTCACCCATAGCCACCACCTTCTTCTTCTTCACTCATAGCCACCTTCAACTCCATCTTCCAGACTGGAAATGCATCAAGACCGCCACCGAGAACACACTGAGAACCGAGACGACAACCGGAAACGAACTGCAACGAGAAACATACAGAGACGGGAAACGCACTGCCAACCGGAAACACAAAACCAGGTTTTCTTCATCTTTAACCGAAAAACCCCATACGTCAATCCATATTGAACTACGTCGTCTATTTTTTTCGTGTGTATGCTTCGATCGTAAACGTGTATGGGCCCATTTCTATTTTATTTGTGTGTTAACTTGCACCATTTTGGAACCGTGAAATAGTCAACATAGTATTTTAATTACTAAAGAACCACCTACCAGATAAGATTTTGAATTAAGAAAAAGGCTTGGCCAATTTGGTTTAACACACATGTATATTGATATGAAGGATGGAGATGGACTAACCTTAATTTATGATCAACATAAGGTATTTTTTACTTGTTGCACACATATCTACTAGTTATTTACTAACATAATGTTATGTGTTTCTTATTCATTAGGGAATTATAGTTAGGCCTGTAAACGAACCGAACAGTTCATGAACAGTTCGTGAACTGTTCGGTAAAAAGTTCGTTTATGTTCGTTTATTTAATAAATGAACGAACACGAACATAAATTTTGTGTTCGTTTAATTAAATGAACAAACATGAACACACCTTGTGTTCGTTTATTTATGTTCATGAACAGTTCGGTTATGTTCGTTTATTTACGTTCGTTTATTTGTGTTCGTTAGTGTTCGTTTATGTTCGTTAACTATGTAATGTTAGTTTTTGTTCAGTTAACTAACTAATTTACAAATGATATGTATTTACATTTAAGAGACTAGTCGTTTGTGCTCGTTTATACTTGTTCAATTGTGTTCATTTATGTTTGTTCAATAGTGTTCATGTTCGTTTATGATTGTTCAATGGTGTTAAAAAAATGTCCATTTAAATTTGTTCGTTTATTTTAGTTCGTTTGTGTTCATTTATGTTCATGAACAATTTGTTTAATTTATTAATGAACGAACACAAACGAACACGAACATATTCATTTTCTTAATAAACGAACACGAACACAAAATTAATGTTCGTTAATGTGTTCGTGTTCGTTCGGTTCGTTTATAGGCCTAATTATAGAGGCTGTGAAAGATGTATTTCCAAATGCTGAGCACAGGCAATGCACAAGACATATCTATGCTAACTTTAAGAAGAAATATCGTGGGATTCACTTTAAAATTTTGTTTTGGGCTGCAGCGAGTTCTACAAATAAGAAATTCTTTGAAGATAAAATGGAAGAGCTAAAGACCATTAGCAAAAATGCATATGATCATCTTATGGAAAGAAATCCAACAACTTAGTCAAGAGCCTTTTTTGAAGTTGACAGGGCATGTGATGCATTTGAGAATGGAATGAGTGAAAGTTTTAATTCATGCATTCGAACTGCAAGAAGGAAGCCTATTATCAGTATGTTTGAGGAAATTAGAACATTTGTGATGCGTAGAATGTTCTTGATGGCGAAAAAATCCAATAGCTTTAAACATGAAGTATGTCCAAGAATTAGAAAAAAACTAGAAGATATGAAGAAGCTACAGAGGTAATGGTTATATCTTTATTTATTTTTTTAATAATTTTGTTATGAAGTTTTATAAACTTTTGGGATCATTGCGTAGGCATTATGATATTATTCCTGGGTCTAACAACATTTTGAAGTAAGAAGTGAAAAATATGTTTATGCAGTGAAGATTGAAGAGCAAAGTTGCACTTATGGATCATGGCAATTGTCAGGAATACCTTATAGACATGCAGTTGCAGTTTTCGGGTTCGTCAACAAAGACCCAGAAGCTTATGTTAGTAACTGGTTCAAAAAAGATATGTTTAGAAAAGCATATAAATATGGTATAACACCGTTGAAGCGAAGTATACATTGGCCTAAAACAGATGATATCAAACCCCTCCCTCCGCAAGAAAAGAGAATGCCCGGTAGACCAACAGTGAAGAGAAAAAGAGACACTTTTGAGAAGGAGAAGAAAAACAAGTAGGTTGGATTTGGAAGAAAAATGACTTGTCAAAATTGTCAAGAAAACGGACATAATAAAAGATCTTGCCAAAAAGAGAAAAAAGACCCACAACCAAAGGAGGTGAAACTGAAAGGTAGGGAAAAAAAAAGACGACTCAAGAAGTGTGACCCATGAGAAGGTAGACTAGATTTTGGTGTATTTTAACCCATTTGGGCGTATTTTGGTGTATTTTGACTTGTTTGGACGTATTTTGATGTATTTGGACCCTCTTGAACATATTGTGGTGCGTTTTTGGTCTGTTTGGCCGTATTTTGGTTTATTTTGAATGTTTTAGATGCATTTAAGACACATTTTGGAGTTTTGTGTTTTTTTGCAATAAACCAACTATTTTTACAATTTTTTAAAAAAAATTTCTTTTAAATTTTGAATTTTTTTAGAAAATTTCTTTAAAAAAATTGAAATTAGTTTTCAAACTCTGTGTTATTTCCATGTCATCACACAATAAAAATATAAAAAAAATTATGTTTACAAGTTTTATATGTCACATATCTAGGATTGAAACATAAAATAAAGTTAAGTTATGTAACTGGAACAAAAAAAGTGTTTAAGTGACTTAATTGAAACAAAATTGAAACTTATTTATATTTCTATAAAATTACCCCCTTTAAGTTTTAATTATAACAAGGGGATACGAACCCACGCTTCGCAGCGGGACGGGTCGAATATGCTTACCAAGCATGTCACCATCGCCTTTTGACGGTAAACCATCACACCTCTGAGCCGCCCCCTATTGCATCCTATAGCATGTATTGTGTTCAATAACTGGTTGATGGCTCCAATCACCTCTCAGTCGAGGGTTCAGATGCAAAATTTTTTGTGGATCTTCTGCAACTACAGATTTTAGCCCCTGTAACTCAACCTTAAACTGGGAAACCAAAACCACAGGATCACCTCCCTTTGTTTTTGCAAGTTGGGGTACAGATTCCTTGTGAGCATTATGAGGGGTTCCAACTACTGTTATAGATGATCCTGCAGCAAGACCACACGGAAGAAACATGATTCGATCTCCTTTAGTTAGTTCTTCACCATTGATTGATACCCATGGTGGACACTGTTCATGTTTCCCTTCGAGTACAGAAGACAACTCGGTATCTTTTTCATTGTATTCATGAACCTCATTCCATGCCTTTAACCCTAAACTCCAAGCTTCATCTGCCATTTTCTCGAATCCTGACATACCCTGAGTCCTATGTCTTTCCCTCAAAATGTTCCCAGTTAATCGTCCGTACCGAAGATCAATAGGGGGCAAGCCATCATCTTTCTCTTCTTGACTAACTCTTTCAAATCGCCTCTCATTTTCTAATGTTTCCCTATTACTATCACCAGATTTCAATTTCAATTCCAATTTCTTCTCTTGTTGACTCAGTCTCTTAAATCTGTTGTCATTACCTACTGTTTCACTAATTTCATCATGATATGCAGATCTTACCAGGCTTATAACAATTCATTTGCGCATAATACAACATAAATTTCAAAAATTAAATCTTCAAACGAACTAATCCCAACAAAACACAACAAATAGCCAGAATACACGTCTATTCACCTCAAATCACCACCATTCACATCAAAATATTTCAAAAAAAAACGTTGATCCTAATCAGCTGCACGTTTCATGTAAATGTTCAAACTTAGAGAAATAATTATTTAGAACAACACATACCATTTGCAATCAAACTCGGATCAGATCGGGAAACGGAAGCGCCTCAAATAACCTCAATCCAGCACACAGATCAACTACAAACTCTACCTTCGCTTCTTCAATCAAATTCAAACAAACAAAGCAAGGACTGATTTCTACACTGGAGCTTAATTTGTTCAAAAAACCAAAAAAAAAATCTTCGAAGTTGGACTAAATCAATCAAGAATAGTGAGAGATCCGACAGCAGAGCAGAGATCGAGTCGATTGATGGTGTCGCTGACAAATTTGGAAGTCGGATTGTTGAGCCGGAGGCACGATATAGGTTACGACCGCCGATTGAGATTTTACTGGAGTCCGGAGGCACGATATTGATGTTCTCGAAAAGAGGAGATCAAAAAAGGGTGTGGAGGTTGTTAATGGCAACGATAGTGATGGCGATGGAGGTGGATGAGATGGCGGTGGAGGTGGAGGTGGATGAGATCGTCGGGCGTCCGGCATCATGATAAAGGCAGACGATAGAGATGAATCGCCTATGAGAGAGGAGATGATGCAGCTCTAAGGCGTGTGCAGTACTGAAGCGAGCATACATCTCTTAAAGAAAAAAGCAATAGAGAGTTGTACGTTAAGCATTCCTTTTTGCACCGAAAGGAACAGTAAAAGTGTGAGGAAAGTAACATTTGGTTTTTAATATATATATTAGTAACATTTGGTTTTTAATATATATATTAATTGGTTTCTAGCCCACATGTTTCATTGTTCATCAACTTCATCCTGTGGCTAGCCCACCCAGAATAGATCACTTACCGATTGGGCCCATGACCTCCTTAAGCATGGGATTTACATCCTAATTGTATTGGATATCTTATCTTAAATTATAATAAATAAAAATATTATGAACACAGAACACATATAATTATATACATTTTTTTCTTGCTTATTTTTATTTCTTAAATATGTTATTTATTTATATAATAATATTTTATTAATACATTTCTTATTTCTTTAGAAGTATATACTATATAATTACTTATATACTGATAGATGTAAACTAATGGCACGTTCTTTCACTAAAAAGAGAAGAAATGCATCGATGCCTAATCTATGCATTGGAGACGCTTTTTTATTTTTCTAATTACAGCTCCTTTAAGTCAAACCTACTTTTTATTTTAGCAATAAATAGTATATAACTATATAAGTAATTATTAATTTTATTATTTTAATGATTCAACATTTAATTTGTTATACATAATTCTAACCTATTTTTTACTATAAATATAAAAAAAACAATAAAAAAAATAATTAAGTTGCTAGATCCTTGACAACACAATGTAGCTAGGATTAGATCTTGATTTGAGTAGTAATGGTAGCCAATCTTCATCTTCAATCATGGAGAAACATTTACTCACCATTTCCTCACTCACTAGCTCTGCCTTCGAAGGTGACCACTATCAAAATCACAAGGTGTAAGTAAATATTAATCTAACTTCAATTTTAAATTAACTATTTAATTAATAACCAATTCAGCGATTCAAACTGATATTTTTTATATAGAGACAACTCAAATAATTTTGCGGCCTAAAGAAAATTAAAAATTTTAGGTTTTTATTAAATTTTATGTTATAAACTATGTCCTTTGTCTGAGTTTCAAATCCACAATTATAATATAAAAGGTTTATAATTAATGGAATCGACGAATGTGGATTGAATATAGCAACTGTGTTTATCTTTGTTCAAAATTTTGCGAAAGGTTTGTGACTCACATTTTAATACTATTTTTGTACCGGGTTTAGTATGTTTTGAGAAATTTTTAAGAAATAATTATACTGTCTATTATAACAGAGGCTGAGCTTGATATGTTTTCATAAATGGGTTGTCATCGCTATCATTAGCGACCTCTTGTCTACAAACTAGGCTTGTCAGCAGGAGCAACTCCAAATTCAAACATCACCTTCATCATTCGTAGTGCCCCCACTTAAAGGCATCGCCAATGCTATTGGCGATTTCTAAGGGTTACCACCATTAAAAGTAGCAAAAGACCAATGACATTGCCATTAACATGGCTAATGTCTTAAGAGGTCATCATCAGAAAATATGATGCCTTGAAATGTCACATGTGTGAATAGTGATGCCATTGTCAATGTCGACAATCACACATTTTAAAAGAGAAAACAAAGGTATGAAATATTACTTGTGGTTTCTTATCTTTATCAATCATCATTGCTCTTGGACCCTGCATGCATGTGAAATTCTTATCACTTTTTTTTAAATTATTTACAACAATATTAATATATGACCAAAAAAAAATAATATAAGAAAATTTTTTACTAACAAACCTCGTAAAAATCATTATTTACAGTTCTTCGAAGAAGATGACTGACAACAAGATATTCACTAACAAGACACTGATCAAGTTTTTGTGAACGACCATCTCTAATCTATCAAAATACAGAAAGAATTTTAGCAAGTTAAAACAGTATTTGATGATATTATATTTGGATCAACTTCATTTTAGTTACCAATTTCAAGGCAAGTTTTATGCACAAAGGAGAAGTCGATTTCATGGATTTTATCGCCCCAAGAATCCATTTTTCATTCTTGTCCACAGCGATATTTTCCTACATAAACAATAAGTTATCTTCAGATTTTTTTTTTTTTAATTTTTTGAATATAAAATAATTATTTAGCAATTTAGTGAACTTACCAATGCTAACAGTATATCTTCGACAGTCTCTCTTGAGAAACAATTGTCGATAATTTCAAATCTAGCAAAGAACATATATGGTATAGTTGAGTTAAAAGTAACTATTTTGAGCAATACTATTGTTCAAGTAATGCATAAATTAAATGTGTATGTTTCCCATCATGCATCAAAGGGGCTATGTCCTAGTGGTACCCCTTGGCTTTCCAAATGAAAGGTCATGGGTTCAAATCCATCTCAAGGTGAAATATGGGTCCTTGAGAGGTCAGGGGGTTTTTCGGTACGGTTTTCTTCTGGGGTGGTGGTGTGGTCTCAACGGAGGTCATGGTAACTAGACCTTGGTGATAACAATTTTTGCTAAAGAATTGTTAACTCTGATACATAAGACGTTTTACTTAAATTAATTTATGAACGATTCAGCTAAAGAGTTGTTAACCTAGATTCACAAAAAGATTTTGAAACTGGATATTCTACTCTCACAAATTATACATGGCACATACAACGTATATGTAAATTTTCACGGTTTTCTACTTAAAATTGCCTTGTATGAAACATCACTCGTATACTTAACCAAATTTAAGCATAGAAATTTATAGAAAGCAGGGGGGACGGTACTGATTTTTCACTCAGTGGTGTAATTTTCCGCATTTTTCGTCCGAAAATTTAACACGTATTGAGTCTGGGCTTCACAGATTTATGAGTCCGGCTTCCCAGTCCCTATGTATATTAAGCTAAGCTCCGCCACTAATAGAACACATAAACACTAACACTTTTTGCCTTAATTGTAAACAAGACGGTTATGTTTTTTTGGAACAGCAAGTGCCCGGTCACCCGGGATCATTTGCAAATTATCACTATTCCGTCCATTATGAAAACTCATTGGCTCAACCCAGATCGAACAATATATTCTCTATATAAGACTCTAACCTAATAACTCTTATAATACAAGTCAATGAAAGTTATGTATTTGTGTATTTTACGCTCTCTTTCTATAGCTTGTTGTGTCTACTTATAAGCACTATATACAAAATTGGAAGTGTGACTTAGACTTTCAACATTGGTGACTTTTTTTTTTTGGGGTTGGTTGCTTAGTTGTTAAAAAAAATAAATCTAATTTCTCCAACCCAACTTCACAATTTAAGTCTTTTCACCAACTCAAGTCACAACCTCATTTTTTAATTAATTTTACAATCTAATTTAATATTTCTTTAATAACTTATATAATAAACTCTTTTTAAAAATTTAATCACTCAATCTTTTTTTTAACATCCCGGCATAATTTTTATTAAAAACAGAGTTATTTTCCAAAAATATTTTTTTAGTGAAAAAACTTATCATAAAGTTTTTTTTTGTTTTTTTCTTTCAGAAAAATTCTAAGTAATTTTTTCAAGGTAATTAATTTTTTATTATTTAAAAAAAACCATAAATCATATTTATATATTAAATATATTAATAAAATTTGAGTTTGGTTAGATTGTGAATGTGTGTGGAAAATTAAATTAGATTAAGTTGTGTAGGTAAAAGAGAGAAAAAAATATTTTTTAATAAAAATGTTAGGTTAAGTTGGTTCACTTACGCATGTATTCTTATACATTAAAAACTAGGTTAATAATCCGTATATTACACGGATTAAATAAAAAATATATAACTAATAATTTTTAATGACAATTTAGAAAATATAAGATAATTTTTAATATAAATTACGATTATAATTTCGTATGATTTAATATTTTAATTATTAAAATAATAATATTATTCCTATAAATACTAACCTTTTTTTATAGTTTGTTTTTCTTTAAAATTGTGTCTCAAATAATTGTTTATGAAAATTTTATAATTTATAATAATTTTAAAAAAATGTGTTTTTAATATTAATATACTTTAATGTATTAAAAAATCTTTTTTAAATGTATAAAAAGTGTATTTAATATTTAATATTATTATTTAATATTAGATGTATTTAATAGGAGAGAGAGGCGGGAAATGTATGATGAGATGGTCTAAAAACATGCCATGTGGCAATCCAAACCTTTATTTAGTAGTATAGGTAGATTAATAGCAAACATAGGTTGTGTTTGAAGAAAAACTTGGGTACCTTGAATTTGCATTCTCTAATGTAATGTTTCTCTTATTTGCATATTTGTTAATAATTTCAGAAATTCTTGTTATGTTCTTTGCATCAGATGGAAGCATCGTGCCAAGTTCATGTTCCAGTGAAGCCAAGTCCTATAATAATTCAAACAAAATATTAAACCAGTAATTAGCACCCTTACAAAATGTCAACTTTTTTCATAAAGACAGACAGACTATTCTTAAGACATTCGTTATATTTAAACTAAAAATGTTGAACTTTAAAAGTCCAGTTTAAAATGTCAAAGTTTGAAAAGCTAAACAGTCACGTTAAAAGTTAAACAGTCGTTTAACCTGATGAGATAATGTAAGAATTACATGACTCTTTTTAACTAAAGACTTTGGAAGCTAACTACCTTAGATTGTACAAAGTGAGTCGCCAGACCACATTCAATCATTTCAACCCCGTTCAATCTTGCCCCGGTGAGTGCAACATATTCACCTAGAAATCAAATCCATCAAATTTAAAACTGTTAAGAATGCGTAAACAGATAGGAAAATTTCATATCAAGCAACATGTTTACATATACATCCATACTTAAAACAATAACTCATATAACTTCGGTAACATCGATCACAATCTTTGATTTTTTTAAAATCATTGTAACACATGATTACATGTAGAATATATTCATTTTTATATGTAAGTGTAAATTTAACATCGTTGTAAGTTTTTGACTTCTATCAGTGTAACTGTTTGGATACAAAAACTTAGAATGATGAACCAAAAGCTTTCGCGACGACAAAAGCCTACTATTGTGACGGACCTATAGAGGAGACATTGTAGCCACCAAATTTCGTCGTTATAGCCTATAGCGATTATTTCTTGGATCTATAACGACGATTTTGCCGTTGCTAAAACATTTCATTCTTGTAGTGTTATATAAATAATACAACAATGTATATTGTTAATAATCATCATAATTGTGTTATGTATAATACAACAACATTTCATTCATGAGAGACCCCTGACTCAAAATTCTTTTTTCAATTTTTTAAATTTTGTTTATTTTATTTTATTTATTTTGAGAAATCAAACTCAGCTAAAAATCATCATAATTGTGTTATGTAAACAATTTATATTGTTAATAACATTTATTGTGAGTTTTATATTTAAAAATAAACATTTATTTTCGAATAATAAGAGAATGATAAGTGTTATTTTTGGAGGGTTAGATTAAACTAAATAGGTTTTTTATTCTAAAAAGTCTAATAATGAACTTGAGTTATTAGATTATCAATCAACGAAATTGATTAAATTAAGTTGTTGGAGTGCATTTTATTAGTGACTACTTTTGTTAACCTTTTATCAATTTTCCGCACCTTATATAAACGTTCATAACTTTTACATGCAAAATTATTTTTTGAAAAAAATATACCATAAAAACGAGAATTTTTTTATATATCTTTAAAATTAGTATAGTGTTGTTACAAAATAAATACTTGTAAAAAACACAAAAAAAAATAATTATACACAAACGTTTAAGAAAGACATAAAGACGATAATTAGATATAATGAACTGCAAAAATTTATTTTTTTATAACAACACTATACTCGTTTTAAAGATAAAAAAATGATTGTTTTTATGATATATTTTTATAAAAAAAAATAATATCATATGTAAAAGTTAAGAGCGTTTAAAAACGTGGGACAGGGTGGTCATGACTAAATTATTCTCCAACAATCTTTTCTTATAAAATTTTGAAATTTTTTTATTAAATTCGGTCTCATAATCTATTGATTAATGATTTTTCTTAAACTTTTTATAATATTGATATTATTTAATTGAATCTATTTTAGTATTTTTGCAATTAATTAATAGGATAGGAAGATATGTGTTATAGGATGGAAATTACCAAAATACCCAGGGAGTCTTGAGAGGAAATAAGAGGAACCAACGTCTGGAACTGAACCTAATGATGCTTCTGGCATTGCAAATGTTGTATTCTCTGTCACAATTCGAAATGCTGCATTCATTGATATTCCAGCTCCTCCTCCCATTACTATCCCATTTATAACAGCGATCTATATATCACCCATTCCATACACCAAATTATAATCGGAAGGTATAAAGATATAATTCACAATATTAGCTAGTTTTATTAATTTTTAAATAATTTTTGTATACTTTATTACTATTTTTTAAATTTGCACTATAAAATCAAGAATTTTATCCACTCTTATTTGAGTATAATATTGCTATAATTTTTTTAAAAAATAATAACATTTTTAAGAAATTGTAATGAGTTGTTGTGACTCAAAGTATTAGAAGTTGTTTGTTTGCATCTGAATGGTCTGAATTTAAATGATTCAAATTAAAACCGTTTGTTGTTTAAAAAAAACGCATCTGAATGAGCAGAGATGTCTGAACAAAGGTCTCAATGATTCAGACTTAAATGAGTCTGAATGGAAAAAAAGAGAGGTTGGCATCCTTAAGTCAAACCCACCATCCTGAAGCACATCTACCCTCAACGTCCAATATCGTGTATATCGACTAAACACATACAAACAACCATATTAAAACACTTCATCTTCTTCATGAGATCAACTTCACACACGCATATTTAAAATACCAATTATATATTCCAAGCAAAGCATAACATGCTTGAATATAATTGTCACATAATCAGAATTAACACTTGCATAATAATCTTCTCACATAATTATAATTATCATGCAGGACACAACTATCACGTACGTTTTTAATTCATGATAATTCATATTTGTTAGTTGATAATTACGTTAGCCTTCATTCATCTGCGTGATAATTTCACACATGCATTCTTTGCAAACAAATTAATGAGAATTAATACAATAATTAATATATGTGTAAATATATTATACACACGTGGTTGAAAATTTATTGAAAAGTTACTAAGAGTATGGTCAACTTACCACTGTCTTCGTATAGGTTCCAAGTAAATAGTCTAGACTGTACTGTTTCCGGAAAAAGTTTGCACCAAAGCTCCAATTTCCTTAATGATTTATAGAAAAAAAAAAGGCATTAAAAATTATTTCAGTAATAATTCTTAATAAATAATTAATTAAGCAATACTTAATAACTATTTATGATATATCGACTTATATACGAGCAACTTTAAAGTTAAACTCATCATTCATCATCATAAACACAAATGGAGGTGCTACCCCACACCAACCTAAATAATTTTACAATCGTTTAATTTTTTTTCTAGCTACCTTTTAATTGAAAGTTTCATATTTTTTTTATGTTAAAAAATCAAAGGTTTGCTTGAAAAAAGTTAAAAATTTTCTTTAAAATCTTTTGCATGGGATGCAATTAATTTGGCTTATACCGCGTAGCGCCCCAAACAGATATTGCTCTATATAATAAACTAAGTTATATTTGTGTGTGTGTCTCTATATATAGCCATATCTATGTGTTTGTGTGTATATATAAATGTTTAAAAGAAAACTCTTACTAATCAATTAATACTTTAATTTTTTTCATGGTTTTCTATTACAAGATTAGAAACGTTGTAATCAAACAAAAATTCTAATAAAGATATATAGATCACAAAATTACATACATGATAGATTAAACACCGTTTAAGAGTTTACATAATTGTAGTTTTTTGCATCTAAAATTGTTACAATGATGTAAGCAAAACCTCTACAATGATGTAAACGGTGATGAATCTTTTCATACAAATAAAAGAAGAAAGTATTCTGCTTATTTTACAATGATGTTTGAAAAAAGTCAAAGATTCGGATTAATCTTGACGAATTTCTATGTGTTATTACTTTAAAAACGGGTTATTATTTGAGCAGTACTATATCTTATATATATATATATATATATATATATATATATATATATATATAGGGAGATAATCAAATGTTAACTCATGTTTATTGCGTTAACATAATAACTACATCTTATTACTTTAGGGTCTACATAAAAGTAAATTTAAAGGTGTATGTTTTTTTTTCTTTTCTTAATTAATGTAGGGCACACTTATATTAATAAAAAAAGAACAAAAAATCTAGACAATTAGATTTATTTTAATGTGGACCCCAAAATAGTAAGATGTAGTTATTCGGTTAACGCAACAAGGAAGGGTTAACATTCGAATAATCCACTATATATATATGTGTGTATATGTATGATAAATAAGTATATAGCGTTATCACATGTTAAAATTATAGTTTTTGAGGTTATTGTTACTTTTTTCTTTTTATTTACATATTTAATACTATGTTAACCACCCGTGTACTACACGGGTTGATTCAAAAAATTATATTAAATAAACTAATTACTTATTAAGATTTAATAATTGTAAAATAATTATGTGAGATAAATTTTTGTTTGTTAAGTTATAGAATTAAGTTAATTGAGAAAATACAATAATTTTATGGAGATTAAATGAAATTTAATAAATTTGATTCAAATATCAAATTAATTATTTTCTTGTAAAGTGGGGATACATATACACATTTGGGGATTTGGAAAAAATATTAGAGTAAAAATAGGAAAAAAGTAATTCAAAATTGAAACTGTCTAATAATTTCAAATAACTGTTTATTTAAGTGATTGAGATAAACATGAAATTAAATAAAATAGAAAACATTTATAATTATAAAACAGAAATTGATGAAATTTTGTCAAATTTAAAGTTCTTTTTTTTAAAGATAAATATACATAAAAGAAAATGTTGATTTAAAAAATCAAACAATGTATGTCATTGCATAACAGGAAAACAAATTTTAATAATAGTAATTGACAAATCACTATTAAAAAATATATTTTTTATAATTTAAAAATTGACTTAAATTTATTTATTAAATTAAAGTATTTTTTAAATGCTAAGAAAAAATATAATGGTGATAATTATATTTATTTGTAATATTATATTTAATTAATATAATAATACATGATGGTAATTAGATAATTTCTGTTAGTGTATATTATACTTTTATTTACTAAAATTGTTTTTTAATACTTTTTTTAACTCCTAAGCTTATTTGATATGTAATTTATGATTTTGAAAATGATATATAATACCCGTTTTCTCGGGTGGAGTACTGTGATAACCCGCCGCAACGCGTGGGTGAAATTAAACCTAGTAAACTAACAATGCTTTTTTTTTAAATTTTGTTTACAAAATATCACGATCAGATAAAATTTATTTGTAAATAGTCTATTTAATTCTTTTACAAACGTTTCATTTTAAAAAATAAAAATTTCATACGTTTTATGAATAGAAAAAATATTATAGTTTTTGTGTAATATTTGATACTTTATAAAAATATTTTCATAAATTTACACATAAAATTGTATTTCCTGTTAATCATTAAAAATCAATAAATGTTGTGATGTAGTGTTGTTGATATATTGATATAAAGTTATATTTTTTGTGAACTGTTTAAAAGATTTTATTTTACTTAAAGACGAAGTATACATTTGAAAATAATTAAACATACTTTATGTTATAATTTTTATTAACAATAAACTTATGATAAACTAATCATAAATCAAGTGAACTATCTCAAATGTAATTAAATATTAATACAAAAATAGATTAAATGATTTACTTCAATTGTTTTATTCTTTTTCAACTACAAATTTCTCAAAGTTATAAAAAGTAATATTAAAAGCACTATTTGTTTTAAACACATTTACGCACATAGAGAAGAGACAAACAAATACGTAAACATAGTTTTACATTTTTTTTAACGGCAATTTGGATCACTGACGGGTCATAGACCCACCCGATCATATCCACACCCAATAGGAGGAAACCCACCATTGGTGAGAGAAAACCCCCTAGCCTAGCATGGAACCCCTATTTTGTCCATGCCAGAACTTGAACCCATGACCTCCCCAATATTGAAGCCACATGGTACCTCCTCTCAACCAGTTGAGCTGAGTTGAGCTGAGGATCATTGGTGTAAACATAGTTTTACATCACTTGAATAAATTTAACTTGTTCTAAACCAATAGTTATGGTAAAAATTTACGTGTTTGATATTATAATAATTATTGGTGAAATAAGAAATAATAAAGATTTAAAAACCATATATAATAAATAATGAATGTTAAAACATCATAAAATTATATTTTAAAATAAGATGGTTGAAATCTTCTTATAATGTATTATGTTTTAATAATTTATTAAAATAAAAAGATTTATATTTTTTGTACTTAGTTATATAATTTAATTATTTAAAATCATTAGTGTTAAATAAGAGAGAGACAATATTTAATGTATAATGTAAAAAGGAGGGAAAAAAATTGAAAGAGTGAGTATGGGAGTGACATGTGACACCTAATGCTATTCTTTTATTATATAAAGATTAGTAACCTAAAGCGTTAAAAATGGTTTTATAATCACAAAATCTTCATTAATAACTACTTTTGAATTTTAATTATCCGATTGACGGAACTACATGCATGCTTCTAACATAGTTAATAATAAAAAATAATAATACGAGAGAGGAAAATGTGATCCCATCAAAATTTATCAGTTTCATGTTAGTATATATAGGCATGCATGTATCATTCATAAACCCTGTAAACATGTAAAAACTTGGAAAGATTAATCTAAGCTTATGTTTTTTTTTTTTTTTTTTTTTTTTTTTTTTTGAGTATCATTATTAAAAATATAAAATACTTTTATTTTTTATAGACATGTAAATTTACATGTGTTAAAGAAAATAAGAAATTAATAGGTGATCTTTCAACTAGCACATATATGTGCAATTTTCAACGTAACCCAAAAAAAAAACTATTTACATGTGTAATAATGATTTTTGATAGGAGATTTTTTTTAATTATAATTATTTTTGATAAAAGAAAACAAATATTTTAATTGATCTTGATTAGCATGCATAAGTTTACACTTTAACATAAAGTTACAAATGACAAAAATATTTGTAACATAAGTAAAACATGTTTAATAGTAAAGTTTGTTGGCAAAATGCCGTGTTAATTTTTGACTTGTTGATTCTTACATAAAATATAGCTAGTATCTTTTTTACATCGATTAATTTTATATTCATACAAACAAAAAATGGTGAACGCCACCATTAGGCACCCCTCACTGACCGGTCCCACGGCCAACATGGGGTAGATAAATCGCGTGACACTAGGGAAAATTGGGTGGTGCCGGGCTTTGAACCCTAGACCTCTATTATGGATTCCAATCCCTTTCCACTAGGTCACCATTGCGAGGACCATACAAAAAATTACATAATTTGTAAAATTCAGTTGTTAAAACGTGAGATACGAACACTTTTATAAGTGGATGTATCTCATTGGTTTGATCTTGGTATGCACCTTTTTCTTTTTTCTTTTTAGTATTTTTTATTTATTTTTTCTCTCAACTCGTGTAATGTTTTTGTGTCTTTATTATTTAACCTTTTTTTTAAAACTGCCTTCAATGCGATACGTCGTTAAGGAGGGAAAAGAAAAGAAGGGAAACATCAAATGTCATGTTTCCGAGTTTCATTTTAACGAGGGAAAAGAAAGGAAAACAACAAATGTCGTGTTCTCGAGTTTCATTTAAAGAGAGAAAAGAAGGGAAGTAGAAGGAAAATTAGGCAAAATTTCTTAGTTTTCCTTTTCCTCTCATTTATTTTCATTTTTATTCTATCCTTTAATAAACTCGGGAACTGAGCGTAAATGATCACGCACCCTCACTGATACATGGGTTGCGTAATCTAGTTCACATTAACATCGATATTTTATTATCAGTTTTTATTAACTTGCAGAGGGATTTTAACTGACAAGTAGTTGTTAGCGATGTTTCTAGTTTGTTTTATGCACACAAATATAGTAAAATTTGTAATTTATATTTAAAAACAATATTTACCTAATTACTTAAAAATAATATATTCATAGATGCATTTAACATTTTAATTTTAAATGTATTATAGAAAATAAAAATTATAATATTAAATATATTTAGTATTTTGGGAATGCGTGATGTTTAATTAAGAATTAATTTTTGTTAAGAATAAAAAAAATCATTTATAGTCTCATCATGGGAGGCCATGATGAAAGGCAAACCCGACTTCCGTCCAGGGCCCATTTATCGTAAGGACACAAAAATTTTAAAAATCGTTTTTAAATTATATATATTTTACTTATATCTCCAATAAAAACCGAAAAAACACAATTTTATAATTCACTAGGACCTTTTTACCATGGTTGTAAATATCGGCCTAGGCGGCGCTAGGCAGCCATCTACTGTCTAATTTTTGGCCTAGGCGCTAGGCGGGGTCTAGGCGGGCTAGGCGGCCTGATCAGATTTTTATTTTTTTTTTCATTTTTTTGATTTTTTTTGACTTTTTTATGGTAAAAAGGGACCAATTTCATGATTATTTAGGCATTTCAACCAAAAATCTTTAATATGTCTCTGAAACATCAAATCCAGACAGTTAACATCGAAATTTATCTCTAAACATTGAACTCAGTGTTTAAGTTTGCACTTTAAAGTATTTTTTTAGTATATTTAAGTATATTTTTTAAAATTATTTGAAGTATTATATTAAATTATTGATATTGATATGTGTATATAATATATATTTGCAAAATTACATATAAAAATTCCAATCCGCCTAGCACCGATTAATCCCGATTAATCCCTAGTCGGTACCTCGCTGCCCGACTAGCGTCTAGCGATTTCTACAACCATGTTTTTTACTCTATACGTCAGGAGCACTTGAATATTTAAGGCCGCCCATGAGTCTTATAATTGAAAAAAACTATAAATGTAAAACTCCTTAAAGTAAAAGAAATTATTTTTATAGTTATTAAATCAATATAGCTATAAATGTTATTTTTTTTCAATGACTTTTTTGTTTCTCATTTTAATATATCTTTTATAGAAACAAGTCTTCTCAAAAGAATATAAGATTAATGGACAAAAATCCAGACATTTAAATTAAATTTCGAAAACTTTGGTGGAAAATACGTTTGAAAAAAAGAAATAAAAACAATAAACGAAGAAAAATAAGGTGACACGAAAAGATAAATTAAATTTAATGTTAGTTACGATTGAAAGATGAATATTTACATTAAAATATCAAAAGTTAACGTTAATTAATTACCTGCGCTTGCAAGCGTCTGTAAAGATGTAACATCCCCACCTGCACAAAATGCTTTCCCATTTCCCTGTTTGCAAAATTAACAACCACACGGCCGGGAATTAAAGGCTTCAAAGTTTAAACTAGAGTGAATTATAATATATATTAAAGATGATGGAAAGGAATAGTAAAAATATTATTATGAAATAGATAAGTGGATCCTATGATATTATACACACACATATATATAATATTCAATAGTCAATTTGTGTGTGTATTAATAGTAATAAATAGTGCATAGGTGTCTGATTCATGTAGTGATGTTTTGAAAATTTAGAGCTGGACCAACATTTTTAACTTTGAAAATTAGTAAACAGAGATGTGTGTATTAAATTAGAGACATTTGCTTAGAAATTTAAGTTTTTATTAAATTTGAAAGATTTGGTTGGTTTAGGATTTAGGGCTTACGGTTTATTTTGTGAAGAGAATTTGATTTTGCTATGTAACTTATGCTTTTACAAATGATATATAATATCCGGATCCGTTATTGGGAGTGTACTGTGATAACCCGGCGCAACGCGCGGGAAGAATAAACCTAGTTACTATGATAATCCATGTGGTTTGCTAGTATGGTCACAAACTTTAAACATCGTTAACACATATAGTCTTTATATGAGGGTAATTTGGTCATTTATGTGAGGATAATGTGGTGGTGCTTAAGGACTATATGTGTTACAAATGTCTAAAGTTTGGGACCATATGAGTAATTTATAAAACCTATAGACCAAAAATGAAATAATATTAAACCATATGGACTATCTCAATAAGTTCAACGCTTTAACAATGTTGATTCTTTTATTTTATATCAAAAACATACGGAATTTCAACTATGATGATAGTCGAATAATAATAACAAAAAAAAAACAAAATTCTTTCTCTTGATGATTCATTTTAAACAAGAAAAGATAAGATCAAATTAGATATTAAAATTTGTTTGTTTTAAAACTATATATAAAGTTTAATCTACCAGACCAATGTTGTCTTTTTCTAGTGGTAAGATAGAGATATGTGAGAAGTGATAGGAGACTCAGGTCATGAGTTTGATTCATAATTCTATCTGGTTTTACCGGCCTTTCGCCGTCGTGTCTTTGGGCGGGTGCTTGGGTCGAGTTTTCCCTGGGAATTGATAGTTGGTGGGCTAGTGGCTCCGTCCGTTTGAACTAGTGACCAGCTTGCGCATCCTTTAGCCACAGGGGGCCGCGTATGAAGTACTTGGTAGTTGATTAGTTGGTTTTTCAAGAAAAAAGTTTAATTTACTAGAAGCAAAGTTTTTGTCTAAATACATAAAAAACAACTATTTATTTATTAGATTTAAATTGATTTCTTGTACTTTAATTTATTTAATTTTTTGTACAGTATTTAAAAAAATATAAAAACAAATTGTGTTTTTATGTTTGTAGTTAAAATCTTATTTTTATTTAATATTTTACCCACTAAATTAATATAGACATGTTTATAATTTTACTTCTTACCTTTAATATGATAAAATTGACTGTCGGATCATTCTTAAGTGATTCAAACATCCTGAACAGTTGAACCATCTGCAAAATCATCACCGGTTTAATTATAGGACATGATAAGTAGAAGATATATAAACCATAAAATAAGAAAAATAGACATACAAGCTCATAATTTAAGGCATTTAGTTTTCTTGGTCTGTTTAAAATCACTTTCATCCCACTTGATATTTCTTCCATTGTTACCTGGAAAACAAAAACCCGAAATTAATTTTTACAATCAGATGATTCTACATTTCTACGTTAGATCGATGCTAGTTTCTCAAGGGTTGGATCTGTTAAAAAAGTTTTAATATAAAAACATAAAAATATATTTTTTATGTTGGATTTGTATTTTTTACGGTGCTTCTAAATACAGTGTAAAAAACATAAATGCAGCTAAAAAAAACCAAAAACAACGTCAGTACAAATAACAGATTTTTTTTTTTTTTTTGACAAAATCTTGTTTTTATTTGATGCTATCCGTGGTTTTCTTAAACCAAAGTTATAAAAAGGCCAAGTAAAAAGAACACGAACGATTTTGATATTGTTTGATCATTACTATTTTTGGGTACAAAACATTCTTTAAACGTTGGAGACCGCATACAGAATATCTAACAGTTGATTAGTTGGGCGTTAAAAAAGACACTTTTAAAAACAAGATTTTAAAAATTAAAGAAGTTGCTGGAAGTATTTATGGAGATCAATAGATATGAACAATATTCAAAACGATTAGAAGCTTACCATTTTTTCCTCTTTGTTGAAGATAGATAAAGCCATGGTGCCGATGCAAGAGCGAATAATCTTGCAAGGATGATATGAAGATAGTGAGATTGATTTCAAAATGATTTGAAAGAGGTGCATTTATAGGCAGGGGTGGAAATTTCATGGTTTCAAAAGTTGGTTTCTTGGTTATTTTCTGAAAATAATAATAATAATAATAATAGTAATATACTAAATATAAATTATAATTTTGACTTGTAGATTAAAATATTTTTTGGATGAACTATTTTGATAAAATAAACAAAGGAAAAGGTGGTGGCTGATGAAGTTATGGTGGCAATTTTAATATATTTTATTTTTATATTATATTTTTAAAGGCAAATGGTGACATGACTTCATGGGAGTATACGTGATAAAATATCAATATTCGTTTCAAATTTCGCTTTTGGCGGTGGAGGGAGACACAAAACTAAAATTAATATTGTCTCTCTATTTTTCAATACGTCTGCTATTATAGCGATCGATATGCAAGACTAAAATATCTCCTTAGAAGCAAATTTTGCACGTTTTAAAATGTTGGATTAATAATTTGATTATTAGGTATACCATAATATTAGCACTTATCCGAAGTTAATATTAAACTTGCACACTGCCGGCTCTAGTTTTAGCGGTGAGCAAAAAACCTATTAAAACCGAACGAATAACCGAAAAAACCGAAACAAACCAATTTTTAATTTGTTTAAAATTAACATATATATATATATATATATCACTGTTTAATACTTATTTAATGAGATAAAACACACAAAGAGGCTGCCATTGAATGATGGATAAATAAATTTGATGAACTCTACCATTTTAAAAAATGATAAAGATTGAAATTATTGCATATTTAGTTAGGAATGGTTTAACTAAATAGTCTCGTTATCCTAAAAAGGATAAGAAGGATTATTGACCATTAGATCATGAGATCAAATTTAAAATGAAAAATTAACAATTTTAGAGGGAAAAGTTGTTAGAGGGTAATTTAGTTATAAAAAATGAAAATTTTTCAGTTCATTGTGTCTAATTATCGTCATTGTATCTTTTTTAAATGTTTGTGTATAATTATTTTTTTTATGTTTTTCTTACAGGTAATTGTGTCTTTTTATAGGTAATTGTGGCTCTTTTAAAGATCATTGTGTACGTTATTCATACTCGTCATTATGTCATTCTTGCATAACATTATGTATTATGCAACATCATTGTGTCTTAAGTTGTTCATGAAACACAACATTGAGTAGAAACACAAAAGAAACAATGACTTATACAAAAGACACAATGACATATACAAAATTTTTATACTCATCAGTCTTTTTTATAGGTAATTGTGTCTTTATTTGAAGATAATTGTGCTGTTCATAATCGTCATTGTGTCATCCTTATTTAACATTATGTGTTATGCAACATCATTGTTTTTAAATTGTTCAAGAAAACACAACATTGAAAAGAAACACTAAAGACACAATGCATGGACAAAGGTTTATTAGGGCCGGGGGGCGACCGCCCCCCCTCTTTTTCCGTCCGTAGTGTTAATTTTTCGGCCGAAATGTTATTTTTAGTTAAAAATAGTGGTTTCGCCCCCCCTCGATTCAAAAATTTAACATGTATTTCGGGTTTCAAAAATTTTCGCCCCCCCTCTTACTCCGCTCAAGCTCCGTCACTGACACAATGAACATGTACAAAAGACACAATTACCTAAACAAAAGAAACAATGACCTGTATAAAATTGTTCATACTCGTCTTTGTATCTTTATTAGGTAAGTGTGTCTTTTTAAATATCATGGTGTTATTGATACTCTTCATTGTGTCATTCTTGCTTGTCATCATGTATTATGCGACATCATTGTGTTTTAAAATGTTCAGAAAAACACAACATTGAGCAATAACAAAAAAGACACAATGATCTACACAAAAGACACAATGAACTACACAAAAGACACAATGAATTAAAAAAAAAGTTATGAAAGTTTAAAGATAAAAAAGAGGTATATTTTGAAGATAAAAAAATGTTCGTTTTTATAAAATATATTTTTTTTCAAAAAAAAATTTCGTATGTAAAAGTTATGAACGTTTAAAGAAAGTGAACAAACTTAATAAAAAGTCAACAAAAGTAGTCATTACTAAAATAACCTCCAACAACTTGATTTAATCATAGTCATTGATTAATGATCTAATCGCTCAAGATCCTTCTTAAATTTTTTAGGTTAAGAGACTTATTTAGTTTAACTTAACTTATTTAGTTATTACTTTTAAACTTTTTTTAAATGTAAGAATATAATAATTTAGTTCTATTGTAAGTATTTGATATTTGATCAATTAATTTATTAATTGTTTATTGTTAAACATGTTTGTGTTTTCAATATTGGGTGACAGAGAGAACAAAAAAAAATCAAAAACAAATAAAAAGTAAAAAAACCAAAAAAGAAAAACGAAACCGATAAAAAAAAAAAAAAACCGAAATCTTAACTTAAAGTTTACAAAAAAGAGGCCCTATCTTTGGGTCTCTAAACTCAAAGAGTCTAAAATTTTTCTGATAATGGATTTTTTGTTGTAACAAAAATTGATTGGCGTAAAATTTATTGTTGTTTTAATATTCATAACTAATGTAGTGTTCTCTTTTGTAAATTTTACTTTTTGTTGCTTTTTCCATCGTGAGTTTTCATATACTTAAGAAAAAGAACGTCAATTTTTGTCGCCATTTTTGGCTATCACAAAACTTAAACCGGCCTGAACTTGTATTGTTATGTTATTAACCAAAGGGTCAGTGGTGGTTATATGAGATGGTTAACTAATCGACAAAAAATTGTGTCAGTTAGTGCCTTAGTGGTTAAACCGCTAATCTAATTTACTAGGCGGGCACCAATGATCCTTAGCTCAAGTGGTTGAGTAGAGGTATCCTGTGACTTCAATATTGGGGAGGTCATGAGTTCAAGTCTTGGCATGGACAAAATAAGGGTTTCATGCTGAGCTAGGGGGTTTTCTCTCACCTATGGTGAGTTTCCTCCTATTAGGTGTGGATATGATCGGATGGGTCTATGACCCGTCAGTGATCCAAATTGCCGTTCAAAAAAAATTTACTAGGCGGGCCTTATCATTCGTACGGAGTGTGGTACATGTTATCTACAATACTACACGATTGTCTCTTTAATTTTTTGCTTTCAAAACGTCATATTTCTATTACCACAAACTCAAAATATTTTTGTACTAACAGTCATTAAAAACAAATCTACATTTATTTGTTTCTAATATTTATAGTTTTATCTTTTAAGATAGTAAATTGTGATATTTGGGAGTTGGGACCTCCAACCATCTTATCTTGTGAGGGTCATCAATACTTTATGGTAGTGTTAGATTGATTTTCTCGTTAAATGTGAATATTTGTATTGGGTTTGAATCCTTTGAAAACCCGATCTAAAAGAGAAAACCCTTAAACCCTCTCTGAACCGTTAGATCAAACTTATTTTAATTTTTAATTAATTAAACAGAAAAAACATGTGGTCTATAATTAAAGTTAAATATTTTAATGAGGTTTTTGACTTTAAGGGGTATAAATGACTTTTGTGATGAGAGAGGAGAGAGAAAAGAGGAGAGAGAAGAGAGAATCTGATAGATAGAGGAGAGAGGAGACAGAATCAGATAGAGAGAGGAGAGAGGAGAGAGAATCTGATAGAGAGAGGAGAGACAATCTGACATAAAAAAAGTAATTTTTTTTAAAGTAATTTTTTTAAAGTAATTTTTTTTAAAAGTAATTTTTTTATAAAAAAAGCAATTTTTTTAAAAAAAAACAAAAAATATACACAGGTGTATCAAACAAAAATTTCACCACACAAACACACAAATTACATATTCTCAACCGTAATAAATATTACACATGTGTATTTTACATATAAAACAAAAAATTACACATGTGTAAATTTATAAAAAAACATCAAAATTAACCAAAAACTACACATGTGTAGTTGTAATATTTTATAAATATTAAATATATAAAATATACACATGTGTAGTATTTTGAGTAAAGTGTACTTTGTGTATTAAATCTTGTACATTTTTATTTATACGCATGTGTAATTTTTTATATTTTCTTGTAAAAAATATGTTTTTTTATTTTGTATAATAAAATATACATTTTTGTTGTTGTTTTGAAATTTTAAAAAATATTTTTTTAAATGGATGGAGAGAGAAGAGATAGATGAGAGAGAAATTTGATATTAATAAATTATAATATATATGAGTGGTTTTAATTGAGAGAGAAAAAGATAAATTATTATATATATGGGTGAGTGGTTAAAAGACTATTATGCCCTTTTCAGATTAAAAAATTAGAAAGAAAAAAATGTTGATCTACGGTTGAGATAGGGTTTAAGGGTTTTCTCTTTAAGATCGAGTTTTCAAAGGATTCAAATCCTATATAAATACAAAAATTTAATGTTTATAGGCGTTGGATCTACTAAGGAAAAAAATTGCACCTTTTTTAACGGCGAATGTGTCAATCGTGTGAACTCACTGTTTTCAGGCTATGTCACTAAGGTCTAGTTACCTAGAGCTCCTATGAGTAGAAATCCCACTGGGAAAACCCCCTGACCCCTCAGACTTCTTTTTCGTTGTGGGAGGATTTGAACCAAAGACATTTCATTTGAAAGAATTTCGGGCTACCATTGAGGCAAAGCCTCATTGGTGGAAAAGATTTTTACCCAAAAATAGTAAAAACCCAATAAGAGTTTGACATAAGATATGTTAAAATAATAAAAATAAAAATTCAATACAAAAAATACAATCCAGTATAAAAAAACAAAATCTAGTAGAAAAAAATCAAAAATACAGTGCAAAAAATAATCCAGTATAAAAATCAAAAATAATCTAAAATAATAAAAAAATCAGTACAAAAAAATTAAAATGTAGTACAAAAGCAACAATATAGTACAAAAAAAAGAGTTTAGTACAAAAAAATAAAAATTTTGTACAAAAAAATATAATATTATAGCTAAACTATCATGCCAAATGTCAAAATTTTATTAGTTATTATTTTTTTTTAGACAATAATCTCTTTTTATTTGATATTTTCTCGTTGTTTATACTGCATTCAACAATTTGTCATAATGGTTGAACGCAAGTTGAATACGAAACTTAAATCTGTCCAAACTGCTTGCAATGGTGAGTTTCGACCTTTCAAGCCCTTCCATACTTCTTTTGGTACTTTTTGTAGGATCTCATGCCCTCACACTAATAAAACTAGTCTAACACTTAGACTATCCACAGCGGTCACCCCACTGAAAACCCTTCCCCACTGAAATTTCATGCCACGTCATCACCCTACTGAAAACCTTAATCACCCACAATGGTCACCCCACTGAAAACCCTTCCCCACTATTCCACGTCATCAACATTTAAAATTAAATAAAAAACATTACTCTAATTTAAAAATAATTCAATATTTTACAAAAAAAACACACATTACATTAAAAAAACAATAACATATTAAAAATATACTAGTCGGCTTAGATGCTACGAACGACAATATCGGTTCGAACCCTTTCGATATGTTCGACCAAATCGGCTTTTAACGACTCGTGAATGCTTTTGTTTCGCAACGCCAAAATTTGGTTATCTCTACGCGGGTCATCAATGTCAAAAGGAGACGGTGGTTCGTCTTCATCGGGAACAAACGGGCTAATCGACTTGCCCTCACATTCAAGTATCATATTGTGTATTATGATACATGCATACATAACGGATCTAATTTTTTTAGGATGCCATGCTCTAGCCGGATTTTTTATAATTTGAAATCTTTTTTTAAGAACACCAAACGCCCGTTCAATATCCTTCCTTGCACCCTCTTGTGCTACTTGAAACCTTTTCTGTTTAAAGGTTGTTGGACATGTTATTGTTTGCATAAAAACCGGCCATTCTGGGTAAATCCCGTCAGCAAGATAATAACCGTGAGCGTACTCGTTATCGTTACAAAAAAACGATGATTGTGGAAACACACCGTTTTCCATATCATTGAGTAACGGCGACGAGTTTAGAACGTTTAGGTCGTTATTCGCACCAGGCATGCCAAAATATGCATGCCAGATCTATAAATCCTGTGAACAAACTGCTTCAAGAATAATCGAGGGGCATCCGTGATCGCCTCTCATAAATTGTCCTCTCCATGCAACCGGACAATTTTCCCAATCCCAGTGCATACAATCAATACTACCAAGCATACCGGGAAACCCATGATAATTTTCATGGTGTTCATACAAATTCATAACATCATTATAATTTGGTTTGCGCAAATATTTAGGACCATAGAGTCGACGGATATTCTTACAGAAATTATAAAGGCACTCTCTGGAAGTGCTGTCTGACATCTGTAAATAGTCGTCCATTAAGTCTGCCGTACTCCCGTATGCCAATTTTCGAATAGCCGACGTACACTTTTGTAACGGTGTGAATCCTCGCTTGCCGCGAGCATCCCATCTCAATTGAAAATAAGTATCTGCAACCTCCAGATCGTTCACGATACGTTCAAATAGAGGTCGTTGCATCCGGAAACGCCTCTTGAACAACTTCTCATTATACAACGGTTCGGGCCCAAAATAATGACGCATCAACAGATCATGCCCCGCTTCCCTGTCTCGATTAATCTGAATTCTTCTAATTATAGGCCGAGGAATCTGAGAAGCGTTTTCTTGAGCCATGGTAGACAAAGCCGCGATAAAAAGATCAGTACCCTCGCTATCAGAAGATGAAAACACCGTAGAGGATGATGACATTTTTATAAAAACAATCTATAAAAATTAAGAGAGTTTTGAATGAAAATGAGTGTGTAAAATGGTTGAAATGAGTGATTTATATAAAGATTGATTTTATTATAATTTTTTTTTTTAAATTGTAACCGTTAGAAAAATAGGGGGCCCACCCATTTTCAAATCAACCAATCAAGATTGAGAATACACAACGGGGAGCGGGGGCCGTGGGAATTGAATGGTTTGGGCGGGGGCCGCGGTGCAGGGGGGCGGTGTTCCCGCGGCGGGGTTCGAACCCGCTAGCCCAGCGGGGCAACCGTTGTGGCGAGTCGGTCCATGCTTTAGTTCATCAACACATCTAAAACTTCGCCTTAAACATGATTAAATCTCATTAATCATATCGTATATATTTCCACACGTCTCACAACATGTCATTGTTTGAACAAGTCTTCAAAAGACGTCCTAACTATTCACTTTTCAAAGTGTTTTGGTTGAAATGCTTGCTTCATCTTCAGCCATACAATTGTTATAAGATAGACTTTATTCCACCGATTTCCATAGTGAATTTTTCTTGACTATAGTCCTTCACATCATATATAGCCATTGGTGATTTGGTGTGTTGATATTCAAACCAATCACATCTATATTGCTCAACATCTTCTTGTCATTGAGGACATATTTTCATGTTATAGAATAGATGATTGAAACCAAAGGGCTTCTTATCTAATGGTAGCCTATTGACCTCTCTAATAAGAGGTCTTGGGTTCGAATCCAGGCTAAAACTAATTTGTTGAGTAAAGGTCAGAGGATTTAACTAGTCGTGGGGTTCCTTCTGGGGTGGGCTTGGACGTACGCCCAAAGGGTCAAATCCGAGAGGACGGCTGAAATCCCGTCTTGGGTGTCGTACCAAGCCGTTCTAAAGAAAAGAATAGATGATTGAAATGACTTAAATTACTGTTGAACATTTATTTTCCAATTTGTCCGCTATTATATAAATACGAAAACGGAAAGACGTTTGTTTGTTTTCCTTGGAAGTATTTATGAGAGGACATATTATAACGTTGTAGAATACATATATGAAATCATCGAATTTATCAAATGACTAGGGTATTTTTTTTGAACGGCTAAGCTTAGTCACACCTAAATTACACCATATTTAAATCTTGCATGGGATATAACCCATGACCTTCTATTCTAGGAGGCAAGCCTCTACCAAGTGGGATAGTCCCACATCGGCAAATAACTAGGGTATTACCCCGTGTAAACACACGGATTGAATATTAGATATATAGTAAATAATGAAAATTTTAAAACTATATTAACGGTATTTTTATATAAATTGATTAAATTGTGTATTAATAATTACTTTAAATCATATAACAATAATTAAATTTTTTTAATAAAAATAGCAATATCATTTAGCTTTCTTAATTTGTAATAATTGAGATCACTTACCTAACTAAATTCAAAATTTTAATTAGTTAGTTTTCTTTCAAACATTAACTATTTCAACTTAAGATGACAATGTAACATTTTTGTAATTATTAAAGTTAAATAAACTAATTTGAAATTATCGTCAAATTGAAATATTTCTTATCATCTAAAAAAATGTATTTTATAAATTTTTAAAATATGTTTTATAATAAAATGATTTGATTTTAAATATATCAATAAACTATTTTCAAATTTGTTAAAAGATGAATAATATCATTAGTTATTAATATTATAATTAATTAATAAGATAGATAATATAATTTATTTAATAGAAGAGATAATATCATTTATTTAATAAGAGGTAATTATATGAGTGCAAAAAAAATGACAAGTGACATTATGGTGACATGTGGCAATTGAAGATTTTTGTTTATTAAAATAGTAAGATAAAATAAGATTTAGTTTATTTTTATTTATGCAATAGATGAACTGATGAGGTTTTTCATCTTTTGTAGTCACACTACAAGGAAAGTCACCTGTAGCGACGACAAATGTCGTCGCAATAGCCTCAGAATGTCGTCGCTATAGCCTATAGCGACGACAGGTCGTCGCTGGTCAGTCGTCGCTATAGGTTAGTCGCAATAGCTCAGAAAAGTCGTCGCTACAAATGTCGTCGCTACAGATTAGCCTATAGCGACGACATGTCGTCGCAATAGGTCTCTGACACATTTTCTTTTTTGATTTATTTTTATTATGGTAATTATTTAAAAAAAAATTTTTTTATTCGAAATTAGCTATAGCGACGACGTGTAGTCGCTATAGAACATTTTCGTCATTTACATCCTGATTTACATTTTCGTCATATGTATTCTGCTCACCAATGACATCATCAAGTGCATCAAACATCTCATTATTTGTTAGTGGAGGATTATCTGCGTTCGTAGCCCACATTCTTTCAACCTCTGAAGCATTCGAATATTTCTCACCATGATGTACCCATGTTGTATATGACTGTAGAAAACCACGGTCATGTATGTGGGCATAAATTGTAGCCAAATTCTGGAGAGATCGTTTAGAATTTGCACAACTTTTACACGGGCAATACCCTTTACCTTCACCATTGACATGGTTCTTTGCAATCTCCATAAACTTCTTAAGACCGTTTAAAAAATCCGGAGATCTCCGGTTTCGTAATGTTATCCAACTTTTATCAACTTCCATGTTAGTTATCAACACATGAACCTAAACATACATATCTAGATGAAATTTATAAACACATAAACATAAACATGCTTATAAAAAGTCAATGTTACAAAGGAAACATAAACAAGACATACAACATATCTAAACATATGCATACAAATGAAATTCATTTATCACATAAACCTAAACATGCATATCTAGATGAAATTTATAAACTCATAAAGATAAACATACTTATAAAAAGTCAATGTTAGAATTCAAATGAAACAACACATACAACATACCTAAACATATGCATACAAATGAAATTCATTCATCACATAAACCTAAAATTGCATATCTAGATGAAATTTAAAAACACATAAAGATAAACATACTTATTAAAAGTCAATGTTACAAATTCAAATGAAACAACACATACAACATACCTAAACATATGCATACAAATGAAATTCATTCATCACATAGACCTAAACTTGCATATCTAGATGAAATTTATAAACACATAAACATAAACATACTTATAAAAAATCAATGTTAATAATTCAAATGAAACAACACATACAACATACCTAAACATATGCATACAAATGAAATTCATTCATCACATGAACCTAAACATGCATATCTACATGAAATTTTATAAACACATAAAAATAAACATGCTTATAAAAAGTCAATGTTACAAAGGAAACATAAACAAAACATACAACAAACCTAAACATATGCATACAAATGAAATTCATTTATCACATAAACCTAAACATGCATATCTAGATGAAATTTATAAACACATAAACATAAACATACTTATAAAAAATCAATGTTAATAATTCAAATGAAACAAAACATACAACATACCTAAACATATGCATACAAATTCTAACCTTAAGTTAACACAAGTTAAACATCTACACATTACATAAACATAGACTTACACACATACATAAATTCATATCTTAATTTAGCTCAAATCATTTAACTTGATGTTTTCTAACATACACACATAACATAAACATAAATATACAACATACCTAAATATATGCATACAAATTCTAACCTTAAGTTAACACAAGTTAAATATCTACACATTATCCTTAAATTACATATACTAATATCCTTAAATTTACATAAATTGTATATTGTAATTATATATCCAACATAAAAATACATACCTAAATTCTAATCTTAACTTAACATAATAACCCAACATATATACTAATAATCTAACAAGAACATAAAGAAATGTGTTTCATCAATAAATAATATCAAAGAAACATGTTTCATCAATGAATAATACATCACTAACCATTTTTTTACATACACAACAATTAAAACACATTAAAGTTTCAAAATTAACATACCTCTCTTGAATTAAGGTTCCAAAAATCTTCAACACGAAACCTTTTCTTGCATAATCACATACATCAACAAAAATATGAAAAAAAAATTAGTAAATAAATTCATATGAAAAAACAAATGAAAAATTACAGAAAAAAACCATACCAACGAAGAAGTGAAGGATCCAACAATTTATTATCACCAAATCAAACCTATCAACATACAAAATTCATGAACACTTGAAAATATATGAAAAAAACAAGAAAAAACATGAAAATTTAAGAAGAAACACATACCTAGACAAATGAGATGATCCAAATCTTCCTTTTATCACGAAATCGGCAATATATCAACCAAATAACTCGAAATCGCCTCTCAAAATCGAAAAAATGAAGTTTGGGTTGAGTTTCTGCGAAAATGGAGTTTCTGCGAATTTTTGGGTATATGTAGCCTATAGCGACGACATGTCGTCGCTATAGGTCAATATCGAAACCGACGCGCGCAATAAATGCACTGACAAAAAAGTACTCTGCCATCTTCCAACCCTATAGCGACGACATGTAGTCGCTATAGGTAATTTAATTTTTTTTTTGATTTTTCAACCTATTTAAATCTGTTAAAAAAAATTAAAAAAAAAATAAAATAAAATATTTCGGCTATAGCGACGACATGTAGTCGCTATAGTTATTTCCCAGAACCGCCAAACTTTCGGTCAAAACGCGCCTTTTCGATCAAGACCTATAGCGACGACATGTCGTCGCTATAGATCAAAAAAAATTGAAAAAGTACTTTTGATCTATAGCGACGACATGTCGTCGCTATAGGTCAACCTATAGGAACGACAACAGGTTGCCGCTATAGCCAACGTCCCTTTAGATACCTTTTCTTGTAGTGTCATACTCGAATCTACCGCTAACATCAAATAACTGCACATTAGTTTAGTATTTTTTTTAATGATAAATCAACCTATTCCATTTATTAAATTACTTTCAAATAAATTATCTTTTTATTTAGGTTTGAAACAAAGATCGTCAACCTAAGAGGTGAAGTAAACGAGTTAGTCAAGACACCATCCTGCATAAGGTATAATTTAGTTTTGCTTACTCTAATTATAATACGTGACATTATATTAATAAACCATCCATCACTACAAGATACCATCATGCAGTCTTTTATACGGCCCGTATAAGATTATTCAAACCGACAAAAGCGTGACCCTAACACGCTATATTGAAAAAAATTAAAACGAACCATGCATATAACACATACGGGTATATAATTCTAAATTGACTTGAGTTTTCTAACGATAAAGTTCTATACGACTCGTATATCTCTATACAGACTGCATATAATGGGCGTGGTGTATAGTTAACTGGAGATGGCGTATGGGTAATTAAGGAATAGTCTTTGTTATACAAATATGCTATTTAATTTCTTCTAATTTTCCACGCACAAATCTTATCGGCATTATATGATAGTGAAGTTAATAGGACTTGAGAAAATGATGTTTTTGAGGTGGGAGCTTCCACGAATATACCGCTCATATAGTTATCTTTGTTCAAATATGCCTCTTCTTAATGGCAAATACAAACACTCAAAGAAGTTAACTATTATTATATATGAAATTTTAAAGTTAAAAAAATAAATTTTATTAATTTAAATTCAAATAATACTGTCTTTTTTTTTCCTGGAAAAATATACAAGTTTTTGAAATTCTTAATTTTTTTGAAAAACATGTTCTTTTATATAAAAGTTTAAAATGCTTATTAACAAATCCTCTCAGTAATTATTAAATTAAGTTAATTCCACGCATAACCATTTACAATTTTGTAAAAATAAAAACCTGTTTTAATTTGACACCTTGACAATCTATCAAAATTTATGAAATGACTTAAATAAAACATTTTTTTTTAAATCTCTATATGAAAATTTTCTGGTTGTTATTAAACAGTCAAAAGAAAAAGTCTAAGTATAAAAGGGGCTTTGTCCTAGCGGTATCTCTTGCATTTCCAAATGGAATATCACGGGTTCAAATCCCTTTCAAGATGAAATATGGGTCTATCCTTAGGAGGTCAGGGGGTTTTCCGTTGCGGTTTTCTCCTGAGGTGGTGGTGGGGTTTCAATGGAGGTCATGGTAACGACATGGTCTGAAAATCAGTGGTTCACACGTTGAGATCAAATGCCGTTCAAACAAAAAAAGTCTAAGTAAAACCAGAAAGGTTAACCGTGATTAATCTAACTTCCGAAAACATGTTACCCCGTGTAAGGTACTTGCTTCTCGATGTGATTCTTCTATCTTTCTTTGCTCTTAAATGAAAACATTTATTATGTCTCATCATGACCAGCTATAAGAGCATGTGTAGTGAAGCGTGAGAACGGGCTTGACCACCTTTCTTCACGCCCTCAGCCCTCACAATACCATTACGCACTGGGGTGTGACCATCAAGTGGTTTCAAATACGTGACCATTGTCAGGGCATGAGGGAGAAAGAAAGGGGAAAAAGGAGAGGGTGAAGGGGCTTAATAAGAAGGTGATGATAATATATATGGTGATGATACGGAATGATGAGGCGGTACCGGAGTTTTTTTTTATGTGTCACCTACAAAGAGCAATGAGTATCTGATCACTACGCATAGTCTAAACGAGCTCCAAGCTCATAACTTTTTAGACAACCCTAATCATGACATCACTATTATTTTTTGTTTTTCTTTTATATTAAATTATAATATTATAAAATTAAATTTTTAGATATTTATTATAAATTTAAATATACATTATACCATGAATTAATTATTATTTAATTTAATACTATAGTTTATTCATATATTATACAAGTTTTTTTTAATCTAATGTAATTATGTGAAAATAACATCAAATTTGTGCACCTCTTTTTAAAGGGCTTAGTTGTTTACACTTCCGACTTTTTTATGTTAACACCTTATCAACAATATATGTCTAGTATAGGCCTATAGTCCTCCTCTGAAACACATTGATTCGACAATGTATATGCATAAGAGTCGTATAGGCATGTACATAACGTATATATGAATATAATCATTAACACTGAGAAATTCTAACAAATAAGACACTTTGGCCTTGTATAGACTTAATTATATGGGATATGTGTAAAAATAACATGACCGTTTTTTATTGTGCATATGTATTAGTTTGAATAGTTTTGAACTAATAATATGTTAGATTTTGCATTTAAAAAACAAAATTTTCACTATGTCTACGACTATAAATATCATATCATTATTATTTTTTTATTAAAATAAATTGAAAAGAGAAATTATTTTAACGACAAACTCATATACCACCTAATCTAAATCATTTGATTATAATAAGAATTGATTCGTCAATCAATCATGAGATATGTTATAACAAATTAATATCATTAGGATGCATGAAGACATCACTATATTTTTGTTTAGAACTAAAACCAAACCAAAACAAACAGTTGATAAGTAACAGACTAAAACCATTCAGACACAAACAAATAGCAAATACATTTATAAAATTATAAATAAATATAAGAATAGCGTCTACCGAATAAAAATAAAATGGCAGCCGGCTATATATGGTCTGGTCAATACTTCAGGCTCGCTTGTTTGGACTACGAACTCACTTGGTTCACTCTACAGTCAACACTTGACCAAAACAAACTGTACGAGATTGAATATTGAGTGTCTTTCACTATCTACGGTTGGTAGGCCTTGGTCAATAATGTCATCCAAAAATTGTTTAATTTGTAACGCAATCTACTCACATTAATTATTAATAAGTTATATATATTATTGTTATCTCTTTGTTATTAGTATTGTCAATCAATCGAGTAATTTATAATCGGAGTGAATTAAAAGTTTTCAATATTGTATCCTCACTATGTATAAACAAATCAATAACTAAACGCATTTAATTTTTTATTTTATTTATGAACAAATTGTATTGGTCTAACGGTATCATTTGTTATAGTGAAGTACATAGTATAACATTAACTATTTATTGTTGCCAATGTGGGACTAGCCCACTTGATAGAGACATTGCCTCTTAGAAATGAGGTCTTTGGTTCAAATCTAAGCAAGGAAGAATTATTGGGTGTAATTTAGGAGTAGGATAATATGACTGTTAAAAAAAAACTATTTATTGTTGATATGATAACACTTACTTTCATGACACTTTTCCTCAAAGATGTCAATTAGGGGCAATCCTAATAACTGAGGTGCCCATGACGAGACGAAAAAAATACCTCTTAGTAAATTTAAAAATGAAAGCGGAGGTGTTTAAAAAATTGAAAAGGGCATAATACTAAAAAACGAAACGTATTCGTAACTGAAATATATATCGAATTGAATTCTGAATTCGGTTCGGTTCCTACCCGAATCTGAATTTCGGTTTTTGGTGCAAATATAGGTTCCAAATTTTTTGTATTCTCTAACATGTTTGTTCTCATTTGAACTAATCTTTATACATACATACATACACACCCACACACACAGACATACATACATACATACATACATACATACATACATACATACATACATACATAAATTAGTGCCTCTTAAGAAAATGAGCCAGAGATGGATGTCGGGTTTGACCCTCCTCAGGACCGCCCATGATGTCACTAATACATCTAGCATCATCCAGAAATTTCCTTGAAGTTGTGTCACTTTGCTTGAGATGTGCATTTCAAAAATTAAACTTGTATACATCAAAATAGTCATCGGGTAAAGGTGTGCACTCAAAATTCAAGGCTCAAATTCGCAAAAGGTGTGCACTCAAAATCCACTGCTTAGATTCTTTTGTTTTATTAACAAAAAATATTTTTTATGTCTCCGTGTCATCGGGTAATTAAAACACGCATCACAAATAAACTATCTAAAACATAATTTTCCACATAGGCCGTCGGGTCAAACATGCATCACAAATAAAGAATTGTTTTCAAATTACATAAAAATAGTCATAGAAGTAGAATATCAGTAACTAAAACCCAAAAAGGAGATTAAAGTTTAACACTTCACTTCTTTTTTCAATTTTTATTCACAAATAACAACTATAAAAATCTAAAGAAGTAGTGTATTAGTAAGATGGAGGAGAGGAATCTAGAGGTGTAAAGTTTAATTTATGAGACTCAAAGGATTTATTCCATGGCAGACTCAGAAAATTTTGTCATAGGGGGCGAAAATTTTTAAGGTCGTTTAAGGATCACTATATATTAGATTTTTTTCTCTTCTGTTCATGTCAGGTTGGGCCGAATCGGGTTAGACTATGTTAGGATAAAAAGACAATCAAACTAACTTTCATATATAAAAACATAATAAAAATACAACGCTTCTAAAGTTGTTTCCTACGGGGTTTTATTTTTAAAAATATATCCAAAAACAACATCTGTGAAAACTTTTTAAGTAATTTTTCTCCAAAAACAAGAAAACTCACTTAAATTCTCATCATAATTCCGATTATGCAAATTTCAGGGGGGCAATCGCAAAATATAAAGAAGGTCGGTCAAAATTTTTACATATATATACTACTAGAAAAAAATTTCAAGAAGGACGGCTGCCCCTCAACCTCCAAGGTGGGTACGCCACTGGATTTATCATGTAATTTGGTTCTTCCATGGTCATTATAAAAAACAGAAAAAAAATTAGATGAACATTTTATTTTAATTAATGTGTCCTAAAACATTTAATCTTTAAAAAAAAAGAAGATCATTTATTTATTTATTTTTTGGTCACTTTTCTCGTCATGACGAGTTCTACTAATAAATTTATATAAGTAAAACTCATAAAACGAATGGCCTAAAAGTTGTTTAAATTATAATTTTTAGAAATTCTATAAATACTAATAAAAAATGAGTATGATAATATATTGTGGAAAATAATAAATGTAGGAAGAAAAGTCAACCCGGCCATTTTAAAATAAATTAGAAGTGGATAAAGAATCGAAAGTGTATGATTTAAAATTCGGATGACGGCCACCAAAATACAACAATACTTCCCACGTTTGGTGATTTTCCTTAAACATATTTTAATTTTAATTTTAATTTTAATTGAAGTTGGCCGCCAACATAGAGAACTAATATTCGTTAAATGGGGTATGGAAGGACAAAATTATATACATTTAAAATAATAATGATAGCTTCTTTTAATATTAAGGGTCGTTCAACTTCAAAACCTATTTTTAAAACTAGTTGTGTAAACTAGATGGAGTAAAATCAGTAAAGTTAACATCTAACCTTTAAAAATAAATAAATGAATTTATAATAACGATAGCTTCTTTTAAGATCAATGGTTTAAAACCTGTTTTTGACCGGCTCTTGTATAAATTGCTTGGCGATTTAGGTGGAATTAAAGACATGAAGGTCATGCCTACCCAGTAAAAAAAATATATTTTTTGAACATCAAATTTTTTCACCATTTTTCACTATGAGACTAGAACTCTTAACCTTTTAACACACCTTGGTATCATTGGGACAAATCCCCTTTGGTCAGTAAAAATAAATATGTAAACAAAAAAACCACTTATAATATTGATAAATAATTATATTGAGAAATTAATTAGTTAACATTTGTTAAGAGATATTTACATAGATGGCACATGCATGGGCGGAGGTATGTATATGGGACATGATTACTATGATAACATCAATTTTTAAACGTATATGGATGTTGAAACAATTCTGCTTGACCTTCCTCGTTTATCCCGTCCATAGCCCGAAGGTACCTGCAACCAAATACCGTTAGTCTCCCCGCAGGGAGGAGTCCCTGCGATCAGCCTTCGGCGTGAGAATAAGTATGCGTTCACGAGAAAGAGTATTAAATGTGACTAAGAGAGTTAATTGTGTCCAACTACCTGAACAGGGAATTGGTATTTATAACCTTGGAGAGGCTTAGAGTGTCCAGCTTTGTCCATCGTGTAATTCCTTTTATGGAAGGTGACCTTCTGATTATCCCTTGGTTTATCTTTTGTTCTATTTTTAGTCCTCTGGAGTTGACTGCTGCTACTGTTTGTCAGGAATGACTTCTATCACCTGTTTAAGATCTGACATGTAGATCTTATCTTTTTGTCAATATATATGAGCTCAGTCTTCGATGTTTTGCCTTGAGGAAGAAGCTAGAGAACCTCTCGTGGGCAAGATAAGTTATCTTGTCCATAATGGGATTCCTTACATTCCCTGGTCAGGACATGTCATCCTTACCGTAAGCCATTTTTATGGACGGGATATATTGTCCTGTTCATATTGGTTCTACCCCCGTCATCAGCCCCCCAGTCAGTGTTATTGACGTTCTGTTGTGAATAAATGACTCTGACTCTTGTGCCCTCAACTGTAGACTAACAAGACAATAACCGTCTCCTCAATATTCTTGGGCAATGCATTTTCTTCCGTTTTCCTTCGAATTCCTGTCAACTTCTCCAGCGAATCCCTTCTTCTTCATAGTTTCTTCATTCGCAAAATCATCAATCGCATGTTAGTCATCGTTTTTCCCTGTAATTTTTCTTTTATGTGATTTGGATGGAAACTAAGCGTGATATGGTTTCTCGTAGTTACGAACTATTGGAGAAAGAATTTTCCGACGTTTGTGTCCGTTATCACATTGGGCCTAAGTTTCGTCCCACTCGGCCTGAATCTGCCAGTAATATTCGTGATCCTCCCCTGGTTTTGTTGGAGTATATACCCGACTCTTCGATTTCTCAAATTTCCGATTGCATGTTCCCACATTCTTACTCAATGTGTTAGAGCATTATGGGGTACACATTTCTCAAATGGCACCATATGGGTTGGGTGTTATTGTTAATTTTGACATGTCTTGTCGTTCTTTGGGTGGTTACCCGACAGTTTCTTTATTTCAAAAGTTCCTCCGTTTAGCGAAAAATGGAGATTGGTTCACCGTTGAAAGGTTCCGGGACATGTATCCCAATGTATTCATGGTATATCCCAATCTCTGAAATATAGGAAGAATTCTTTTTTCTGGATATCCTCGGCGTATTTCCCTTTTGTGATGTCTTGGAAAGATCCTGCTAAGCCTCTTTTGGTTAAAAGCCTTAAGGATCCAATGTATGATCGAAAACTGTATTCAGCATTGTGTGAAAGGCGCACATATATCCGATCCTACCCGGAGCCTCTTTTAATTTTTGTTGGTTTGAGTAAAAATTGGGATTCTTTTACTTTCATTCCAATGTTTCTTCGGCAGGGTGTGGGTATGACCCTTTGACCCTTTCTATTACTTCATATTAAATGTAAATTCATTTGTGAATCTGAAATATTTGTTTTCTTTTGGTAGAGATGGATGTTATCTCCATTCTGAGTTTGGAATCCCTTTCTGATGGGGAGTTCTCGTCCCGTCCACGGAAGAAGGGAGACAAGGTTCCGTTGGAAGCCGATTTACATGAACTTGGAAGTAAGTATGATAGTGTTGTAGGCGAAAGGTCTGAGGAGAATGTGAAGCAAGAGAAACTTGAGCCTGTCCCTAAGGTAGAGAAGGCAACTGTTAGTGGGAAAAGGAAGGGCAAAAAGGTGTTGCAAACAAGGATTTCTAAGCGTACACGTAAATCTACTACTGCCACTGTGTCTTTGAGAGACGAAGGCTCGTCTTCCACTGGTTCGTCCTCCAAAGGTAAAAGCCTTATTTGTAAAGACCCTCATATCAAGGAGAAGGTTGATGAGAGTCCTGAGATGGACCCTGTTGTAGCTAATGAGAGATTTGTCCCCTGCTGGGATGTTTGAAATGGGGATGTGTTGGGATCTAGCTTTGTGTGCCACAAATTGATAGATAATTTTGCCCCTCCTGGGGAAAGGCTGATTATTGATGCTCTTAATACGGAGGAGGTCATTAAGAAGACTTATTGTCTATTTTCTCAACTTGGTGGTGTTTTACCAGTGGCCCTTAGCCTATACGAGGCGTGTGCGTCGAGCGTAGCTCGATCAGATGGTCAAGTGAATGTGATGCGGAGGCGCTTGGGAGACAGTCAGAAGGTTGTAACTGAATTGAAGAAGCGTGTTGAAGAGTTTGAAAAGGAGAAGGCTGAGGCTTTGAGTAGTTTAGAGGAGCAACACATGGTGAAGGTTGCTGAATTAACTCAATCTTTAAAAGTTTGTGAAGAGGCTATGCAGAATGAGCGCAAAAAAATCAAGCATTGAAGAAGAACATGGGTGTGCTGAAGGCAGATCGAAAATGGTTAATTGAGGAGGGGTTTACTCATGTGGTGAAGTGCGTTGTTAGGAGTGGTGAGTTCCGAGCAACCCTTGGGGCTTTACAGAAGGCGGTGTTTAGGCACGGGTTACTTGTAGGTGTTCAATCGGGGTATCGCAATTCAATGAAGAACAAAGCCATCTCTAAGACCACTTACTTTAGACCTGACACGGAGAAGCTTATGCAAGAGGCTGCGGTTAACTTTGATTCTTTGAATTTTGCATATTTGTAGGAGTTAGCCGCTATTTCTTCTAAGAGCCTAGATGTGTTGAAGGCTGTGAAGCCGGAGGGTTTTAACTCTGGGTTGGTTATTGGCGGTGGTAAAGAGCTGAGTGGTCAAACCATAATTAGCTATGCTGGGAAGCCTGCCAGTGTTGCAGACTTTGGGAGTGTGTCCAAAAGTGTTCATCTTGGCTCCAGTTCACATTCTAAATCCATGCTTCCTCCTAAAGGCAAGACTGGATCCAAGACTAAAGGTCTCAGTGTTGAAGGCATTCTGATGGAAACCAAGGGGCTGAAGGAACTGAACTTTGAGCTTCCCTTATTGGAAGGTGGTGTAGCTGACTCTCCTATTTGAAAAGATGGTCCTACCGGCCCAGATGGTGTGGATGTTACACCAAAGACAAATGATGTGAGCACAGGAGATGGTGTGAGTAAGGCTGCTGATGATGCAACAACTAGTGGCGATATTGGAAGTCTTGACAAGAAGCCCTCTGATGTTTGAGGTGTTGCTAGATGTTTAAGTTATTTTGTTGAACTTTCGAATTTGATACTTTACTTTTGAAACATTTGCTGTTGGGAGTATCTGTGTTTGTCTTATGCTATTATCTTGCATGTGGTAAGTTTCTTTATTGTTTTCATAAGGTTGTCCTTGTCTATTTCCAACCTTGTTTTGCATTTTTGATTGTACTAGCCTTTAAGGATCATAATATGATAAGTCCCCAGAGCTTTTGTATTCTTAGTGCAAATGGTTCTTGCATACAAAGTCAGAACCCATTGGTTAGTTTTCCTGTGCAAGATGATGTTTATGACCTAGGAAAGTTATGTTTTAGGCAGGGCAAGGCCGGAGCCCCTTATTGATTATTCCTGGGCAGGATGATACCAATGATCCAGGAATGTTGTTTTTGGGCAGGACAAGGCCGAAACTCTTATTGACTATACCTGGGCAGGGTGATACCGATGACCCAGGAAAGTTGTTTTTGGGCAGGACAAAGCCGGAACCCTTATTGACTATTCCTGGGCAGGATGATACCGATGACCCAGTAAAGTTGTTTTTGGGCAGGACAAGGCCAGAACCCCTTATTGATTATTCCTGGGCAGGATGATACCGATGACCCATGAAAGTTGTTTTTGGGCACGGCAAAGCCGGAACCCCTTATTGACTATTCCTGGGCAAGATGATACCGATGACCCAGGAAAGTTTTTTTTTGAATAATACGGTATCTGTAATATGGAGAACATTCTTTATCAGAAATCCGGGATTGCTATTCATCCATTCATAACTACTGTCGTACACAAAAGGTGGATTTCTAGCTTACCGGATACATTACAAACTGAGTAAAATACAATGCTTTTTAAACATAAAAACGTCTAAGGTTAACCGCATTCCAATGCCGTGGTATAGCTTTCCCTTCCATTGTTTTCAACTTGTAAAATCCTTTTTTGTGGGCTTCCTTGATTTGATAAGGTCCTTCCCATGTGACCCTCAATTTCCCTTCAGGTTGTTGACGACTTGCTTCGTTTTTTCTTAAAACCAGATCCCCTGGCTTGAAGCTAGTTGACTTTACCCTTGCATTTTAATACGTTTCCAGTTGTCGCTTGTATTCCTTTTCCAGCGTATTTGCTTGTTCCCGGGTTTCTGTTAACAGTTCCAGATTGATTAAGAGCTGTGTGTCATTATCACTTTTCTTGATGGAACTACTTCTTGCTGTTTGAACGCCTATTTCCGCGGGTATGACAGCTTCCGATTCATATATTAAGCTATATGGGGAACGCCCATTGCTTGTTTTTTCTGTTGTTCGCAGTGCCCACAATACACTGGGCAATTCTTCTACCCATGCACCTCCATGTTTTCCCAAACGGGTTTTCAAGCCATCCACTATGCTCCTATTCATCCTCTCCACTTGACCATTTGCTTGCGGATGTGCTACGGATGTAAAGGTTTATTTTATGTGTAGCTCGGCACACCAACTTTTAAATGGTTCTTCAGCAAATTGGCGCCCATTGTCTATGATCACCTCTCAGAGAAGTCCAAATCGACAGATTATGGATTCCCAAAAGAAATGTATGACTTGCTTCCCTGTGATGGTTGATAATGACTTCACTTCCGGCCATTTTGTAAAGTAATCCACTGCTACCGGTAAGAATTTTGCCTTATTGCTTCCCATGGGGAATGGGCCTACAATGTCTATACCCTATTTATGAAAAGGCCATGCTGCGTTGATCGGTATAAGATTGTACTTGGGTAGCCTTTTTATTGGCATGTGAACTTGGCATGACTCACATTTGCGGAGCTCTTTGACTGTATCTCCATGCATGGAGGGCCAGTAATACCTTAAATTCATTATACGTGATACCACCGCTCGTGGTCCAGCATGCGTACCACAAATTCCCATATGGATTTCCCGAATGAGGTAATTGCTTTGCTCCGGACCGACACATCGAAGCAGCGGAGACAAGAACCCCTTTTTGTATAACATCCCATCATGAACAATGAATTGTATGGCCTTCAACCGTATTCGTTCAGCTTTCTCTTTGTCCTGGGGCAAAATCCCCTTTGAAAGATATTCATAGATGGGATTCATCCATGTTTCCTCCTCTTCCTATATAACATCATGGACTTCCGACGAGTTTGTGGATGGTTTGTCTAGAATTTCCACGAGCACCTTCTTTGTCGGATGAGCGAACGTTAATGACGCCAACTTACTCAAAGCATCAAAGCGCTTATTTTGACTACTGGCCACTTGGATCACCTTGTATTTTTCGAATTGTTGCAACAAGCTTACAGCTAGGTCTTTGTACTGCTTCATGGACGGTTACTTGGCTATGTAATCCCCATTAATCTGATTGACCCCCATAAGAGAATCAACATGTGCTTTTAGTATTCTAACCCCCATTTTGCGAGCAAGCCTCAATCCTGCAAGGAAGGCCTCATATTCTGCCTCATTATTGGTACTTGGGAAGTTTAGCCTCAGGGCGTAAGTCACTTCAATTCCTGAGGGATCTATGAGAATTAATCCTGCCCCGACCTTTTCTACGCTTGAGGCTTGTCACACCCCCAATTCTCAACTAACGGAATCATACCGTTTGGGAACGTGACAAACCAGGATCTCAGATCATTAGACATAAAGAAGACCTCTATATGAATTTTCAAAACATACTTTGGTCTAAAACTGAAATATCAAAGTTTTCAAAGTATGCGGAAGCGTTTTAAAACAATAACAAACGTAACGGTTCACTACAAATAAAATGCCATTTAATGGCATACAAAAAATGCCTCAAAAGACCAAAAAAGTGCCACTAGAAGCCCCTTGAAGATTGTGAGGCACACAAAAAAAGTGCAACTAGAAGTGGTGACGCTAAAGCCTTTTAATGGCACTTTTTCAATGTGCTGCACAAAGTTTCTAGACTTTTAGGGGCATTTTTTTTTCTGCCACAAAATAAAAGGAGACTTTTGTAGCACAATTTTTGTGCCACTAAAAATTAATCTTATCATATATCCATGTTGATTTTAGTGGCACTTTTATTTTACCACAACATATAAACATCTTTAAAGGCTCAAATTTTATGCTAGTAAACAATACCTACAGTTATTTGTATAGCACATTGTCACAAAAACATATTATTTACAATATAAATATAAAATGAAAATGAAATAAGTTTGTAAATAATAAAATTAAAAATTTGATCCAAAATATAATACAAAACATGTCCATAGCAATGTAATAAGCAACATATATGTTTTGGTTTTCAAATGTTTAGACATCCCATGTAATTTAACCGTTGATGCAAATTTGACTTCCATGTGACTTATCCCGAAAACTTCTCATGATATCAATCCTGCCATCAAACCATAAAAAAAAGAATTAGTAAGGTTTTTATTTTGATCATCCACACATATGGCCTTCATTAAGGTTGGAACTGCTTTGCTCCAGGTGTCGTGTACAATAATCACGTTCACTTTAATTAGTGAACTTATTTATTTTGCTTCATGACCAAAAGATGCATAATAGATAGTTAACAATTGCAAAAGCGCGCAAAATTTTAATATTACAAATAATAGCATATTACAAGCATGGAACATGAAGCTTGTGACGTTTTTTTCACATAATTGTAATTCAAAAGGTAATGGGAATAAAAGCAAAGTTGTACAACCAGTTAAATATCTTAAATCTGAAATGGATATATCATAGCAAACTTTTTAGCCGATAAGGACGTACTGATAATAGTTAGATCTCATTTGGGTGGCATTAACAATTTAAGGGCTGAAAACAAGATTTGGACTTAATAAACTAAGAATAATTTACCTAAACTGCACTATCAACAAGATTTGAAAAATCAGTCGTTGTTATCATTCTGACTTCTTGAAGAAGATATTTGATTAACGGATAAAGAGTTGTTATGGGGCGAAGTACCAATGCCAGGAACCTAAAACATATAAATGAAACAAATGGCAGTACATATATATGTAATTGTAAAAGAATAAATAATGGTTCATGCATGTAATTACCTTTACGTTTAGATTGCTAAGAACTGGTGATAAGTTTGCATTGGGAATATGATCTTGAATGATCATAGCCAAAGCATTAACAACACTCTTTAAATTACTAATAGTCTCTGATTCTGCTGAAGGACCATTATTTTTTTCGATTGGCATCCTTCCAACTAAACGAATGTATCATCTTTTCTCCGGGCCTTTAACTTTTGAGTAGGCATCCTTTGTGATATCATTATTATCAGATGAGTTTATAGACTCCTTGGCAATATCTTTTAACGCAACCTGAAGAACATAGTTAAATAGGTAACCACTCGATCTATTAATGTTGTCAATGAAATATAGGAATTTAAAATACATTACCACAACATGAGAAGCTTTATCATTAACAATGGTTCCATATTTACGGGTCCGAGTTTTTATATACATTTCTACTCTAGTTGGATATACACCATCGTTCTTCATCGCTTATCAATTATGTTTGATGATTAATAAGAGAAATAAAAAAAATCATTAACAAATATCAAAAATAGATATAATAGAACCATTTTATGAGCAAGTCTCGCAAAAGACTTCGTCTAGATTTCTCGTATGGGTTTTCTGCAGTTAAAGTTTGAAAAGGCAACAAGTAAAAGATGTTAAAGAAAGTTATAGCTGCTGCCATTACTATAACTAAATTAAAAGGAATATGCTGAGTTGCAATCAGTTTTATGCAGTTTTCTATAGCTGTTTTATGCTGTTTTCTGCAGTTGTTTTATGCAGATGGCTTTTGTTGTTTACTGCTGTTGTTTTGTGCTATTTCTGCAGTAAGTTAACTGCAAGTAAACTGCAATTTATTGCTGGTCTCTGATGCTATTTTCTGCTGTTGTTTTCAGCAATCTGCTGCAGGTTTTTTCCCATTTGGGTGCAGCTATAAAGTAATAAATGGTCCATTGGCTGCTGCAATTTTAAGGTTTTTTTCTTTTTGCATCATCACGTCAATTTAAAGCACAAATAAGTAACTACTATGGAACATTTTACCCCTGTTGAGTACCAAATTATTAAGTACCAAACAACATAAACAAAGATTATTAAGGATGAGTTTGGTATCAAACGCTTTTAATGGATTTTGTAACCTCATTGAGTTAGAGAAACAAATATCAAATAATAGGTATTGTTTTTATGGGTCTTGTTTCAATGGGTCTTGTTTTAATGGTAATAGAAAACAAACCACAATGTCTAAAAACAACACCAGTCAATTATATATTTTAAGTTAGAGAAATTGCATTTGTACCTTGTGCATCATGAGAATTTGATTGACAAACTTGCATCTTACTAGTATGACAACTTTGAGTATCATAAACACCAAGACCTTCAATATCGTCTTCGTCATGGTCTTCATGAGAGTCACTGAAGTCAGTAGAAGTGATATGTAGTCCCTTGCGCATATCTATACTATTATTCAAAAAAAATGCAATACAACTATCAATAGGCACATTATAAAAACAAATGGCATGCACATTCAGGTCAGTTGATCTACATTTAATCTTAAACCCAACAAATGGCATGGCTCAAAGAGGCTCTTTTGAGACAAAATACTTGAAAGATGACATTTTAGTTGTCCATGATGCAGACATTTGTGTTGCTAAATGTTAAATTAGAGAAAATTGTATAGTATTTTGGTGGATACTGATCGCTAGTTAACTACAAAATAACATATTCATTCCAATAAATACACTTTTGCAAAAGAATATTAAGGTATTGTTGTTACAACTCTTTAGTAGGTTGTTATCTATTGTTACTAATCATAGAATTCTACATTAATTTTTGTATGGGATGGTTTAGGCTGTACAAATTTTGTAAAAAAATGGTTAAATATTGGTCAGAATACTTTAGCTAAGACTTGTCATGTACGTTTTGCTCATTTTTTTGTATGGATTTTATTGCAAGTGCTGCAAATGTTCTTTATATGTAAGCATCTTCTACCTACATTCACAATATAACTAAGTTCTTTGTATCACTCTGTAAATTATAAACAATCAAAGCAGAAAATAAAGTGTGCTACACCCTCCAATTACTACCCAAAATCAACAGCAAAATGAAATCTCTATCTTCTCCAAATTCTTAGCATCCTAGAATACCCAAGCAAATAAATTCGAATTGTCATTGTATGCTACTATTGCACATGATTTTAACCAAAAATATCTGAACAATGCAGTTTATTGATTAGGAAAAAAAACCCTATTCTTTGTTCTAAATAATCAGACATTTATAACCACTAACCACTACAACCCTAATTATGATCTCAATTAGCAAATAATCAACTAAAATTTAATTGATCAAAAGCATCCATTTACAGAAGAAAGCTATTGAGCATACTAATTTATCAAAATTAGAAATCCATACCTGATGCTGAAGGTAGAAGACAGTTAGTTGCTTGAGTCGGATAGAGATCTGAACATACAATTCGATTCTTCAAATCAATTCCATGCAGAAGAAGTTCATCTACGTTTCAATGTGATTCTTCAATTTGGGAAGAACAAAACGTAGGGCCTGAGAAGACCTGTGCAAAATTAAAAATCGTATTTAAGAATCAGATGAAAACAACAATGGTTAATGAAGCATTGAATCAGTCGTGAGCCTCTATTAGAACTTTCATTGGCAACCTGTGTTAACTATCGATAACAACCTTGTTCACTTTCTTTTGGTGGAGGGGAAAAAGAAATTTTAGGGCTTGTAGAGAAGGGAATGAAGGATGAACGTGATTGAAAATGAAAGTAAATAGATCAGTGGCTTTAGGCGGAATGAGATACGCGGGAAAGGAAAAAATAGATGTGCCTGTATAAGTTTTTAATTTTTTTGGTTTTATTTCTTCAAAAATTGACTTAAAAATTAGTAAATTAATTTTATGACAAAATTCAAAAAATCAATTTTTTTATGCATTATCAATACAACAATTTAAGTTAGAAAAAAAATTCACGCAACCAATTTATTTAGTGAATTTTATGATTCACACTGAATATCAAGTCAATACAATTATGTTAAAAATATCTAATATTTTGATGGGAAAAAAAAATTAATAGATTAGTGGCATAAAAGTAAAAGCCATAAAAACTATATGTTTAGTTAGTGTGGCATACTTAAAATGCCACTAAAACCTTAATATTGTAGCTTAATTGACAAATACAATTAAAATATGGGTCCATGAAGCATGGCACATGTAAAGTGCCCCTAAAACTGTATATTAGTGGCACAAAAGCTAAATACCACTAAAAGTGTGTGCCACTAATTGGCATTTTTTTTGTAGTGGTTGTAAAATGTAAATTACAAACCAAAATCCCAAATGTTCAATCCAAACAATAGAAATATAAAAACATGCATGCGACTCGATCTCCTAGTCCATGCCTGCTTTCTTGTATACCTTAGCCTCCTGAGAAAACATGTAAATCAAGTCAACACAAAGGTTGGTGCATTACACAGGTTTAAGCATTCACAAATGTTGAAACCACAGTTTGAGTATAAAGTTTGCAGATAACATAATCACACATGCATAGACATGATAGCTAGTCATTTATACTATTGACATAAGTGGTCGACACCGAAGCTGACGATTGCATGCTATCGCATGTTTTGCCTTGCCACTATTGTCTAGCACAAACAATAGTAATGTGTGTTTGGTCAGTCAAACAATTGCGTATATCCCATCTACCAAGTGAGGTTTGTCAAACCTAATAGATCTATTTCCAACTACCACGCTTTGCGCTACGGCAAACTAAACGGTTCGAAGTGTAAGGACTTGTAAATGCTATGTTGTCACATAATGTAAACAGTTAACTCATGCAAGTGATATGTATCTAAAAGTGTTTGTTGCACATGTTTTCTCCCCCAAAACAGTTTAAAATAAGAAAGGGACCGTGTACGCACCTTTGATTTTAGCAGAATAATCAAACACGTAAACTCGTGTAGAAAGTCCTCCTACGAAGAACCTGTGTTTTTAACAATAACCTAGTGTTATTCATAATGCCATTTTGTGCTTGAATTCACATACATGTCAACACACGTATGTTAGATTGTTAGAATCATGCATACGTAAGTACGCGTGACTTTATAATCGTTTAATAAAATCATACAATTGCTTATGATTTTATAACCGTAATTATACGCGATTATGTTTTCGGTCTAAAATGTGAATTTTATTATTCTAATATGTTAGTATTCTCGTTACGGTTCCAACGCAACTCGAACGGGTTAAATCGGAGTTCGTACGCGAAAGTTATTGCAAAAATACTAAAAATGGTATTTTTCACAAAACCGGCCCAAGCAAGGCTCGAACCCGCGACCACCCACTCGACCCACACATCCTCTACCATCTCATCTGGTTCTTATATCATTAACAGATCTTGGTTTTTAATTCATTTAAACCCAACCGGCCCACTAACCCCTTTGATATTCATAACCGAAACCTATTGGTTCAATTGGGCCCCAATTCGAGCCCAATAAATCTTGTAATTAGAGGGCTTTTGTTTAACAGAGTTAAATCAGTCCACCCTTGGTTTTAATTCCAAAATAAATTAGTTCTAAACCAATAAAACGATCCATATATGATTCGAACGTGATTAGTAGGTTTCACAATTCAATTTGGTTCAATTCGATTATGTCTGACTGATTAATCATGGGGTTTTCATTCAAAACCAACTTTCGAACCTTCTACAAGATTTAATTTGATTATCAAACTCATCTGATTCGAAATCCCCAATTCGTTCAACTTAAAGAACCCTAGAAATTGAAATCGTACAATTCGATGTTATTCGATCCAATCACCATAGGCTTTTCCTTAAAAGGAAGGTTTCGAAACTGTCTGTTAGGTTTAATTCGAGTTTTATACTCATTAAGATGGAAACCCCCAAAATCGTTTTGTGTATGAACCCTAAAACTCTAATTCACTAAAGTTGTGTTTGATTCCTGAAATTGGCATACGGGTTAGTTCAGTCGGAAGTTTCTGAAACTACCCATATGATTTAATTTGATTTTTAACTTTGTTTAGTTAAAAATCCCCAAATCATCAAACATGATGAACCCTAGAACTTGGATTCATAGTATTAGATGTTACCAATCAAAATTAACTTAGGATCAACCTTATTCGGCTCCTTTAGGTGTAGTATATGTCAAGAATTACCTGTTTTGACTCCCGATTGATGTAGTTCCACTTGAGGGTGGTGTTCGGCTTAGGTCTCGATCCAATTTCTTCTTCCAACGCTTCTGGAACCAATTTTCTGTGGGTAAAACTCTCTAAGGAAGCCGATTATGATGTGAGAGTATCCAATTTCGTGAGTTATGGTCGAATGACATGAATTTGATAGTGTAATGTCACGGTTTCGACTTTTGCACTACTAACCAACTTTAATTCGAGACTTAACAGTTACAATAATTCATCATAACGTTTAATCATCATCATTGCCGACTGATTGAATGATTAATTCGGTTAATTGTAACGGTTTAAGATGAATTTCGAATTTCCCCTAAATTCTATAAACGAATTTTGACTTAAAAGTCAAAATTGCTCATTTTTAGGTGATTACAAATTTAATACTTGAAATTTTAATGTCTTGAACTTGTTTAAATTAATTCTAATACTTCCAATTTGATTTCCTAAAATTTTCCTTAGCTTTTGATTAACGAAGTTAAACCAAATTCCCGAATTGTCAATAATTGGGCCAATTGCACTATTACTGGGCTAGGTTAATTCATTTGGGCCTCATAAAGTAAAATTGGGCCTACCATCTATCCAACCCAATAAACCTTCTGTGATTTCGTTACTTTCGGTTAACGGGGTTAATTCGAAAATACCGGATTGTCACATCATCCCCTTGTTGAAGGAATTTTCGTCCCGAAAATTAGTAAATGTTAGTAGTAGTTAGGAAACTACTTGCGAGTTTAAATTGTACGTGTTAGTGTGGTTTGATCATTCCGTGTGCTTGTGTGTACTCACACACAAAATCTAATACTTGCAACATCACAACTAAGTGACTGTTTGTGTTTGATCATACTGTGTTGTGTAACCTCACACATAGTGAGTGTTTGTAACTGTTTGTACTATGCAACCCCGCACATAGCAAAATGTGTGTAACTAATCATGCATGTACTACTATAACATGTAACATATGAAATGTAGCACATAAAATGTATAAAATGTAATGTAGCACAAATGTTTGTAACAAAACCAATTGAATAAAGTGTTTGTGCTTACAGTTTGAAATTTGCAGTGTTGATGTGTGAAACATCACATCATCCCCTTGTTGAAGGAAATTTCGTCCCGAAATTTAACGTGCGCTCTCAGTGTTTGTTGCTGTTGTTTTGAACAAATGTGGATACTTCTTCATCATTTGGTCTTCCCTTTCCCACGTGAATTCAGGACCACGTCTTGAATTCCAACGAACTTTGACTATTGGAATCTTGCTTTGTTTGAGTTGTTTGACCTCTCGGTCCATTATTTCAGCTGGTTCTTCAATGAATCGTAACTGTTCATCTACTTGTATTTCCTCTAGTGGTACAATCAATGTCTCGTCAGAAAGACATTTCTTCAAGTTCGATACATGAAAGACATCATGAACTCCACTGAGTTCATCCGGTAGTTTGAGTTGATACGCAACCGGACCAATTCTTTTCAGAATCTCAAAAGGTCCTACGTACCGTGGACTAAGCTTCCCGCGCTTGCCGAATCGTATCGCACCTTTCCAAGGTGATACCTTTAGAAGAACTCGGTCTCCTACTTGAAATTCCAACGGCTTACGACGTTTGTCAGCATAACTCTTCTGTCGATCCCGGGCCGCTGCCATACGGTTCCGAATTTGAACTATCTTCTCTGTCGTCTCGTGCACTAGTTCAGGACCTGTAATCTGACTGTCACCAATTTCAGCCCAGCAAACTGGTGAACGGCATTTACGACCATACAAAGCTTCAAACGGTGCCGCCTGAATACTTGTATGATAACTGTTGTTGTAAGAGAATTCCACTAACGGTAGGTGGTTTTCCCAGCTATCACCAAAGTCAATTACACAAGCTCGTAATATATCCTCGAGCGTTTGAATCGTACGTTCACTCTGACCGTCGGTCTGTGGATGATATGCAGTACTCATATCCAAACGAGTCCCCAATGACTTATGAAGTGATTTCCAAAAGTTGGAAGTAAATCGAGCATCCCGATCTGATATGATAGAAATTGGCACGCCATGCCGTGCCACTACTTCCTTGATATAAATACGAGTCAGTTTCTCCATCTTGTCGGTTTCCTTGATTGCTAAGAAATGTGCAGATTTCGTTAATCGATCAACAATTACCCATATTGTATCACAACCACTCGGTGTACGGGGTAACTTAGTAATGAAGTCCATCGAAATCTGTTCCCACTTCCACATCGGTATCTCTGGTTGTTGCAATAAACCAGATGGCTTCTGATATTCAACTTTGACTTTCGAACAAGTCAAACATTTGCTAACGTACTTAGCAATGTCGGCTTTCATGTGAGGCCACCAATACAGTGCCTTCAAGTCATGATACATCTTGTCTGATCCCGGATGGACTTAGTTCCGTATAAGTAATGCCTCCAAATTTTATGATCAGTGTAAATAGTACACTTAGTTCCGTATAAGTAATGCCTCCAAATTTTCAAAGCAAAAACCACTGTTCCTAACTCCAAGTCATGAGTAGTGTAATTATTTTCGTGTGGTCGTAGTTGCCTTGAAGCATAAGCAATCACTTTATCACGTTGCATCAACACACATCCCAAACCCTGTGCAGATGCATCACAATACACCACAAAGTCTTCCATCCCTTCCGGTAAGGACAGAATCGGTGCACTGCAGAGTTTCTGTTTCAATAACTGGAATGCAGCTTCCTGTTTATCCGTCCAGTTATACTTCGTTCCCTTATGCGTAAGAGCTATAAGTGGTTGAGCGATCTTTGAGAAACCCTCGATGAATCGTCGATAGTAACCCGCCAAACCAAGGAATTGTCGTACCTCGGTAGGGGTCTTTGGTGCTTCCCAATTCTTAATCGCTTCAATCTTTGCTGAATCAACATGTATACCCTTTTCATTGACTATATGACCCAGGAATTGAACTTCTCGCATCCAGAAGTCACATTTCGAGAACTTAGCGTACAGTTTCTCTTGTTTCAGTAATTCTAACAACAATCGAAGATGTTTAGCATGCTCCTCCTCGGTCTGAGAATAGATGAGAATGTCATCAATGAAAACAATGACAAATTTATCGAGATAAGGTTTACAAACACGATTCATGAGATCCATGAATACAGCTGGAGCGTTTGTCAACCCAAATGGCATGACCAAGAACTCATAATGGCCATAGCGCGTTCGGAATGCTGTCTTTGGAATATCTTCTTCTTGAACTCTGAGTTGATGATAACCCGATCTGAGATTAATCTTCGAGTAGTAACTCGAACCTTGCAACTGATCGAACAGATCGTCAATTCTAGGTAACGGATACCGGTTTTTGATGGTAACTTTGTTAAGTTCCCGGTAATCTATACACATACGGAAAGTCCCATCCTTCTTCTTAACAAATAAGACTGGAGCTCCCCACGGTGAAAAACTAGGTCGTATAAAACCCTTATCTAACAACTCTTGCGTTGTGTAGATAACTCTTGCATCTCTGATGGTGCAAGTCGATAAGGCGCCCTTGCTATCGGTGCTGCATCTGGTGTAAGGTCGATTCGGAATTCCACCTGTCTGATAGGCGGTAATCCTGGCAAGTCTTCTGGAAATACCTCCGGAAATTCACAAACTACTGGAATGTCTTCAATCTTCTTCTCAGCTACCGGCTTCTCAGTTATAAGTGCTATAACTGCTGTATGACCTTTACGCAGACATTTGTGTGCTTTCATACAAGATATGAGACGCAGTGACGTACTGCTCTTCTCACCTTGTACATACAATGTCTCTCCATGCGGAAGAGGTATACGAACGATTTTTTCATGGCATACTATTTCAGCCTGGTGTTTGGATAACCAGTCCATGCCAATGACTACATCAAAGCTGCCTAAAGTGATAGGCATAAGATCAATTTCCAATGTCTGACCCATCAAATCAAGTATACATCCCTTAAGAATATGTTCCACTACAATTAACTTGCCATCAGCTAATTCTACAGTGTATGGACTATCTAAGGCAGTGGAACTAACATTTAGCAACTTAGCAAGTGAACTAGATACAAAACTCCGATCGGCACCAGTGTCAAATAACATAGAGGCATGGTGATTATTTAAGAGGAACGTACCCGTAACAATGTTGGGATCCTCCCGTGCTTGACGTCCTCCAATCACAAACGCCCTGCCCCTAGCACCATTGTTGTTGTTATTGTTGCCATTGCCGTTACCGTTTTCGTTGCCGTTGCCATTGGCATTGTTATCCCCGCCTTTCTTGAGTTGTGGGCAATCCTTTTTAAAGTGCCCCATCTTACCACACTCAAAAAAACCCTTCTGTGCGTTGTTCTGGTTGTTATTCTGATGGTTGGAATTGTTTTGCAGCTCTCCACGGCAATCCTTAGCTACATGTCCAACTTTACCACACCGTTGGCACTTAACTTTATCACACTGATTTCCCGCATGATGAAATCCACACCTGTTGCACTTTGGATGTTTACCAATATATCCCCCTGACGATGATGACTGTTGACCACTATTCAAATTGTGATAAGACTTGTTTGAATCCTGCCTTTGATTCTGCTGAAACGGCTGTTGGTTGAAGTTCTTGGTGTTGCTGCTATCCCACTTCCTTTTGTGGTCACCTACCTTAGTAGCTGATGTTCGTTTAGGCAGAGTTCCTTGTAACACTGCCTGATCAGTTAATTGGTGCGCCAGTCGCACAGCTTGTTGGATTGTTGTGGGATTTGCAGATGTAACCAAGCCCTGGATCTGAGGCACCAATCCTCCTATGTACCTCTCTATCCATTTGCTTGCTGGAGTAGCCATGTGGGGTAGAAGTCTGGCTAGTTCATGAGATCGAGTCGTGTACTCCTCGATGTTTGAGCCCTCCATCTTGAGGTGCCAATACTCCTCCTCCAGTTTTTGCATCTCACTACGAGGACAGTACTCCTCCTGCAGTAATGTCTTGAATCCATTCCAGGTTAAGGCGTTGGCCTCACCCAATCCCAAAGTCTGAACATTCGAGTTCCACCAAGTCAATGCTGGACCCTCCAACGTTCCAGTAGCATACTTTACCTTATTCTCCTCAGGACAGTTGCACATTTAAAAAACTGACTCCGCTTTCTCAATCCATCGAAGGAGTCCAATGGCCCCCTCCGATCCTTTGAAATTATGTGGCTTACAGTCCGAGAACATCTTGAACGTGCACACCGGTGTATTCACCAATCCCCCTGTTGGACCCTGTGGCCCTGTAGTGTGTGTCTGAACGTAGTTCGCGATTGCCTCCGCGACCCTGTTATTAATCAGCTCATTGAGCTCCGCAACTGTCATCTGTACGTTCCCCTCGGCCATTATCTTCCTAATTAAAAGAAATGTTAAAGTGTTATCAAAGTCCAATGTGAAACGTGTAAACAATACAACAAACAACAAACATGTAATGTAGAAATCAACACAACTGTTGTCAGTAATAATAGCTTTCAATAGATAATAATCTGATTTGAGTACGATACTTTCAAAATCAAAACATAAGTTTTCAAACTTCTAATGTAGGGACACAACCCGCCCCTAATAAGTTTAAACAAAATAAAGAAAATCAATCATCCTCAATAGTGGATTCAGGATCAGAATCAACAGCCGGTGCTGGTTCCTCCCCTTCCTCCTCTTCATCCTCTTCCTCCTCTTCTTCATTCTCCGAGACCACCAAATCCTCCAAGGCTACAAGTCTGCCTTCCAGAATCTCAGCTCTGTTCTCAGAAGCTTGAAGATGACCAGTCAAATGGATGATCTCATCTCGCATCTCATTAACCAGGTGGGCAAGGTTATCTTGTCTTTCGTTCGCATCCCAGAGTTCCCGAACATTGTACTCAATCCTATCATTTGCCCAGTACAAGTCCTCACGTAGTTTGGCAATCTCCTCAGAATCAGTCCGTTGCCTCTTAGGCTCAGGAACATCCAATGCAGGTGGTGGATGAGTAGAAGGTCCCTCAGCAGGAATCTCCTGAGTACCCTCAACTGGCTCCTCCTCCGGATCCTCATCCGGGTCCTCATCCGGATCCTCCCCAGGGTCTGAGTCATCTCTCTCAGATGGTGGAGGAGACGGGATAGGTGGTGCTGGTGATGATGGTGGTACTGGAACTACTGGCTCCTCATCCTCTGAATCAACAATGTGTATGTATGATGAAGAAGCCATGCCTGTTACATAATACCATATGTAAGTGCAGTGCCATGGACTGTGTAAGCAAGTCTATCACATAATGCCATATGTAATTTCTAAGTAATATGTGTAAACATGCGTGTCTAATGTCTAACAGTTATAGTCTAAGTCTACAAATGCAAACCTAGTTCGCTATAACCAATGGCTCTGATACCAATCTGTCTCACCCCCAATTCTCGACTAACGGAATCATACCGTTTGGGAACGTGACAAACCAGGATCTCAGATCATTAGACATAACGAAGACCTCTATATGAATTTTCAAAACATACTTTGGTCTAAAACTGAAATATCAAAGTTTTCAAAGTTTGCAGAAGCGTTTTAAAACAATAACAAACGTAACGGTTGTAAAATGTAAATTACAAACCAAAATCCCAAATGTTCAATCCAAACAATAGAAATATAAAAACATGCATGCGACTTGATCTCCTAGTCCATGCTTGCTTTCTTGTATACCTTAGCGTCCGGAGAAAACATGTAAATCAAGTCAACACAAAGGTTGGTGCATTACACAGGTTTAAGCATTCACAAATGTTGAAATCACAGTTTGAGTATAAAGTTTGCAGATAACATAATCACACATGCATTGTCATGATAGCTAGTCATTTATACTATTTACATAAGTGGTCGACACCGAAGCTGACGATTGCATGCTATCGCATGTTTTGCCTTGCTACTATTGTCTAGCACAAACAATAGTAATGTGTTTGGTCAGTCAAACACTTGCGTAGATCCCGTCTACCAAGTGAGGTTTGTCAAACCTAATAGATCTATTTCCAACTACCACGCTTTGCGCTACGACAAACTAAACGGTTCGAAGTGTAAGGACTTGTAAATGCTATGTTGTCACATAATGGAAACAGTTAACTCATGCAAGTGATATGTATCTAAAAGTGTTTGTTGCACAAGTTTTCTCCCCCAAAACAGTTTAAAATAAGAAAGGGGTCGTGTACGCACCTTTGATTTAAGCAGAATAATCAAACACGTAAACTCGTGTAGAAAGTCCTCTTACTTAGAACCTGTGTTTTTAACAATAACCTAGTGTTATTCATAATGCCGTTTTGTGCTTGAAATCACATACATGTCAACACACGTATGTTAGATTGTTAGAATCATGCATACGTAAGTACGGGTGACTTTATAATCGTTTAATAAAATCATACAATTGCTTATGATTTTATAACCGTAATTATACGCGATTTCGTTTTCGGTCTAAAATGTGAATTTTATTATTCTAATATGTTCGTATTCTCGTTACGGTTCCAACGCAACTCGAACGGGTTAAATCGGAGTTCGTACGCGAAAGTTATTGCAAAAATACTAAAAATGGTATTTTTCACAAAACCGGCCCAAGCAAGGCTCGAACCCGCGACCACCCACTCGACCCACACATCCTCTACCATCTCATCTGGTTCTTATATCATTAACAGATCTTGGTTTTTAATTCATTTAAACCCAACCGGCCCACTAACCCCTTTGATATTCATAACCGAAACCTATTGGTTCAATTGGGCCCCAATTCGAGCCAAATAAATCTTGTAATTAGAGGGCTTTTGTTTAACAGAGTTAAATCAGTCCACCCTTGGTTTTAATTCCAAAATAAATCAGTTCTAAACCAATAAAACGATCCATATATGATTCGAACGTGATTAGTAGGTTTCACAATTCAATTTGGTTCAATTCGATTATGTCTGACTGATTAATCATGGGGTTTTCATTCAAAACCAACTTTCGAACCTTCTGCAAGATTTAATTTGATTATCAAACTCATCTGATTCGAAATCCCCAATTCGTTCAACTTAAAGAACCCTAGAAATTGAAATCGTACAATTCGATGTTATTTGATCCAATCACCATAGGCTTTTCCTTAAAAGGAAGGTTTCGAAACTGTCTGTTAGGTTTAATTCGAGTTTTATACTCATTAAGATGGAAACCCCCAAAATCGTTTTGTGTATGAACCCTAAAACTCTAATTCACCAAAGTTGTGTTTGATTCCTGAAATTGGCATACGGGTTTGTTCAGTCGGAAGTTTCTGAAACTACCCATATGATTTAATTTGATTTGGAACGACCAATGTTGGCAGGTTAGCAATGTGCTCCTTCATTTCATTGAAAGCTATTTTGGCTTCCTTGGTCCATTGGAAACAAGTTTTTGCATTGCATGCTTTCAGGACCTTGAAGATAGGTAATGACTTCTCTACTGACTTTGACATAAATCTATGCAAAGTGGCTATCTTTCCATTCAGCCTTTGGACCTCCTTCACGGTTTTTGGAGACATCATTTCCATATGGCCCATACCTTTTCCGGGTTTGCCCTGATATCTTTCATGCATACCAAATGTCCCAAAAATTTTCCTTCTTCCAATCTAAAAGAGCATTTGGCTGGATTCAATATTGATTTGTTTTAGAGTGGAGAAAGTCTCCTCAATGTCTTTCAACATGGTCTTTTCATCGTTGCTTTTGATGACCAAACCATCAACATACACCTCGATGTTACGTCCTACTTGGTTTTTGAATGCCCTATCCATTAACCATTGGTAAGTTGCCCCATCATTTTTCAGTCCGAACGACATTTTCCTGTAGCAAAACAACCCTTGACTTGTGTGGAAGGCTGTTTTTACCTCATCCTTTCTTGACATTTGGATCTGGTGATAACCCTTATAGGCATCCAGGAAACATTTGAACCTGTATCCGACCAATGAATCAACTTTTGCATCAACCTCCGGCAAAGGATAACAATCCTTGGGACAAGCTTTATTGAGATCTTTAAAATATATACACATTCTCCATGATTGATCACCCTTTTTTCACCATAACTGGATTGGCTATCCAGGAAGGATATTGGACTTCCCTGAGTATCCCCACCTTTACTAGTTTGGAAACCTCCATCTTTACCTCATTGTTTCTATCAGAAGCCAAGCTTCTCTTCTTTTGGATGACCGGCTTCACATGTGGGAGGACATTTAGAGCATGTTCCACGATATATCTTGGGACTCCAGTCATGTCGCTTGGGGACCAAGCAAATACTTCCCTGTTTTTCCTTAACATCTTTACCAATGATCTTTGCCCTTCCAACGTTAAGTTGGTACCAACCTTAACCGGCTGCTCTGGGAAGGAGTCGTTTATCACAACTGGCATTGTTTCCTCATTTATTTTACCCTTTTCGGGTGTAAATGACTCTATCAGTAATACTTGATTGAATAGTGACAATTCTAGCATCTGTGGGGAATTTCATTATGCCATGTGCGGTAGAAACTACGGCTTCAAAAGCTTTCAACCCGAGCCTCCCTATTATGAGGTTATACCTGGAGGGTGAGCGGACGACCATGAATGTCAGTGTTCTAGTTTTTGATTTTTCTTCTTCCCCAAAAGTGATATCCAAGTCGATTTCTCCTACTGGTTGTACCCTTCCCCTGAGAAGCCCATTAAAGGGATCCTAGAAGGGATCAGACGTTGCCGAATGGACGTCTTCATTTGAAGGAAACATTGCTCATATAATATTTCAATGATGCTTCCCCCGTTCAGGTATATCCTGTGCATTCGCTCACCTTCCACTATCGCCTTCACAATCATTGGTTTGTCCGTTGCCATGTTTGCAAGCAGCGGGGGGAAACAATGGGAAACTGAACAATATCTCCCGAAGGTTCATCCTTATCTCTCCGGATTCTTTTATAGGGGTACACCATCAGGACCTACTTTTGTTTCTTTTCCTTACCCTTGTCTTTTTTCCCTTTATCATTTTTCTGGCGAATATCCTTCACCAGATGTACTAATTCCCCGCTTTGTATAGTAGCTTCAATCCGTTTTTTTAACTGAAAACATTCATTAGTGTAATGTCCCGTATTGTCATGGAATTCACAGTACTTATGCGGATTTTTATCATCTTGGCGGTTCATTGGTCGTGGAGGCTGAAAACTGAATTTCGCATCCTCGGTGGCTAATATTTCCTGTGGCGTCTTGGTTAATGCTGTGAACTGTACGTGCTTGTCTTTGTCTTCCCGAGTCGTGCTGTGAGGAGGGCGTGACCTCTCGTAGAGTCGTAAGGCCTCCTAGATTCAGAGGAGTGATTCAATGACCTTCTTTCGACAAACGGCTGGAACCGTGTTTTTTGCTTTTGCTCTTCCGACTTCCAGTTACCACTTCTATTCTTCTGATTTTTTTCAAGGCTTTGCATGGCTTCCTTTCCGCAAATGATACCTCTGCCCTTTCTAACGTTTCCTCCATTGTTCTTGGCACTGTTTTGTTGAAGTCCTCCACCAATTTTTTAGGTCTTATTCTGTGCATGAAGCCGGAAATGCTCATTTGCTCATGGCTCCCCGAATGCTGAGCCCTTCCACTTTATATCTTTCCATGAAAGTCCGTAGGTCCTCATCTTCTCTTTGTTTTATATTGTGTATGGCCATTGGATTCTTAGTATACGTTTTCTACTGCATAAAGCTAGCAAGGAAACCTCGGCTTAATTCTTCAAAGCTATCCACACTTTCGTTCGGCAAACTATTAAACCAAAGGCGAGCAGGCCCCGTGAGTGTTTGAGGAAACATGTGACACCACACAGGCATCGAGTGTCACACCCCCACCTCTCGTCACCTGTTGATGATGTCATTCGTCACTCTTAGATGGTTGCGGAAGCATAGTGGTGATGTCTCAGAGGTGAGGTGTGACTTACTTGATCCGATATCACAGCACACAGATTAACTTAAAAGAAATACAATACCAATGGTTTCGTAATTACAACCAACATTACAGCTAAGTTTATTACACAATTTGATTTATTTAATTACAAACATATGAAGTGCATCCTCACCCGATATTCACTGTCTTCCTACAAAAGTTTTAAGTTTAAAACATCCGCACAATGCTGGTGAGATCGTAAAGTCCAAGTTTAACAATATGATATGATATATAAGTTCTCAAAATGTTCAGTTTCTAATATCCATGGGACCCATATCTAGTTCCTTTCAGACAATCTGTGATTTGATAACGACACTACCCGTCGGTAAATATCTTAATGCCTCATTATCTTAATGCATATCACTAACATTAAGAAGGTGTTTCGGAAACAGGTAACAAACATTCACCCCCGGGGAGATGCAAACGTCCCAGTGAATGGGTTGTAAGCTGATAGTACTATCATTGATGCCTGTTCGGCGCCACATGGGTTCACTAGATACAGTTTCGAGGAATGAGGACTTTTGATACTGTGATAAAGATACTAACGGCACAATCCCATGAAATCACACGAAAGTCACACTAAATCACACAGATAACGGTGATGCATATCATATGTTCAGAAAAAGATTTGCAGAATTATCCCGATGTTTATAAAACTTTAAAGATAAAGGAATTGTACAAAACTCACCTGCAGTCAGGAGAGTGGTAAGATCATACGTAGAATAGTAGTGGTAGTTAATTTCTGCATTTGTTTTTGTTAAATTAGTTATTTATGTTTTAACTTACTGATTAGATCTTTCTGAACGTCCAATGTCAAAGACATTGTCTTAATAGTCATCAAACTGATGTTAAGTATTTAATTGGTTAATTTAATGTTATATCATACAATGTATGATAATGTAGGAACTTATACTGATTAAGGTTCCTAATACAAGGTTGATGACACACTTGATTAATCAGAATAATCCCAAATTAACCAAATAGTTAATGTTGTTGATTATAATGCTAAAAGATAATTTAGACAGATTGTCACACCCCTGGCCGGCGGGAACAGATCGTGTTTTCCCGTCGGGCGGAAGGTTCCCGGGGCGCGATATCATGAGTAATAATCAAATGATCAGATTGTTTACATAGCACATGAGATATAAATGAGAAATGCTAACATGACATGAAATAGAATTACAAAGTTAAATTACATTGTTCCTTCATAATTTAACGAAGTAAATCTAATCAAAAATAATCAATGATTTTATATCTTGTATCTGTACAAGATATACAAAAGTGATTCACTGTTTTGTCATCCAAAAGTATGCAATCAAAAGTAAGGTAGGTCTTCTAAAAGTCCTCTAGCTTAGTACTTGCATATATGTATCTACACCTGTCCATCACCTGAGAAAAACATGCATTTAAACAAAGTCAACACTAGGTTGGTGAGTTCATAAGTAAGTAAATTGAAAACCTTGAATTCATTCACATGCACAATCACAATATGTATTTTGTTACTTGTATGCCAATTGTTCACTTGTTCACACAATGGCTTCTCAATAGTTATATTTACAAGTAATATTTCATCCTAGTAGTGATGCTTATATATAGGTCATATGTAAGGGAACTAAGCCCTAGCCAACATCCCACCACAACACTACTAGAACTCCACACAACTTGCAATACAACTATTGATTTTCATTCCCAATCCACTTGTCCATGTTATTCTTGAATCACCTGTAGTAACTTGTATAGAATAATATAATGAAGTAATTGCAGTTATCGAACCGAAGTTTAGATAACCATTATATGTTAAGGATGTTAGATTTATCAAATATGTTCCTTGTATTATTCTATATTTGTGGCGTTAACTATTGTTACACTTTTAAGTATTTAAGAGTGTTAGTTAACCTCTTGTAATTTGTTCTTGAACTATAGTGCATAGAGCCTAAAAGAAATCCATTGAAATCCTCACGTAATCAGATTTCAATGCATCCGATTTACCCCTACCACTTTGTATGTCTAGCTTCCTCAACGAAAACTATTACTAGTAGTGAAACATGAGGTAAGATCAATTCCTCAACCTACTAATCAATACGATCCCGTTGGATTAATTACCATATTCCTGTTTATTAATATCACCATGTGACGCTTTCCCAGAACCTGACTTGAAGTCGCCCTGTCACCGGTTATACGTTACCGGCCCTTGAATCAATACGATCAACATACTAGCCCTATAAGCTAGAGGCTTGTCAAACCTATGGTACCACTATGCTATCATCGGTTTAGTCACGTCAAACTAACTGGTCAGCGAATTAAAGGGGCTTACATGATCAACTTGTACAATTTGGCACATGATTGAAGTGATATAATACAACAGGTCAATAGTAACTAATTGTAATTGTATACACTTGAATTATTATTCTCATTGTCATATGTTCTCCTTGTTATTAACAAAGTTAAATAAGAACTAGTCTCATTACATTATGTTAATCGTTTGAGTGAATGATGTTGTTATCATGAAGTTACATTATCATGATTATCATTCCTTGTTCGTTGTTCTCTTGTAATAAGTATTGAGTTGTAAAGCTAAGTGTTATAAGAACTAGTCTTATTACACTTACTTAACTCTTGTATTGAATGATGTAATAAAGATGTGTTATCTTTATATCATTCTTATGTCTTGTTCTTGTCATCAATGATCCTTGTAATTGTTTCTATGTTAATTCTTGTAAGAATAACTAAGTGTTGTAAGAGATAATCATACAACTATGTTATTCTATTGTATTGATGAGTTATGATATTATAATATCATAATCATCTTATTTTCCCTGTCATCATGCAATCATACAAGCAAGCATACAATGATATATGATAATAAGCAATTTAATATCATTTAATCAAAGTATTAACAATATGTAAGCAAAACTTTTAAGTAAATAAAAGTAAAGCATGTTTCTCAGCCCCGTAAGTTTAAAATCAGTAAAGATTAAAGAAAAGGGGCATATGAACTCACCTTGTTATTGTAGGGTTGACTTAGCTTAAAAGAAAGAAGACACGCGCTCTTGCTTGTTCTTTGATGTTGATTTCACAATCCTGTATTGTTTACACGTGGTTGTACTTATAAGTATAAGTTCTAATTGATTTGAGCGTGTGTATGTGTTAGCCCTAGTATTAGCTAACACTCGTGGGTCTCGGCCTTCATTCGGTCCCCATGTGTTGACTATGATTTTTACATGTCCCTTGATTGATTTTGACTTCACACTTGTATTCACTTAATGATACCTTCAAACTATGTTGATTTAGGTTTTATGAGCCTAATTCCCTAATCTTGTCATAACACATAGATAACAATTGAATTCTTGAATACTTTTTCTAATTGAAATTTGTTTTTAATGTGTTGAATTAATTTATCAACCATGTGGGCCGAATGAATTTACTAGTTCGAATGATATACGTGGGCCGGTGTGAACATGTTGGGCCGTTATTGGGCCTTAGTGACCACGCCCAAACTACTGTTTAATTGACCGGTTTTAGTCTATTGGGCCGAACATAAGTCTTGGGCCGATAGTGATGTATAGGCCGAATAACATGGGTCCAAAATGACATTGGGCCATTTTAAGTGTAATTGGGCTGAAACATTTCCATTGAATTAATCCAAATGCGATGGGCCAAAGTAAACGAGGTTGGGCCTAGAATTGGCTGAAGTGGGCCGACTGAAGCTTCTGCATGGAATAAATAAGAAAGGAATGGCTGGGTTTGGGTTACTGCGAACCCTTGGGTTCGTTGAAATCAAAGTTCGGCTAAGGGGGTTGGTTTTAGATAGGTTCGCAGAGGGGTTCAGCTCATGGTGCTGCTTCCCGAGGTTCGTGTCCCATTCCATGCACAAGGTTCGGCCAAAAGAACACATCATAGGGTTCGTGAGTTCCTGAGGTAGGTTCGGCAGTATGGGTTCGTTGCTGCAAGGTCCGCAGCCCCTGCAAGGTTCGGCAAGATCTGTTGAGCATGGGTTCGGTTGAAGGAGGTGACCAAAGGTTCGGCTAAGGCTCGGTAGGGTTCGGGAATCATGAAGGTTCGCTCAGGCTGCATGAAGGTTCGGTGGTCGAAGATGAAAGGTTTGGTGACGGCACTGGTTCGTAGCCCATGCAAGGTTCGGCCACGAGTCAAGGGTTCGCGAGCATGTACTATGGTTCGGCCAACCTCATTTCCACGAACCCTGTGCATCTCTAGATCACCATCCAGCACCAGCCCTTGATACAGCCCTGTTCATGGTGCTCTCGACCTCATCTCAGTGAGTTTAGTCTTCGTGAAGGTGAGGTATGGGTCTAGAACCGGTTTCAAGGGTGAGGTCGATCTAAGATAATGAAAACCCTATTTTTCAGCTTTTTAATGGCTTCGTACCTCCGATTTCAGCGGTTGTTTCTTCCGATCTACTGTACTTTCACGTAGAGGATATCAAGAGCTTCGTTTAGGCGCAAGAATCACTCAAATTGGTGGAGAAATGAAGAAGTTATGCTTGTTTGAAGGTGCAAAAATGGTGAAGGAGAGGGGTGGCCGGAAATTGAAGAGAGAGAGAGAGAGAGAGTGTTTGAGTGTAAAAATGAGATAAACACTCTCATTTAGGGTTTTTATACCCTGTGTGGCGTTCGGGTTCGTTTCGGTTGCTCGGTTCGCGTGTTCGTCGCGTATCCGGATTTTTACGCGTAATTTAATTGAAATAAATAAAAGAAAGTTATTTTTAATTATTTGATGAGTTTCAAAATTGTAAAATGTTAAATATTTAACTTTATTAAATTTATTATCGTTTCGTGTCGTGTTTCATTTTCGTTTCGTCAAATCGCATCACCATCGTGCGTATTCGTTCGAATCGTCATTCGAACGAACACGACGATGGTTTTGCTTTCCGACTTTTGTTTTCTACTTTCCAGTCATCATTTCAGAACGTTAAACTCACAGATATGTTTGTGTGAATCGTCACCCACGCAAACACACTGTCAGTTCGTTATTCTGAAACGACACTGTGTTATTGTTTGAATTGTGTTTCCTCACTGTCGGACTCAACTAAACACCTTGTTTTCACATAGTTTTCACATTGAATTGTCGGCCATCTGATTCCTGTCATCTATGGATATCAGATCACAACCGATTTTTTTCTGTTAACTTTTTGAACACTGATGTTTCTCGTGATTTGTTGTGTTAACTGTACTTAAGTTTTCACTTAAATACACACAACTAATGTTTCAAATGTACGTTGTACTTACTGTATCTAAGTTTACACAAAAATACGTACAACAATTTCTTGTATTTAGCTTTCTGATATTACAAACACTGTTTACAATCACGTATGTACACATAGTTACTGTTGCAAGTACACCTACCGTACGAACTTGCCGGCCGGTCAGGTACTAGTTGTCATAGTCTCCCCTTGTTATAGAAATTTGGTCCCGAAATTTAAGCATAAAGGTCGGGCTTTACTTCTCGAACAAGTGGGGATACTTGGCTTTCATGTTGTCCTCGCGCTCCCAAGTAAATTCTGGTCCACGCTTGGAGTTCCATCGAACCTTTACAATAGGGATACGGCTACGTTTCAGTTGCTTAACTTCACGTTCCATAATCTCTACAGGTTCTTCAATGAAATGTAATTGCTCATCAACTTGTATCTCTTCCAATGGTATAATCAATGATTCGTCTGCTAAGCACCTCTTGAGATTTGATACATGAAACACATCGTGTACTCCGCTGAGCTCATCAGGGAGTCTGAGTCTGTATGCCACAGGACCTATGCGTTGAGTAATCTCAAACGGTCCGACATACCTTGGTGCTAGCTTGCCTTTAGCCCCAAAACGAACTACGCCTTTCCATGGGGACACTTTCAACATGACTCGGTCACCCACATCGAATTCCAAAGGCTTACGCCTTTTGTCGGCGTAACTCTTCTGGCGGCTACGTGTTGCTTGAAGTCTCTGCTGTATCTGGACAATCTTATCAGTAGTTTCCTGAATAAGCTCAGGCCCATTTATTCTGTTGTCTCCCACTTCGGTCCAACAAATTGGAGACCGACATTTTCTACCATAAAGTGCTTCAAATGGAGCACATCTGATGCTGCTGTGGTAGCTATTGTTGTAGGAGAACTCAATGAGTGGTAAGTGTGTGTCCCAACTTCCACCGAAGTCTAGGATGCATGTTTTCAACATATCCTCTAGGGTTTGAATGGTGAGCTCGCTTTGTCCATCCGTTTGTGGATGATAAGCAGTGCTCAAGTTAACACTTGTCCCAAAGGATTGTTGCAATGATTGCCAGAACCGCGAAGTAAATCGACTTTCCCGGTCTGAAATAATAGACAATGGCACCCCGTGCCTTACTACTATTTCATCAATGTATAGTCTCGCTAGTTTCTCCATCTTGTATGTCTCTCTGATCGGCAAGAAATGTGCGGACTTGGTCAACCTATCAATGATGACCCAAATAGAATCGTATCCGCTGGAAGTACAGGGTAGCTTGGTAATGAAATCCATAGCTATTTGTTCCTACTTCCATTGTGGTATCTCCGGTTGTTCCAGCAAACCCGAATGTTTCTGGTGTTCTGCTTTGACTTTGGCACAGGTAATACATTTGCCAACATAAGTGGCAATGTCTTTCTTCATACCCGGCCACCAATAAAATGACCTAAGATCTTGGTACATCTTATCGGCACCAGGATGAACTTAGTATCGTGTCTTGTATGCCTCGTCAAGTATAAGTGTTCGAAGTTCATCTACAGCTGGAATCCAGACACGATCCAGGTAATAGATAACTCCGTCTTGTTTTGTCTTGAAATGTTTCTCGGCTCCACAATCGAGCTCGCGTTTCAGATTGTCTCTTGTTACTGCTTCTTGTTGTGCTTGTAAAATGTGATCTCTCAGACTTGTTTGCACAGTCATTCCCATTGCGCGAACGCGTAAGAGTTTGACTCTTTCCTTCCGGCTCAAAGCATCTGCAACAACATTTGCTTTGCCCGGATGGTATTTGATCACACAATCGTAATCGTTCAGGAGCTCAACCCAACGTCTCTGTCTCATGTTAAGCTCCTTCTGATCAAATATGTGCTGTAAACTCTTGTGATCTGTGAAGATAGTGCATTTGGTACCATACAGGTAATGTCTCCAAATCTTTAATGCAAAGACAACAGCTCCCAGTTCAAGATCGTGTGTCGTGTAATTCTTCTCATGTATCTTCAACTGTCATGAGGCATAAGCAATGACTTTGTCTCGTTGCATCAAAACACATCCGAGTCCCTGGTGGGAAGCATCACAATATACTACAAAATCATCATTACCTTCTGGGAGTGCTAAGATTGGAGCATTGCACAATCTTTGTTTCAGTGTCTGGAATGCCTCTTCTTGTTTTTGGGTCCACACAAAAGGTTCAGACTTCTGTGTGAGCTTGGTGAGAGGCAAGGCTATCTTAGAAAAATTCAAAATGAATCTCCTGTAATAACCTGCCAATCCCAAGAATGATCTGATCTCCGTCGGTGTTGTAGGCACATCCCAGTTCTTGATTGCTTCTATCTTGGCAGGATCCACATGAATACCATCACTGTTAATCACGTGACCCAAGAACTGGACTTCACTTAACCAAAATTCACACTTGGAGAATTTGGCATAAAGTCGTTCTTCTTTCAGAAGCTCCAAAACTGTCTTGAGGTGTTGCTCATGTTCTTTCTTGTTCTTTGAATAAATCAGTATATCATCAATGAAGACGATAACAAACTGATCTAGATACGGCTTGCACACCCGGTTCATCAAATCCATGAACACAGCCGGTGCGTTCGTCAATCCGAATGGCATCACCATGAATTTGTAATGACCATATCGGGTACAAAAGGCCGTCTTTGGTATGTCTTCTTCTTGAATCCAGAGCTGATGATAGCCTGATCTCAGGTCTATCTTTGAAAAGTACTGTGCTCCCTGTAATTGATCAAACAAATCATCAATCCTCGGTAACGGGTACCGATTCTTGATGGTGAGTTTGTTGAGTCTCGATAATCAATGCACATCCTGAAAGTTCCATCCTTCTTTTTAACAAAAAGAACCGGAGCTCCCCACGGGGAGGAAAAGCTCGGTCGGATGAATCCTTTATCGAGTAACTCTTGTAACTGATTAGACAGCTCCTTCATCTCTGATGGAGCAAGTCTATAAGAGACTTAGCTACAGGAGTTGTTCCCGGAATCAAATCGATTCGGAACTGTACCGATCTCTCGGGTGGCAGTCCCGGTAAGTCATCCGGAGATACCTCTGCAAAGTCTCTCACAACTGGTACATCTTGAATCTTGATCGCCTTCTTGTCTTTCTGAATCACGTGAGCTAGAAATGCAACGCATTGTTTTCGTAAGTACTTGCGAGTCTTCATGCATGATATTATCTTGACACTGCGTTTCGCTTGGTCTCCACGAATCTACAAGACGTCATTGTTCTCTATTGGAATGCGTAGTAGTTTATCGGAACAGATGAACTCAACTCGGTTGTAGGATCAGATGTTCTCATTTGATCAATATTAGGTTATAGCAGCGGAATTCAACAATGAATTAGCTCAAAATTAGCAAGAACAAAGTTAATCTAATAGAACAGTAAAGCACAAGTTGTTATAGAAAGAGAATTCTACAAAAGGAATAATCTCATTCAATTCGCACTAACTTCGTTAAAGATACAATATGTCAACTGCCCTTATATAGAAGCAGTGACGTCTGATGATGTCACATTGATGTTGACACCTAACAGACAAATGATAACGACCGAAATAACCAAAACTACTGAGGATGTTCACAACTACTGAATAAAACTAAAACTACTGAAGGCTAACTACAACATCTGAAAACTAACACTTCAGCTGTTGTGAACAACATCTGAAGACTTGTTCTTCAGAGCTTGTAACTCTTCAGATCTTCTCTTCAACAGTCGTTTGTCTTCAGCTGTTGTGCTCTTCTTCAGTTGTTGTGTGCCTGTGGGACTTAGAGGATTTTCTGATCAGGCTCATTGGTTCTTTTGGTCCAACAAACTCCCCCTGAACCAATGCAGCCAAAACCTCTAATTATTAGTTGTCCCACTTATTGTTGATTTTCCAGGCAGAAAGATGTGTCTTTTTCCTTAGAGATCAGCTTCTAACATGACCAATTAAGTGTAGGCCTGGATGACAGCAGCTTCAGAAGATCTAACAGTTGAAGAATGAGAGAGAACTCCAATTGGGGAATGGACTAAGAGTTGCTGCCTCTCTCATTGAAGCTACTGCCCATGCACGAGTCTAAAAGATTCTCTGACATAGGCTTCCAGAAGGACTACTTGATCTTCAATGGTTAGTAGCTCTGGCTCACCTTCAAAGAAGAACTCAGGTCCATAGTATTCAGATAGGTACCTGCTTGTAGACCCATTGTGCAATTCAATCCTTGTGATTTCTCTGTATACAAATTCATCTGGATGTTTTCCTTCCAGGAACAATTGTAGCTCATTCTTCTTTAACCCTTCCATTCTCTTGTATACCAGACCCTTCTTGATCATTTTGTTTTCCAATAGCTTGGGAACTGGCAGTTTAGCATTGTAAACCTTCTTAAAATCTTCAATGATTTCCCAAGGGTCCATCACAAACCCAGCCATAATGTCAGCACTTATCACCTTTTTGATTCTTCCTCTGTAGGCTTGTGGAATGTTTCTTTTGTGTATCCTGTGCTGTACCCTTGGGTCAGGCCATACCCGGATTACTTCTTTCCTGTACTGGAAGGTATGCCTTAGTGCAAATAACCTTTGTGCTTCCTTCCTCATAGCTGTTAGCGAGGAAGTCTGAGGGTAGTCTTTGTCTATCAATCTCAGAATTTTGTCATCATATAGTCTCTGACTTTCCTCTTCTTCTATCTTCACTTTTACAGCTTGCATCTGAGATTCAGGAGTCATTACAGGGACAATGGAAGACTCAGGCTTTTTCAGTTTTAGAACAGTTGACAGTGGTTGCCTATCTTCATCATCTTCCTCCTGAATCATCAGCTTTCTCCTCTTCTTGAGAGGTGCATCAATTGTTTTGACAGGTTTTGATTTTGGGATGGATGTGGCTGATTTTGGAGCAGGTTTATGAAAATTAAGCATGCTGGAAGTGAGTTCCTGTTGAGACTTTTTAAGCAGCTCCTTCTTTTTCTTCAGGCCCACCACATCCATTGCTTCAACTATCAGTTCTTTGTTAGGAGTCTCAGAGCTGCAGATCTTTGTTGTAACTTTGATAAGATTATTCCTATCCCAAGCCCTGATCTCAGCAACTGATCTCCCTAAGAATTTGGCTACAAACCTAGCCATGACATGAAGTCTCTCACTTTCTTCCTTGTCATATTGCTTCCAAATGTTGTCTATGTGATTTATTTCCAATTCCCTGATCTTCTTATTCAGATCTTCAGGTTCAGCATCCTCCTTGAAAAGTTGGCTTATGATTTCATCCATGGCTTGAAAATGGACTTGATCAACCTGTTGTACTAGCTTCTGAAGCTCAGACATTTCAGGCTCTATCACATCAGCAGCCTTTTCAACTATAATCTTTTCAGCTTTTTCACTTGCAATCTCTTTCTCTACAACTTTTTCAACCACATCAGCCTTGGAAGATTTCTTCTGCCTTTTGTAGGTAAATTTCAGAGGAGAGGCAGGCTTTTCAATGTCTATAGCTTCAACTTGTATACCCACTTCCTGTACATCACCAGAATCTTTCCTTTTTGTCTCTATGACAGAACTAGACTCCCCCTTTTTGGCTGCAGTTGGTGTAGGAGGTTTAAGGCTAGAAAGAATTGTTTGAACTGCACCATCTATCATTGTTTGGATTTGTGTTTGTGAGGGAAGTAGCTTGTCAAGAGATTGGGAAATAAGGGTTTGGAGGATGGGAGTGATGAGAGGAAGAGCAGCAATGAAAGCAGCAACAAATGCTTCTGGGGGGTTTGAACCCAGAGGATTTGTGCCTGAAGCAGAGGCAGGTGGCTGTTGTTGTTTTTGTGTGGAGGATGAAGTGTTTTGGGGACCTCCAGAAGTTGAAGGTGCCATCTGTGGGTTAGAAAGGGCAGATGGACTTTTATCCTTGGACATTTTGGTAAGCAGCTCATTGAGTCTGCATACCTCAGCCTCAAGGAATTTGTTCCTTGATAGAACATCAGATAGAGTCCTTTGGTCATCATTAGCCTTGGCTAAATCATCTGACCTCCTGATATTATCAGGATGTACCTGAGTTGAGTGTGGCTCAACATGTTCAGGTGCCCCTTTTTCTTGGTACTGGGGACTTCCAACCTCAGGGATAAACCCTTCATCAGTTGTTGCCTCTGGCAGGGTCTTAGATATGTTACTACTATCAATCACTCCAAATGATGGAGGTAATGAAGTAGCAGCCCTGTCAGATGTCAGAATCTCTCTGTCCACACTAGGAGATCTGATATTGTAGTCAAAATCCTGTGGGATATCAGAAACACTTTGATCCTCCCCCTCAATGTTGGAGCTAATCCCAGTTTTAATAGGTGTCTGGGTAGGGATAGGAGTGTTTAATTGATCCAGGATTTGGTCAATTACAAAAGTTGGGCTTTGTTGAGTGGTTTCAGTAGTAATTGGCTGTGAAGCAAAATGCACCCGGGGAGATTGGTGCTGTTCAATAGAAACCTTTTCAAATGAAAGAGGTTCTAGATGTGTGTCTACCCCTTCAATGGTTGCACCAAGTTCCTGTTGAGAGGAATCCTGGGCGGTTTCAGCTGGTGGAGTCTGGTGTACCACTGGCTGACTACTGCCAGTGGCCATTTCATGCCTTGGTGAGGCATGGGCAGACTCAGGGGACTCATTTCCCTGAGCAGCCTTTTTGGGCTTTTTGGTATGTGACTTGGTGGGGACTTTGGATTTAGATTTGGAAGTTGAAACTGTGGGTTCCCTATGCTTGGGTTTTAGCTTTCGGGCAGCCTCTTTGAGAGTGAGGTTAGTGTTGTGTCGGGAATATACCTCCAGTAGAACTGCTGGAGCAGAGATACCCTGACCAACAAGGCCATTTTGCTTTAACTGTTTTTCTATGATGGCCATGATAAAACGTGGGTAAAGAAGCCATCTAGAAGAAACAGGTTTAGCAGCATGTTCAGTTAATTCTGAAAATAAGATTTGTGAAAAATTTAGTTTTTGGGATTCCAGAATTGAGTAAAAGTACCTGTTGCCACCTTGATGACATCTGGTCCCATGAGGATGATTTTGGAGCCAAGCAGATGTTGATCATGTGAAAGATAAGACGCTCAGGATCATTGAAATGCTTCTTGTACAGAGTTGAGTCGCTCAAGTCACCTTGGTATTCGTGACTTGTGAAACAGAGGTCAGTGAGATTCTTTGGAAATTGAGTGACTAGGTTAGCATCATCTAGTTGAAGAACCTCCGCAGTTCGGCTGGACTGATATGCACATTGTGTCCATTTACTGTTGAGCGAAGGGAGATGACACCAATGCCGACATTGATGAGCTCGACATTCATCCAGAATTGATGAATTGATTCAACATGAATTATTGGATTGAGAAGAAACGCGGTTTGAAATTGAGATGCATTCATGAGATCAACAGCTTCATCAAATTTGGACCAGAAGGATGATTTGGTGAGGTATGCAACAGAGTTATGACAAGGTTTAAGGTTCATTGTCGCCATGGAAGCAGAGACTTGAGAGGGAAGATAGGTTTTTGAAAAAGATGGAAAGTTCTGATGAAGTGGTAATGAAACAACTGAAGAGGGTTTGGGATAAATAGAGTATTGGAAGTTGTTCTTCAGATGTTATAAAGAGAAAACAACAGTGGTTGAAACAGCTGAAGAGTAAAGTTACTCATCAGGTGTTGTTGACAGTTTTTGTTCATCAGCTGTTTTCATCAATTGCTCATCAGACGTTGTGAATCATCAGATTTTCTCATCAGATTTTGTGAAAAATTTGTCATCAGAACTTGCGAACAAAAGTTGTTCATCAGACTTTGTGAAATATTTTTGACCTTCAGTACTTTGTCAACCAAAACCCATCAGTACTTTGAACTGATAATATTGGTAAAGGTCAGATGTTTCCTTGAATCAGTACTTCTGATACTTATCAGTATTTACTGAAAATATCAGGAGTTGCAAAGTGACACAAAAATTTGAATTTTGATAAAGGTGAATATTTTTGTATTTTTGAAAATTTTATCTAGTAGATGGAATTTTATTAGTGTGAAAACTAATTTATTCAAGTTGCAGCATACCAAGCCTTAGAACTAAATTTTGAAAAGTTGAAGTGTCTAAAGGCTTAGTAAAGATATCTGCAAGCTCATCAGCACTAGGAACAAATTTTGGATCAATCAGACCCTTTTCAAAACAATCCCTTATAAAATGATGTCTGATTTCAATATGTTTGGTCCTAGAGTGCTGAACTGGATTCTTGACAATACAAAGAGCTGAGGCACTATCCATTAACAATGGTGTCTTAGACTCTTTGATGCCATAATCCAAAAGTTGAGTCTGAAGCCAGAGAATTTGTGAAGTGCAGCTTGCAGCAGCAATGTACTCGGCTTCAGCTGTTGAAGTGGCCACAGATGTTTGTTTCTTACTCTGCCAAGAAACCAAACACTTTCCTAGAAACTGACAACCACCAGAAGTTGATTTTCTGGTGAGTTTGCATCCTGCATAGTCACTATCAGAGAAAGCAACAAGCTTGCAGGAATGCCCAGTGGAATACCAAATTCCCAATGATTGAGTGCCCTGCAAGTATCTAAAAATTCTTTTTACAGCAATTAAGTGAGATTCTTTAGGTGCAGCCTGAAATCTAGCACAAACACATGTAGCAAACATAATGTCTGGTCTAGATGCTGTGAGATACATCAAGGAACCAATCATACATCTATAAAGTGTTTCATCAACTGATTTACCTTTCAAATCTGCATCAAGTTGTGTGGTGCTGCTCATGGGGTTAGAACATTGTTTACAGTTTTGCAAATCAAATTTCTTTAACAACTCTTTTGTATATTTGGATTGATGAATGAAAATGCCATCAGGACTTTGTTTGATTTGAAGACCCAAGAAAAACTGTAATTCCCCCATGGCACTCATTTCAAAATGCTTTGTCATTAACTCAGTAAAATCAGCACACAACTTTGGATCAGATGAAGCAAAAATTATGTCATCAACATAAATTTGAACAAGGAGCTTATGCTGTCCTACTTTCTTTATGAACAAAGTTTTATCTATGGAGCCTCTAGTGAAATTATTTTGAAGAAGAAAAGTGGATAGAGTGTCATACCAGGCTCTAGGTGCTTGTTTCAGCCCATAAAGAGCTTTATCAAGCTTGTACACCCAATCAGGATGTTTATTGTCCTCAAAACCTGGTGGTTGACACACATACACTTCCTCTTTTATTTTACCATATAAAAAAGCACTTTTGACATCCATTTGAAAAACTTTTAGGTTGTGTAAGGCAGCATATGCTAAAAACAATCTAATTGCTTCCAGTCTGGCTACAGGGGCAAAAGTTTCATCATAATCAATACCTTCTTCCTGAGAGAACCCCTGTACAACCAGTCTGGCCCTGTTTTTAATTATTTGACCATTTTCATCAGTTTTATTCCTAAACACCCATTTAGTGCCTATTGCACACTTACCTTGGGGTAAAGGAACCAGCTCCCAGACTTGTTTCTTGAACTGCAACAACTCCAACTGCATAGCCTCCACCCAGCCATTGTCTCTGAGTGCTGTGTGATAGTTCTTTGGCTCTTGCTGACTGACAAATAAGGCATAGAGACAAAAATTTGACAATTGACTTCTTGTTGAAACACCAGCAGAAATGTCACCCAGAACTTGAGATAATGGATGATCCTTCAGTTCTTGATATGGAATAAGATCAGTGCAAGTGTTTGCTGGAGGTCCAGTTGCTGCAGAGGTTGATGAAGACCCAGGGAACAGTTCAGCAGGAATTTCAAATGATGTAGAAGATTCCAGAATTTCATCAGCATTTGTATTAGGAGGAATCACTGGAGCAGGTGGAGCATCAGGTTTAGCAGACCTTGGCAGAGAATCACTAAACCTGAACAGGTGAGTACTAACATCATCATCATCATCAGTACTACCTTGTGAGTTTCCTATAGCAGCTGTTGATGCATTATCTGCCAGAATAACAGACTCAGCTGAAGGTTGATATGGAACATATTGCAATATATCCAAATCAAACATCTCTACAGGGTTTTGTGGGATGGAATCTTTTGGTGATTCATTGAATTTTACATGGAGAGTTTCTTCAACAATCTTGGTTCTGCAATTAAACACTCTGTAAGCTTTGCAAGTTGAAGAATATCCCACAAAATATCCTGCATCCACTTTGGAGTCAAAATTTTTAAGTGGATCTTTGGTATTGAGGATATAGCAAGGACAACCAAAAGCTCTGAAGAAGGAAATCAAAGGGGTCAAAGTATGAAGCACTTCATAAGGTGTTTTCAACCATCTTTGATTTACCAAAACTCTGTTATGCACATAGCAAGCTGTATTGACAGCTTCTGCCCAGAAGGTCAATGGCAAACCAGAGTCAGCAAGCATTGTTCTGGCAGCTTCAATCAAAGTTCTATTTTTCCTTTCAACTACTCCATTCTGTTCAGGAGTTCTAGGGATGCTGTACTGCCTCTTGATTCCCTTTGACAGATAAAACTCATCCAGAATATGATTTCTGAACTCTGTTCCATTGTCACTCCTTACACACTTGACAGGAAGAGAATATTGCTTCTCAACATACAACACAAAGTTTATAATGGACTTGGCGACCTCATCTTTTGAGTGCAAGAAGAAGGTCCAGACAAACCTTGAGTAATCATCAACAATTACTAAGCAGTACTTCTTCTTTGCCATACTTATGACCTTCACTGGTCCAAACAAATCCATGTGCAACATTTGCAAACAACCAGTGGATTTGGGATCACCAATTGGAGGAAAGGAACTTTGTGTTGCTTCCCTTTCAAGCAAGCAGTGCAATTCTCATCACAACTAAAATCCTTCATTGGAAGACCTCTAACCAACCCATGTTTCACCAGTTGATTCATGTTTTTGAGATTCACATGACCTAATCTTCTGTGCCACAGATTTGATTCCTTGAAAAAAGCCTTAGAGAATAAACAAGGATGACCTTTAACAGAGATTTTCTTTGACAAATCAAAGGCATAAACCTTTCCCACTCTGTTATCCTTAAGGAGAGTATACTCATCTAAGACTTTGTCAATTAGAGGCAACACTTCAGAAGACAGTATTCTGCAGTCTTGCTTGGTGAAAAGAGAAATGTGACCCTTATCACACATCTGACTAACACTCAGGAGATTATACTTGAGATTCTCTACATGATTCACATCATCAAACCTTATCTCACCATTTGTCACATAACCTTTTCCTATAATATAACCCTTAGCATCATTTCCAAAAGACACAAATCCCTTCCTTCCTATAAAATAGTCATTAAGAAGAGATCTGCTCCCAGTCATATGCATGGATCCTCCACTGTCAACATACCAGATGCTATTTTGGCATGCTGAAGGACCCTGCATACATCAACACACTCAATTAGACTTTGGGACCCAAACCAGTTTGGTTTTGGGTCTGTTAACACATGAAGAAACAGAATTAACATGTTCAGTTGAAGCAACACTTGAATCATTCTTTTCAAAAGATTTAACCTTGGTTTTTGACCTTGGTTTCTTCTTATGAAATGAAGTAACAGAGGCATCTACTAAGTTGGCTCTTCCTAGCAGATGTTGCATCATCATAACCAATTGATGCTGGTTTTGAGTCAAAGTTTTGATTTCCTTAGAAACATCAATACTTGACTTTTGATTTTTATGTTTTATCACCTTAGTTTCTTTAATTAATGAAGAGTCTTTCAAGTGCTGTTTCTTTGAATCTGGAACAACCCCTTTACCTTTCTTGGATTTATTTGAGTCATTTCCTTGTGAGGTTTTTCCAGATTTTGAAACTACTGATGATTCTGGTACAAACTTGGAACTAAATTCATTTTTCATTTTGATTATGTTCTTGTTTTTGTGCTTAATTTTATTGAATTTAGATCCTCTTCTGTACCAGCATTCATCAGAAGAATGATTAAACAACCTACAAATTTCACAAGGCACCCTCTTGTGCTTCTCCTTGTGAGTATCCACAAGTACTGAAGACTTAGATACTGAATTTTTGTTCTTCAGAACATTTGGGGCTTCAGTATTTGTAGACATTTTGTCAACAACTGATGTATTGACAACCTCTGAAGAGTTATTCTTCAGCACTTGTCTATCAACACAATTTTCATCAGCAGGTGTAACATTACCAGCTTTTTCTATAACTGCTGATGAGACACTCTGGCTTATCAGAAGCCGTGCATCTTTTTCTCCAGTGCCATGCCCATCTGACTCAATCAGTTTTAAATTTAATTCATTGGAAAATTTTTCATCAGGATTAATTTCAATTAAAACACTATCTTGACATGTGTCACCCTGAATGACATTTGTACATCCAATAGAGTAAGAATATGTCTCAATATCCACAGTTTCAGACTCAGATTTGCATGCACTTAACTCACTTTCAGAGGATTCTTCAGCATCAGACTTTTCTGAAGATTTGGTGGATTGGTATACACTGTCCCCTTCAGACTCACAATCAAGAGTTTTTGGTGTATAATCAGCTGGAGGGGCAGTGTGATTGTATCCAATAACAAACTTCACATTTGATGCTGTTTGTTTGTTTAATAACATCTCAAACCCCTTGCAAGACTCAACCCATTTTTCACACTCTACTTGGGTTGCTGCAAGTGTTTGTTTCAGATCATTGTGTTTTACAAGCATGACTTCCACCCTAGCCTTTTCATCAGACAATTGACACTTGAGTTTATAAATTTCAGACTCTTTGTCATTCAAAATTTTCTCAAATTCAGTTTTATTCTTAGTCACAGCCTTTTCTAAATCCAACTTCTCATTGATTAATTCAACATTTATTTCTCTAATGGAAGCAAATGCTGAAATACATGATTCTGAACACAACTTAGCTTTAGATTCAGATGATACCTGTGATGTTGAAGAAGTTGGACCTGAGGTGTCAGTAGAATCTATAGCCATCAAAGCAAGATTCCCAAATGGATTGTCTCCACCATGTGGACTAGCTTCAGAGTACAGCTGCATATTGAAATCAGATAAGTCATCAGGTAAACTACTCCAATCAGCTACTCTAGGGGTGAAGAAGCTCTGATGTTGTTGTTGTTGAGGCTGTTGATTGGTTTGAGATTTGCTGGGGTCAGGAAGAGCAGGTGATTGAGAAGGTATTAGTGCTGGAGTGTGAGTGGATTGTGGTATATAGAAGCAAGGATATGGATAAGGCATAGGACTTTGTGGTACAAAATGAGCTGGATAAAATTGTTGTTGACCAGATCCAGAAGATTGTTGTCCTTTGTTTTGTGGGTTATTGCTAGGAAAGGTCACAAAGGGTGCAGAGGAACTAGGTCCAGTGGATTTGCACTCTCTAGCAAAATGACCAAGCCTGTGACACTTGTGGCACCTCAACTTCCCTTTGTCAAAACCAACTTTGGTTTTGCCAGATAATCCGGGAAATTTCTTCCAGTTCTTTTGTAGAATTTTTGAGATCTAATGTTGATTAATGCCATCTGACTTAATATATCCATCACCTCCAGATCATCATCTGGAATTCCTTTCAAATCATCCATCACAAAACACAGATTATCACCATAATTTCCTGCATTACCATCAACTCCCACAAAAGCATGTTCAACATTGTTAGTAGAAAAATCAATATGTTCATCATAAGAACATTCAGACCCATTAAACTCTGACTCTTGACCTATCAAAGCAGTATTGCCGGGAATGAAATCATCAGTGAGTTTGCCAGATGAAGACAGTTTTCTCTTCTGTTCTACCTCTCTCTCAAAAGTTAAGAGTTTCCCATGGAGTTGGGTGAGAGATAGATTCTCTAGATTTGCATTAGAGCGTAAGACAATAGTATAAGTGTCCCATCTCTCAGGCAGTGATCTGAGAAATCTGTTGTTCATCTGACTATTTGTATACTCTTGCTTAACCATTTTCAATTCAGAAATCAAACATGAAAACCGCTCAAATTGTTGGGTCAATGACTCACCCTTTCTATGAGAGAAAGTCTCATACTGTTGAGCAAGGATTTCTCTAGTATTTGCTAAAACCTCATCGGTTCCACCGAATTGTTCTTTCAGTGCAACCCAGAGATCATGAGCAGTATCATGATGCATCAAGCCTGAATAAATCTCATTCGGCAAAGCCATGGCTAGAATACCATGAGCTTTCGCATCAATTTCAAACAATTTGATATCCTCATCTGAATACATATCCGATGGTTTCGGAATCATGATTTTAGTTTCAGGATCAGTGATCATGGGTTTATACGGACCATGCACTACAGATTTCCAACATCCTGCACTGTTAATTGACAGGTGATGTAGCATTCTACGTTGCCAAATGTTGTACTCACTCCGAACCAGCATCGGAGGCTTGGTTGCGGAGCCTGTGTTGTGCGGATCATTGTTTGGAGTTGTCATGATCTCAGATTCAATCAATATCAACAAAATTCAAATGAATTAACACAAACTTCAACCAATTGATTCAAAACAAATTGATATTGAAAAACAAATCAACAGTAGTTATCAGAAAACTTCAATCTATAACAAATTCTTACTAATCGGCTAATTCGATCAACCAGAGAACTGAATTGAGCAGTTTCAGAGATCAATTGTTTAATCGATCAATGATTAACCGGCTCTGATACCAATTGTAGGATCAGATGTTCTCATTTGATCAATATTAGGTTATAGCAGCGGAATTCAACAATGAATTAGCTCAAAATTAGCAAGAACAAAGTTAATCTAATAGAACAGTAAAGCACAAGTTGTTATAGAAAGAGAATTCTGCAAAAGGAATAATCTCATTCAATTCGCACTAACTTCGTTAAAGATACAATATGTCAACTGCCCTTATATAGAAGCAGTGACGTCTGATGATGTCACATTGATGTTGACACCTAACAGACAAAAGATAACGACTGAAATAACCAAAACTACTGAGGATGTTTACAACTACTGAATAAAACTAAAACTACTGAAGGCTAACTACAACATCTGAAAACTAACACTTCAGCTGTTGTGAACAACATCTGAAGACTTGTTCTTCAGAGCTTGTAACTCTTCAGATCTTCTCTTCAACAGTCGTTTGTCTTCAGCTGTTGTGCTCTTCTTCAGTTGTTGTGTGCCTGTGGGACTTAGAGGATTTTCTGATCGGCTCATTGGTTCTTTTGGTCCAACATCGGTTAAGAGATAGCCAATCCATTCCGACGATGATGTCGAAACTGCCCAGCTCCATCGCTATCAAGTCGATGGAAAATGTGTGATCGCCAAGTGTTAGTGGGCAATTCCTAAATATGGTGTCTACTGTGATCTGTTTGCCGTTTGCTATCTCAATAGTGGAAGGGGAGTCTAACAATTCCTTAACATAATTAAGATGGCATGCAAAGTCGGATGAGATGAAACTCTGATCCGCACCAGTGTCAAATAATATGGATGCATAGAAGTCAGATAAGAGAAATGTACCCGTAATAACATTCGGGTCCTGTCGTGCGGCAGCAGCTCCTATATGAAAAGCTCGTCCTCTTGGTGCTTGAGCCCTTTGTTGGTTTCTCTTGGGACAATCCCGAGAGAAGTGTCCAGGCTCGCCACAGTTGTAGCAAGACCTAGGATCTGCAGCAGCAGCAGTAGTAGCTGCGTTGTTGTTTCTGTTTGGAGCTCCCGTGCTCCTGCAGCGATTTGCCCAATGGCCAAACTTTCCACAGTTGGTGCATTGCATGCACTGAGTGCTTGGCGCATGGTGATACTGACAAGTGTTGCACAAAGGTGCAGTGCCAGTGTATGTCTTCCTGATCTCCAATGGTTGTGGCTGGTTACGCATTGGAGCTTGAGTAGTGGCAGCAAAGTTTCTAGCCACCTTTTGTTTCTTAGCTTGACGTTTATCCGACTTCTTGGAAGTTCCAGCCTTGGCTGAGTTAGCCTCCTTCTTGAATTGACCAGAAGCAACCATCATATCTGTCAGGGATGCTGACAACGTAACAGCTAACTCCATGGTAGTAGGGTGGGCAGAGATAACATGACCTCGGATACTGGGCGGTAGTCCCCCGACATACTGTTCAATCATCTTTTCCAATGTTGGCACCACATCCGGTGCCAAAGTAGCTAACTCATGAGATCGTGTGGTGTAGGCCAGATGCCCAGCACCAATCATCTCCAGATTGAGCAGCTCAGTCTCAACCTTTTTCAGTTCATTTCTTGGGCAAAACTCTGCCCGCAGCATGGCCTTGAATTCACTCCACGACATAGCTTGTGCCTCATCCCGCCCTCTGACTAAAACCTGAGTGTTCCACCAAGTTAACGCTCGCTTGCTAAATGATCCCGCAGCATACTTGACTCTGTTCTGTTCAGGACAGCCACTGATGTCGAGGGTAGCCTCCATCTTCTCAATCCACTGGATCAATCCGACTGCACCCTCACTGCCACTGAAACTAGGTGGCTTGCAACCTACAAAGTTTTTGTAGGCATAGTCCTGATTCTGCCTGGTGTTACCGCTGCATTCTCCAGATGAGTTAGCAACGTTGTTGCTGTTGTTGTTGTTAATACGGTTCATCATCTCAGGAATCACCTCCCTCAGTTGGCTTGTAAGAAGAGTAGCCAATGCCACAGTAGCAGGGTCCAACTGATAAGCTGGTGGTGGCGGAGGAGGAGGTGGAGGTGGAGGAGAGTCAGGTGGTGTCGGCGTAGATGAGTGAGGAGCAGAGCCTTGAGTAAGTGGTAATAGAGGTGGTTGTCGTATTCTTGGCGGCATTCTGATCATAACCGAAGGAAATCGGTTAGTGCAGTGATCAAAAGTAGAAGACATATGCAAATAGAATCCTAAGTCACATGATCTCTATATGAGGGTCCCTAGGTTATAGTCTAGGCCAAACCATTTAAGTAATATGACCTATATTTCTCTATAACCATGGCTCTGATACCAATCTGTCACACCCCTGGCCGGCGGGAACGGATCGTGTTTTCCCGTCGGGCGGAAGGTTCCCGGGGCGCGATATCATGAGTGATAATCAAATGATCAGATTGTTTACATAGCACATGAGATATAAATGAGAAATGCTAACATGACATGAAATAGAATTACAAAGTTAAATTACATTGTTCCATCATAATTTAACGAAGTAAATCTAATCAAAAATAATCAATGATTTTATATCTTGTATCTGTACAAGATATACAAAAGTGATTCACTGTTTTGTCATCCAAAAGTATGCAATCAAAAGTAAGCTAGGTCTTCTAAAAGTCCTCTAGCTTAGTACTTGCATATATGTATCTACACCTGTCCATCACCTGAGAAAAACATGCATTTAAAAAAAGTCAACACTAGGTTGGTGAGTTCATAAGTAAGTAAATTCAAAACCTTGAATTCATTCACATGCACAATCACAATATGTATTTTGTTACTTGTATGCCAATTGTTCACTTGTTCACACAATGGCTTCTCAATAGTTATATTTACAAGTAATATTTCATCCTAGTAGTGATGCTTATATATAGGGCATATGTAAGGGAACTAAGCCCTAGCCAACATCCCACCACAACACTACTAGAACTCCACACAACTTGCAATACAACTATTGATTTTCATTCCCAATCCACTTGTCCATGTTATTCTTGAATCACCTGTAGTAACTTGTATAGAATAATATAATGAAATAATTGCAGTTATCGAACCGAATTTTAGATAACCATTATATGTTAAGGATGTTAGATTTATCAAATATGTTCCTTGTATTAGTCTATATTTGTGGCATAACTATTGTTACACTTTTAAGTATTTAAGAGTGTTAGTTAACCTCTTGTAATTTGTTCTTAAACTATAGTGCATAGAGCCTAAAAGGAATCCATTGAAATCCTCACGTAATCAGATTTCAATGCATCCGATTTACCCCTACCACTTTGTATGTCTAGCGTCCTCAACGAAAACTATTACTAGTAGTGAAACATGAGGTAAGATCAATTCCTCAACCTACTAATCAATAGGATCCCGTTGGATTAATTGCCATATTCCTGTTTATTAATATCACCATGTGACGCTTTCCCAGAACCTGACTTGAAGTCGCCCTGTCACCGGTCATACGTTACCGGCCCTTGAATCAATACGATTAACATACTAGCCCTACAAGCTAGAGGTTTGTCAAACCTATGGTACCACTATGCTATCGTCGGTTTAGTCACGTCAAACTAACTGGTCAGCGAATTAAAGGGGCTTAAATGATCAACTTGTACCATTTGGCACATGATTGAAGTGATATAATACAACAGGTCAATAGTAACTAATTGTAATTGTATACACTTGAATTATTATCCTCATTGTCATATGTTCTCCTTGTTATTAACAAAGTTAAATAAGAACTAGTCTTATTACATTATGTTAATCGTTTGAGTGAATGATGTTGTTATCATGAAGTTACATTATCATGATTATCATTCCTTGTTCCTTGTTCTCTTGTAATAAGTATTGAGTTGTAAAGCTAAGTGTTATAAGAACTAGTCTTATTACACTTACTTAACTCTTGTATTGAATGATGTAATAAAGATGTGTTATCTTTATATCATTCTTATGTCTTGTTCTTGTCATCAATGATCCTTGTAATGGTTTCTATGTAAATTCTTGTAAGAATAACTAAGTGTTGTAAGAGATAATCATACAACTATGTTATTCTATTGTATTGATGAGTTATGATATTATAATATCATAATCATCTTATTTTCCCTATCATCATGCAATCATACAAGCAAGCATACAATGATATATGATAATAAGCAATTTAATATCATTTAATCAAAGCATTAACAATATGTAAGCAAAACTTTTAAGTAAATAAAAGTAAAGCATGTTTCTCAGCCCCGTAAGTTTAAAATCAGTAAAGATTAAAGAAAAGGGGCATATGAACTCACCTTGTTATTATAGGGTTGACTTAGCTTAAAAGAAAGAAGACACGCGCTCTTGCTTGTTCTTTGATGTTGATTTCACAATCCTGTATTGTTTAAACGTGGTTGTACTTATAAGTATAAGTTCTAATTGATTTGAGCGTGTGTATGTGTTAGCCCTAGTATTATCTAACACTCGTGGGTCTCGGCCTTCATTCGGTCCCCATGTGTTGACTATGATTTTTTACATGTCCCTTGATTCATTTTGACTTCACACTTGTATTCACTTAATGATACCTTCAAACTATGTTGATTTAGGTTTTATGAGCCTAATTCCCTAATCTTGTCATAACACATAGATAACAATTGAATTCTTGAATACTTTTTCTAATTGAAATTTGTTTTTAATGTGTTGAATTAATTTATCAACCATGTGGGCCGAATGAATTTACTAGTTCGAATGATATACGTGGGCCGGTGTGAACATGTTGGGCCGTTATTGGGCCTTAGTGACCACGCCCAAACTACTGTTTAATGGACCGGTTTTAGTCTATTGGGCCGAACATAAGTCTTGGGCCGATAGTGATGTATAGGCCGAATAACATGGGTCCAAAATGACATTGGGCCATTTTAAGTGTAATTGGGCTGAAACATTTCCATTGAATTAATCCAAATGTGATGGGCCAAAGTAAACGACGTTGGGCCTAGAATTGGCTGAAGTGGGCCGACTGAAGCTTCTGCATGGAATAAATAAGAAAGGAATGGATGGGTGTGGGTTACAGCGAACCCTTGGGTTCGTTGAAATCAAAGTTCGGCTAAGGGGGTTGGTTTTAGCTAGGTTCGCAGAGGGGTTCAGCTCATGGTGCTGCTTCCCGAGGTTCGTGTCCCATTCCATGCACAAGGTTCTGCCAAAAGAACACATCATAGGGTTCGTGAGTTCCTGAGGTAGGTTCGGCAGTATGGGTTCGTTGCTGCAAGGTCCGCAGCCCCTGCAAGGGTCGGCCAGATCTGTTGAGCATGGGTTCGGCTGAAGGAGGTGACCAAAGGTTCGGCTAAGGCTCGGTAGGGTTCGGGAATCATGAAGGTTCGCTCAGGCTGCATGAAGGTTCGGTGGTCGAAGATGAAAGGTTCGGTGACGGCACTGGTTCGTAGCCCATGCAAGTTTCGGCAAAGAGTCAAGGGTTTGCGAGCATGTACTATGGTTCGGCCAACCTCATTTCCACGAACCCTGTGCATCTCTAGATCACCATCCAGCACCAGCCCTTGATACAACCCTGTTCATGGTGCTCTCGACCTCATCTCAGTGAGTTTACTCTTCGTGAAGGTGAGGTATGGGTCTAGAACCGATTTCAAGGGTGAGGTCGATCTAAGATAATGAAAACCCTATTTTTCAGCTTTTTAATGGCTTCGTACCTCCGATTTCAGCGGTTGTTTCTTCCGATCTGCTGTACTTTCACAGTCACACCCTCAATTTTCAACTAACGGAATCTTACCGTTTGGGAACGTGACAAACCAGGATCTCAGATCATTAGACATAACGAAGACCTCTATATGATTTTCAAAACATACTTTGGTCTTAAAACCGTAACATCAAAGTTTTCAAAGCTTGCGGAAGCGTTTTAAAACAATAACCAAAGTAACAGTTGTAAAAGTTGAATTACAAATTCAAAAATCCCAAATGTGTAATTTAAACAATATAAATGTAAAACATGTATGCGACTCTATCTCCTAGTCCATGCCAGCTTTATTGCGCGCCTTAGCGTCCTGAGAAAACATGTAAATCAAGTCAACACAAAGGTTGGTGCATAACACAGGTTTTTAAGTATTCACAATGTCCAAAACAACAGTTTGAATATCAAGTTTGCAGATAACATAATCACACATGCATAGTCATGATAGCTAGTCATTTATACTATTTACATAAGTGGTCGACACCGAAGCTGACGATTGCCATGCTATAGCATGTTTTTGCCTTGCCACTATTGTCTAGCACGAACAATAGTAATGTGTGTTTGGTCAGTCAAACACCTGCGTAGATCCCATCTACCAGGTGAGGTTTGTCAAACCTAATAGATCTATTTCCAACTACCACGCTTTGCGCTACGGCAAACTAAACGGTTCGAAGTGTGTAAGGACTTGTAAATGCTATGTTGTCACATAATGTAAACAGCTAACTCATGCAAGTGATATGTATCTAAAAATGTTTGTTGCACATGTTTTCTCCCCCAAAACAGTTAAAATAAGAAAGGGGCCGTGTACGCACCTTTGATAGTTGCAGAATGATCAAATGTGTGAACTCGCGTAGATAATCCTCTTACGAAGGATCTGTGTTTAAACAATAACGTTGTGTTATTCGAGATGTCGTTTAATGTGCGAAATCACATACGTGTCAAGATACGTATGTTAGATTTGTTAGGAATGTGTATACGTATGTACACATGCTTTTGAAATCGTTTAAATAAAATCACATGGCCGTATACGATTTTATTTAAATGCAATTTGAATGGATCAAATCGGAGTTAGAACGAATAAGATATGGCAAAAATACTAAAATAATATTAAAAGTCCAAAAATGGTTGGGGCCGGGTTTGAACCCGCGACCCCTGGAACTGAAACCACACACCCAACCAACTCCTCTACAATTCCTTTTGTAATAAAGTTCTGATTCAATTGTTTTTAATCACAACCGATCGGGTTCCCCTTTGTTTCTTTAGACCGAACCACATCACATCCAATTGACCCCGATTCGAATCCTGATCACGCCTATTATCATGGGGCTATTATTCTATGATCCAAAACGAGTTCCATGGAAAATTTAAATCCATCAGCGCATCAAAATCATTAGATTTTATACACAAGTTATGGTTCGAACGTGGATGCCATAAACCACATCACAATTTGATCAAATTCAATTATAATAAACTGTAGGATTATAGAGTTTTCATGAAAACCGATTTTCTAAACCTTCTGAAAGGTTTAATTTGAATATTAAGCTCTATCAACTTGAAATCCCCAATTCGTTTTTCTTAGAAAACCCTAAAACTTGAAACCCTTCGATTCGTTGCTATTTCATAAAATTCGCATATGGGTTTTGTCAATCGGGATCTTCTGAAACTAAGGGTATCAATCAATTTGATTCTTACATCTATTTAAATTAAAACCCCCAAATACGTTTATACAATAAACCCTAGAATTCAAGATCATAAAATCCGATATTGTTTGATGAAATTAACTTAGGGATTTCATTCAATGTGATGCCACAAAACTATCAGTAGAAGTCAATTTGATTTTCGAACTCGTTTTATTGGAATCCCCCAAATACGTTCTTAGTATGAACCCTAACAATCAAACTCATATGATTTGATGTTAGAACTCGAAATTGATACATGGTTTTATTTAATCGGCCCTTTTAGGTGTTGTAGATGTCGAGCATTACCTGATTTGATTCCAACTTGTTGTAGTTTGACTTGTAGGCTTGATTTCGGCCCCCCTCGATCGACTGCTTCTAATCACAACTTCTTGGATCGATTTGATGTATGTAAGAGACCTTAATGGTGCCGATTTCACTTTGTGGAAGTTCAATTTCGCGATTTTTAATTGAATTATAAGCATCTTATAACTCTATGTGACGGTTTCAACACTTATGCTCATAATTCCATTTAATTCGAATGCTAATGGGTTAAAACGTATGCAAACGGTTTATGATCATTATTACAATGATTATGGATGATAAATTCGCAATTACAATTTCGAATTCGATTAATTTCGAATTTCTTTCTTGCTTTCTACACGAATTTTGACTTCTAAAGTCAAAATTGGACTTTTAAATTAATTACAAGTCTAGATTTTGCAATTAAAGTGTATTGGAACTGATTTCTATTAATTCCAATCCCTTAGGTTTGGTTTAGCTCAATTACATAACATTTCGGTTAACAAAGTTGAACCGAAAATCCCAAATTGTCACAAATCGGCTTCTTAGAACATTGTTGGGCTTGATTAACCCAATTGGGCCTCTTAAATACAACTGGGCCTATCCTGGGCTCATTGGGCCTACCTTGGCCTCATTGGGCCTACCTTGGGCCTACCTTGGCCTTATTTGGCCTACTTGGGCCTCAGTGGGCCTTCCTTGTTTTCATTGAGCCTAGATTGACCTTATTGGGCCTACTAGGCTTTATTGGGCCTTCATAGACTTCATTGGGCCTAACTTGTCTTGTTGGACCTGCGATCTCACTATTTTCAGTTAACAAGGTTAATTCGAAAAGTCGGATTGTCACATCATCCCCTTGTTGAAGGAATTTTCGTCCCGAAAATTAGTAAGTGTTAGAAGTAGTTAGGAAACTACTTACGAGTTTAAATCGTACGTGTTAGTGTGATTTGATCATTCCGTGTGCTTGTGTCTCACACACAAAATCTAATGCTTGCAACATCACAACTAAATGTGATCGTTCAATGTGACTGTTCGTGTGTACACTAGTTAGTTCACCTAACTGTGACTGTTCGTGTTTGATCATACTGTGCTGTGTAACCTCACACATAGTGAGTGTCTGTAACTGTTTGTACTATGCAACCCCGCACATAGCAAAATGTGTGTAACTAATCATGCATGTACTACCATAACATGTAACATATGAAATGTAGCACATAAAATATATAAAATGTAATGTAGCACAAATGTTTGTAACAAAATCAATTGAATAAGTGTTTGTGCTTACAGTTTAAAATTTGCAGTGTTGATGTGTGAAGCATGACGTCATCCCCTTGTTGAAGGAAATTTCGTCCCGAAATTTAACGTGCGCTCCCAGTGTTTGTAGTTGTTGTTTTGAACAGATGAGGATACTTCTTCATCATCTGGTCTTCCCGTTCCCATGTGAATTCAGGACCACGTCTTGAATTCCACCGAACTTTGACTATCGGAATCTTACTTTGCTTGAGCTGTTTGACCTCTCGGTCCATGATTTCAGCTGGTTCTTCAATGAAGCGTAACTGTTCGTCTACTTGTATTTCTTCCAGTGGTACAATCAATGTCTCATCAGAAAGACATTTCTTTAAGTTCGATACATGAAAGACATCATGAACTCCACTGAGTTCATCCGGTAATTTGAGTTGATACGCAACCGGACCAATCCTTTTCAGAATCTCAAAAGGTCCTACGTAACGTGGACTAAGCTTTCCGCGCTTGCCGAATCGTATCACACCTTTCCAAGGTGATACCTTTAGAAGAACTCGGTCTCCTACTTGAAATTCCAATGGTTTACGACGTTTATCTGCATAACTCTTCTGTCGATCCCGGGCCGCTGCCATACGGTTCCGGATTTGTACAATCTTCTCTGTCGTATCGTGCACTAGTTCAGGACCTGTAATCTGACTGTCACCAATTTCAGCCCAGCAAACTGGTGAACGACATTTGCGACCATACAAAGCTTCAAACGGTGCTGCTTGAATACTTGTATGATAACTATTATTGTAAGAGAATTCCACTAACGGTAAGTGATTCTCCTAGCTATCACCAAAGTCAATTACACAAGCTCGTAGCATATCCTCGAGCGTTTGAATCGTACGTTCACTTTGACCGTCGGTCTGTGGATGATAGGCGGTACTCATATCCAAGCGAGTCCCCAATGACTTATGAAGAGATTTCCAAAAGTTGGAAGTAAATCGGGCATCCCGATCTGATATGATAGAGATTGGCACGCCATGCCGTGCTACCACTTCCTTGATGTAAATGCGAGTCAGTTTCTCCATCTTATCAGTTTCCTTGATTGCTAAGAAATGTGCAGATTTCGTTAATCGATCAACAATTACCCATATCGTATCACAACCACTCGGTGTACGGGGTAACTTAGTAATGAAGTCCATCGAAATCTGTTCCCATTTCCACATCGGTATCTCTGGTTGTTGCAGTAAACCAGATGGCTTCTGGTATTCAACTTTGACTTTCGAACAAGTCAAACATTTGCTAACGTACTTAGCAATATCAGCTTTCATGTGAGGCCACCAATATAGTGCCTTCAAATCATGATACATCTTGTCTGATCCCGGATGGACTGAATATCTGGACTTGTGTGCTTCATCCATCACGAGTTCCCTTAAACCTCCATACAAAGGTATCCAAAGTCGATTAATGAAATAACGAATTCCATCAGGCTTTACATCCAACTGTGTTTCCATTCCTCGTAAAGATTCCTGTACCAAGTTTTCCGTTTTCAAGGCCTCGAGTTGAGCACTGCGTACCTTGTCAGGTAAGTCAGTATGTATTGTCATCATAAGTGCGCGAACCCGTCTTGTTCCTGTTGTGTCTTTTCTGCTCAGAGCGTCAGCTACTACATTAGCTTTTCCTGGGTGATACTTAATCGCGCATTCGTAGTCGTTCAACAACTCAACCCATCTTCGTTGTCTCATATTCAGCTCCTTCTGATCAAAGATATGCTGCAAACTCTTATGATCAGTGTAAATAGTACACTTAGTTCCATACAGATAATGCCTCCAAATCTTCAAAGCAAAAACCACTGCTCCTAACTCCAAGTCATGAGTAGTGTAGTTCTTTTCGTGTGGTCGTAGTTGCCTTGAAGCATAAGCAATCACTTTGTCACGTTGCATCAATACACATCCCAAACCCTGTGCAGATGCGTCATAATACACCACAAAGTCTTCTGTTCCTTCCGGTAAGAACAGAATCGGTGCACTGCAGAGTTTCTGTTTCAACAACTGGAACGCAGTTTCCTGTTTATCCGTCCAGTTATACTTCGTTCCCTTATGCGTAAGAGCTGTAAGTGGTTGAGCGATCTTTGAGAATCCTTCAATGAATCGTCGGTAGTAACCCGCCAAACCAAGGAATTGTCGTACCTCGGTAGGAGTCTTTGGTGCTTCGCAATTCTTAATCGCTTCAATCTTCGTTGGATCAACGTGTATACCCTTTTCATTAACTATATGACCCAAGAATTGTACTTCTCGCATCCAGAAATCACATTTCGAGAACTTAGCGTACAATTGTTCTTGTTTCAGTAATTCCAACAACAATCGAAGATGTTCAGCGTGCTCCTCCTCAGTCTGAGAATAGATGAGAATGTCATCAATGAAAACAATGACAAACTTATCAAGATAAGGTTTACAAACACGATGCATGAGATCCATGAATACAGCTGGAGCGTTTGTCAATCCAAATGGCATGACCAAGAACTCATAATGGCCATAGCGTGTCCTAAATGCTGTCTTTGGAATATCCTCCTCCTGGACTCTTAGTTGATGATAACCCGATCTAAGATCAATCTTCGAGTAGTAACTCGAACCTTGCAACTGATCGAACAGACCGTCAATCCTGGGTAACGGATACCGGTTCTTGATAGTGACCTTGTTCAATTCCTGGTAATCGATACACATACGGAAAGTCCTGTCTTTCTTCTTAACAAACAAAACTGGAGCTCCCCACGGTGAAAAACTAGGTCGTATGAAACCCTTATCCAACAACTCTTGCAATTGTGTAGATAACTCTTGCATCTCTGACGGTGCAAGCCGATAAGGCGCCCTAGCTATCGGTGCTGCATCTGGTGTAAGATCGATTCGGAATTCCACCTGTCTGATAGGCGGTAATCCCGGCAAGTCTTCTGGAAATACCTCCGGAAATTCACAAACTACAGGTATATCTTCAATCTTCTTCTCAGCTACCGGCTTTTCAGTTATAAGTGCTATAACTGCCGTATGACCTTTACGCAGACATTTGTGTGCTTTCATACAAGATATGAGACGCAATGGCGTACTGCTCTTCTCGCCTTGTACATACAATGTCTCTCCCTGCGAAAGAGGTATACGAACAATCTTTTCATGGCATACGATTTCAGCCTGGTTTTTGGACAACCAGTCCATACCAATGACCACATCAAAACTGCCTAAGGCAATAGGCATAAGATCAATTTCTAATGTCTGACCCATCAAATCAAGGATACATCCCTTAAAAATATTTTCCACTACAATCATCTTACCATCAGCTAATTCCACAGTGTATGGACTATCTAAGGCAGTGGGACTAACATTTAGCAACTTAGCAAGTGAACTAGATACAAAACTCCGATCGGCACCAGTGTCAAATAACATAGAGGCATAGTGATTATTTAAGAGAAACGTACCCGTAACAATGTTGGGATCCTCCCGTGCTTGACGTCCTCCAATCACAAACGCCCTGCCCCTAGCACCATTGTTGTTGTTGTTATTATTGTTGTTGTTGGTGCCATTACCATTACCATTGCCGTTGCCATTGCCATTTGAGTTATTATCCCCACCTTTCTTGATTTGTGGGCAATCTTTCTTAAAGTGCCCCATCTTGCCACACTCAAAACAACCCTTCTGTGCGTTGTTCTGATTATTATTCTGGTTGTTGTGGTTGTTTTGTAGCTCCCCATGACAATCCTTAGCCGCATGTCCAATCTTGCCACACCTTTGACACCTAGCTCTATCACACTGATTACCTGCATGATGAAACCCACACTTGTTGCACTTTGGGTGTTTACCAATATAACCCCCTGATGATGATGATTGCTGACCACTGTTTGAATTATGGTAAGATTTGTTTGAATCCTGCTTCCGATTCTGCTGATACGACTGTTGGTTGTCACCCTTGGAGTTGTTACCTTCCCACTTCCTTTTATGGTCTCCCACCTTGGTAGCTGATGTTCGTTTAGGCAGAGTCCCCTGTAATACTGCCTGATCAGTCAGTTGATGTGCTAAACGAACAGCTTGTTGAATGGTGGTGGGATTTGCAGAAGTAACTAATCCCTGAATCTGAGGCACTAGTCCTCCAATATATCTTTCAATCCACTTGCTGGCTGGAGTAGCCATGTGTGGTAGAAGTCTGGCCAATTCATGTGACCGGGTCGTGTACTCTTCGATATTTGACCCCTCCATCTTGAGATGCCAATATTCCTCCTCCAGCTTCTGCATCTCACTGCGAGGACAATACTCCTCCTGCAGTAAAGTTTTGAAGCCATTCCAAGTCAAGGCATTAGCCTCACCCAACCCCAAAGTCTGAACATTTGAGTTCCACCAAGTTAATGCTGGACCCTCCAATGTTCTTGTAGCATACTTCACTTTGCTTTCATCAGGACAGTTGCACATCTCAAACACAGATTCCGCCTTTTCAATCCATCGAAGGAGTCCTATGGCCCCCTCCGACCCTTTGAAGTTGTGTGGTTTACAGTCCAAGAACATCTTGAACGTGCATGCCTGTGGGTTAACCAGTCCCCCAGCTGGACCATGTGGCCCTGTATTGTGTGTCTGAGCATATTGTGCGATTGCCTCTGCGACTCTGTTATTAATTAGCTCGTTGAGCTCAGCAACTGTCATGTGAATGTTCTCGTTTGCCATTATCTTCCTAATTAAAAGAAATGTTAGCGCGTTATCAAAATCCAATGTGACATGTGTAAGCAAAACAACAAACACAACATGTAATATATAAAGCAACACAACTGTTGGAAATAAATAATAGTTTTTTTTCAATAGATTGAAATTTGATTTGAGTACAATACTTTTGAAATCAAACATAAGTTTTTAAACTACTAATGTAGGAACACAACCCATTCCTAATAAGTTTAAACAAAACAAGAAAAATCAATCATCCTCAACAGTAGATTCAGGATCAGAATCAACAACTGGTGCTGGTTCCTCCCCTTCTTCCTCTTCATTCTCCTCATCCTCCTCTTCATTATCTGAGACTACTAAATCCTCTAAGGCCTCTAGTCTGCCTTCTAAGATCTCGGCTCGGTTCTCTGAAGCTTCAAGACGACCAATCAAATTAATCATCTCATCCCGCATATCATTGACCAGATGGGCAAGATTATCTTTCCTCTCATTAGCATCCCATAGTTCTCGAGCGTTATACTCGATCCTGTCTTCTGCCCAGTACAAGTCCTCGCGCAGTTTGGTGATCTCCTCAGCATCTGTCCTTTGCCTCTTAGGCTCAGGAACATCCAATACCGGTGGTGGATGTGTAGAAGGTCCCTCAGCAGGGATCTCCTGAGTGCCCTCCACTGGCTCCTCCTCCGGATCCTCATCCGGGTCCTCCTCTAGGTCCTCATCTGGATCCTCCTCCGGATCCTCCTCCGGGTCCTCATCCGAATCTGAATCATCTCTCTCATATGGTGGAGGAGATGGGATAGGTGGTGCTGGTGATGATGGTGGTGCTGGAACCATCGGCTCCTCATCCTCAGAATCATCAATATAGATATACGGTGCTGATGATGATGCCATGCCTGTTACATAATACCATATGTAAGTGCAGTGCCATGGAATGTGGAAGCAAGTCAATTACATAATGCCATATGTAATTTCTAAGTAATACGTGTAAGCATATGTGTCTAATGTCTAACAGTCATAGTCTAAGTCTACAAATGCAAACCTAGTTCGCTATAACCAATGGCTCTGATACCAATCTGTCACACCCCCAATTTTCAACTAACGGAATCTTACCGTTTGGGAACGTGACAAACCAGGATCTCAGATCATTAGACATAACGAAGACCTCTATATGATTTTCAAAACATACTTTGGTCTTAAAACCGTAACATCAAAGTTTTCAAAGCTTGCGGAAGCGTTTTAAAACAATAACCAAAGTAACAATTGTAAAAGTTGAATTACAAATTCAAAAATCCCAAATGTGTAATTTAAACAATATAAATGTAAAACATGTATGCGACTCTATCTCCTAGTCCATGCCAGCTTTATTGCGCGCCTTAGCGTCCTGAGAAAACATGTAAATCAAGTCAACACAAAGGTTGGTGCATAACACAGGTTTTTAAGTATTCACAATGTCCAAAACAACAGTTTGAATATCAAGTTTGCAGATAACATAATCACACATGCATAGTCATGATAGCTAGTCATTTATACTATTTACATAAGTGGTCGACACCGAAGCTGACGATTGCCATGCTATAGCATGTTTTTGCCTTGCCACTATTGTCTAGCACGAACAATAGTAATGTGTGTTTGGTCAGTCAAACACCTACGTAGATCCCATCTACCAGGTGAGGTTTGTCAAACCTAATAGATCTATTTCCAACTACCACGCTTTGCGCTACGGCAAACTAAACGGTTCGAAGTGTGTAAGGACTTGTAAATGCTATGTTGTCACATAATGTAAACAGCTAACTCATGCAAGTGATATGTATCTAAAAATGTTTGTTGCACATGTTTTCTCCCCCAAAACAGTTAAAATAAGAAAGGGGCCGTGTACGCACCTTTGATAGTTGCAGAATGATCAAATGTGTGAACTCGCATAGATAATCCTCTTACGAAGGATCTGTGTTTAAACAATAACGTTGTGTTATTCGAGATGTCGTTTAATGTGAGAAATCACATACGTGTCAACATACGTATGTTAGATTTGTTAGGAATGTGTATACGTATGTACACATGCTTTTGAAATCGTTTAAATAAAATCACATGGCCGTATACGATTTTATTTAAATAAACGTAATCATACGCGATTTCGTTTTCGAATTAAAATATGAATTTTATTATTCTAATACGTTCGGAATTCCGTTACGGTTCCAATGCAATTTGAATGGATCAAATCGGAGTTAGAACGAATAAGATATGGCAAAAATACTAAAATAATATTAAAAGTCCAAAAATGGTTGGGGCCGGGTTTGAACCCGCGACCCCTGGAACTGAAACCACACACCCAACCAACTCCTCTACAATTCCTTTTGTAATAAAGTTCTGATTCAATTGTTTTTAATCACAACCGATCGGGTTCCCCTTTGTTTCTTTAGACCGAACCACATCACATCCAATTGACCCCGATTCGAATCCTGATCACGCCTATTATCATGGGGCTATTATTCTATGATCCAAAACGAGTTCCATGGCAAATTTAATTCCATCAGTGCATCAAAATCATAATATTTTATGCACATGTTATGGTTCGAACGTGGATGCCATAAACCACATCACAATTTGATCAAATTTAATTATAATAAACTGTAGGATTATAGAGTTTTCATGAAAACCGATTTTCTAAACCTTCTGAAAGGTTTAATTTGAATATTAAGTTCTATCAACTTGAAATCCCCAATTCGTTTTTCTTAGAAAACCCTAAAACTAGAAACCCTTCGATTCGTTGCTATTTCATAAAATTCGCATATGGGTTTTGTCAATCGGGATCTTCTGAAACTAAGGGTATCAATCAATTTGATTCTTACATCTATTTAAATTAAAACCCCCAAATACGTTTATACAATAAACCCTAGAATTCAAGATCATAAAATCCGATATTGTTTGATGAAATTAACTTAGGGATTTCATTCAATGTGATGCCACGAAACTATCAGTAGAAGTCAATTTGATTTTCGAACTCGTTTTATTGGAATCCCCCAAATACGTTCTTAGTATGAACCCTAACAATCAAACTCATATGATTTGATGTTAGAACTCGAAATTGATACATGGTTTTATTTAATCGGCCCTTTTAGGTGTTGTAGATGTCGAGCATTACCTGATTTGATTCCAACTTGTTGTAGTTTGACTTGTAGGCTTGATTTCGGCCCCCCTTGATCGACTGCTTCTAATCACAGCTTCTTGGATCGATTTGATGTATGTAAGAGACCCTAATGGTGCCGATTTCACTTTGTGGAAGTTCAATTTCGCGATTTTTAATTGAATTGTAAGCATCTTATAACTCTATGTGACAGTTTCAACATTTATGCTCATAATTCCATTTAATTTGAATGCTAATGGGTTAAAACGTATGCAAACGGTTTATGATCATTATTACAATGATTATGGATGATAAATTCGCAATTACAATTTCGAATTCGATTAATTTCGAATTTCTTTCTTGCTTTCTACACGAATTTTGACTTCTAAAGTCAAAATTGGACTTTTAAATTAATTACAAGTCTAGATTTTGCAATTAAAGTGTATTGGAACTGATTTCTATTAATTCCAATCCCTTAGGTTTGGTTTAGCTCAATTACATAACATTTCGGTTAACAAAGTTGAACCGAAAATCCCAAATTGTCACAAATCGGCTTCTTAGAACATTGTTGGGCTTGATTAACCCAATTGGGCCTCTTAAATACAACTGGGCCTATCCTGGGCTCATTGAGCCTACCTTGGCCTCATTGGGCCTACCTTGGGCCTACCTTGGCCTTATTTGGCCTACTTGGGCCTCAGTGGGCCTTCCTTGTTTTCATTGAGCCTAGATTGACCTTATTGGGCCTACTAGGCTTTATTGGGCCTTCATAGACTTCATTGGGCCTAACTTGTCTTGTTGGACCTGCGATCTCACTATTTTCAGTTAACAAGGTTAATTCGAAAAGTGTTTGAGTGTAAAAATGAGATAAACACTCTCATTTAGGGTTTTTATACCCTGTGTGGTGTTCGGGTTCGTTTCGGTTGCTCGGTTCGCGTGTTCGTCGCGTATCCGGATTTTTACGCGTAATTTAATTGAAATAAATAAAAGAAAGTTATTTTTAATTATTTGATGAGTTTCAAAATTGTAAAATGTTAAATATTTAATTTTATTAAATTTATTATCGTTTCGTGTCGTGTTTCATTTTCGTTTCGTCAAATCGCATCACCATCGCGCGTATTCGTTCGAATCGTCATTCGAACGAACACGACGATGGTTTTGCTTTCCGACTTTTGTTTTCTACTTTCCAGTCATCATTTCAGAACGTTAAACTCACAGATATGTTTGTGTGAATCGTCGCCCATGCAAACACACTGTCAGTTCGTTATTCTGAAACGACACTGTGTTATTGTTTGAATTGTGTTTCCTCACTGTCGGACTCTACTAAACACCTTGTTTTCACATAGTTTTCACATTGAATTGTCAGCCATCCGATTCCTGTCATCTATGGATATCAGATCGCAACCGATTTGTTTCTGTTAACTTTTTGAACACTGATGTTTCTCGTGATTTGTTGTGTTAACTGTACTCAAGTTTTCACTTAAATACACACAACTAATGCTTCAAATGTACGTTGTACTTACTGTATCTAAGTTTACACAAAAATACGTACAAAAATTTCTTGTATTTAGCTTTCTGATATTACAAACATTGTTTACAATCACGTATGTACACATAGTTACTGTTGCAAGTACACCTACCATACGGACTTGCCGGCCGGTCAGGTACTAGTTGTCACACAGATTAATGGCTTAGAAATGATAAATCCTTGTTATTGATTACCCAAATATCATGAAATATCACAATGTAGCATTAGAATATGTTTAATAACCATATTTAACATACTAATCTGACTGTTATCATAAACATCAGATAATCTTTCCAGTGAGTATGTTAATGATTGTGATTAGTTTAAAACACTTGGATTTAACCTTGCATGTCAAAGATTAATCAAACTAATCACCTACATTGTCACAATCAAATGGTTTAAACCATTACAACCATTGTTATAATCCCATGCAAAACGGGCATTACAATGGATCAAAACAAGGATTTACCCGTTAACAGTTCGAGTTCTTCGTTTATAATAAATCCTAGCCATCATCTAGGCAATAATCAACAGTCTTAACTATATCCTTAAGTTCAGAAACAAGATTTAATCAATCATTATCAAACTAGAAGGTTAAAACGAACCGTTACCTAACAAAACGGAGTGTAAAACAATGATCAGGACTTACAGAAACCTTCCCTAGTGGGATCGGGATGTTTAGAAGCCTTCAAAGTGAAGTTTGGATGCTAAAATTTTGTCTTTGTAAGGCTGGAAGTCGAGCAGAAACGAGTAGGAATGAAAATGGATTACTTTTGCGTGAAAATTGGGTTTTAATCTTATCTGCCGCCGCCTTACCTGCCACGCGTACCGCCCCAGACGGGCGTTTGGCCCGGGGCGTATCGCGCTGATGGAAGGATTCCAGATATTTTTTGTGAGCTTCGCGCGTACTGCCTAGCTTCGAGTTCACACGCTAGGCGTACCGCCTAGGACCAATTTCTTAAATTTTGGATTTTTCTTTGTTTCACGATTCCGGACAATCCGTAACTCCGTTTCGCGCACGGTTTTCGCCATTTCTCGGGTACTATCAACCTGTAATAGTTACAATTGCTAAATCTACGTGGATTTCAAGCACGTTCGAATGTGCCCACATTCTTAACGACGTAATTCTTCGAATGCAATTGTCACATCGACCACCTTTCCACTAGAGCGGCCCCGGTAAAAAGTTCTAAGTGATCTTTCGGGTCTCCAAGGTCGTCATACAGGGTTACATTTGAGGTCATCTTCGTATTTTCAGGGAACCTGAAGCCGGATATTCAGGGAGTGAATTTTGAGGACATCTTCGGAACATATGGTTGTGAAAAGTCATAAAAGGGGTCCACATGTGTGTGGATGGTGTTGGAGGTCCTTGGCCCACTTGTGTAGAAAGGAGGTCGAGGCATGCTCACTGAAAATGGTGGGAAAGGTGGTAAGGGATTTGGCATCGAGGGAAATGTGTGATCCTTGATGAAAGGAAAACTTGTTGCGAATGGATATGTAATGGTTCCCATGGCTACTGAGGTGGAACCTAGCGGAGGCAAGGAGGAAAACGGTGTTATGTTTTCCAGGAGGGCCTGTGCTTCGGTTGTGCTTGGGGGAATCACCAAAGTTACTGAGTTATGGGGTTACCTTGTAGGGAGGTGTTCTGGGGTGTGTCAGCTTCACCTTCATAATCTAGACGCACTCGCACGTCCCGAAGCCTTTCTTCTCTCACATATTCTTTCATGAGCTCTTGGAGTTTGGAAACGTTTTCATGAATCCTTTCGGGAGTCAAGTCCTCCGTGTCATTGATCTCCGGTGGTTCGATAGTCACGAAGGGAGATGAAGATAGAGGAATAGTTTCTTCTCGGATAGGAGCACCCTCTGCCATGGGTAACTTATTGGGAGTTTAAGGCTAATAGAGCGAGACACGTGGTAATGCAGTGTAGTGTCCCACAGATGGCGCCACTTGTTGAAACAACGATTCTGCTTGACCTTCCTGGTTTATCCCGTCCACAGCCCGAAGGTACCTGCAACCAATTACAGTTAGTCTCATTGTAGGAAGGAGTCCCTGCAATCAGCCTCCGACGTGAGAATAAGTATGCGTTCACGAGAAAGAGCATTAAATGTGATTGAGAGAGTTAATTGTGTCCAACTACCTGAACTGGGAGTTGGTATTTATAACCTTGGAGAGGGTTAGAGTGTCCAACTTTGTCCACCGTGTAATTCCTTTCATGGAAGGTGATCTTCTGATTATCCCATGGTCTATCTTTTGTTCTATTTTTAGTCCTCTGGAGTTGACTGCTGCTACTGTTTGTCAGGAATGACTTCTATCACCTGTTTACGAACTAACATGTAGATCTTATCTTTTTGCCATCATATCTGAGCTCAGTCTTTGATGTTTTGCCTTGAGGAAGAAGCTGGAGATCCTCTCGTGGGCAGGATAGGTTATCCTGTCCATAATGGGCTTCCTTACATTCTCTGGTCTGGACATGCCATCCTTACCGTAAACCATTTCTATGGACGGGATTATTGTCCTGTTCATATTGGTTCTACCCCCGTCATCAATGGACATTTATGAACGTCTTATTCAAGTGATATCATAAGTTTTTTGACTAGTGACAACACATGTTGTAACGGTTAGTATTGAAAGAACTTTTTTTTCCATTGAAGAATGCGAAAATAAAATTGCATAAGAGGATATATGAGTACCTGAACAGTTCTTGCATTTTTATGTCGGTCAAAGATGTAAAACAACGTTGTCAAAGGATAGAAACTTGTATTAAACAACTCTAAGTTTTTTTTATTTATAATAACTATTGAATTTATATTATGTGTTTTAATAGTTTCTATTCACAATTTTTATTTGATCTCTTTTTTATTATGTCACACCCCAACCGGCGGCGGAATACGTCGGGGTGCGATGTCGATTGTTCATTAGCTCATGGTGATATTATATGTTTCGATATTTAACGCATCAATATTAATAAATACAAACATTAAATTTATTAAACTCAAGTTACATTACAAGAATTTGAATATACAAACAATTACAAATGAAAGTCTAAATATCGTTTAAAGAATTAACTAGGTCTACTAATCCTATTCATAAGTCTTCTTCTTAACCTGTTACATATGCAAAATAAAAGGTCAACTAGTTGCATAGTTGGTGAGCAATTCTATAGTTTAATACAATACTTAAAAAGGATGCAAAACTATTAAACTAAATAGGCTAGATCTAAAGCATATGTAAATTTGCATGTAGCACAAAGCAAGAATCGAAACAAATGATCTTACAAAGTTTAAATCAAGACTAGCTAGGTCTTAACTTAAACAATGTAAATCATAATGTTTATGTATGTGCATCTTTCACCTTTTTAACACAAGACATAAGTGAATGCGAAGAACGTAGCTACATTCTAAGGCTACTCGATACTGTTTATGTTTGATGTATGAAACGTCTTCTAACCTGTATCCCACATAGCATTTAGCACATAAGTTCACATAGCATCTAAATCATGTCTACTAAGCGTAAAATTTTGCATCATGTATATGTTTTGACTCAAAGAATATGTTTGTGTATATAGCATATGTAACATCCCAAAAGTTTACAAAAGTAAAAAGGGAATAAGAATTAACTCACTTGTATTAAGTCTAATCCTTGGCCAAATGTTTCTTGTGTTTGAATGAGGAAAAGCTAGCAACCGTTCCCTAATGTTTATGTAAAACACACGTCTTAGTCTACGTTCAAGTGTTTGCCTAAAGTTCAAGTGTTTTGTATTCAATATATGACTTCTATGGAATCCCTCATGTGCTACATTGATAATGTGTACTTAGAATAATGGTTTAGGAATATTTAATTATCTATTATAATTAAATATCCTAAATTGTATAAATAATAAATAAATTAGAATACATTTAATGTTCCATTTATTTATTATAAAGGTCTAAGAGTAATTGTTTTGGAATATTTAATTAAAATTAAATATTATTATTTGTATAAAATAAATATATTAGAATATTTTCATATTCCATTTATTTATTATGTGTGCCTAAGAATATAAATTTGTGCCACATTTATTTATATAGAATAATTAAATTATTCTATGTAATACTTATTGTTTAAAAAAGTTTTAATTTACAAAAATAATTTATTGAATAAAAGTTTTTAACCAAATAGTATTCATTATGAATGTTTTGTAATTTTATAAAATTATTTTAATCATTTTATAAAATTACTAGTTATAAATTTAAGGATTTATGTTTTAAAAAAATTTATTTTCTACAACTAATTATTGATTATAAGGTTTATAAATAATTACTTTAATAAAAATCCTTTATTTAGTATTTACAATTAATACAAATTTAAAAATTTTATTTTCAATGTTCTGTAAAGAACTAAATAAATAAATGAATAAATAAATAAATAAAGGGTCATGTTGTTTAAAAACGAGTTTTAAAAAGTTTATATCTTTAACAATTAATCTTGCCTTAAAATGTTTTATTTTATTTTATTTTAAAACAGGTTTTAGATAAGAAAATATACTGTTTTAATAAAGTTTTTAAGTTTGTAAAATTTTACTAGAATTTTATAAAAATAACTAACATATAAATGAATTAGAAACCAAAACCTGTTAATACGTGGGCACTCGAATTCGAACCCGGATGCTCTGCTTCACAGGCGAGAGATCCAACCACCAGGCTAGAACATCTTTACTTAAGGCAATCTCCTTCGATTAAATTTATCAAATGTTTGAAATCGATTCTTGAATTGTATGAACCCTAGAATCCTCTTCGATCCAATTTGTTCAATTCAGAGGTCGTAAGAGATCAAAAGCATTGGGCTTTTGATCCTCGTATCTGTGCGAGTGTAATGGTATAAAGATTACCTGGTTTGGTGATCGTTTGGGAGGGATTCGAGTTAAGCAGAAGAGTCGGGCCTCCCTTGGTCCAAATCACGTTAAAAGTTTGTTTTGTGTTATTGATTTTAGCCCAGATAGTTTCGTAAGGTTGAAAGGATTCTAATGGTATCACTTAATCGACTTTTTATACTGTTTTTGATGTGTTTTGAATTTTGAATACGCGTGGATCAATTTCGAATCATTTTACTCGTTTAAGGATTCAATCACCTTAATTGGTGATGGAGATGATTTCGTAAGGCCGAATCCTTAACAAATCAATCAATTATTAGCTGGAAATAGGCCGTATTCGAGCGGGGTAACGAATTGGGTTGAACTGGTCGATTTGGGTATCCGAATAGGAGTAAACGGGCGAAGGGGAGGGATGGTTTGGGTAATTTGCTTCTTTGGTCCCTTAAGTTTCCTAGTTGTTATTTTCCGTATTTTAACCTTCTTAAACTGAAAAATCAGTTTTATAAATTGCAAACTACCCCTTAATTCTTGTTTTTGTCACTCTATGTATAACTAAATATGTATTTGTTTATTTATCATAAATTATTATATTTTTAAATCCTAAAATGTGTTTTCAAGTGTTTTGTTTGATATTTAGTTTCATTATAAACACTTTGTAATTTAGGACCCAATATTATTATTATTACTATTATTATTATTATTATGCCTAGATTAGAACTAATATATTTTTAGGTATCCATTACTTTTTACAATGTATTTAAGATTGACATGTAGTTATATATATTCATTGTGTTTATTTTATATATGTATTAAATACACATAAATATTTATTTAATAAGATCACCACCACACTTTGATTTATTAACTTTTATTTTATATGTATATATATTACGTACAAATATTTCAAAGTAAATACCCCAATTTTGTTTTTATTAGAATTTGAACATGATTATAGTTATTAAATTTTTAAAATAACCCTAAGGATTACATATTAAGTGATAAACACTACCCGACCTAAACAGCATAAACCGACTTGAAAAATTTAATTCAGGCACTATAAACTAGAACATATAAATATATTGACATTATTGGAAACAAGTTCCTAGATCTGACACTAGGCACATGAGATTTTTTATATTCAAATATAATTTTTTTAATCAACTTTAATATGTACCTTATGTTTGTTTTTAAGGTTCCAAATAAAAGATTCAGATTTGGTTTAAAGGTTTCTACTTAAAATTTTTTTTTTTTCAAAATTCCAAATAAAATGCTCATATTTAGTTTGAAGGTTTGTTTTTTAATATCGGGTTTTCACAATACACAATCCATACATAAACGTTGCTTTTCTTTTGGTTACAAAAGTTCGGATAAAAAACCTTTTGTTTTTCTATTTTCATCACAAAAGTTTGAATTTTTTTATACGAGAATAGTAAACTTTTTGTTTTTTTTTGTCTTGGCCCTCAACTTTAATTTATGTATTTTATCTTTTAAGTTTTAGGGTTTTAAGTGTTTTAGTTTTAGATTTTTTACGTTTGCGTTTACATTAGATTTCTTAATCTTTATTTTTACGACAAATATAGTTTTAGGTTTATTGTTTTGTCCACGTTTACATTCAGGTTTTGCTTTTATGATGTACAACGGTTTTAACACTCTAGGATGATATTTTTTTTGTTTGCTTTCACGCAAGTATGAATAGTAATTTTTTTATTCAAATCACAAAAGTTTGAATATTTTTAAACGGGAATAGTAAATTTTTTGTTCGTTTTAGGGACAAAAATCTGAATATTCTAATTATGGATAGAAACTTTTTGATTTTAATTTGACAACAATTTGATCGAGTATATTAATTTAAAAAATAATCTACTTTATTTTTTTAATTTTTTCCTCTTGATCAACAAAAGTTTGAGCATTATTATTTTGGAGACAAATGTTTCTTATAAATTTTTTTAATATAATAGGTTTTAATTTTTCATTTATTAATGTCATGTCTATCTTTACGTTTGACTTTATATTCTAACTTTTCAAAGCGCATTTTTACATTGACTAAATGACATTCAGTTTTACGACATAGTACATTTTAGGGTTTTGTGAAAGTGAAACTTCTTACTATGTGTTTATTATTTACATTTATGTATTCTTGATTATTTACATTTATATATTCTGGATCGTGTTGACATAGATAACCTGGTTCACAGTTGCATTCATGACTTTTAAGTTTCTTATCATTTTATTTATTTTTTAGTTTGTAGTTGTATTGACATAAATCTAAAATCTGATTTATTCTATTCTTTATGATTTTACATGTCAAAATAACCGTTCTTGCGATCATATGTTTTAGTGTCTGTGTTGTGACATTGAGATCGTATTAGACAAACTGACGCATGCGTGGGGAAGAAAATCATGTTATCAAAACGATCTACCGAATATATGAAGCTATTATATATTTAGCTACAAAATTAATAAAGATAATGATGGAATAAATAACCATTTTAAAATAACTAAGGTAAGGGCATTGTTTTATCGGCGTTCATCGGGTCTGATAACGAGTTATTTGGGTTTTCAAATTGGGTTATTCGGATTTGAATTTTTTTGGTCTGTCTGAAACCCGATCTAAATATCAAAAGAGATTATCCGACCTGAACAACCAGAACTCTTACATCCGAATAACCCGAACAATCCGAATAAACCGGTTTTATTCGATTATTCGGATACCAGACTTGAAAAACCTAGTTTTTGCATATCCGAAACCCGAACCGAATCTAAAAAATATACTATTTGACTCGAACAACCCGAATTAGATTTCGGATAAGGTTTTTTCGAGTTTCAGATACGATTTGAATTTCGAATTTTTTCGTGTTTTGAATATTTTGAACACTCATATATTGTTTAACGCTTTAGATAAAACTCAAACCTTAGACCGCCCCATAAAGAAACCTAAGGAAAAACCTCTTGAACTGATTTAACAGGGATTCAAACCAAAGACTTATTTAATTAAAAGTTAAGAGAACATTAAATGTAACCGTTGAAAATTTGAGTTATTTGATTAATTATCCAATTTAATTTGAATTAAAATCAAAACTTTTCATCTTACTCAATTAACTCAAGGCTTTCAAATTACATGTATTGATTATATGTGTTATTTCAAGATCATTGAAATCACTATCTTGTAATATAAATACAAGACAATTGGTGTCTTGTTTTTATTTGAAAAGAATACTACATACCATCTCACACAAATTTTGAAAAATTTCCAACTTTCTTGACTTTTCAAGCTCTTCTTTAGATATCTTTTTCGGGTGCTAGGTTAATCCTGACAGTACACACACTGTTTCGGTTGTTGTACCCTGGGAGACAGACGCGTTCTTCTTGAGAAGAGCCGCGAAATCTGTTTTAAGGGAAGCGTATTGAATACGTGCATCAACCACAATCATCAACACGTCTAATTCATGTTGTGGTGAAGAATAAGTGGAAGACACACTGGATTGAAAACATCGTCAAATGGCTTGGTTGAAGAATCAACATAACATGGATCATGTTCTAGTCAAACAAGATACTTAGAGCACACAACGAATAGATGGATCAAAATTAGTTTGGTATAATTTATATTATTTTATTTTAATGTTGTAACCGGTATTATATTAGATTATTTCCTACAAATAAACGAGAGTCTCGTTATTATATATATTTTATTATTGTTTTATAATAAAAATGTAAACCCATTTCCTACAATTTTAAAATAGACTTTCGTGAGAAAAAAACTTATAAATAAGCATTTTGGGTTCATGAAAATTAAATATAAATTGAGATTTTTGTTAAACTCTAATATCAAAAATATTTAGTACAAATTGGTTAAAATTTGTAATTGAAGTACAATTTTTAATTCGAACACCGTGTTACAAGACATGTTTTGATTCAATGTTTTGAGTTTATGATTTAGATTGTTGTAACAACCAACAATAAAGCAGGTATAAAAAATATATATATAATAATCTATATTTTTTTAGTACAAGGGTGATTAAAACAAAACCCGAGGATCACACTAGATTAAACTAACACATTCATTCGCACGTCTTATAACTATAAATACATACATATTATGCATGAGGAGAGGTATGCATGCATGGGGCATGCATACGTGAACCCACACCCACCGAAAATTAACATATCAAAATGAAACTCTAAGGGAAAAATTGTGATAGCATTATACTTAACTAATTAGAGGCTCTTAACTCGGTTATATTCTTATAAACCCAATCGATTAATTCCAAAACCACAAGGAATTCGTCCCAACTTCACAAGATGAGGATATGAAAAATCGATGGAAAAGGATAAACCATGAAAAATCTTACATAACCTCTATCATAAGTACACTATCAACCTAATACTACCACTTTAAATAACTAAACCTTAAGATTGTGTTTTTGGTTTGTTTCAAAATATGTTTTGAACATTCATTTTCTAATAATCATATTAGAAAAAAAGATGGCTTTGAAACACATATAAAATGTTTGTAAACCATTTTTTTCTAACATGCGTGTTAGAATTTTATTATTATTATTATTTTAAAATATTTTCAGTTACGAAACCTTTACATTTTCTAACGAGTATGTTAGATGTAATTATTATTTTTTTGAAAATAATATTGGTTTGAATGATTTTAGTTTTCTAACGGGTATGTTAGAAACTAGGTGGTTTATCGAAAATCATATGACCGGTCATCAACATTTAACTCATATTTTTAATTAGTGTGTTAGAAGTTATAGTGTTGATTAAAAAATAAATAGGTTTTCTAATAAACACAATTGAAAACCTTTGTTTGAAAAAGTTCTCATGCCCTTATAGTTTCAAACAAGCATGTTAGAAACGAGAGTATTGGTACAAAACTTTGTATATTTTATAACGAGCATGTTATAAAAGATTATTTTGCAAAGTAATATGGTTTATAACGATTTTGGTAATCGTTTATTTTCTAACAAGCATGTAAGATTTAGTTTATATTATATAAACATATTAAGGTTTATAACGATTTTGGTAATCGTATATTTTCTAACAAGAGCGTTAGAATCAGTTTATTTTGTATTAATATAATAAGATTTATAACGATTTTGGTAATCGTTTATTTTTTAATAAAGTGTGTTAAAACCTGTTTATTTAATAAAAAAAGGCTTTATAACAGTTCGGGCAATCGTTTATTTCTAACAAGTGTGTTAGAACCGAATTATTTTATAAATTGAAAGACTTTAAAAAAGATTAGTGTAATCGTTTATTTTCTAATAAGTGTGTTAGAACCGGTTTATATTGTATAAAACAAAAGGCTTTATCATGGTTATGGTAATTGTTTATTTCTAACAAGCATGTTAGAACTAATTTATTTTGCATAAACTTATAATCTTAAAACGACGTTGGTGATAGTCATTTCTAATAAGCATATTTGAACCGATTTATTTTGTATGAATCAATTAGCTTTAAAATGATTTTTGTAATCATATACTTATAATGAGTGTGTTAGAAATGAAGTCATCATATAAACCAAAAATTTGGAACGTTTGCTAAACGTTCAAATTCTAATGAGCTATTAGAATCAATTGGTTAGTTAGACGATTTGGCAATCATTTTATTCACTAACAAGCTAGTTAGATAATGTTTTATAAAACTCTATCATAATTTATGGACTTGATAAACATAAATAGATATAGTTTAAAACTAAAACTTGTGCAAACTTGACAATGTGGTTTAATGAATAAAACATGGGTCTTTGCAATGGTTCAATATTCATATGAAAAATATCACTGCCTGAACCGTAAATAGTCTCGAGAAGATTATTTGGTGTAAAACAACCAGGTATTGTTATGAACATAGTCGATTGTTCAAACTACTTGCGAGCAGTTATTCTTTAGACAACTTTGTGTTTGTTAAAGATTACTGTTTCTAAATGAAATAAATAACATATTATAATTAGTGCATGCCATTTATTGAGGGAGGACCTCAAAGCGCCACGTGACAAGGTCATTTGTGATGATTTCGGTAGACATTGAAAGTGTTGAAGAAATAGCACTTTAAGATTCGATGTTTAGCTATCATTATTATACCCGTTTAATATACGTGTATTATATTTTATTATAAATGTTCAACTATGGCTTAAGTATATTTTTTTAAAAAATAAACAAGTTGATTTAAAGATAATAAAATGATAAATGGTAAATAATAGAATTTAATTTTTTCTAGTCTAATTTAGATACATATTAAAATGTAAATTACAAGTGGTGACTTATACGAACACAATGAGCGGGTTGTGATCTTAATTTATGTTGCATGTCGCTTATCAAACATCAATGTAATATGGTTAGTGTATTAAAACGAAATACACAATAACAAAGGATGTTGTTTAAATTATGTTGAAAGCATCATCATGGAAATTTATAATTGTGTTTTGATTATTATAACATATGAAAGAGATATATGTTATTATTCTAAATAATCTTAATAAATTTTGCACATTTATTAAAGGATACTTACAATAGTGACGGTCATGTAGATTTTGCTACAATCATTAATGTTAATGAAACTATGTGGAGGATTTATCCTTAAATTTGGGAGAGCATCCTAATACATTGTTTCATTGAAACAACAATAGAAATTTGTAAATCACTTTAGGCAAATGTGACTATCATATTGTAGAGTGTTAATCTGGTTGACTATCTCAATGCTTTAGTGATTATATACAAATACCATTCATCCTATTGGTGATGAATGTGTCTACCAAAGTGACTCGATCTTAAAGTTATGTTTAAGTCTTTATGACTAAATGGTGAAGCCTTGGAAATTAGAAGGCAAATGAGTTATGTTTAAGTCTTTATGACACAATGGATATATATATATATATATATGTTTGATATCTTATCACAGGTGTCAAAGTCATCAAAAGAGAAATTGCTCAAACTTAGTCAAAATCCAAGCAATGTGGGTGAATGAGCCATTTACGAAACAACCTTCTAGAGTTTGTATAAGATAGTATTTGAAAAGTTTCTCAACCTTTTATGACAAAGGAGAACTTTTCACAACACCATCTTGATAATTGGAAAATGGAGATATAATAAAACTCAAATGTGGGGTTGCTTTCATTTGAGACAAGTATGTGAAAGATTTTGTAATAAGGATTTTAGTAATCCAAATAAATATTTCAAATCTGTGACCAAGTGGGGTACACGATGGTTATATGGAGACAATTAAGTTTATTGGATTCAAATGCCAATTGTTAAAATTTAAATTCTAGTTGGATATTTGAAAGAGCTTACCAAAGTGTCACATACCAAGCTGACAGGCTGGATCGACTTTTCCGCAAGGCGGAATGGTCCTGGGGCGCGATATCCTGTAATAATCGAAATGATCTAATTGTTTACATGGCTCATGATATATACTGAGAAATGCTAAATTGACATTGACATAGAATTACAAAGTTAAATTACATCGGTCATGTTCATAATTTAACAATGTAAATCTACCCAAAAAGAATCATAAAGTTACTATCTTGTATCTGCACAAGATATACAAAACTGATTCACAACATGTCATCCAAAAATATGCACATCAAAAGAAATTAGGTCCGCTATAAAGGCCCGCTAGCATATGTCATGAATTATGGTGACTAGACCTGTTCGTCACCTGATAACACATGCAATTAAGACAAGTCAACACTAGGTTGGCAAGTTCATAAGTTTTGAAGTTTAGAAATGTTTGGAATTTTTCATTCTCAAGTGTTATTGAAATCATCATGTCTTAACCTCCAATCAATGTTCTCTCCTTAGCTCCAAGTACAGATAGAATTACACTCAGTCAAGGATGCTCATATATAGGGCATACATATCAATAAGTGAAGCCGCCAGCCCACCACACCCTTAACTGAATACAACACCACCTGTAATGCAACAAAGGATACCCATTTTATTTTCACCATTTGTTATTCTCAATTGTTATTCCCATTTGAAATTCCCATATGTCATATTATCATCCCACAGTTGATATATATATATATATATATATATATATATATATATATATATATATATATAGAAATAAAATGTTGTAGGGTATGTACTACCATAACATAAGTAATGGTAAACCCTTAAAGTTTTAAAGATATAGACTTTATTAAATCTTAATCTTCTAATTGTCGTCTCAAAGTAGAGTTTTCTTTTACTCACCTCTACATTAAAAGTGACAGTCAACTCATTTTATGTTTTCCCCAATTGATGAATAGAGCATAAATGGGACCACATTGTGGTGAACACCAAGTCAAATCACCATGCCTCCAGCTTATCCCTATTCATTTGTAATCACTTGACTTTACAACGGTCTGTCACCAACTTTTGATATGAGTGAGGCCAGACGCTCAGTCTTGCCAGTCTACATAACCGATGTGGTACAAGTATTAGCAGTTTTGTTGATTAATATCACCAATGTGTCCGTTTACCAAACCTGGCTATTCTGCCCTATTACCGGTCATACAATATCGGCCAATTGTCATTCATAATACGCATAACGTACCGACCTCACTTGCCGGAAGTTTGTAAAACTTATGGTACCACTACGCTATCTTCGGTTTAGCCTCAGCTACTTAATGGTAGACAATATAATAAGGGACTTAACGAAATGAAATGCACAATGGACATATGAATACATAATACAAGTAGTCTTACTAGTAATCAAATATAATGTTATGTAATCATCTCATTGTTTTCAGCACATGTTATCATCTCAATGTTATCATCCCATTGTTATCATCTCTTCGTTGTACATAATTGTCATCTCAATCTCAATGATATTTCAAAAGTGTTTGACAATATCATGAAATTATATTATCATGATACTATCTTTGATCTTTCAAAGTAGTTATTATCAACAATTGATAATCACCTTGTTATAATCATTCATGAAATCACAATGTTATAAACATAAATATATGTAGATGTATTAGCAAGGTAAAACCTTTAATACATATTTGTTAAGAATCACATATAAGTGTACTAAAACCTTTGTGAAAAGAGTTTAACATGTTTCTCGGCCCCGCATTTGAAATCAAAAGATTAGAAAGGGGCAAATGAACTCACCTTGGTGTGGAATTGGTTGACTGTTAACAAGAAATGCACACGCTCGTTGTTGTGATGTGTGTTGTATTCAACCCCGTGATTGATTTAGTTGATGTTCACCACTTGTAAGTATGGGTGTTGTGTTTAAGTACAACCCTAGTACTGGTTCAACTTGTTATGAGTTCCTTGTTATTCACTTAGTTTGTTATGTTGATTAACTTTAGACCTAGTTGAAAATGAATTATATTAATACTTAACAATTTAGGTTAAGCTAAGTATATTGTGATATCTCTTGATTAACAATTTTGAACTTGACCTTATACATTACACTCAATGTATACCTTGAAATCATTAAAATTTTTACAAGTTATAAATAATGTCCATGTTAAAATGTGGTTGTTTTCCCAAAAAAACCCTTGTTATGAGTAATACACTAACTCAAAAAGTTTAAGTAAGTTATTTATCTTTAATTGTTATGTTTTAATCTATTTTGAAAAGGTTTATTAAAACCATGAACACTTTTAAAGAAGATGTTATGTTTTTAAAGTGTTTCAAATCTCTTTAACACTTAATGAAAACCCCAAGCACCCTTAACCCATACTAGTCCTTTTAATCACTTTCTTATTATCCATTGTTGTTTAATCGAGTTTTATTAGTAAAACATGTGGTGTATTATTTATATGTGTTTTAAGTATGTTATGGATATTATCGATAGGTTAATAAAACCAGTTATCACATGGACAACCCTAATGGTCACCCGTCGATACTACAACCCTTGGAATCACTTTTGATCTTGTTTACAATTAATACTAGTTGGGTTTAAGCTTAATTCACTTGTATCTCATAGTTGAAGTTAGTATCGATGGTTTGAGAATGGGAGGGACTGGTATCGACACCTATAGTATCGATGAACACTTAAAGTTCCAACCGAACCACCCATTGATACTATAGTATCGATAGAAGCTTCTTGTCGATACTACCCTCAATGAGACTATCAACATCGATGGTTGTTGGTCCCACATCCCTTGGACTTTATTGAACTTATAGTATCGACGGTCCCACATGGAGCATGTTCTAGTCAAACAAGATACCTAGAGCACCCAACGAATACATAAATCAAAACTAGTTTGGTATATAAAATTTATAATTTATATTATTTTATTTCAATGTTGTAACCGGTATATACTAGATTATTTTTACGAGTAACAAAGTATTGTTATTATGTATATTTTATTGCTGTTATATAATAGAAACGTGAACCCATTTCATACAGTAACGCGAATCTATTGCTAGATTATAAGATTGCTCATAATTAAAACCACATAGTTTTTAACACAACTCCTCTCTGGTAGCACAATAGCACACTCAATTGATACCCATATTTATTGATGAATTTATTTTATTGATTGTTTAGAGTATAATAAAGAATGAGATAAATTATTACTGTTATTGTTATTATTATTTGCAATATTATGGCTTACAAAACGTGCATTGCATTTAGTTAATTTGTTTCCATCATGAGACTCTAGATAGAGAATTGGGTTTACACAAATTTATGCTCAATACCAAAAATATGAATAACTAATTGAATCATAAATGAACAGTCAAGCATTCAAATGAGTGATTACGTACATGAAGTGATGAAGTGATGAAGATTGAAATACATTTAAATCAAGAAAACACATAAATTATAATCAAATAATCTAAGCTTCTACATATCATGAACTTGAAGGTTTTCTCCAAAAAAATGCAAAAAACATATTTTATTCATAATAAATCTCTTCATGAAAAGATTTTATCCATATTTATACAAGATAGATAAACTTCCTACTCCTAGAAAGTTTTAGAAAGTACCAAAATTACCCATATAATGAATAAACGTGCTTGCTAACCGTTTTAATAAACACAAGTACCTCCTAAATTTTAGAAGTTAAAATCTAAAACTCTAGATGGAAACCAAGACTTTTTTTCTTAAAGAAAGATCAATACATGCATCCCTCCTAATAAACTCACTATAAATATATATCTTATTGGGATTATGAAATTTTAAAATGGTTATTGAGTACCAATCCGATCTTCTCTACATTACCTTCCAATTAAAGTTATATATAGATATCATTGATGTTGACATGTTTGAACAAGCCATTCTCTACATCTGTTGGGTCTAGAAAAGTCATGACCAACCATTAATTTGGATAGATGGAATGTAAACAAGAAGTATTATGTATTTGTTGATTAGGGAGCAACGAGTCACCGCATGAGCCACTAAAGACTCAAGATTACGAAGACACTTGATGACCAAAAGACTCGAAGACCACAACAAATGATAGAGCTTAATTTAATATTTATTATTTATTATCATTTTGTTGTATTTGTTATTATTAGGGTTTTAGGTCATGTGACACTATAAATAGAGATTATTCTCATTTGTAGAAAGACAACCAGACAAGAGAGTGGTGAGGGTGTGCTTCAAATGTAATCTTGAGAGAGTTCTCCCCCATGAACTCCATGGATTCTTTATCCATGGAGTTTGAGAGCATGTGAGGGTTATGTAATGTAATCTTGTTGACTAATGAATATTATTTGCTTTACATTGTTAGTCGTTACATACATCTCAGATTCGTTCTTGGCTGTGTTCTCAACATCTTCACCCATCTTCAAGACTTTCTCTGTTCATGTTCTGCTCAATCTTCACAAATCGGGTAGGTCGTATTTCGCAACCTTTCTACAATTGGTATCAGTGCCAGTTCACGAGATTATCATTCTAACCATAGATTCTCTCAAACTTGTGCTCAATACCCAGATTTTGTAAACTTTTGTTGAAAGTTCTTTGAATATGTTTTTG